>OY856414.1:509184042-509813208 GCA_963693085.1 Alisma plantago-aquatica
GTAGGAGGGACAAATCCCATCTACATCACTCACATTCATCCCCATGTGTTACAATGCACTTGAGCACCACCTTTATGGCAACCCTTATTCAAGTCCATGGTGGATGATGTCAAAGTACATCAAACTACATGGGATGAGTGTAGTGACTTCAAGTCTAAGAACCACAATCACCACCATCACTATGAGAGATGACTCTGACTACCAATCATGGTTTCCATGTGTCAATATCGAGGTGGATATGTCTGATACACTATTCTCTAACAAGTATTTGTGTGTTTGGTTTGATATCACATATCATGAATAATGAGATTTTGTCATCAGCCAACACACACTAGTATTATGTGCTATTATTTTCTATTATCCTTCCACAATAACAACCAACTAGGTACATTTCAAGAATACATATACTCTTGAAATTTGTCTGGTCTCATCGTTTAGGTCCTCAACCCGGAAACATACGTCATTGAGTAATATCATTCTTTAGACATTTATCATGTTACATCATTATCTCATAACTAAATAAAATAGAATAAATTGGAATATTGCCTTTATTATTAATCAAATCATCTACAAGATATGCCACTACAATAATCATATGATCAACTCTCTAGGCATACATACCAACAACCTCAGCTTCACCATTATCAACATAGGTTTTCTCAAGGTTCATACAAGATTATGTTATTAAACAAGGATAAAGGATATGTGATTGCTCTGATGCCATCTGTCACTAAACCACTTGTTACCCAAATCCTTACTCTTAATGGCTAGAACACTAACGGTGAGAGGGCCCGAGCTTCTGTCCCATATATGCATGAATAAAACCACAAGAAACAACTAGTTATGAGATGAAAAAGCATAAAATAATGCTAAACTAAAACCTGACATAAAATCATAGGTCCCATATATCAACCATGTGAATTCCATTTGCATGTTATTAGTTATCATCACAGTAAGAGTAAAATATTATCATATTACAATAGGATCATCAATCATGTAGGAGAGTCATAGTGTACCTATTACCTAAAATCATAAAATGGTTACACATCAACACAACTTTGCGAAGTACGCTATGTAAATATATCAAAGCATAGGTTTCAGAGAACAAAAACTGGTTGGAAAAAACATAGTGTAATAACAAGAAGGGAAGAAACAATGTTAATGACTTTCTTATTAGTGTGTAAGAATGTTTTAAGTTTATTTCTAGTATAACAACAATATTATAGGCATTTGACCAACTTATCAAAGGAAGGGGTTTGTGAGGGACATTTCAACTAAAACTAAGTATATACCATGTTTCAATGTGAGGGACTACATGACTACACGTCAAGAATTAATCCTATTTGTAAGGGACCTCAGGGTCATTGCCAAAAGCTAACCCTTGTATCAACATGGTATTCCCTAGATTGATAAATAAAGTAGGGAGGGGGATTTGTCCTCCTAGTACCTCTCCTCTCTGACTCACCCTAGTACTGCTAGGGCTTCTTTTCTACTGGTGGCTGGTTGGGGGAGGGGGGTTTGACTGCCGCAAAGTGGTGCCCTACTCCCCCTTGGCCTCTTCTCGCTTGTCATAGGTAGGGTGTCTTACTTGGGAGGCGTGGTCCTTTCTCCTTTGACTTCCTGGTGCCAACGGTGAAGGTGTCTTTTCAGACCTGAGGGTCTGGATCTTAGGCATTTTTGAAGTTGTTTGGCTTTTGGGACGTATTCTGAGGACTAAGCTTGCTTGGTGGCCTGTGTGTGTTATCTTTGGAGATAGCATCCTCCTTCCTCCTTATTGTTGATCCTGGATGTGATGATATTTCTACCCCATTTCTCTTTCACTTGCTTTTTATTTAGACTACTTTGCTCTCTTATTTTGTCTCGCTTGTTGTTAATCATGTGTCATTTTCTCTTCTCTTGGTAGATTTTTTTTCTTAGTCAATTTTATTATGTAGTTGTAGGGAAGAAAGTGTGGGGGTCATATCCTTTTAGAACATTGATTTGGTGCATATACTCAAATACATGCTCAGGTTGAAGGTATTCCTCATAGAAAGTTGCTATAGCTAGTGAAGGAGAAGAGGGATCTATACATCATTGTTCTTATCAGATTCCTATATGAGTTTTTGTGGTGGTTTGTATCTGCTCTTGGTCTTTGTGTGGTATTTTAGTTTGTCTTCCTCCTCATGTATATACCATATGGCTCCTCCATAATGAAATTTGTCTTCTTATCGTAAAAAAAAGTAGGACACCCAGCCTTCAGTCCTTACCCTGAAAATATTGATAGGTGTGTGAGGTTGTATAATGGACATCTATGATAATGTTTTCAAGTTTCTTCAACATATATAATCAAGACCAAAACATTACACTCATAGGGAGCATGTATCTCAAACAATTATATAATACCAAGCATGTATAATACATACATACATGCAATATTCAATACCACTAGTCTGGCCAATAGGAGTATAAGGTGTTCCTTGATTATGAGCATTGATTACATAACTTGATTAGAGATAGATGACTTAGATCTTTCAAAAGAGTCCATAAAAAGGACTTGATATTAAAATCAAGGGTGGTGTGATTAACATCAGAAAGATTTAGGTCATCTTAAACATATTCATCAAGGGTGGATATTTCACTTGATAGAAGTTCCATTATTCACAATGATTGATTTTGACACCGCCAATGTTCATGAAATATTCATCAACAAGCTACATGATACATCATATATCATTTTGACTAGTTTGAAACATCTTAGCACGATTAGGGATTTGAACTTAGGTTTCATGGATATTAATAGGGAAACATAATATTTGAATGACATTAATGTCTCAATCATCATAACATCCATTTAATTCATATTGGGTCATTTCTATGGAATACAATCAATCATAAGATTGCATATGAAATAATTCTTGGTTTGGTGTCAAAAATATCAATGAGTTACTGATCTTGAAGTCACAAAGTATTTTTGAACATTTATGATCAACATTTTTTATAAGGTTAAGATCTCATCATGAAAAGTGCATAAATATCACATTTTTATGTTACTTTTCAAATCATCAAGTTGAAACAGAGTTCAAATATGGGAAGAATTGATTTTTGTCTCAAGCAAGAATTTAACATTACTGATCTAGAGTGATTATAAAAATTCAAGGGTCATAAGATCATATTGGTGCACAAAGTCCATGATTTTAGTACAAAAGATCATATTAACTGACATTAGAAGCCCATTTCATAAAATTGAGTCATCAAAAGGCTAAGCAAGATAAAGTTTTATTTATACAACACAAGATAGTATATTTTACTTATTAGGGTCAACATAAATAAGTGGGGTCATTATTTCATTATGGTGTGGCATAATAACCATTCAAAGTATAAAGAGTAATCAAAAGTGAGCTTATTTTTTATGCCAGAAGAGCTATGGGTGGAATTTGGCCATGAAACCAATTCCATTGGATATATCTTGGTATTAAGATCAAATCTCATTTATAGTATGTCCAATTCGGCCTTGGGGATAATTTTCTATGATTATTGGATGATATATATATGTATATATATATATATATATATATATATATATTAGAGATAGAGAGACGTATACCTAATTAGAATGTTGATGAGGTGATTTTTGCTTGGTTGGTGTCGGGTCCATGCTCCATCATGCGGGTCTGTGTTTGACCAATTAAAGGTTGGCCATGGACCATGCCAGCGCACCTAGTACACACAAATTGGGGGAGGGTTGCAAGAGAGAGAGACTGGGATTGGGTTGGACTAAGCGTTAGATCATGATTTGATGATCGTTGCTCCTCCCGCCCACCTTGCCTTCCTATGAGCACATGGAGGTGCTACCGATGTCGAGGGTTTTTGGGGTTGCTCACTAGATCCTAGCTCCCTGGCCTCTGAGGCTATGCTTAGGCTAGGGGACGTGTTGTTCGGACTTTACGAGCTCTCTTGAAGAAAATGGAAGTTTCAAAATGCACCGAATATGGAGGTAGACAAAATGCCCAAAAAGGCTTGCTGATATGGCGTGACAATATTCATGGAAGAAGAAGGGTTTTTGGAGCGAGGTGTAAGGGATGAGAACATGTAGGAAGAAGTGAAAACAAAAGGGTGAAAAGTTTTAGAGTTAAAGAACATAAAAAGAGGGCTAAGGGGCTGAGGATGATGATCCCAACCACTGTGGCTACATCCATAGTGGTCGGTCGTGGTCAGAGGGGTGCCCCATGCCCCTTGCATAGCCCATTATGGTAGATCGAAGTAGGGGTGAGGTTGAGAGAGCATGAGGGGGACATTCATGATGAGCTTGGGTGAGAAAGAGGTCAAAAAGGCCCTGATGGCTGGTGATCATGGGCCTAGCTAGTAGCACTAACTACTGACTTTTGCTCAAGGTTGGGGATGACTCCTCAGTCATTAGATCAGTGTCATAGTTGGGAGCCTCCCGCCTTAGTAAGGTTTGGCTTACTGGGTGTGTGCATGGGGTTGGGCTCAAGAGAGGAGAAAGGGTCAAGGCCCAAAAAGGTAAGAAAAGAAGGAAAAAGAAGAAAATGCTAGAAAAAGAGAAAGAATCAAATTGCGATATCTTTCTCTTTGAACCTCTAATTTGGGTAAAACCCACATTGTTTGATAACAAATTTCACCATATACCAAATCAAAAGTATTGATATCAATATAGTTATATGATTTTCTCTAAAAAAATCAAACACTCTCAATGTTTGCTAAGTCACTCAACCTTATAACATAGAGTTCAAAATTGAAATTAATCAATCATAGCTTATAACTCAAGAAAAGTGTAATTATGAAACATCATATTAGTGATGAGGGTGGTGATATAGTCAAATTGAATGCAATATGTGTGAATGTGTGCATATCTAGAGGAGAGAAAAATACATGATGTTGTACCTACTCAGTCTCTAGTATCATGAGTCACATCCTCCACCTCATTAAGAAAGATATGACATATATCAAATGAAACAAAATGCCTCCTTTTGCGTTCCTTATTGGTCATGACTTTTTGGTGAAGAAGGGTACATATAAATGCTTTAGTTCTCCTCGAGCCACTATAATTCCAAATGTAGATCCATCTTTCCAATGAAGAACTTTGATCACATTTGTGGAGAATCTCCTTGTAGGTAGAGCCAATGGAGAAACCACCATCATTGTTCATTGCCTAGTCGCATCGTCCTTTTACAAATTATTAGAAGGAAGGATACTAGAGATCTTAAGAAGGGTATAATCAAGAAGTTTATAATTGAATTTGACCCAGTCTCATGAGTTGTCCTCACCCACATATTGATTATTGAAATTCGTTTGTTCAACTCTTCATAATTGGCTATATAGTTTTTCATAAGGTAAATGTCAATCTCAACTCATGGGTCACTCTGGATCCTGATGATTTCACCTTTTAGTCTTATATAGGTGGGATGGTGAGTTCCAAGATTGGATCTTCACAAAAGCATACAAAAAATCAACATGTAAGGAGATCTTCACTAATATTAGCTCCTCCAACTTCGGAATGGTGTAGTTTAAGGTTTGAGGTTGATATAGGCTTACCTATAGGAACTGACTTAAGTAAATTTGCAACATTGTCCAAATTAGAAATTTTTATCAAACATCAATAAATTTGGAAAAAATATCACCACATAGACAAATGACTCACAATGACCTACTTTAGTTTGCAATAGATGAATCATTGATGTAACACCCCTAACTTGGGTTTTGGGATAACCCTATTTGTTTTGCTTAAGTAAGTTGTTTAAAACTTTAATATAATCATTTGAAGTGTTTTACTACCATGTCACATGCCTATGTTTCAAATTTGGTCTCGTTTGAATAATGTTTGTACAATGTTTGCTTGTTTTTGACCAGAGTGCAATTTACCCAAGATAAGGGGTTATCTTGCAATATGACACATGTTGAGTGTGACCTTAGTGATTTAGCAACATGAGAATATGCTGATGCTATGGGGTACCTTGTGGAGATCTTAAGTTTCAAGTTGGGCACCTTGTGGAGATCTTAAGTTTCAAGTTGAACATGCGTGGATGATGCTTGTGCTTTGTGTGCCAGTTTTGATGTAAATTGCAATTTACCCAAAGTAAGAGGTTAACATGAAAATTACCATCTCTAGATTGTCCCTTCTATACCTTAGAATCATTTATAGGAGAGAGAAAGTAGGGGGCACCTTGTTTGAGCATTGGTGGAGTGATAGCACTCTTGGTGGTGAAAGAACCAAAGAATTAATGTTGAGTATCTTGAACCCTAAATAAGGTTGTGTCGAGTTATGAAGTATATGTGGGAGTGCCTATCAGCTTGGAAGAGATAGAGGAGGTCCCATATCAGTTTAGAAACTTTTTGGATGTATTCATATCAGGCTAAGCACCTCAAGTAAGTGAAGCATATCGGTTAAGAAGTTCCTTGAAAAGTTGTATTGGTTTTCATATAAAGTGATATTGGGTTGTGATATCTTGTAAAACAAGATACCCAACGACCTATATCTTATCTTTGAATTATCTACAAGAGTTTTGCATGTCAAGATAATTGTGGATGCATGGAGTTACCATGCAGGGACACGTGTCACCCAAGTTCATATGGTGAAGACACTTAACATACACTCTCTCTCATGAGCCTCGACTATATAAGCCTCTCTTTTCACCTTCTCGTAAACATTTTGATTCTCATATCATTCCTTTCTTAGTGGATGACCCTAGGAGATCAAGGATCAGGAGGAAGGTCAAGCATCTTGCCTAAGGTGAAGCCATGGTCATCTTCAACCTTGAGTGGACTATGCTCCTCGGATCATGGTTTCTTCCTTTCTTTCTTTTCTTCTTCACCAAGTTTCTAACAATGATACCTTTTTCTTGATAGAGGTGAAGATATAGTCGAATCTTGGACCTTTTAATAAGTCATCTTCAACCTTGGGAACGTGAATCTTTGGAGCTTGAAGCTCTTGTGATTGATCTTGAGGTGGGTTATATAACTTGAACTCAACTTTATTATTATTCACCTTATATCATGCAATACTTAGTGATTCCTTTTCCATTTCGACTTTCCTTGATTGAATGATGATTCTATGATATCTAATGGATATATGGGGCTATTTTCCATAAACTAGAGTGATAATGGAAGAAGGGTTGGAGCTTGAAGATTATGGAATCCTTTATTTACAAACTGATATAGGTTTGAGAAACCCTAACCCGATACAAGGTTATATGTGGGGAAATCGATACATATGAGATCCTAAAGCATTATCGGTTTGTTACATGTGAAGGACTATTGTTCTTCAAGTTGTCTAGACTATCACCTAAGGCTAAAGATGAGGGAAGAAAGATATCTTGAAGATGAGTGAAGATATGTAGTCAACCTGATATGCCTTAACCCTAGAAACTTGGCACACCTATAGCCTGACACAAGTATGATGGGCGACACACCTTGGCCAAAACACCATATGAAGGTGTGGGCAACATACTCTTTGAAGTCAAGGTCGACACACCAAGTAGTGGTGAGGCTGATACCTTAATAGGTGAAACAATATAAGGGTGTTGATGATGGCTAACCTGCTACTATCAAAACCCTAGAACATGATACACCCCCTAACCTGATATTAGTTGGTGGTGTCTAAGGCGGCACATCCTTTGATGTCTTGTCTGACACACACCTAAAATGTTAGTGTGGTTGATACATTAGAATGTGTTATGTCCAACACACACATGTTGATATGCATAGGGTGATATGCATAGAGCGATACAAGTATGCATAAGGAGACACAAGTGTATATACATAGGGTGATACAAGTGAGATGCCTTACAGAAACATAAAGGGAAGTGCTTAGGTCGACACAAGTGTCATGGTCGATACAAGTAAAGAGTGTCTAGGCTGACACAAGTGATAGTCTCTAGGTTGACATAAGTAAATGTGTCTAGGCCGACACAAGGGTTAGTGTGTAGGCTGATACACCTAGATGAGTGTAGGATGACACATGAGGAGTATAATCAAGTTGATATGCTATGATGTAGTGATATGGAGATAATTTAATAAGTAAAGGCCAATACACCTTAAAGAGGGTCAAGTCAATACTACAAGTTAAAGTTGAATCTAGTATCCTAATGGGGATGAGAGAGAAACTTATACCACTCATGTTGATAATGAATTAATGATAATTTATGAGAGTAATCAAGTATGATTGAATACTTATGGCAATGAAATAAGCTCCTAGATGTGAGGAGTTATGAAATAAGGCTTGGTTGTTGAATATAATGCTAAAAACCCTAATCGGCTACAATAAGAAACCCTATCCCTAATCATGATAGGGTTGTAATGAGGGATTTTTCTTTTATGGCATGGTGTTGATATTTAAAGTAATACATATTTTATCATGATATCTTAACCATGCAAGTGTTTTGAGATAATGAGAATAACCAAATATGGGCTATGGTGATGTGAAATTACATAAATTGAATGGGCCATGTGTGAGCCATGTGAAATACTTGTATAACAAGTATGATATGGGTCTTATGACCTAGAGATGGTTGTTGCCTAGTAAGAGGTCTCATTGTTCAATAATGAACTAAGGGGATTGAAACCTAGTGGCATGTGATAATGATGATGAAATGAGATTCTCAGTAGTGTGTTTAAAAGAATGAGATACCATGTTAATTATGATAAAGTAACAAGTATGTGTTACAATTGTTATGTGATTTCTTGAAGGATGTATTACTCTGTTCTTTGTAGCATTTACTTGTGTGGTATATTTGTAACTTGATTGATGTTGTGATACATCTAATATTGTAGTTTGCCTTGTCCATAGATCGATTCAGTTTCAAAACTTGCTAGATGGTGAAATGAGTTTAACTTGGAACACATATTTTTGAATATGTGCGGGTGTATAGTTAATCATCTTCCCATATTCGTAAAATAATTATGTGATATGGATGGCCATGAGTGAGCCAATCCTTTTTAGTGGCCATGCGTGATCTAATTCTTTTATAATATGGATGGCCACGAGTGAGCCAATCCTTTTCTTGAATAATGGCCATGAGTGATCCAATTCTTTATATATTAGAATGGCCATGAGTGAGCCAATTCTATTTATCCGAATAGGCATGAATCAGCTATTCTCTAGCTCTATGACATGTACCAAGGCGGGCGAGTTGATTAAATAGTTGACTATATGTCACTATCAGTAGTTGACTAATATGTCTCTGTGTTGTCTCTTGTATTGACCGGGAGTTGTGGGTGAGTTCTTGGAGTCTGACTCTCCTTGGACCTTGTATGGAACCGGTGATGGCCCTTCGTAGGGGGTGGTTGGATTTTGGTGGTATGACTCAAATCCTTAGGGCATTTGTTAGGGCATAAAACATGATCTATTATATGTGCTTGAATGTGAGTGTGTGCATCATAAGCTTGAGCATTATGTGCCTAAGTATGTACATAATCATGTGATTTATTATTGAAAGATTTAGTTATCTGTGTAACATATGTCTCTTGAGGATGGAATATAGAAATATTGGATGATGCTGCAATTGTATTTATATGACATAATCGGTAGTTGTCATACATGTTGTTCATATGCCTTCTAAGTGATTACTTGATCTGTTGTTCAATCATAGTTATCTAAACTGCACAGTTATATAATATTCTTCCATGCTCATAATATGTGGTCAGATATGTTTAATATAGTACATCTTTACATTCTATTCTAAATAGTAGTATATTTGTGATAATAATGTTGTTCGTGGAGAGTTATATCTCCCGCTGGGTCTTTTGTCTCACCCCATAGGTTCCATAACTTTTTAGGTGGACATGCACAAAGAAGAAGAGTTCATGTAAGATGAGATAGGACAGTAGCAAGAAGACCTAGAATTTTGAGGTGGTGTGATGTCAGTGATGTTTTGTTGTAGATAGAAGTCCTATGTGTCGTACTTGTACTCTCAGGTCCTTGAGGGGATAGTCACGCTATGGTTTCACAATTGGTCTGAGATTTTGACTAATATGTTGTTGTTGCTTATAGTTTACACATGTACATATTTTGAGTAATGGTAAACTTGTATTAGATGGAACAATAATGTACCATGTTGTATATATATGACAAGATTTGGGCCTTCTTGTAAAGAGTTTTCTGGCAGTGGATCTTTATGGAAAATAGTTTTAATTTTTAGTGATTTTTGGTAATCTACTGTTGATGATTATTTCTATGTGATTTTGTGTAATCTCATTTTCGGTGTGATAATGGGTGTTACAATTAACATGACCTCACTATGGTCGTTGAGCAAGTTGGTTGACTAACAACATGACTAGAAGTGGGTCCACAACATACACCAACAACATCGATCAACCTAATGAAGGTGATCACTTGTACTGACTCGATGTCGGTGATTTCCCATTGTTGCTAAAGATAGTGATTTCTCTCATATATCTAATGGAAATGATGAAGCCCTTACAATAAGTAGTCAAATTGACATGTCATCCCGACTTAGACAAAGGTTGGATTACTGATGTCCATACCAAAAAAATTATATCCACTTCTATTTTTTAAACTTCAAAATTTTCAGACAAGATAACCAAAATTTCAACCATAACATAACGAAACATAACAAAGTAGGTTTTTGAAACAATACATAGTAACATTTTTTTCATTCATATTAAGTAAGAATAAGTTATATCACTAGAACCCGGCCGCTGTGGCTCGGTTGGTTAGGCACAGCTTGGCCCCCCCGGGGGTCCCGGGTTCGAAACCTACCATTTCACAGTGTATTTACCAACCTCTTAGGTCATACGGGCTCTGGCACCTGTTTGGAGGGGGGGCTTCGGCCCCTGCAGATCCAAAAAAAAGTTATATCACTAGAGAGATAAAATGTGATTAAGTCTTTTTTTATTCATCCCATCCCCCTCATATGGGAAAAATCATCTGAAAGGAAGTTCATCTCCTGCTTATAGAAAACACAGGTATATTCCCATCAACCACAAAGGCTCCACAGAGCAAAGAGATCAGAAAGCAAGCAAGAAGCCACAGAAGACCCTAGATCGCTCAACACACATCAACAAATAGAAAACCCATCACTCCTCTAATAGCTCTTCTTCTTGATGATGACAAATGGGGTCCTCCTTTTTTCTAGGATCATCATCCCTCGAATACGAGGTGGTAGGACTCTAGCATCTGAGTAGACGAACATCTCACTCATGTCTTTTCCCCATCTGCCTATTGCATTAGGTATCGAGTTCGCAACCTTGTACAAAACCGATCCCATAATGTCCTTACTCTTGAGCTCCTCCCTAAAGTCTCTGACGTACCTCGAGGCTCTCCAGGGATCCTCGGCCTCCCTCCATAGCACATTGTAGGTGTAATCATCATCTACCTCAATATTGAAAATGTTAAGCATCTGATCATCTGCCATCATGAGCCCAACCATACAAGATTGAAAGTAGGACAAATCATACGCTGAGGTCTTGAGCCATGCCCAGAAAGCTAGGAATACCTCAGCGTTGTGGTTGTGGACGACCCCCGCCAACCATTTACTCATATTTCCATTAGGGTCCTTACTTCTGCTGATAGAAATATTCAACTTGAGGTTGTGTAAGTTCGGAGGTACCCACCTGATCAAGCTAACTTCCCTCAATCTCGTCCTCGGCTCCACAATCTCTGTTGCTGCCATGGCTTGATAGATACGTGCATTGTCTAGCGGGGAGAATGACTCTGCCTTCAACATATGGTTCAGGTTGATAACGATCATATCCCAGTCCCTATGGACAATTGGTTTCACTCCATCGAACCTCGCCGCACACCTCAAGTGCCAGATGTTGTGCGGTATAATGATCACAATCCTGCCTGCAATCCAGTCGTCCAGTCTCCTCGATCTCCCTTTCGAGCATAGGTTCAACAATGAGGGAACGTCTGTCAGCGCTTCCTTGTCGGCGACATGTCTAATTCTGGCCCAAAGGAATGACGTGATTTGACTCTGGAAAAGAAGATGACGGGTATCTTCTTCCTGAGGTTCTTCACAGCAATTGCACATAGATGCAAGGGGAATGCAGCATCTCATGTGTATGTTATCATCAGTGGGTGCTTCTTTCCTCACGAACTTCCAAATTATCGCACTCTCTTTAGGTGTGTCCATCCTTTATATCATGCCAAGGTTTGTCAGCCCTTCCAACCTTGGCAGTCTCAAGATGTCCTTGACCGATCTCAGGGAGAATTTGCCTCTTCTATCGGGTGTCCACACTATCCTATCTTCATTCTCTATGATGCTTGCCCCCGATCTTCTGACCAACTCTATTCCATGATCATCCAATATTTGTCTCAGCGATCCCCAGTCCCATCCGTCGCCCATGGTCAAAAAATCACTGACAAGAAAAGCGTGATTCCAGTCACTTAGCACCAACGAATGATTCCTGAGTCTGTCCTCGCACCATCTCGTATCCCAGAAAGGGATATTTCCTCTTCCAATTATCCATCTACACTGCATCATAATCATGGGGAACATCTTCCATAAATTACTCCAGAAGGGTGAGGCATGGATACTTAGCTTCAACCAGCACAGATGAGTACCAGATCTCCCTGGAGAAGCACTCACATATTTCTCCTTGCAGAAAGTCACCCACATCGAGCTGCCAGATACAATCTCCCAGCACGCTTTCACCAAGAAAGCTTCATTCGTGGCCTGTATCATTGAGAGCCCAAGGCTGCCCTGCTCAAAGGGGGTTTCCACCCTGCTCCATCCTATCCAAGCTTTTCTGTTGTGGTCGATCCTGTCCGCCCAAAGGAACTTGGACATTATCTTGTCAATCTGTTGTGCAATGCCCACCGGGATCCCAAAAGCAGATGTTGTGTACACCGCGGTAGAAGTGAGTACATGGGTGATAAGCATCTTGCGCCCAGAGAAGGATAAGAGCCTTGCTTTCCAGGAGGCAACTCTGTCATTAATCTTTGTGACGAGGTATTAAAAGTCCTCCAACTTTGTATGACCTATCTTCATGGGTATCCCCAGATATGTGAAGGAATCCACAATCT
Source organism: Alisma plantago-aquatica (assembly GCA_963693085.1). Lineage (NCBI taxonomy): Eukaryota > Viridiplantae > Streptophyta > Magnoliopsida > Alismatales > Alismataceae > Alisma > Alisma plantago-aquatica. The sequence goes on from OY856414.1 coordinate 509,197,025, forward strand.
TCTCAACTCCTAATGCCTCTGCAATGGAACCTATTCGGTTCTGGTTTGTGGTTCCCACCACGCAAACTGTCTTATCATGATTAATGCTCTGCCCCGTATCTTTCTCATATGAATCAAACACCTCACGCAGTGCAGCGGTAGTCGATTGGTCAACATTAGAGAAAATCAGAATGTCATCGGCGTACATCAACGCAGTAGGCACTGTTCCCATCCCTCATGTTTGAAAATGAGAGATGGAGCAAATCTCAGTAAGCGTCTACAATCTTCTACAGAGAACTTCTTCAAAGATAATAAACAGAAAATGTGATAATGCATTCCCTTATTTCAACCCCCTTCTCATCGGGAAGACACTGGCGGTATCTTCCCCGATGGTAACCAATGTCCAAGCATGTGAATGACTCAAAAGCAATTTGATCACCTCCTGCATAAAACCCACTCTCTCCATTATCTTCTCCAAGACTCTCCATACGACCCTATCGTATGCTTTTGACATGTCGTATTTGATCACTACATTAGGATAATTTGCCCCTTGTTTTATGTCATGAAATAACTCCTTGGCCATCTTCACATTATTAGTAATGTCTCTCCCTTCAATGAACACTCATTGTTTAAGAGATATCAGCTGTGACATGACTTTTGAAAGCCTATTGCTCAAAATCTGGCTAATGATCCGGAGGGACATGTTCTTGATTGAAATAGGTCGAAAGTCTGACGTGAGGGTCTCTGACGAGTCTTTTTTGGGGATGAGCAAAATCCAACAGCAAAAGAGACTTCTATGGCACTGTTGTCTTGACAAATAAGCCTCAACAAACTTGAGGAATTCATCTTTAATGATGCTCCATGCTGCCTTGAAAAAAAGGTGTCATGAAGCCATCTGGCCCCGGAGTTGCGGCTGTGTCCATCTGTTCAATGGTGGCCAAAACCTCCTCCTGTTGTGGGACTGCTAGTATCGAGAAGTTATTGTCACCCGTTATTATCTCTGGAAGCTCTAACAGGAAGCTATCAAGTCTCTCTTCATTAAACTCCCCTTCCTCTCTGTAGAACTCTTGAAAAAGCGTTTCCACTGCTACCCCCATAACTGAAGTTTCAACCGTTCTCGATCCGTCTGGTAGAATGAGACTCACCAAGGAGTGCTTTCTCCTTCTTGCCTTGACTAACACATGGTAGAAAGGTGTATTATGCTCCCCATCAGATAGCCAATCTATCTGGGCTTTCTCCTTTATAAGGGCTTCTTCATGGTTGAGAAGATTTTGAAGCTCTATCTCAGCGTCTCTAAGCAAGACCTCATTCACTGTGGTGGGGTTCTCATCAAAAGCTATCTGAGTAGTGGCGATGATATCTTCCATGTCCCTAGTGCACTGAGCGGTGTCCCCAAAAGTCATCCTACTCCAACTCTTCAAACCCTCCCTAACCTTCTTGAGCTTACTGAACATAATGAAAGATGGGTGTCCCACTACCTACTGCTCCTCCCATGCCTGTTCGATTACTATCAAGCAACTTTCATGTTGTAGCCATGCTGATTTGAAGCTAAAGTACAAAGTCCTCCTCTTCTGTGCTTGTCGCCCAGGTTTAATGAGAAGAGGACAATGATCGGAGACTCGATATCGAGTAAGATGGACAGTCTTTGTAGCCGGCCTAGCTGCCGCCCATGGGCCATTCATCAAGACCCTATCAATCCTCTGCCAAATGGTAAGAGTACACAACTTCTTGTTGACCCATGTAAAATGGCTACCCTCAAATGGAGCTTCACTCATATTAGCATTCGATATCAGGGAGTTTAAATCCAACATGTCCTGAAAGGGGGTAGGGGAGCCCCCTCCCCCCCTTCTCCTGATGGTTCCTAACCACATTAAAATCTCCTACAATGAGCCAACTCAATTCCCCAATGGAAGACGAGATACTCACCAGCTCATCCCACAACAGATGCCTCTCAATGTAATCACAGCTAGCATAGACAGAGGAGAGGTAGAAGAAAGACCCATCCCCACTAGACAACCTCACTGTCAAGTTTTGTCTGTGAGATCAAAAGACCATTGGGTCCAAAGAAAGGTCAGTGAAAAACCAGGTCCTGTCGCCATCATCTTGATTATCCGCTACCCAATCTAGCTGAATAACATCAAGCAGCTCCTCCACCTACTCGACATGAAGGAACGGCTCCAGGAGGCACACTACCGGTGGTCTGAATCTGTTACATAGACTTTGTAAAACTCTTTGGGTGGGGTTATTCACTGCTCCTCTAATGTTCCAAATAATGGATGGGAAATCCATGGTAATGGCACCACGCCTTGTGCCCAACCTTAGCGGTTGTACTGTCTGTCATCTTCATCGCTCTCACCCCCTAACCAGGTTCTATCCCCATCTGAGTGCCTTCTCTTGGAACGCCTTCTCGTATTGTGTAGTCTGGCTCTCTCGAGCCTCCTGTCGTATGGACATTCTCTCCTGCTTCTAGTGTTGTAGTAGCTTCTATCTGACCTCCTATGGAAGTCGTCATCTTCCATGTCCAGAGCAATAAAGTCCTCTAGTATTTTGTGCCTAATCGATCTTCTATTACCTTCCTCATCATAAAAAATCCTCCTTGGAGATTTCGTCGCCTCGTGTGACTCATGACGATAAGCATTAGAATCAACAGAAACCTCCAGCGGCGGTTCCATCATCAGTGGAGGAGGTTTAGGTCTAGCTTCCTCCTCCCCTCTGACACTAGCAGAGAATGCAGTAACTAGTATATCCAGTTCCTCGCCTACTTCAATCCTCTAAAAAGCCTTAGAGCCTATTGGCGCTCTTGCCACCATGTGAAGTTGGACGGAGGATCTTCGGAGGCCATATGTGAGTGAGATGAATGAGGGATGTCCTCACTAAATGCTTCAATAAGGACCAGAATGCCCTCCAAGTCATCTTCATTCTGTTGCCAGTCGGATATATGAACTATACTGCCAAAAGATCTCGCCATCGATGCAATAGATTCATCATCTCTACAGATGATCGATAAATCTGAGAGCTAGAACTAGAAAGACTCTCTCCGGTTGCACCTCTCCGTCAACCATAGGGCTCAGATGAATCCTCGAACCTCTAAAGGTGGGAACGCCTTTATCCACAGCCTCCTTCACTTCCTCCTTACACGAGAAGAAGGAAACTGCCTTCCTAGCAGCGAACCGGTAGAGGTCTGTCGCCGACAGCCACTGATGACACAGGAACGGACACAAATCATCCCAGGATGCAGAACTGGTCCAGGTGATCTCCATTTCCCTTTGACATGATAGTGCCTTCCCCCTTATCATGTCATAGTCACATCCTAGATCAAATGCTACGCGCTTGGCCACATGTTGCGCATATCCCCTCGCCGGGATCCCCCTCGGTAGCGGCGGGAAGGAGACCCTTGAGTCAATATCTGGCGGTACCTCACTTCTTCTTCCATCTACACACCTCCTCGCTAGGTGCCCCGACTTTCTACAGATGTAATAGTCCTTCTAACCAGCACACTAGGCTTGCCAATGGCCTTTTCCCAAGCACCGATAACATGTGTCTCATGGTACCTCAGACATCGATTTCTTAAAAGCTGGTGGCGTCGTTCACCGAGGGTGTTGTTGTGTGCCAAAGACTTCATCTTCCCTACTTCGTCTATTAGGGCTAGGAGGGGTGGGTACATACCGGTGTCTCTCTCTACTCCGCCAATGGTGCATCCATGTCTGTCGTCACCTCTCCCAGGGCGCTACCTTTATCCTGTCCCAGAATCCTTCTCATATCCTCCACCACTGTATCAGGCGTCATGGCAGAGGCAGCCCACTCCAACTGGCATTGCACGACTATCCGATGAGCCCTCATCGCATAGCACAACCACGACGATATGTCTCCCTACCACAAGCGGAGGCGACGTCAAGGAACACGAGGATCAGGGATTAATCGGGCAACATCATCACCAAGGATGGAAGGGGAGAAGTAGTTTTCGGTAAACTTTGGTAGGCGGGATGCCTTTCCAGAGGGGGAAAGGAGGTGGCGGTGTGGCCGTCAGGGGTTGTCGCCCTTGGGATCAAAAACCTAATCACAAATGAAGAGTCAATAGGGTATAGAGCCTGCGAAACCAATAAAGGTGTATGTTGGAGGAGTAATTGTGTAAAACAAAGTATGCTATATGTGATTAAGTCTTAAGAAAGGAACATCGTGTCACATGGACTCCAAGCTTTTCTTCCAGTTATTCTTCCATTCTTCTTATATACTTCCTAACAAAACTCAACTCACCATGATCAATCCTCATACTCAACATGAAAATATAAACATTAACCAATCTGAAATAAAGCCAATTAGGAAACTCATATTTGACTTGATCTCATCAGTCTTAGGAAACAACCCTTGATGGGCGACGATAATTTTCCAAGAGTAACATGTGGACAAGGTCCCACAAAGTAGTACAGACAATAAGATGTGGTATGACCAATTCCCAATCACACTCATACTTGAGGAAGTTGTTTTCCCAAAATCTTTATATTCGAGTGATATATGAAAAGAAATTGCCACAGAGAATGATGGGTAGGTTAAGAGTACATAATGTTGAGAGAGAGAGATACCAGTGGTGTAAGTAATGAAATTGAACTACTAAGTTCTAATATATTGCATTTATTTTCTCAATTGATGACTTAATTAGTTCTAGTTGATACTAGTCACTTACTATTGGTTAATTGCTGGGAATTATATTCTTTTGGTCAATTTAATAGGATGCTTTTTCAATGATTGATTATCTTCAAAATTGATATATGGTTTTGATCTATCTTAGGAGTTCTCATATAATTAAACCATTATGTATTCATCTTGAAAAAAATATATCAACCATGAATCAATCATTATTTTGTTACTTTGATAATCAAATCATATTAATTCACCTTGTTAAAAACCAACCTAATTTATTTCACATTTGATGCATCTCTATTGTAGTATATCTTGAGGCAAATAGGATTATATACTAAATACAATTTTCAAGAAAGATAACTGAAAGCTCTTTGTCATATTGAGGCCTATAAGATCCAACAATTTTTATGATTTTATCATTTTTTTCTTTATTTTTAAACCAAAAACTGAATATCAACATCCATACCACAAAATATACATGTGATATCATTTCACATACAACGATGCGGTGTTGCCTTTCACATTCTCTGATCATAAGAAAATTGCCTTAATTAATTGACCACATTTTCCTCACCTACCCATCCTTGGGAGGAGTCATCTTTGTCCTTCTTGTATTTTTTTATGAACTGAACAAAATTTCATAGTATTCTCATATTCTTATATAGAAAGAATTAAAGAGGTGTCACAAAATATATTTATGTTGTTATCTTTTTCTCTATCGAGAAACCCTGAGCAAACAATTTATGTACGCGTCAGGATTTACTGAATGATGAACCGGGTTTTACCCAAGGGATAACCTGGAGGACATATTTTTGAATATGCGGGGGCGTAAGCTTGGATGGCCATATGTGAGCCGATCCCCTTACGAACTAAAAAAAAATTGGGGATTGGCTATATGCCATATCCTGGCACGAGTACGACTGTGGTCATAGACTCAGTAATGAGCACAGTGAACTGGCCCATGGCTCAGAGTATGGCTATATGCCATGACTCAATAATTTAATAACTGGGGATGGTTGTGAGTTAGTGTTCCCCTAAGAGAGTGCATATTGCGACTATAGCTCTGAGCGAAGATGCCACTATACCCTGGCATGCTCTTTTTGCAGATTGACACGAGTTGTTACTGCCAGTGGTCTCATACTGACTGGGATGGTAGAGGTCTTGGTAGTCAGCTCTTCCATTGACCTTGTATGGTACCGACTTGTGAGAAGTTTGTGGTCAGTTGGAGCATGAATGGTATACTTCATCTACTCAGGGCATAAGTGTGATTGTAAAATGTAATCAGCCTTGTAGTGTATTTGCTTAAGGATTGAATATGAAAAAATTGGTTGATGCACACTTCAATTATACATCTTCGTTGATAGATGTTATTTATGTTTCTATACATTCCTTGTAAAGTGGATAGATGGTTTATTACTTTACCATGGATAAATACATCATTTCCTTAAGTAAAAGAGATTACTCTGTCCTATTCATAAAATGATTAATCATGCTAGTTAATATAAAAGAACCTCTGCTCAGTTTTATAATGCTTATCAGTGATAATAATATGGTCGGCAGATAGTTATATCTCTCAATGGGATAATTGTCTCACCCCACAGGATCCAAAATGTTTAGGTGGACGTGCACGTGGCATTAGATACCTTTCTGCAGAGGAGGAACAACAACTGGGGCAGCAGTAACAGCTCAGATTGAGTGTAATATATGTTGTGTCTGTAGATAGAAGTCCTATGTGTCCTCTCTGTACTCTCAGGTCCTTAGAGTCAGTTCATAATGGTTTCATGAACAATATGAGGATTGTCTTGTATGCCTTGAGGTTTTATGTAGCTTCAGTATATGCTTTGATAGAGAAACTGTTATATGTTGTCCTCGAGAGGAGATGAAACAGTGTTTGTACAATGTAAATCATGATATATATAAGTTTTGGATCTTTCATTAAGAGTTTCTTGGAAGAGGATCTCCTTGCAAAATGGTTTTAAATTTTAGTGATTTTTGTTAATACGCCTTTTACGATAATTCCGCATAATTAGTAATGATTTGGTTGTTAGTTTGGTGGAGATCATTACAAGTTTGGTATCAAAGTTTAAGGTTTGTTAAGTCTACAGAGACATAGGACTAAGGTGTTGAGTCTATTCTAGTGTCCTCCGGTATATCTTATAGTGACTTCTGCTTATGTATAAGATAGAGTAAAGCTTAAAGATGTCTGGAGAACACAAGGAACACATTGCTGAAAGCAATGTTGTTGCACCAGGAGAAGGTGCAAGGGATCAGGCAAGAGAAGAACGACTGCTTGAGAATCCCTAGGTTGATCCAATCATGATAGAGAACCCTACTTTTCATACCCTCACTAGACTGGTTATGACAACATTGAGGCATATCAAGGATCAAATACAAGCAATACAACCTAGATTACCAGCCCCCAATGATGAAATTTTGGGATCTAGTAGGATTCCTGGTCAACATTGTTATGTTGGAGCAATGGAAAATGTCGAAAGAATTAGGTTATGACACAAAATCAGAGTTTGCTATAGGTGTAGGCAACTAGGACATTTTATAAAGGACTGTCCATAAAAGGATAATGAGGTAGGAATAGAGAAAAGATCTATCCAAACTCTGGAACAGATGCCTAGTAGTTCTAAAAAGGGGAAGTTTTTGGTACAACCAATGCAACCAATGTCTAATGCACCAGCGCAGTGGCTACCAAAGAAGGGCAAAGGACATGATGTTCCACCAGTTAGAACTCTTGATTTAGCTTCTACATCAGTCATAAGGCAGACAAGACCAAGGAATGCATATAAGATATGTCGTAAATGTAGACAGGTTGGGCATATTAGACCCTTTTGTCTGAAAAAGAAGGAGGGAATGACCCAACCACCAAGGCAGAGTCAACAAGACTCTCAAAGATAATGGTTTAGCAGTGGCACACGAGGACGTGGACAGACGTCCTGAGCAGGTCCATCTGCACTAAACAATAGAGCATGACGTTGGAAATAGGCAACGACAAGATTCTATAAAAAAGAATCAGCCTGAGGCAGTAATCAGTCCACGAGTTGAGACAGGTCAAATGAAATAGTGTCATTATGATATATCATTTCATGATTTTATATGTTCAGTATAAGAAAAGTTGTTGTCTTTGAGCTTCCTTTGACTAGTCCTATGAGGACATAAGGAAGATGAGAATTTACATTCTGTCTAGTAATCTTTAAAATGCTTTAAAATTTCTTTTATCTATGTGAAAGAGGATGAGGTGTAGAAATGATGCCTGGAGAAAATCTAGGAATGCTAAGTCGTATGTTTTTGATGATATGAAAAGTAAGGAATATAATATTAAACAAAGTGCATACTACCTAATCTCAGTACTTGTATACCCTGGCCATGTATTCAACTATCGAAGATAAGGTAAGTATGGAACTCTTATATCGTTATCTTTCTGATTACTCTGATCAAGTAGTCATTTTGAGACAATCTAGCGAGTATAACAAAATTGGAATTATGGAATGGATATTTTTATCACATCCTAAGTGTAATAAATCAGAATCTAAGATGATCTTAGATCAATATGTGTGTATGAGGAAATAAAAAGTATAATCCTCATGATAAGAGAAAGGGAACAAGGAAGATGGTCCCTGTTTAATAAAGTCTGTGTGAATAGTAAAGATCTGTTCCATAATGTGGAAATGGGAAATGTGATAAAATCATAAAATGTTCATAAACATGTTAGACAATTACAAAGAAAGGAATGATGATATGTAATCATCCATATAATTCCTATGCAGATGGTAAGGAACCTAGGATGAAACAAGAGTAAACGACTCATGAATAGTTGAAAGTTCATGCAATAATCTTAGGAGATGATAATGTCTCCTCTTTGATGAACAACCCTGGGGTGATAAAAGGAATATGTTTCTTTGTGTTCTTTCCTTTCAGGGACATGACAATCAAGTGAGTCTTATGACACCTGATGTGCATGAGATAGAAGTGTTCTATTGATGGATACTTGGAAAAGTATTGGTTCGTCTTGGAATTTGGTTCCAAGATAAAGATATGTGTAATAGGTAATGTCCCAAAAATTAAAGAAAGATACTTTTATATGTTTAGCTTTGGTATTAACAACAGAGAGATGGAAATGATGAGGATGTGATGTGTTTTTGACACATGTAAAGGATACCAAGGTAAGGAATTCTGGTATCCAAGAAGTGCCAGGTGGAATGGGAGAGTGAGAATATGACTTCTGATAAGATGAATAATGTTTAGTTACTTAGAAGGGCCAACCTTGAGATAACTATAGTATGGAGATCATATGTTAGGGGTTTATGCTCTGCATAAACATAACATCAATAAGGATGTATTAATTGAAGGAACAATTGTAGAATCATTTTGAGAAAAAGCTTATCAAGATAAAAATAATTCCTTAGAATATCCCTATCTAGACCTATTAAGATAGCTTATACATAACATATAGAGATACCTCTGAGATAAGTTCTTCTTTAATAAGTGGCATTTCCTTATGACAAAAGACTGTACAACTAGGAAGATAGTTGGTACAAGTCATAAGAAAGTTTTGTGTTGTGTCAATAGAATAGACACTACTACAAAAAATGCTTTTTACAACAGTTCATTTTTTCATTTTACAACGGGTGTCAACTGTTGTATTAGATTGTGTGGTCTTATGGGGGGGGTTCTTTATACAACAGGTGTTGCACATGTTGTAATATATGTATTTTATACAACAGTTAATACATGTTGTAGATCATTGAACACACCTGTTGTAATAGGGGTGTCGTATATAACATGTTGAGACAAAAGGAAAATACATCTAGACACAAGGTTTCGGACTTGAGACCACTTGAAAGTAAGGCACATCTCAAACCGTTGAACCAGTTTCATTTTATGCAACACATATATTCTTTGTTGTACATATACAACAAATGACGTGCAAACTTGTTGTGTGATTGTGGTCTATTACAACGGGTAACTATTACAATAGGTGAAAGCCTATTGTGTAATTATAGTATACTATAATGGGTTATAGTATGCTGTATAATGATGGTCTATTACAATGGGTTAACATATGTGACTATTACAACGGGTAGAGCATGTTGTATAATTATGATCTTTTACAACGGGTTAGAGTATGTTGTGTAATGATGGTCTATTACAACGAGTTAACATACATGACTATTACAACGGGTTAGAGCATGTTGTGTAATTATGATCTTTTACAATGGTTTAGAGTATGTTGTGTAATGATGATCTATTACAACAAGTTAGCATACGTGACTATTACAACGAGTTAGAGCATGTTGTGTAATTATGGTCTTTTACAATGGGTTTGAGTATGTTGTGATATTACAGTCTTTTACAACAATTTAGCACCTGTTGTAGTATCACATATACTACAACAAGTTTGGCCCGTTGTATATAACTTGTGTTGTATAAAATATATAATTCACAAAACAAAAATAGACTTGTTGTAAATGATATGCTAACTACAACACAATCAACAAAACTGTTGTGTTTTTCCCATTATAAAAAGCATTTTCTGTAGTAGTGAGAGTAGTACTGAAGATGTATGTTAAGATTTGTAGTCCCAAGAGGGTGACAGAATGTAACTATAATCTCTCCATGAAAGAGAAATGCTAAAACTAAGGAGGTTTGACACATGAATTATCCAAAGTATGAATAGCACTTCTTTGACTTAGAAAGTGTTACCTGACATAGAATATACATTGTAGTCATTAATGAAAAGGCAGTTGTATGTGTATCATGTATGGTAAAATTTATGATAACCTTGAGTGGAAGGACTTTGTATTGGTCAAAGTTCTATGGCATCCCCAGGACATCAAGATGTTTTAAGGAGATGTGATGATATAATACATGTACAACAATTGCCTTTTTTCATTCGGGATTTCAGGGACGAAATCCTTGTTAGGGGTTTATACACCGTTCAAACAAAATATCATTAACTAAGCGGAAACGATCATTAACAGTGGATTACTGAAGATCACTAAAAATTAAAACCATTTACAAAGAGATCCAAACACAGGAAAACTCTTTTATCAAGAACGAATGTATTTTATTTACATCCTGGTTCATAAGTACATTTCATGTACCATCCCTTCTCGAGGATTACAAACATCAACTGCTATGTTAAAACTATACACAAGCAGCATAAGAACCTCGAGGCATCAAGACAAAATCTCAAATCGATTCATTAAAAGTAATAACTACTAACTCCGAGGACCTGAGAGTACAGAGATGACACATAGGACTCTCTATACAAAAAAAATATGACAGCCAGTGCATCCACCTGGAATATCACTGTTGTCCCTGTTACTTCTGCTGTTGCTGCTCTTCCCCTACTATAGGGTTTTTGCCTCTTCTTCTGCGTTTACCTAAAAAGGTTTGGTGACCAACGGAGTGAGACCCAATCCCAGCGAGAGATATAACTCTCCGCCAAAAACATTATTATTGCAGTTTAATAGAATAAAACTGAGTAGAGGAATCATATATATTCAACAGTAGATAAATCAATGTCTAAATAGATTAGAGCAATATTCTTATTCAAATTATTTCAGTTATAACTTGATAAAGCAGCATGTCACTTATCCAATAAGGAATTGAAGAACATGTATAACTTTTATCCATCTAGGATATGCTAAGCAAGGTAACATCAACCAATGATTCTCATATTTCAACCTTAAGCAAATATGCTACACGGCTGATTACATTTTACAATCATACTTAAGCCCTGAGGAGATGAGGTATACCGATCATACTCCAACCGAACATTGCGAAGTCAAAATCAGTACCATACATAGGTCAAGGAAGAGCCATATTTCCATGACCTCATCCTCCTTAGTCAGTGTGAGTACAAAATACAGGACATCTTGTGTCTCTGCTAAATAGCTTTCCAAGGTTTACTGGGAACCTTTCTATAGAGTTACAGTGGTGGTTGTACTCTCTTCACAATAGAGATATTTCATGTTTATCTCACATCGATCTGGCATTAACATTATCGTGAGATTCGTGATACATCCATCCTGGAACATATAATGAAGGATTGAGAGATTTAATGTTTATCTCACATCAGTCCCACATTACAGCGTAAGGATATTTGCACCCATAACCCCCACATACTCAATAGTATGCCCTCTAGGGGATCCCATGGGAAAACTTGTTTCACCATCACCAACTACTGACAATGATGGATCTATGGCCAAGGCTCTACATGATAAGATTTCACTTGATTAATTAAGTATATTACCATATTCCTTTAGCATCAGTCAAGTTTTCAATTAGAACCGACGGTCCTCTCTCCCCGCTCTCTCACCCTAGCGCCGCTAGGGTTTCTTCCTCCATAGGCGGCTGGCTGGGGGGGGTTTGGCCACCGCAAAGCGGTGCCCCGCTCCCCCCCCCGACCTCTTCTCGCCCGTCATCAGTAGGGTCTCTTCTTCGGCAGGTGTGTGGGTGTGGTGTCTTTAGAGGCAGCGGTCTTCTTCCTCCCTGTCATTGAGCCTGGCTACGATGAGTTTCTTATCCCCTTTCTCTTTTATCGGCTTTCTAGTTAGATTGTTCTTTTGTTTTGTCTATCTCGCTATTAATCAGCATTGCTTTCTCTTCTCGTGGTAGATTTTTCTTTCTCGATCAATTTTATTGTGGAGTTTGTGTGGCAGCAAGTATGAGGTGAAAAACACTAGAGGGGGGGTGAATAGAGTTTTTAAATATTTTAGCAATTATTTAACTCAAACAACCACAATTGAAAATGGAAGAAGGAGACAAGTGTTTAGAGTGGTTCCAACCTTAGCAAATACTAAGGTTGTTAGTCCACTACCCGGTTGCTTACCCAACCGGGATTTTGAAAGTATTAATTTTATTACCTTCACAAGGATTTACACAAAATACAATACTTTCTTACACCCCTTGAACAACCTTCACTTGAAGTAGATGCACCAACCCGAGGTAGCCTTCTTGAAGTAACTCCAAGCTCCCCCTTGAAGTAGCCTTCCTCTCTAGAAGTAACCTCCCATTGCACCAGCCTTCTTGAAGTAGCTCAAGGTCCCCTTCTTCACCAAGAAGATCTCCAACCTCTCCAATCCGCAACCTCCAACCTAGGAGTAGCAAGGAGAGTACAAACAATAATAGAGAACAAGAAAGGAAAAAGGAAATTACAACTTATCCTTTTGTAGCACAAGGCTTGATTTGCCTAGATCAAGCGTGTAGATATCCTAACCAAAGTGTATGGAATAGTAATTGCAGTGGATAGGAGATGCTAGCCTATAGGACATGAAATTTGAGCTAAGAGGGGAAGTAGCCAATTGTCACGATGCTCAATTTCTCACAAACAGGTTGCACAAAGTCAATGTATGCTCAAAGATTGCTCAAGTGTAAAAACAAGTATGTTTAGGTGTCCTAAGGCATGTCCTATTTATAGGAATGTCCTACAAGTGCTTAAGGACGTTCTAGACACTTTCTAGGGGTTTCTAAGTGCTTAACTAGCCGTTAGATATAAGTTAGTTGCTTTAACAACGACTAGTTAATTAATTCTGCAGTTGCTGGCAGAGACTATCTCGGTCGAGAAATGGTCGACCGAGACACCTACTCGGTCGACGTTTTTTCGAACGACAGGCTCTCTGGATCAAGTGTATGCAACGTTTATCTCCAACTGCCAACTACCTTGTCAGCTGTGTCTAACGGCTACTTGGGTCTTTCTCGGTCGAGAAGATTGTCGACCGAGAGTGTCTCGGTCGAGGATTTTGTCGACCGAGATGGACCCTATTCCAATGTTTCAAATGAAGACATTTAGTGTGTGTATGAGTGTGCATATGTGACACTATTGAAGGGGATGACCTATCTAAATGTGGTGTTTAGCTAGGGAAGATCTAACGCTTGATTTACATGAAGCCTAAGTACTTGTACATTATATATTTGTACAAGTTTACAATTGATTACATTTCATGACATTTACAATCATTCAAGCATATAGATTCCCTAGTGCTTTGTCATCCACCTTATTCCTGCAACACTCAAGTAGCATGTTAGATTAACAAGAATGAAATGTTTGTCATTATCAAAACAAAGGGATTTACAGATGTCCATTTAGCCAACAATCTCCCCCATTTTGAAGATGACAAACATTTCCTAAATATAAAATAAGAAAGTATAAAAACATGTGAGTTTCATACCTGAAGATTACCTTTGTAAATTTCTTCTCTTGTTTATAAAGTGTGTGCTTATTATTCCCCATGAATTATGGAACATGAAATCCAATCCTTTAGGGAATATAGCAACTTTCAATGTAAAGCCAAGAGTTTATGAAACTCATTGATTGAGTTTTGCACAAATACCAAGTTTTATATTTATTTCTCCCCCTTTGTCATTTCAGAAAGATATCCATTTTAAGAATAAGTATTGCTCCCCCTTAAATACATATCTGTTTTCAATAGATGGTCAATTTAGCCACAATTTTAAATTTCAGGTTTTTGCAAAGATGTCATCCCTTTTATTTATGACATATTTATTACTCCCCTTACTTTGTATGCTCTACTAGAGTAGTCTTATAATCCATATTCAAATTATGCCATAGAGGAATATCCATTATAATCAGTAAAGATAACCATTTCATGTAAAGATAGCCATTTCATTACAATCATGCAAAGATAACCATTTTATTACAATCATGCAAAGATAACCATTTTATTACAATCATGCAAAGATAATCATTTCATTACAATCATGCAAAGATAATCATTTCATTACAACTAATACAACGGACACTCCAAATCTCACTGGAAAGACTTGAGTATTACATCAATATCAGGGTCTTTTCCAAGAAATGGCTCAGCTCCATAATATTAGACTAAAGTTTGCCACTCCAAAGCACCTGTCTTGGTTAAAGCATATGCTTCCAAGAAGGTAGGAACACGATCAAAACGGAAATGAGCAGCAATGTCTTGTAATTGTATTGAGGAGAACTGAGTATGTGTGAGATCTGTAGATGGTGGAGGTGGAGGTTGGTAGTAGTTGTAAGATGGATTATATGGGTTGAGCATGCCATGATTTAAAGAATAAGGATATTCATCTGGTTGATTTGGAGAGAGGGTTTGCATGCTTTAATTTAGGTAGGTCATGGCATGGTGGTTATAGTCTAATTGTCTGCTTAGATGATATTGTGACCCAGCAACATAGGTTAGGGTGTTTTGGATGGGATCATAGGATGGGTTGGTAGGAGGAGGTGGTGGTGGTATATCTTGAGTAGATGTCTCACCTTCCGTCCTAGCCCTCTTGTGACCAAAATCAATTCCCATTTTCTCTACTGTGTTTTTGCTTATTTTTTGTGGTCTTCTTTCCCATGTGTATCCCATATCCTCAATTTGTGTTTTAAGAAAGTGTTGAGTGATTTGGCATACAAAATCAGCATATGGGGGATTGCCAGAAAACTCAAGCATGTTCTTAAGGATTATGCGGATAAAATTTGTGGGAATACGTTTGATAATGGCATAAATTAAACACATGCGAAAAATAGGAACTTCAGACTTGTTAGATCTAGGATGTATGTTTGTGGAAACAATAAGGTTGACAATCCTAGCCGCAGGTTTGAGATTAATGGCATAGTAGCTAGGTACCCCTATCTTCGTGACAAGTAGTATTAGATTGAAAAATGGCTCGTTTAATGTCACTAAGACTGACGGTATGATCACCTTGGGAGAATGTATTGAGTGGATTTCCAGTTGTAAGGTCAAGAGTGTCTTGATATTCATCTAAGTCGATGTTGAGCATGTCAAGAATATCCTCTTCAGTAAATCGAAAGCTATGCCCATTGACCATAGAGTAGAAGAAGTTATTTTCATTTTCAGAATGGAAGATTAGGTTTGCATAGAACTCATTTACCACTTTTGAAGAGTAGGAAGGGAAGGAAGGGTTAAGAAATTCTTTCAAATTTTGCACCTCAAAAAGATCCTCCAGGTCGACGATGCTGAGGAAGTCCATGACGTCAACCGGCCGTCGTGGAAGAGGAGTTTTGGAGGAGAGCCTGAGATAGCGATCACCAGCATCTGCGTCGACGAAGGGAATGTCGTTGATGATCGTCAATGGAGGAGTAGCCGCCCTTCCTTTCTTGCTAGAAACTTTCTTCTTTCCACGTGTAGAGGATGAAGCCATTTCTTTGCTTTAAGGTGGAGAAGAAGAAAGAAAGTCTTGGGGATGAAGAAGCTAAAGGATTGCACAAGAATGCACTAGAGAGAAGCTATGGAAGTAAGAATATGAGAGTGTGTAACAATGACCCATTTTTGGTCCTTTTTATAGCAATCCAGTGACCAGGTTGGTCGACAATTTGTCGACCGATCAACCGCAACGGTCATATCCCAGACGCGCCACTCGGCCCCCCAACGGTCGACTGATGGGTTGCAACGGTCATAAAATGGTCGGATTGCAACGGTCATATCCCAACGGTCAATTCTCGGTCGAGAAATTGTCGACCGACATCTGCTCGATCGAATAATTGTCGACCGGAAGTGTGTCTGTTGTAATTTTTATCTGAGGTTTGTCGGTCGAAAGAGATAGGCTGACCGAGATATTTTCGATCGAAGAATTCGTCGACCGACAAACTTTCTGTGAATGAATTTTAAGCTGATTTTTAATGTAAATGATAGACTGAATTTGTAGAGCATATACATATTTTCTAAGGGAGTAATATTATGATTATTATTACCAATATTTGGACAATTTTGTGATCAGACATTAATTGTTCTTTTGATCACAATATATAGAAAATGATATTCAAATAAGTATTATGCCAAACTTATTTTAGGTCGACTTTGACTACGACCATAGCGCCCCTTGGTCAAATTTTATTTCAACCAAGAGGCAAATTTGCAGATTTCCAAATTGAACATTCATATATCTGTATGTAATTTTATTTGATATCAATTTGAAGCATTTAAAAAATATTCGTCCTTGATTTTTCTATGAACTTTGTTGTAGATATCAAATTCTATTTCTTCTTAAAAAATGAAAACATAATTAATTTCTCAAGTCTTTTAAAAATAACATTGTGCTCCTGCAAGCATTAAAGTTCTAAGAAACATATTACTAATGAATTATTATGCATCATCAAGGATCAATGCATACAATTATCATTCTCTATTCATGCTAATATAGCATCTTCTTTGAAAGCATATCTATGATGTAATGATAGAACAATAACAACATATAATGATAATTCCATACAATGATTGTGATCATTTAAGCTAGATGTCATGATTTCTAGTGAATAAATCAGGAAATACTTTAGGAAAATCATGTGAAACAGTAATTTCTTTTATGGAACCAAGCATGATTTTCAGTTTTAACTTATTTAGAAAATCGTCCAAAAATAAACTCATTTATATTTCAAACATGGTCTTCAACTTGTTTTGCATGTAACATCAGTTATTAACAATGAATAGATAGCAATTTGATCAATTTAAAACACATTCAGCTTATTTTATTACAGACTGGAAATATTGACCTGCTCGGTCGACAATTTCTCGACCGACAGTACTCTCGGTCGACAGTTTCTCGACCGACAAGGTTTCTGGAATGTTTTCAGAACTGTTAATTGCTTCCAAGTAAAACAAAATTATGCAAGTTAGAGCTCGATTGTTGAGACATGACATTTTTATACCAAGAATCAGTTTAGGTCAAATCTCAACTTAATTCCATTCATTTAGTTTAAAGGTTTTGGAACCCAAACTAACTCGACATCCTTTTTCTTATAAGGACATGAAAAAGAATAGTGACCAAGGCACAAACAGTAATGACAACATATAGAATCAACCTCATATCTTTTTCTATGATTTTGGTCTAGGTTGTTCTTGGGTATATATGTATTTGTGCCTTTAGGTACATACATAGATTGACTCTTTGGCATTTGTGTTCTTCCCCAACTAGGCTTTTGATAAGATTTTCCTTTAGGCTTGTAACCTAGTCCTCTCCTTCCAATTTGATGGTAAGAATTATCTAAAATTTTATCAAGCGTATCATTGTTATTCAACCTACTAACTTTTTTTTGCAACTTAACAATCTCATCCATTCTTTTATTTATGTCTAACTTTGCTTTATCTAGATTAGATTTCTTTAATTTCTTCTTGCACTCAATATATTTATTGTGTGTCTCTTCAAGAGTAGCAACTAGTTCTTCTTTAGATAAATAAAAAAGGCTTACCTATTCTTCTTCTTCTTCACTTATTGTAGCAATAAGACATTCTTTATGCGTATCTTCCTTCTTTGACTTCCACGGGCAACCAAGTGTTGTGTGGCTTGTTCCTAAGCACCAACTGCAACTTGTTGAAGATTTCTCCATGTTTTTCTTTTGTTTGCGGTTGTAGACACCACCACCCTTCATACTTCAAGACTTGATTAGAGCTCCTTGAAGGCTGCTCTGATACCAATTGAAAAACACTAGAGGGGGGGTGAATAGAGTTTTTAAATATTTTAGCAATTATTTAACTCAGACAACCACAATTGAAAATGGAAGAAGGAGACAAGTGTTTAGAGTGGTTCCAACCTTAGCAAATACTAAGATTGTCAGTCCACTACCCGGTTGCTTACCCAACCGGGATTTTGAAAGTATTAATTTTATTACCTTCACAAGGATTTACACAAAATACAATACTTTCTTACACCCCTTGAACAGCCTTCACTTGAAGTAGATGCACCAACCCGAGGTAGCCTTCTTGAAGTAACTCCAAGCTCCCCCTTGAAGTAGCCTTCCTCTCTAGAAGTAACCTCCTGTTGCACCAGCCTTCTTGAAGTAGCTCAAGGTCCCCTTCTTCACCAAGAAGATCTCCAACCTCTCCAATCCGCAGCCTCCAACCTAGGAGTAGCAAGGAGAGTACAAACAATAATAGAGAACAAGAAAGGAAAAAGGAAATTACAACTTATCCTTTTGTAGCACAAGGCTTGATTTGCCTAGATCAAGCATGTAGATCTCCTAACCAAAGTGTATGGAATAGTAATTGCAGTGGATAGGAGATGCTAGCCTATAGGACACGAAATTTGAGCTAAGAGGGGAAGTAGCCAATTGTCACAATGCTCAATTTCTCACAAACAGGTTGCACAAAGTCAATGTATGCTCAAAGATTGCTCAAGTGTAAAAACAAGTATGTTTAGGTGTCCTAAGGCATGTCCTATTTATAGGAATGTCCTACAAGTGCTTAAGGACGTTCTAGACACTTTCTAGGGGTTTCTAAGTGCTTAACTAGCCGTTAGATATAAGTTAGTTGCTTTAACAACGACTAGTTAATTAATTATGCAGTTGCTGGCAGAGACTATCTCGGTCGAGAAATGGTCGACCGAGACACCTACTCGGTCGACATTTTGTCGACCGACAGGCTCTCTGGATCAAGTGTATGCAACATTTATCTCCAACTGCCAACTACCTTGTCAGCTGTGTCTAACGGCTACTTGGGTCTTTCTCGGTCGAGAAGATTGTCGACCGAGAGTGTCTCGGTCGAGGATTTTGTCGACCGAGATGGACCCTGTTCCAATGTTTCAAATGAAGACATTTAGTGTGTGTATGAGTGTGCATATGTGACACTATTGAAGGTGATGACCTATCTAAATGTGGTGTTTAGCTAGGGAAGATCTAACGCTTGATTTACATGAAGCCTAAGTACTTGTACATTATATATTTGTACAAGTTTACAATTGATTACATTTCATGACATTTACAATCATTCAAGCATATAGATTCCCTAGTGCTTTGTCATCCACCTTATTCCTGCAACACTCAAGTAGCACGTTAGATTAACAAGAATGAAATGTTTGTCATTATCAAAACAAAGGGATTTACAGATGTCCATTTAGCCAACACGAGGAAAATATTCTTTTGGAACACCGATTTGGTGTAGGTACTCTACCACATATACATATTCAGGTTGAAGGTATTCCTCTTCGAAAGTTGCCTTAGCCAGCGAAGGAGAAGAGGGATCTATACATCATTGTCCTTATCAGTTTCTGATATGAGTTTTTGTAGTGGTTTGTATCTGTTCTTGATCTTTGTGTGGTCTTTTAGTTTGTTTTTCTCCTCATGTAGATTCTGTATGGCTCCTCCATAATGAAATTTATCTATTTAACTTAAAAAAAAAGTCAAGTTTTCAAACATAAATTTTTATAACAAATGCTACAAAGAATGAGTAATACTTCTATCAAGTACTTTTTGAAGCTTTATAAAACATTGGGATCTCAATCCCTTGTCACATCATGGGCATTCTCATCCCTTAACATCTCATCATCATGATTATGGAATATGGGTATTCAAACCCTCAGTTCATCAAAGAACACTTGTTACCACTTATCAGGTAACAAATACCTTCATGTCATCTGACCAAGGTAAACATGATACTTGCTACACAAGCATCTCACATGGCTTTCAAGGCCCATTTAATCTCTTGTTACCTCTTACTAGGCAACAAAGCATATTATGGCTCACAAGGCCCATAAAACAATTTCAATAATAAAACATCACAGCTCATACATGGCTACGCCCAACATCACATGATACCTGCATGGTTAATACTCATGATAACAGTTATATCAATTACATATCAACACTATGCAATGTAAGGGTAGCATCACTATTCCCTCATTAAGGTTAGGGTTTCCAAATTCATGTCAATTAGGGATACTCATCCCATTACCCAAAATTAGGGTTATGGTTTATCATCATATTGCCCAAGATTAGGGTTTCATGCATTATAATCCCAAAATTAGGGTTTCACATACCTTCACCCTATATTAGAATTAGGGTTTCATATGGTATCACATAGCATCACTCTGGATTAGAGTTTCTCATCACATCACTGCATTAGGGTTTCACACACCATTATCTTGAATTAAGGTTCCTTATAACTTTTCCCCAAATTAGGGTTTCATGTAGCTTTACCCAAAATTAGGGTTTCATGAAGCATCCTCTTAAATTAGGGATTTTCATTATATTACCCTGAATTGGGATTTCTCATATCATCACTCTATATTAGGGTTACACCATTACCCTAGATTATGGTTACACCTAGCATTGCCCTAAATTAGGGTTATGGCTCATCAACCTTCTCGATTAGAGTTTCATAATCTCTTCATCAAGGATCATACCCTAATTACATATCTTATTCATGTTGAGAGTGTTGAGGTTTAACCACTACATGATTATTATACATGTGTGAATTCCTCTCTCTCTCTCATCCTCTCTAGGATGTTGATTACTTCAAGCTTGATTAGATTAGGTCAACCCTTCATTCAAATACATACATTTAGGGTTAGCATGGTGTATTGAGATATTGCTTCCATAAGCATCAAAGTTTAACCCCTCTAAGGGTACTAATCACCCTAGTACATTAAAGGTACACCCATTGTAATTATATTTGATAACATCATTAACAATCATGGGGTGAATTGATCTTTCATCACATTAGGTCTTCAAATGGTTTTGGTTGCATTGAACCTCCAAAACAGTTTTGACCCCTCAACCTCCAAACAGTTTGAGATCATTTTCCCTCCAAATGGTTTTGAAACCGTTTGGGCATCTAGGGTTGAGACTGTATTTCCTTCAAATGGTTTTGAAACCATTTGGGCATCTAACCCTTGAAACGGTTTGATCACATGTACATTGAAACCGATTGGACCCATCAACATTTGAAACTGATTGGATAAATTAACCTTGAAACCGATTGGACCTCCAAACAGTTTGAGACCATTTGATATCAAATAGTTTGGAGACCGTTTGATCTCAAACGGTCTCAATACCATTTGGACTCAAACGGTCTCAAGACCGTTTGGTCCAAACTACCTTGAAACTGAAAGGATCATCTAGGGTTTCCTTCAACCAATCAATTAGGTTTTGCTTCATTGAATCATTCATCAATTGGACCATTGAGAGTAGATCAAAATACAACCCTTGGATATCCATCCATCCATGAATCCACTTGACCTAAAATGGTCTTGAGACCGTTTGACCTCAAACGGTCTTGAGAGTGTTTGGTCCATTCCTCCTTGAAAACGTTTGAATCAATTTAGGGTTTCTTCAATCAATTGATTAGGGTTTGTAATCAATGGATCATCCATCACTGTAATCATTGTGATTAGATCAATTGGAACCATTGGATCTTCATCCATACATACCAACAATTGACCCCAAACGGTCTTAAGACCGTTTGACCTCAAACAGTCTTGAGACTGTTTTCCCTCAAACGGTCTTGACACCGTTTGATCACCAAACGGTCTTGAGGCTGTTTGGTCATCAAATTTGAAAACTGTTTGCTCATGATATTTATCGAGGTGTGTGCTAATATGACATCATCATCTTCAAGCTTCAAACCTTTGAAAATTATTGTAATTCTTATGGTGATTTCATCGACTAATCAAAAGGAATTTTGGGAAAGAAGAAAGATTCAACATATGATGAAGAAGTGAAATCAATAATAACATTTAAGGTTTCAAGTTATATAACCCACCTTCAAAGTTGAATCCAAGCTTCAAGATTCACATCTTTAATGGTGAATGAAGCTTTCTCAACTTCCCAAGGCCCGTCCTCAAGTCTTTGAGTGAAAAGAATGGCTAAAGTTGAAGATTGAATGGAGAAAAGAAGAAAATAAGCATTGAATCTCGATTTCCACCATGAAATCAAGGTTTAAGATGATTAAGGAGCTCACCTACAGGTTGGGGTACGTCCTCCTATTGCTCCTAAGCTCCCTTGTGTTCGGCCAAAGCAAGGAAAGAAAGAAGAGCCGAAAAAACCTTTCATGTGGGGTGAAAGAATGGAGTGTATATAAGGGAAATTCAAGAGAGAGAAAGTTTTATAAAAATACTTCAATTCCCTAAATTGGTGCCACTTATACCCCTCACTTCCTTGAACCAATGTATTAAAAGAAAACAATTAAGCACCTGAATCAATATAATAATAATATCCAAAAATTAGTGGATATTACTTTTTCTTTAACTAATGTGAGTGGGGTCTCCACTCACTTTAGATATTTCGGTGCCATTGCAAGTCACAAAGACTTCCATACTTACATAAATTCAACCATCATATTTTTGGTTGAAGGTCACTTCCATTAATATATTTATTTTTGCATTAAATTGAATTAGGGTTTCAATTATGCTTAAATCTTGATTATTTTAATATCAAGATGCTCTCTCCTCCAAAGAGATTCAAATGAGACGTCCCTCTAATTTTTTATCTCTAATTGATACCAAGAAACATTAGGGACTCTCTAGAAGTGGTATTTTGCATATTGAACCCTAGGTTTTGGGTAAATTGCACATTACACCAAAACCAGGTTTTAATGCACAAACATTGCTTAATAAGCTCTTTCTTGGTGCTCAAGCTTGTGGAAGCCATACCTCAACATCATTATCATTCTTATGATGCTTAAACACTTGAGGAACATTTTATCATGTAACATTTGCAATTTAACCCCTCAACTTGGGTAATTTTCACTTTAGTCCAAAACAGGCAAAACATTGTTTTCAACATTATTAAAAAATGACTAAAATTGAAACATAAGTTCCTCTTGAGCCTTAATTACTTTTCAAAATATAAGAGCAAGCATATAATTATCTTTCTTAAACAAAACATCTAGGGTTAAAGCATAACCCAGGTCAGGGATGTTACAAGGGTTATAACTTAACCCTAGAAGTTTTTCTTAAGTAAGTTACTTA
The DNA here is from genome assembly GCA_963693085.1 of Alisma plantago-aquatica. Lineage (NCBI taxonomy): Eukaryota > Viridiplantae > Streptophyta > Magnoliopsida > Alismatales > Alismataceae > Alisma > Alisma plantago-aquatica. The sequence goes on from OY856414.1 coordinate 509,220,338, forward strand.
TAAACTTGTTCTAATCTTATGGAAAGTAATTAAGGCTTCATGTGAAGTTATTTTCAAGTTTGAGCCTAATTGCAAACTATTTGTGCATTATATGATAGTTTGAGTGAAAAGTGCAATTTTCCCAAGATAAGGGTTTATAGTGCAATATGTCACATGTTGAATGTGTTCAAAGTGTTTTAGTATCATAAGAGAGAGAATGATCCTAAGTGGTGGCTTGTGGAAAGCCTAAATCCCAAGTTATAACTTGTTTGAACAATGCTAGTACTTTGTGCACCAATTTTGGTACAATTTGTAATTTACCCAAAATATAGGGTATAAATGCAAATTACCACCTCTAGAGTGTCCCAAATCCCTCTATGTATCTTTTAGAGGAAATATAAAGGAAAAACTATGTTTGAAGCATCTTTGAATGATGATAATCTTGGTGATGAATAGACCAAGAAAGAATTGAAGGTAAAGCCTTATATGTGTTGTATCGAGTTGTAGACTTAATATAGGAGCCCTATCGGCCAAGTAGCCATAGCAGAAGTCTCCTATCAGTTAGTTGAGCCTTGGAAAAGGCCATGGTGGGCATAGAACCTTAAGGGGGTGGTCCATGATGAGTTACAAGCTCCTTGCAAAAAGTATATCAGTTTGCTTTATTGATAAGATAAAGATGAGATAACTTACCCAACAAGATAAAGAATGGCCAAGATATTGTCTCTATATTATCGTCAAGACTCTTTCATGGAAATATATATATGTTTGCATGCATGGACATGTGTCAACCATGCATGGCCACGTGTCATCTAGTAGCACCTCTTATACACTTTATGTCATGAACCCAAGTATATATACTTCACCTTCCACCTACCTATGGAAGTTTACGAACCCCACAACCCTTTTCCTTGGAGATATCATGCAAGTTAGCTCAAGGAGAAAGGGGAGCTCGAGCACCAAGCTTAAGGTAAGGCTTTGGTCATCTTCAACCTTGGTTTAAGTAGGAGTTCGAGTTATGGATATTCCTCTCTTTCCTTCTTCACCAAGTTCTTAACTATGGTGATTTCTTGTCTATGGAGGAGTTGTGAACGAACCTTGGACCTTGGATAAGCTCATATTCAACCATAGTAACGTAAATATTTGGAGCTTGGATCTTTGAAGTTGTTCATAAGGTGGTCTATATAACTTGAACCCAATCATGTTATTATTCACCACCTATCTTGCTATACTTGATGATCTACTTTCAATTCAAGTTTTTCTTGAATATTTGATGAATCCATGAGTTCTAGGAGTTGCTTAGATCTACTGTCCATGTACTATAACAATTAGAACGAAGGTCTAGAGCTTGAAGAAGATGGTATCACCTTATAAAAGTGATATCGGGTTCAAGCATACAAACAAGCACCTCTAACCCGACATGGTTATGTACATACAACACTAGCACGATATGCTTATGAGATTATATCTCCTTGCACGATATGGAGATGAAGTTCACACCTTGAACATGATATGGTGTTAACCATACACCTTTTGCATGATAGGAAGTCAAGAAAATACTCCATGCACGATATAGGGACAAGTATATACTTCTAAATCGATATGCTAAAACCCTAGTTTGAGTAACCTGATATGAGCGAGACAAACAAGAACTTCTTGCACGATATGATCATGAAGCACACATATTGTGCACGATATGATTTATTGAGCATACACTTATGCACAATATAAGACATGGATTCAAATATATGGTATAACCCGATATGGGTTGAAATACCTTAAACCCGATATGAACCCCAAGATGGGGGTTAACCCGATATGGAGATAGATGATAGCTCATACACGATATGATCCATGTCTTATGAACGATATGAGGGATATCCACTTACACCTTATACATGATACAAGTCTAAGTCTATACCTCTTACATGATATAGAGACAGTGAACACTCTAAACAATATTGAGTTGGAAACCCAAGGTGATGGGTAAACTGATATAAGTGGTGAGTGATACCACATGGACGATATGATTGATATTCCTTAGATAATAGGAATAGCACCTACTTCTATCTTGTGAACAAAATGAGGTCCAATTCATACCTCATGCATGATATGGCCCATTCTACCCAATATGGTGGAAAACCTTAGATGAGGGATTGAAATCTGATATACCCTATCCTTTGTGTAATGGATTATGGTAAGAGAATTCAACTAGACACCTATCTTGTCATGTAACTATATGATAGGGCTAATCCGTGAAGGTATAAAGAGGTTATGAGCCTAAGGGTCTACCTAACATGGTAACCTGATATGTTACCCAACATGGAGACCCGATATGATAATCCTAGATGGGAAACTGATATGGTACCTTGTATATATACCACTTAAACGATACATGATGAGGCATACACTCTATGCCCGATATGGTGCACACCTTGTGCACAATATAGCACCAAGCATATAGATTATACCCGATATGGGGTCAAGCATCTAGTTGATACCCGATATGGTAGGGACACTTCAATCATATGTAATTGATCGAGTGACATATGTTGTGTGTTGTGTCAATTGCAATATAAAACATGATGAGATTTGTTAATGGTGATCTAATGTTCCTCAAGAGGAGGATTGAACCAACTTGGTAAAAAGTATGATGCAATTAATATCCTAATAAGGATAAGAGATAGACTTTTACATATGTGATAAACATGTTGATAAGCATGTATTGATACTCCTAAGATGAGTGGAGTATGAATTAGGGTTTGATTCTAGATATTATGATGTGGAATCCTTAATTGGTTAATAAGAAGAAAACCCAACCCTAATGAAGGGTGATGGTACACTCTTACAACCCTAATTGGTTAAGATTGAGAAATCCTAACCCTAATAATGGGAAGGATGTACTTCCTTATATCACATGGTGATGATGTAGACAATCCTAACCCTAATGACGGGTAGGATGTATTTCTATTGAATGGCATAATGATGTCATGTGCTAATAGAGTTTTTACCATGAAGTGCAAACTTCAAGAAACATCAGATGATGGGCATAGCCCATAATGAGCTATGATGTTGTGTGTGATATAGATTCAAATGAGCCTTGTGAGCCATGTTAAATATATGTACAATAAAGTATAACGATTCTACAGTCTGATATCTTAAATGATAAGTTCTTACCTAGCAAGAGGTGACAAGATGTTTAATGAAACCATGTGAGCTATGTGGAATACTTGTACAACAAGTGAGATGAATACCTTGGTCTGAGGACCTAGAGGGAATAGTTACCTATTACAGAGGTAACAATGCTATGTGTTGATCTAAGGGTTTGAATACCTATATCCAATAATCATGATGAGGATGATGTGAAGATATGAGAATTCCCAGTGATGAGATAAGGGACTGATATCCCAAGTGTTATGTATCTAAGTGTGTTCTAAAGATTAGAAAAGTACATGATAGATGTATTACACCTTTATTTATAGTATTTGTTTATGATTAATGCTTATAGCTTGTTTGATACTAAAAGAATACTGTAATACACTTAATACATCATTAGAAACCATAAAATGTAGTTTCCCTGACCATAGATCCATCAGCGTCAGGATTTGTTCAATGGTGAAATGGGTTTTTCCCACGGGATAACCTAGAGCACGTATTTTTTAATATGCGGGGGCGTAAGCTTGGACAGTCATATGTGAGCCGATCCCCTTATGAACTTGAAAAAAATTAGGGATTGGCTATATGCCATATCCTGGCACGAGTGTGACTACGGTCGTAGACTCGGTATTGAGCACGGTGAACTGGCCCGTGGCTTAGAGTATGGCTATATGCCATGACTTAGTAATTTTATAACTGGGGACGGTTGTGAGTCGGTGTTCCCCTAAGAGAGTTCATGCTACGGCTGTAGCTCTGAGAGAAGATGCCACTATACCCTGGCATGCTCTTTTTGCAGATTGACACGAGATGTCACTGCCAGTGGTCTTGTATTGACCGGGACGACATAGGTCTTGACAGCCGGCTCTTCCATTGACATGGTATGGTACCGACTTGTAAGAAGTTTGTGGTCGGTCGGAGCATGAACGTTATACTTCATCTACTCAGGGCATAAGTGTGGTTGTAAAATGTAATTAGCCATGTAGTGTATTTGCTTAAGGATCAAATACGGAAAACATTAGTTGATGCGTACTTCAGTTATAAATCTTAGTTAATAGATGTTATTTATGTTTCTTTACATTCCTTGTAAAGTGGATAGATGGTTTATTACTTTACCATGGATAAATGCATCATTTCATTAAGTAAAAGAGATTACTTTGTCCTGTTCATATAGTGATTAATCCTGCTAGTTAATATAAAAGAAACTCTTCTCAGTTTGATAATGCTTATATGTGATAATAATATGGTCGACAGAGAGTTATATCTCTCGTTGGGACAATTGTCTCACCCCGTGAGATCCACAATTTTTAGGTGGATGGACACGTGGCGGTATAGACCTTTCTACAGAGGAGGAACAACAACTGGGGTAATGGTAACAACTTAGGTTGAGTATACTGTCTGTCATGTCTTGTAGATAGAAGTCTTATGTGTCGTATCTATACTCTCAGGTCCTTGGAGTCTGTTCGTAATGGTTTCATGAACAATCTGAGGATTTTGGCTTGTATGCCTCGAGGTTTTATGTTGCTTCAGTATATGCTTTGATAGAGCAACTGTTATATGTTGTCCTCATGATGAGATGAAACAATGTTTATACAATGTAAATCATGATATATATATATATATATATATAAGTTTTGGATCTTTCAGTAAGAGTTTCCTAGAAGAGGATCTCCTTGCAAAATGGTTTTAAATTTTAGTGATTTTCATTAATACGTCATTTACGATAATTCCGCATAATTAGTAACAATTTGGCTATCAGTTTGGTGGTGATCGTTACACTGAGCATCTCAACTTCCTGAGATAACTGAACACATCTTACAATATCTTCAATCCTGAGTTCGTTTTCAAAAAATACTTCCTCCCCACTTACTCCAACATCAAGCATGTCTAATAACTTTGTAAGAGTCCAAAGATATTCGCAAAACAACAAGTGTGCATCTGATCTGACACTGGTGTTTTTCAAGAGAGTGGCAAAAAGGAGGCATTCATTGTGCTTGTAGGTGGAAAAGGGAGTGAGGGGAGTATGGAAGGAAGAAGTAAATCTCTCCTCTATTTGACTTGAGATTTTTTTTATTATATGGTTGCAATTTCATTGATTGCAACTCTTTTTTTTGTAAGTGAATCTCTCCTCTATTCGACCCGAGATTGCAATTTTTTTCTTATTTTCTTGTGTGCACATTGGCATCTTTTTTTTCATTTTGGTAATACGCCCCTATTACATAGAGAGGGGTATGGAATAAGTGAATAAAGAGAGGGATGGTGTGCCACCTGAGCTGAGGGTTTGGCGCTATTTTTATGGCTTTTTGTTTCTTTTTTATGGATGGAGGGGTATGAAGATGGTAGAAGAAGTGTAGAAGAAAGTTCAGATCATTATGCAACTTGATTTACAATTCAGTGCATCACGTTGTTCTCCTTATCATACTATGCTCAAATAATGACTTGATGGGGATCTGGTGGAGATTCCATGCTATTGTTCTACTAGTCAGTTAGGAAGCACGATGTGTTTGATCCCTCTCAGTTCAACAAATACTTTCCATATTTACAGAAGGATCATGATGTTAGGATTCATAAGTTTCACATGGTGATTTCTAACCATCGGCTAGTTTTAGAAATTGTTCCTCTTCAGGCTTTGCTTCGAATAAGGAGGGTATAATGATTCGCAATTGCATGGAAAAAGAAAATACCCATCTAGGTAATGGCTTTGATTGAAATAGAAGCATTTGAACTTCATCAAGTTTCTATACAAAACTACTTTGAAAGCTTAAAATTTAGAAAATTTTGATCAAAATTTCTTCAAAATTGCAATGATGGAATCTTAAGTCTATTTCAGATAGGTTTGGGTGGAAAATAGAGTACGTACCACCCACCCTCCACCCTAAACTTAGAAATTTGATCGTCCTGAGCAAACTCTAAATCCGAGATGGAGGGGAAAAATCATGCTAGTTGGACCACCAGATGTGGTTGCATTCCTCTCAACAACGTGTCCTCCATATGAAATTTCAGAAATGAAAACTATCACAACACAAGATTGCATTTTGCGATGCAATATGTTTTGGGCACAAAATTTTCTAATTAAAAACTGAAAGTAAATGCTAAGGTAAGGATCGGGTTGCCTCCCAACAAGAGCCTTTATTTTATGTCGTTGGCTCGACACACTTCTTTCAATTTTCATGTAGATATGCTGGTTTGGAAAGATTCAGAGACTCTTCAATGCTCATGTCATCTGTGGTGAAATATCTCTTCAAGCATTGTCCATTTGCCACAAACTCTCCTAACTTTTCACTCCATAAAACAAAGGCACCATGTGGGGTGATGCTCTTGACAGTGTATGGTCCAAACCACCGAGAATGGAGTTTTCCTAGGAACAATCTCAATCTTGAGTTAAATAGTAGAACTTGGTCTCCCACTTTTATGTCTTTCCTTTGTTAGATGACCATCATGCCATCACTTTGTGTGTTCTTTGAAGATTCATGGATTCTCATAGGCCTGACCAGCTTTCTTCATGTTGAAATTCAGTTGGTTGATTTCCACAAAGCTTTGTGTTCAAGTTCTACGGGCATGTAACAAGATTTTCCATAGATTAATCTAAAGGGTGTTGTTCCAAGAGGAGTCTTGAAAGCAGCTTTGTAGGCCCACAAGGCGTCATTGATTTTTACTGACCAATCCTTTAGGTTGCGGCCCACTGTCTTTTCCAGGATAGCTTTGAGTTGACAGTTTGACACCTCTACATGTCCAATCATTTATGTATGGTAGGGGGAAGCTACCTTGTGTGTTACACCATATTTTCTCAATAGTGCCTCGAAACTTTTTTGTAGAAAATGAGAACCTCCGTCAGATATCATAGTGCATGGAACTCCAAAATGGGGAGAAATAGTATCTTTAAGCATTTTGATAATAGGTTTCGAATCGCTAGTGACGGTTGATATGGCCTCTAAACATTTAGAGACATAATCCACCGCAACTAGAATGTAGCAAAATCCATACGAGGATGGGAATGGGCCCATTTAGTCCACTCCCCAAATATTAAAAATCTCAAATTCCTACCAGAGCTTAAGGGGCACCTCATCTCTTTTTGTCATGTTACCCACCCTCTGGCATTTGTCACAAGACAAGACAAAGTTGTAGGCATCCTTAGATATGGTTGGAAAAAAGAAGCCACATTGCAAAACTTTGAAAGTAGTCTTCTTAAAACTCATATGGCCTCCAACGGGGCCTGAGTGGCATTTCTCTAGAACAAGCTGAGCTTCTTCCTCAACGATACAATGTCTGTAGAGACCATAAACACAGAGCTTGAAGAGGTATGGCTCGTCCCAGTGATATTGCCTCAAATCATGCATGAATTTCTTCAGTGCAATGCATGTGCATTCAGGGTGGATGACACTGGCTGCAAGGTAGTTCACATAGTCCCCTTACCAAGGGATAGCTTCTAAAGCTTTCATGAGTTGGTCTTCTGGAAGAGAGTCATTAATTGAGATCTTTTCAGATTCTAGAGTGTGGATACGACTCAAGTGTTCTGCCACAACATTATCAGTGCCTTTCTTATCTCTTATCTCAAGATCAAATTCCTGCAAGAGGAGAATCCATCTGATTAGCTTAGGTTTTGCATCTTTCTTTGCTAGGAGGTAGCGAGTTGCAGCATGATCTGTGTAGATGATGACCTTCAAACCGATGAGGTAGGATCTGAACTTGTCAAAGGCATACACAATCACTAAAAGTTCCTTATTAGTAGTTGCATAGTTCTTTTGATCTTCATCAAGGGTCTTAGATGCATAGTAGATGACATGATATTTCTTTTCTATATATTGGCCCAAAATGACACCGACTGCGTAATCACTGGCATCACACATTATTTCAAATGGGTGCCCCCAATCAAGAGCTCTGATGATAGGGGTTGATGTAAGGGCATGTTTAAGATTGTTGAAACTTTTGATGCATTATTCATCAAAGTGGAAATCAACGTCCTTTAGTAATAAGTTTTTTATCTTGGAGAAATCCTTTATAAACCTTCTATAAAAGCATGCATGACCAAGAATTGTGCAGACCTCTCTTACATTGGTTGGGAGACCAATTTTAAAAATCACTTTGATCTTTTCCTTGTCTACTTCGATCCCTCAATTGCTAACCCTATGGCCAAGGACAATGCCTTCTTTTACCATGAAATGACATTTCTCCCAATTTAGCATTAGATGTTCTTCTTCGCATCATTTGAGGACTAGGAGGAGGTGCTTCAAGCTTGAGTCGTATGAATCCCCATGAATGGAGAAATCATCCATAAAAATTTCCAAAATAGTTTCAGTGAGTCTAGCGAATATGGCTGCAATGCAATGTTGGAAAGTAGCAGGAGCATTACAAAGTCTGAAAGGCATCCTTCTAAAGGTGTATACTCCAAAGGGGCAAGTGAATGTTGTATTCTCTTAGCAATATGGATGTATGGGAATTCGATAGAATCTAGAGTAACCATCGAGGTAGAAAAAATATTCTTAGTGAGCCAATCGCTCTAAGACTTGGTCTAGGAAAGGCATCGGGAAATGATCCTTACGCGTGGCCTTATTTAAATTCTTATAATCGATACACATCCTCCAGCCAATGGTTGTTCAAGTGGGGATGAGTTCATTATTTTCATTTCGTATCATGGTAGTTCCACCTTTCTTTGGGACAGCATGTACAAGAATTACCCATGGTGAGTAAGATATATGATAGATCATTTTGGTAGTGAGTAATTTGATGACTTCAAGGCAGACTACCTCTTTCATATTTAGATTCATCTTTCATTGATGTTCGAAAATCATCTTGTGGTCTTCCACCATGGGGATTCTATGTGTGCAAAGTGCTTGACTAACCCCAGTGAGGTCACTCATTTTGTATCTAAGGGCCTTTCTTCTTTCCCTTAATTATGTCAGGAGTTTATCTTCTTGTTCAGACATTAGGTCAGAATTTATGATAACTAGACAGACCTTGAGATCATCCAGAAACATGTACTTCAGTCCCTCAAGTAGGGGCTTCATTTCAGGAGCCTCTGGTTTGTCGCATAGGTCTTCAGTTACGTTCACATCCTTGAATTCCTCAAATTTAGCTTCAAGATCTTTTTATATAGTGTTGAGTTGGAGAACACAATTCTTTACTTGTTCATTAATGGAGTCATCAGCAGTTGGGTTTGTCAGATCCTTCTAAAGGATCGTCTGATTCATGATTCTCTTGCGTGAGGAGTGACATTTTCTCTATGCAATCAATCAAATAGACTTCTTCTTGCATGTTTGGTCTTCACATACTTTCAAAAACTCTGAACTTGAGTATTTCTTTTCCTAGTCTGAGAATCAAGGTTCCTTCTTCAACATCAATCAAAGCTCTCATAGTGGCTAGGAATGGATGAATAAAGATAAGAGGGTATCTAGATTCCTCTTTTATGTCCATGATTACAAAGTCACATGGGATATAAGAGTCTTTTCCTACCTTGACTGGAACATCCTCAATGATTCCCAAATGGAGAGTCATAGAATTGTCTGCAAGTTGTATGGTCATGCCAGTTGGGAGAAGTTCTGCAAACCCTAGCCTCTTACAAAGGCTAATGGCATGATAGAGATGCTAGTACCAAGGTTAGCTAATCCCTTCTTACATGTGGAGTCGCCGATATGGCATGAAGTCCCGAAAGATCCTAGATCTTTTTACTTCTTAGGCATTTTTCTTTGAATAATATCAGAAGTATTTGTTGCTAAATTGACTGCCTCATATTACTTGGTTATATAATTCCTAGTTGGGAGAGATTTTAAGTACTTTGACCAGGTTGGTATCTCAACCAGTGCATCTAGAAACAATATATCAACATCAAGCTTCTTCATTACTTCCTTGAACTTCATGAAACGAGTGTCGAGCTTTGTCTACTTTAATCGGGCTTGGGAAGGAGGATGATGCTTATATACTAGTATAACTGGCTCAGGCATGTCTTCTTCTTCTGCAACAATAGCTTCCTCAGAACTTGCTTTGTCTGCCTTATCAATTGACAATGGTTCTTTCAATTGAGATTTAGGTACTTCAGTGTCTTGGGCAATCACCAAGTTATCCTCGTATGTAACTACCACATGTGTCTTGAGAGGAAGATCAGAATAGTACTTTCCAGATTGAGTGGAAATAGCTTTCAATTGCTCAGGATGTTTAGGATTGTTCTCTGGTTGGCTAGCAAAAGCTCCAGCAGGTGGCTTGAGGTTAGTTGAAAGTTGAGCTAGTTGGGATTCAATAGGCTTCTGATGGGATGGCTTATTTGCTATCGTAGTCTGTTGTGACTGTAGCATCTTCTCAATGGCTGACAGTTTATCGTCAGAAGAGATGGGACCGACCTATTGTCCGTGTTGTAGTTGTTGATGCGGGACTTGGTTGAGATTCTGAAACTGAGAGCGGCTTTGATACTAGTTGTAATTTCTGTTCTAAAAGTTACCCCTGAAGTTCCCTTGATTCCTAAAATTTTGTTATTGATTATATTGGAATCACGGTGGGACTCGTTGTTGATTATCTGAACTGAGTTGTTGCGATTTTTCCGCTCCTGAACGATTTCCATACTAAAAACCAGGATGGTTCCTATTCTGATTTGGAATATAATACCCTTGACCAAGGATGGCATGGATGACATTCAGATTTTCCATCTGACCATTACCTCTTTGGGTACAAGCGTTGCCCAGAACAACATCATAAAGAATATTACATGTTAGCGTAGAATGATCAGTTCTTTTACATGCTTCACAAAATAGTGAAGCTGACTTGACTTGTTCGTATTGTTGAGGGGGTGAGTGCCTCCTTTCATAGGCATTGAAAGATGATACAAGGTCGTCTTTCTTGGCAACTAATAACTTTAGAGACTCAATGATAGACTTGTACTCAGGACTACTTTCTTCCATAGCTACCTTCAACACTCCTTTGCCTACGGATCTGCCCCAGTTGGATTAATTTTTAGCTCCAAGGGTGACAACCTTCCATGCACTATCATAACTTTGACGCATGAAGTTTACTCCAGATAAGGAGTCTAAAAACTTCTTGATATCATCATCCACACCCCTATAAAAGACTTTGATGAGATGATTCTTAGGTATGCCATGGTGTGGACACTTGCATAGTAACTCATTGTATCTCTCCCATGCTTCTGCAAGGGTTTCTCTAGGGATCTCAACAAATTATGTTATCCGACCCCTAATATCATAGGTGAGGGAAGAAGGGTAGAATTTTTCTAAGAAAGAATTTTGAAGTTGTTCCCAAGTTGTGATGGGGTCGCATTGTAAATAGTTATACCAACTCATGGCTCTATCTACAAGGGAATATTTGAAGAGACAAAGTCTGATGGCATCATCAGTAACTCCATTCTACTTTGACATAGCACATAAATCTATGAAACTCAGAAGATGTTCTTGACTATCCTTGCCTTGCTTTCCATAGAAAGGGCTGTTTTGAAGCAGTGTAATCCAATGTGACTTGATCTCAAAGTTTGGAGCAGTGATGGGAGGAGGTTGCACTGGGTGTTGAATGTCAGTAGCCTTAGGGATTGAGAATTCTCTAAGGTCCTTTTGTAACTCATCTTGTTGAGCTACTGCTTAAGCGGCTTAGACTTCCTCTTGAACCGCAGATCGGGCTTCTTGCATGAGCCTTTCTCTTTGTGCATTAAGGGCTTGAGTTACCCTTCAGACAATTTCCTCCTCTTGTGCCATCCTATCTTGGTTCTCTCTACTCTGACAATGAAAGGTTTGTTCTATCTCAGGGTTAAAGCTAGCTGCAAGGCCGATGTTGTTGGAGTGTGGCATGCGCTAGTCTTTGGGGGTACCTGGGATGGAAAGATCTTTCAGGAGTCAGATGGGCGGAGTAGAACCAAATTCAAATAGATGATCGATAGTATCAAAAGTGAAAGTAAAATCCTAGATTAGTCTCAATAGAACTAGATTTAACTAGATGATTTTGTTGTCCCCGACAACAACGCCAGAATTTGATGTGGTATTTCACTACATGAACAAACTCACTTAGGGCTAAAATCCCTAAGTTTTTACTAAAACCTTGTGCAATAGTATCACCCATAAGAGGGCGTGTCTTATCACAGTATAGTTAAGGATCGAATCCTGAAGGAAAACATTTTTAAGAATCTATCCAGTCGTATCTAGTTGAACTAAGACTAATATTTAGAACAAGAGTTGATTTGGGTTTAGTTAAACTAATTGCAAGGAAAGTAAAAGAGCGAGATTAAAGTTGAGTTAAGATTAATGATAGGAATCACTGGGGTTGAATCGGGTTTCACCACCACTACACATGCAAACACATTCAAAACACATCCAGGCAAGATACAACTATCCAAGTTGAGTAGCAAACCATCCATTAGGAAATAGAATTTGTGTAATAATCTCCATGGGCTCGATGTCTCGTTACCCACGAGTCACACACTTACTACTCTGGAGATATCCCTTCTAAATTTCTCGTTCGGGCATCAACCATGTTAATCGATATTTAAATCATAAGTATTGAAGTTCTCACAACAAAGGAATATAATAGATCATGCAAGACAGGTGATCAATCTACATAGAATGCATTAAACAATTAACAATGTAATGGAAAGTTATATACAAGCCATGGAATGTTATAATATGAACATGTAAGCACGGGAAATGGGGCTAGTCCCCACACCCCAGCAAAATGGACTACTTGTTCCTCATGGTAGAAGCATAAAGAATGAGAGAGAGGGAAGATTCAGCCATGGTCATGGTGAAGAAGATGGTCTTGGCTCAGTGGAGAAATGGTCTTCTGTACGATGGCTGGGCAGATTTGGATGAGGAGGGGAAGAACACCAAGATAGATGAGGATGATCTTTTCACTCCTTCGTCCTTCTCTTCTCGTGCTCTTGTTCACAGGAGGTGGAGCAGTAGATGGCTGATGACAGAGGGTGTTGTAGATCTGAAATCCCACCACTTTCGTGGCAAGGAGATTGATCTTGATGGAGTGGAGATGGTAGAGTAGCAAGGACACCACAGAGGCAGTCTTTGGAGTTGGAGATCGTCTTCCTGAGGCTGGGCACAGAGCAGAAGCCTCTCAGTGTCGTGGGTGAAAGAGATGCCCCAAATGGATGAGGGTGTCATCTATTTATAGGGGAAGACCACCGACTTAGTGTCGCAGTCGAGGTGTGCACCGACTTAGTTCTACAATCGAGGAGACATGTCGCGGTTGAGCTTACGTTTCGCAGTAATGGTGTCTTTCCTCGGTCGAGCTGGCTTGCCTCAGTTGAGGTGTCGTGGTCGTTTCTTCTTGGTCACGGTCCTGGACCTTCTCTTCTTGGACACGGTCGCGACATCATGTTCTTTTTGGTCGCGGTCGCAACATTATCTTCTTAGTCGTGGTCACGGCCCTCATGGATCAAACCCACCCCTATGGCGGGTATTGCTATGGGTCGATGGGGTTGCGTCTATGAACCCTTTGACTGATGAGGATGCTTTCTGATGAAGGAACTAGACATCCAAATTATCAAATGTTTTTTGGGCCCGCTAGTTGGTAAGTGGGACCACCACCTCCTATAATGGTGCACATAGTTCAAGGCTTAATCCTACAAAATTGAGATGAATGGATTTGATCAAAACTCTAAATAATCAACCGAAATTGACAAATATTATATATGAGAAGATTCATAGGGAATATGAGAGCTTTTAGTGAAAAACTGGGCCAAAATGGTGACTAAAACTAAGATGAATATGCATTCATCACCTATCACATTTGGGGTGACCCTTCAAAGGATTACATCTGAATCATAATAGTTGGGTTTATCAAGAAGTTCAAATGGATGTAGACCATATGATGGGATCTATAAAAAGTAGAGTGAGGAATGTCATTTCTATGAATGAGATGGAGGGCAAGATAAAAAATAGAAGGCATAATTTGGAGCTTATGATTGGTTGGAGTCCTCCCCATGTTTGATGTGTCAAGTCAATGTGGATGGAATGATGAACATAATTAGTCAACATGTTGTTGCATCAAGTCTTATAACAAATCATAATGGTAGCGGGTTGAAGGTTTTATTTTCAACACTGGAACAATACTTTGTTTGGAAGGCATGAAGCATCATGGAAGAGACCAATCTAGACTGGAATTTGGATACATGGGAGTCTTCATAAAAATAAATTTCAAAATTATAGAAAAGGTATTTGATGGGAGCATGCATCTACACAATGACTATAAACCTTTTCTCATGATTATTAGAAACATGATCTGTAGGGATGAGACCATTCAAATTAACCATGTTTATAGGGAGGCCAACCATGTTGTTGATGAGCTATCTAAATTGTTCCATGGTGTACTAGCATTTCATTATTAGAGAAAGGGTTGTGTCACGTGCTTGACTATTAGGGTTTCACCCTTATGTGTGAGTTCTCCTCAAACTAGAGGCTTAGATTAAAAAATATTAGGGTTAATAATTATATCTTTGATCACGTAATTTATGATCCAAGGATATATTTATTTCAAGCTCATGATTTCAAATGTATAATTTTCATGTATGATATGAAGGGAAAGAGAAGATGCTAAGTCAAGCTTCTCATGTATGATAGGGGTAATATATAATAGGTCAAGCTTATCTGAGTGACTCTTCATACATAATCATCAATATAGTTCAAGTGGAGCTTCTACATCATCTATCAAGAAAGAGATAAGGAAGGAACAACATTTATCAGTATCTTATGCACAAGGCATTTTACTCTCAGATTTAGAGTTTCATATATCACCTCACTTGTAACTAATGAGGAGCATCACAAACTTTGGTTACTCAATCTAGGACCTAGTTCGGTCAAAGGATTGAATTTATCATTATAAGTCTCCTACCCATTACAATAATTTTTACCCAAATATCACATTTAGGACTTATATCAACAATTTTTATCATGCACAAGGACTCAACACATAAAGTAAGGATAATATAGCTTAGGACTCATCATTTGCAACATAATTCATATTTCTCATATATTGGAGGTTAAGTCCTCTTACCTTCTCCTTGTGGGTCTCACGCTCTCTAGATTTCACCACATATCTTGTCCTAACACTAGATATCCTCATCTGTAGAAGTGCTTGAGGCTCATGTATATTCAACTTTATCTTATCATAATTTGTCTTCAGCAAGAAAGAGCATGTTTGTTCATCATCAAGACTTATCTTCAATTCTTCAAAATTTGAATCAAACCTCATATAAAACTTGAATTTTGATTGACGAACATATGCCATCAGATATCAAACTTATATAAGATCATCCTTAACTATATCATTTATCAATTTATCATCTACTCTAACTATCACATGTCTAATAAGGCTTTAGACATCTAATATAGATCTACCTCTCTTTTAGATTGATATCACTCCCTTTCACAAAGGTTACATGAACACCTCCTACTCTCCTGTGCGAGGTTCATATTATAATATTTACATATATACAATAAAATATTACATATATTTTTGAGAAAGAAGACGTTCGAGAAAACTGTCGAGACTCTAGACAATTGGAAGCAAAAAAAATAAAAAATTTGAGTGTCCCGCACGCAGTAGAGATCCTAGTTCCATGTAACCTAGTGAAATGGTGAGAAAAAGGTGTAGACTAGAGTAGCTACCCAATACATATGAGCTATAAAATGAAAGGGTTTCATACTCTTGTCTAAACCTAGTTCTCAAACATCTAGGTGCTAACCTAGAGGCTAAGTCCAACTTTGTTCCTATAGAACAAATTACTAAGTTTCTAGGATTTGATGTGAAAGTGTAAATTTAATTTTTATATTTTATGGTGAGAAGTTGTCAGGTGTAGCTATTGTTCATGCTCTGATGCCAACTATAATGTCCCAAGATTCTGCCTTCCCAAAACCCCATAGGGTGAGAAGGCACAATTCAAAAATGGCAATCAATTGTATCAAAGTGTGTTGTGGAAGCAATACGCACATACATGAACAAACAACCATAACATACACTAAAACATTTCTCATCAGTCAACATGTATATACTTACAACATGACTTATTACAACTTGATTTACGTATTAAAATGAGTTTTTTTCATAAGTTTTAACATGTATGCTAGGATCTGACACAATAGGTACAACCTATATATTACTCACTACATGTCCTTTTCTCCCATGCCATCTATTACCCAAAAGAATACATGAAACAACGAATAAATATTCACTTTATTATTATTATTATTATTATTATTATTATTATTATATACATACATAAATACATGCATACCTACATGCAAACATACATACATACATACATACATATATACATACATGTAATGTGAATCCCTTTTTTTGAGGTGGTATATATAATTTTAGTTTCTTCTCACGAGAAATATGGTATCCCCACTGACCATTACACTAAAGATGGAGAAAAGCCTAGCCTCCCTTAATTAATCCTTGCATGACTTGGACCTTGAGCTACTCCTAATACAGCTCAACATGTCAAAATACTTTTCATGAGCATTGGATGTCATATTTTTTGTTTTATCTTTTTCATTAAAAGACATATTACATCTTAACTATTTTCTCTTTGTCTACTTTCTTCCATCAGGTACCCTCCTACATCCTGTGGCCACAGTCGCTCAAGGTGCAGCGTAACAATTTTTTTGACATTAACTGCATTGCATGTGAGTAGGTTCTACAATGCCTATGTCTCCCCTCCCCTGCCACCCTTGTGTGGGAAGCTTCTACTCTTTCTAGAAACATTTGAAAGCAACAAAAACATCATATCCCAAAAGGGTCGATCTATAACTATCTTCTGCCAGTGCCTTGTGCTTGTGCTTTCCGCATCTTCATTAGTGACAATTTCAAGTCTGAAAATCATCTTGGGAATGGGTTTCTGAGGTTTGAGTGAATGTGTCGGAGACGACGGACCACATGACTATGAGCGGTGAGGCTGCGAACAAGGAGGGGGAGGATATTGATGATTAGAGTGAATGATGTATTCTTTAACCTAAAGGAGTGGAGGATTAGCACACCAATTTCTTTTGCATTTTGGATTTTTCCACATTCTTGTTGAGAGTATCACGATGTACAACCATTCATTTCATGTTGGTGCTGGTACTTTTAAGTATATACACTAGCAAAATAGCATGTGCTAAGCACGTGTTTTACATGTACATATATTTATCATAGATTCATAACATATATACATCAAGCACTGAGTTGATCTCGATTTGATATGACAACCTTATATCATCATTCCCTACAAATGATAAATAGTAATGAGGGTTATATATTTATACAGAGTATACTACAACCATACATCTAAATCCATTCTTCAATAAATGTCTCTTCTGTATGTATATGGCATAGGACATGACTTGTGATTCACCTTCACTTTAGAAATGTGAGCACAGTGAAAAATATGGACAATATCGATCAATAAAAATGTCATAAATATCAGTGATCTAATGAAATCTACATCATGTGTACCTGAATGATTCCTGCAGCTGATAGAATCTTGATGTATACTATATTTCTTGTTGTTGTGATTTATCTATAATCTATAGAATATGGCCTGATGAGGACTTTGAGATCAATTGGTGATTTAATCTAGACAAAGCAACATATAGCCATCCATGAGAGAATATAGGCTGAGGTAAATAAACTCCAACTTTATCTAAAGTTTGTCCTTGTGATTTGCAAAGCATAATCTAATTGGAAATTTTAGTCTCTTAAAGATAAATGGTAGCTTCTCATGATCTTTTAGCATTAATGGAATTGTTGGAATGAATACTCTTCAACCGTTCTTGTCTCCAATTACTATCTCAATATGAATAACATTCTTACTGAAGCTCTTACAAATACGATGTGTACCATTACAAATACCTAAAAAGGGATCAATGTTTCTAAGTAACATGATTGGACAATTTCTCTTTAGTATCAACTTGTGAGTAGGAAGACTAGCATGAGTCAAAGAATTAAGAAATTCTTCTTCTTGAAATTGATTGGTGTTGTCAACAGCTGAATCAAAGCTAAAGTATACTTTTTTCTTTCTAGGAAATATACCGATCAGTAGGTTATTTATCTCATAAACATACTTATTTTTGGTAGTTAAAATAGTAGGATTTGTCAACGAATAGATACTATCATCATCATATTACTATGTCCAGGAAAAATTGCATGTATCAATTCATGCTTAGAAGATGTCTCATTAAGAAAAGGGATCGCCATGCATTTTGGAATTTGTATTTGATCATGCAGTGTAGCTTCACTTTATTCATTTCCAACTTGAAGTAAACTTGTTAAATGATGGATTTTATATGGTCCTCATGTTTTCTCTCAATTGTAACATTTCAACATGTAGCCATAACTTTGATTTTACAAAGCATGCAGAAATTGTTTGTTCTTTCCCTCCATGTCGTACAATAGGAAGAATTTGTCTGAAATCTCCACCAAGAACAATAATTTTTCCTCTAAAAAGTAGTGTGGTACTATTCATATCTTGTAGTAAGAGATCTAATGATTCTATTGCGTGTTTCTTTTCCATCAATATCTCATCCCAGACTATTAATTTGGTTCTACGAAGTAACTCACCCAAACTACTTTGCTTAGAAATATTGCATACCTTTTACTCTTCAGTATTCAATGGTATCTTAAATCTTGAGTAGGTAGTACGACAAATGGTAGTAAAGATGTTTCCACACCAGAGGATGCAGTTGCAAGAGCTATTTGACCAGAAGATCTCACTTTATATAGTAAAACATGATATTGAAAAGTGTTACCTATCCCACTTGGACCATCAATAAATAGTCTGATGGCATCCTTCTTTCACTTTTTTCAATAGATCCATTATAGTTTCATTAGCAAATTTTTTATCATAGTTAAGTTGTGAAATTGAAAGAATATCTTCATTTGATACAATAATCTTCAATTCTTATTCTATCTCCTTATATAAATTTTCATGCTCATCTTGGAAGATAAATGGTAAGTTGAAGCCTGATAACTATTTTTCCATCGACTCCAGGCACATGTTAATGTTCTTTAGAGCTCTTCTATAAGCATTAGTTCAACCACTTTTGTGTGCTTCATAGAATTCTTCACTCAATTGTTTTTTTTTAATTTTCCCATAGAGTCTATGGAGTATTGATGCACAATAAACAATTATAGTAGAAGATAGTTGTTGAAGTCTTGAAGGCATTCGAAACAACAAAGCTTCCTCAAGAAATTCTTCAATGTTGTTATTGGTTTGTAGAAAACCAATTTGTTCAAATGCCTCTGAAAAGTTTTACAATGTATTCCATCAACATTTCTCAAGTGCTCAAAAGACTTTGCACCTTTAACATGATTAAGTAAACAATGTAGGTAGTAGCGCTCACCTTCAATGGGTCTTGCAAAGATAATCCTTCCATAGAATGACCATGTTTTCTTTTTTTCCAACATTTCACATTTGTATTCCAAACCTAATTCTCTGGGAATTCCTTGTAGAAGTACTTTTTAGCCAATTCATCTATGTAATTTGTTCTAAAATATTCAGTAAGCATTGTTCTTGAAAAATGATCATTTTGTGCAATTGTTGACAAATCGTGGTTCTCATGGAATGTAATAGTTTAAACATCCTCAAGATGTAATTGTAAAGACATAATAGATGGATGCATTTTAGTCAAAGGAAATTGATAGATTCTCCATGTTCCCTCTTGTAGTGATACCCAATGGCCAGAAACAAATTGTGATATTTCATCATTCATATCTTTCATTTGTTTGTTGTCCAAGTGAAACAACACACGATCATGACCTTTATAAATGTACTTGTATAGATATTTCACTTCCTTAATTGAAGAAAATATTTCAACATTCATATGACTATTTGTATTTTGCTAGTAAATAAGGATTATAGGGAACAGCCCATCGACTGCCAATTATGGTAGAACCAACTCTTTTTGGATGATAGGTTTTAGTACGTCTATACAAAGGATATGAGTTCTCGGGCTGAGTTGTTACATAGAAGAATTGTTTTGGGTAATGTTTCTTACATCTCCCATTCTACATGCATACACTATTTGGATTAACAGATCCATAGGAACCATGTATCATATGCTTCAGAACCAATTTATGTAGATGTGGGTCAGACTCTTTATGGGGTATTTTAGCAGATATATATTGGTCATACACATCTAGTGTTGAAATATTTTGAGTTTTTTCAAATATGATAAGAAAATATGCATGTGGTAGACCCATTTTTTTATATTAAATGACATAAGAATAGCCAATCACATGACCAAATATATCTTGTTTAAAGAGATCAACTTTAGGTTTTCTAACTTTGCTATAAAATTCTTGTAAGTAAATCAGGCCTGTTTTGAGCTTCTTCAAATGGTAACAACTCTCTTTTTACTTATCCCCATGAAGGATTGCATGTAAAAATTAGAAATATATTAGATTTCCATATATTTGGACAAATGGCATTGCATCAAGATAATGTCGTCGCATATCTCTTGGGCCACCAATGAAGGAAGCAAGAAGAATAATTCTTTTTTCAATTGCATTACCTCTTCTTTTTCCACAGTTGTAACTATCCACAATCCCTTGATATAGAACAGGTTGAATATTTTGTTGGTCTCTTCTAATATAATCCAAGAGGGCCAGTTTCAAGTTTGATATACATGTCAACAACATATTGTTGTAGAAGTCTACCCGAATGCAACAAAAGTGATTTGTCTTTGGTTCTTATTTGTAAATCATAACAATAATATTCACAACATGAAACAATATTCCTCTGTTTGTGATTTCTTTGTAAAACTACAACATAAGAATAACATAAATATAATCAATCATTGTATGTTATTTAATATATTATCGTATCAATCAAGGTTCTCTAGTTGTTTCCTATTGAAGGAGAATCTCACCAATATTGTTGAAGTAAGATTGGTCAAATGATGCATTATTGATCATCCATTGACTAGTTTTCTTTTCTCTTCATGAAATTCCTTCATGCCAACCAACTTCATCATGTAGAAATAATAATGTGTATTGTAACAGATCATAACAACCATAGTAATAATTCACACAATTACTATTTCCAGCGTGAGTGTAAACACGAATATTATATTGGAAATTGATGTTATTGTCATTTTTATGTTCATTTTCAATCCAAATTCCTTTGAATTGTGAAGTGGTTTGTGCATTTTGAATCCCTTGATGTTTGGTTGGATTTGACTTGAGAAAAACTTGAACGTATTCAAAGTTGTTTATATCCTTCAAACTTTGAAAGAATTTTGAGTATGGATTTGTGGACATTGTATGGACTAATATCTTGAATGCATTCTCTCTTAACCATGAGGACTGATGTAATCTATTTTCAATCTCATGATCAGTATCATATAAATACAACTGTAGAGTTGATGGATTTTCATCCTCTAGTACAACTCTATTTATAAAGTGATAAATTTGTCCCTACACCTTGAAAGTATATATTCCTTTGTTTCTCTTGGAGAGATTTGTATCCTCCTTCACACCCATAGATGTAAAAGCAAATGTATTTTGTATGATCTGGCACATTGTCAAAAGTGAATCACATGTTTCTCTAATGAAGTATATGATGCAACCCTATTTTAGTGCTCGATCTTGTGCCATTTTGTACTTTATTCACATCTAAACATAGTAGAATGCAAGTTAAATCCCCCAATATCAGTATCACAATAAAATGCACTTATTGACGTTCTTTGCATTATTTTCAAATACTTGGACCATGCTTTGGATGAATGAGAGAGAAGGAAGGAGTTCTAGGGTTCCTCTGCTCATGGAGTGGTCCAAAGAAGGCCCCAAAGCTCTGTCAAACTACCCTTAATGGCCAAGATTCGACATCAAGAAAAGAAGTCCATTGATGATGAAGATTGAAGCTATTTTAGCCACTAAAGACCCCAGCACGACCGTGGGAATCCACCACATTCGTGTGAATTATAGCCAAGAATCAAAAGGGAAGTCAACATTTTTGCACCAAATGCACCACGACTGTAGCCCATTGAAGACACCACGGCTATGGCCATCAACACGGCTGTGGCAACCAGAAGACACAACAGTTGTGCCCTCCTACAACGACCATTGGAATTATGCATGAAGTTCCCCCAAATCAACAGGGAAACGGCCCATTTTATACTTGAATGACCATAGTCATGGCCACTCACCACAACCATGGCCCTTGAAGACTGCCTCACCTGTGGCGCTCCCCACGCCCATGACCTCCTCCTCCAACACGACTGTGGTATCCCTTACCCAACACGACCATGGCACCCCGCCACAGCCGTGGCCACCTCGTATACTTATCCTTTCCACTCCCTTTCACACCTTGGCCATGTTCACACCCCCACGACCATGCCATGCAACCCCCACCACGGCCGTGGCACCTCAACACGGCTATGGTAACCAACTAACCCTACCCATTTTCTACATTGCTTTTCCTATTCTACCCCTACTTACCCTAGTAATTCCCCACCACCTATATATATAGGTGGTGGTTGGGGCACGAAGGTTACACCCCTCCAGCTGCCATTACTCCTCTCTACCCACTCCTTGAGCATTCATTGCACTTCTCTTGCATTTATGCTCTCCATCCACCATTTCAACCTCAATTCCACCTTGGAAACCTAGATTTCTAGGTTTTCCTCCATAACCCCCTCCATTCTCATGCCCATCTACACCATTATAGGAGAGAGGTTGTCCACAAGATACTAGGAGGTGAAGGAATAGAAGCTACCCCAAGCTCCATGGATCCTACCTCCTTTCTCCTATTTTTCTTTCTCTTTTGTATGATCATGTCTAGCTAAGCCCCTAGTGGTGGGTTGTTTGGGGTGAAAATGTGACTTTGGTACCATGTTGGGGGAGAATAACTTGTAATGAACATAATTTCATTCTATGATGATTTCCTTTGATTCTATCTCATTTCCCATTATCTTGCATGTGATTTTTTCTCTTAAACTTAAATTTCTTACTTTGTGATGTTTGATGACACTTAGCTTCTAGGAGAAATTGGAGTGTATGTAGCAATCTTAGGAATGTCTCCTAGGTCCAATTAGTGGATCCCTAGCTAGCCCCCTTTGTTCCTACATACACATCCCTCCTTCTACAAGTGAGTGTGAGATCTAAGTGACTAGTTTAAGTGTGATTAGTACAATTGCCTAGAGCTTCCTAAAGTCTACATGGTTAGTAGCATCAGGTGAAAACCCTCATCTCTACTCCCATTCCTACCCTTGGCTCTCAATTCCCCTAATACCACATACCCTAGAGACCTAGACTTGACAAGTCCTACTAGAATTACACCTAACCCTATTTCTCTAACTAGTAGTATAGGGTATATTCTAATAGCACTTGCCTTGTTGTTTGGTTTGGTAATCTAGATTTAATGGTGATAATTGCTTATTTAATAACTTCCCCTAACTAATACCAATTCTACATTCCCAAACGGCCCACCTATCCTAATCTCATTGCTTAAAACCCATATTGCTTTCTTAGCTCGTACATGCTAATCTATTTTAGTTGCTTTTGCTCAATCTAATTAATTTCTTAGCCTTGTTCTTTAGGGTTAACTTAGGTTCTTGCTCTCTCCAGTGGTTAACTTAGCTCTTAGTTTCTAATTGCTATACTAGTGTAGTGTAGTTAACCATTGATCCTGTTTAGCTAATTGTTTAATCTAGTTCCTTAGACTTGCTTGCTTAGGATAATTTAAGGTTTGCAATAACTTAGATTTCATATTGCTTTTACTTGCCTTTTCATTTAGTTTAACAATCAAAACAACCCCTTTTAAACCCTTCAACCCTAGTCTCCGCTCCAGGAACGTATCTAACACTGACTTAGCTCTAGTGCCCCCCTGTCCCTGAGGATCGACCCTACTCTTACCTATCACCTATACTACAATAGCACCTCGTGTTCTTACGGGTGACCTATTTAGTGTTGTGATCGAGTCTTGTTAGGGTTTTTATAAATATTGAGAGACCCCATGTGTTCGAGTTATGTGTAGTGCATCTAGTCACCTCTTGTTGGCTAGTGTGTGCACCTCTAGCTCGGAAGAACCGAGCTTTCTCTCACTGTTGACGGGGATAGAGGCGCTCGGCCTAGATAGTTAGTGTAGTTTAGCCTTTCCTATTACCCTCATCATTATTATTCTTTATTCTTTGTTCACTTTTGCATACTACCATTATAACTTGGTTTCTTGATGTTTGTTTGTGTATTGTGCAAATGACAGTTGTGCATGCGCCATACACGTTCTACTTGTACTGACTTGGTGTTGTACACCCCCGAGATAGGTAGGAGGAGACGCCAAAGCCGCCGCAACCAACACTGAGAAGCCGAGATGAGTGACCACATGGCAGACAACATCCCTCATGGGAATGCTCAACCACCTCCACCACAGCCCAACCACCCCCTCCATGACTATTTCACCCTGGGGAACTACAATTCTCCCATTGCCACCCTAGTTGACCAAATGCCAGGTCAACAATTATCATTACACCCACACTCCTTGGACTCCTGCCTACCTACTATGGGATGGAGAATGAAAATCCCTACCATCACATCGACGCATTCCTTGAAACTTGTTCCACCTTTTGTACCACCACTGCTACTGATGACTCCATCCGGATGACTCTCTGCCCTTTCTCTTTAAAGGAAAAGGCTAAAGAATGGTACATTTTGAAGCTGGAGTTGGTGACTTGGAATGAGTTTAAAAATGAGTTTCTCAAAAAGTTATTTCCAATTGCCAAGCGAAATCACATGAGAAGATGTATCACCACCTTTGCCCAAAAGGAAAATGAACCTTTCTACGAGGTGTGGGAAAGGTTCCAAAAACTCCTTCGCGACTCCCCCCCACCATGAAGTACCATTGTGGTAGCTAGTCCAAGCCTTCTACACTGGTCTTGAAGAGTTGAGCTAGAACAATATTGACTCATCATGTGGAGGCACCTTCATGGCAAAGCCACCTGAGGAGTCATGGTCATTGTTTGAACACCTTGCTGAAAATTCCTGCCATCGAGTTTCTACTAAAGGGGAACATTGCAGCCAGAACTACATCCCTCCACCTCCCCCCATAGCTATAGCCAACACCGTTTCCAACCCCGACATGATGAAGGTGATGGAAGACATGATGAACATGATGAAGAGCCAAGATGATGGTTCTTGTAGTCAATCCACCATGGTGGTTGAAGCTGAAGAATAGGAAGTTCATGCCTTGCACCCTTTTAGAAACCGGAACAATCAAGGTCCCATGTCCAACATTTACATTCTTGAGTGGAGGATCCATCTCAATTTTTCATGGAAATAACAAAATGAAGATGGTCAAGGACAAGGACAACCAAGGACACGATATAGCTCCAAGTTTGAAAATGAAGTGCTTGGTAGATTGGGAAGCTTGGATGAGGTGAAGAAGGATGTATCCTCATATGGGTAGTCCATCGTCCATCTTGAGCAAACATTGGATCAAATCTCTCTCTCACTTACTAGGAGGAAGGAAGGAAGACTCCTATCTAAACCAATGCCAAATCCAAACAATGATGTCACTTTTGTGGGAAACACTCATACCAAGCACCACCAAATCCCTATGCTCCACCACCTCCTCAAGCTCCTCTCAACTGTTAATATGCTCCACCTCCACCTTATTCATACCAACAGCCACCTCCACAATACCACCCCTATCCACAACCACCACAATATCCACAACCGCAATTCATCCTCCAAAACCCAAATTCACCTCACCAAAGACCACCACCACCCCCAACAGCCACAACCACCTCCACAAGCCTCTTCTTCTACTACCCATGAGCATGTGAAGGCAGTGACAGTTTTGAGGAGTGGCCAGACTTTGGAGCAACCCCGTGATACTATTTTTATTGATAGAGCAACCAGTGAGGACAGAGGTGATACTGTGATTAGACATGTTGATAATGAGATACATCTTGATGATAATGTGATGAGAGCTAGAGTTGATATTGTGACATCGGGCAGTGATACTGTGATATCGAGCAGTGATACCATGATTCATGTGATTCTAGTTGATGATACTGCTGATCTGAATTGTTTGGGAGCCCAACTCCCTCCATTTCCTGATCCTCTTAAGGAGCCTTCTGTTGAGAGGATAAGAAAGAAACATACTAAAGACATCCTGGAGACCTTCAAACAAGTAAAAATAAACATGCCTTTGCTTGATGCGGTCAAGCAAATTCCTTCTTATGCCAAGTTTTTGAAAGATTTGTGCACCTTTAAGAGAAAGACAATGGGGAGAACCCCAAAGAAAGTCAAGCTCACCGAACAAGTGAGATCAATTCTATAGCACACCATGCCAAGCAAGAAGAAAGACCCTGGTGCTCCATCATTTCATGCTACATTGGAGTACATCGCATAGACCAAGCCCTTTTAGACTTGGGTTCTAGCTTTAACCTAATGTCGTATGATGTATTTTTAGAACTCCAAATGGGACAATTGAGTCCAGCTCATTGTACTTTGCAGTTGGACGATCGATCAGTGAAGATGCCTAGAGGGTGTGTTGATGATGTGCTTGTGAGACTTGATGATAAGACTTCTACTTTCTTCCCCACTGACTTCATTGTCTTACACATGGAGAAAGATACAAGAAGGGTACCTATCATCTTGGGAAGGCCATTCCTATCTACAGTTGATGTAGTGATTCATGTGAGGAGTGAGACTATGTATGTGACATTAATGCACATGAAGATCCAGTTGAACATCTTTAAATCTTTAGCCACAGCCGAGGTGATAGTAGACACTAAAGAAGATTGCTATCTTATTGAATGACTTGATGAGATTGTGGAGGAGTGCCTACCTACATGGATTCAGACTACCACTCAAGGTAGAGGTTTAGGGCCAATAGTTGAGTTCCCAGATGATGATGATGAAGAGGATGAAGTGAATGAGATAGCCTTGGTGGCTTTAAGCGAAGCCCTCCCATAAATTTCTAAACCAATAAAGAACTCTCTTGAAGAACCTCCAATTGTTGAGCTAAAGTCACTCCCAGAAGGATCAAAGTATGCTTTTCTAGGCTCGAATGACACCCTCCCAGTGATCATTTCTTTCATTCTCTCACCAGAACAAGAGGAGGCATTAATGAAAGTCTTGAAGAAGAACATCTAAGACATTGGATGGCCTATTGCTGATTTGAGGGGTATTGACCCCTCCATTTGTGTGCACGACATCTATTTGGAGGATGATGCAAGGCCGACCCACCAAATGCAAAGGCAGTTGAATCCAAAGCTAAAGTAAGTTGTAACTCAAGAGGTTGTGAAGTTTCTAGATGTTGGGATCATTCATCCAATTTTTGATAGAATGTGGGTGAGTCCCATCTATGTTGTACCCAAAAAGGGTGGGATCACTATGGCAGAGAATGTGGATGGTGAGCTCATGTCGGTTAGAGAACAATCAAAGTGGAGAATGTGTGTTGACTACATGAAGCTCAATGAAAAGACCAAGAAGGGCCACTCCCTCTCCCATTTCTTGACCAGATTCTAGAGAGGCTAGCAAGGCAAAGCTTCTATTATTTCTTTGATGGGTACTCTATATACTTCCAAATTGTTGTGCATCCTACGGACCAAGAAAATACGACATTCACTTGCCCAAGTGGTACATTTGCCTACCAGAGAATACCATTTGGGCTGTGCAATTCCCCTTCTACATTTCATGGATGCATGACCTCAATATTTGCTTACATGCTTGATTCATCGCTGGAAGTGTTCATGGATGACTTCTCAGGTTTTGGTAAAACATTTGATGAGTGCTTGCTCCATTTGGCTGTTGTTCTTGAGATATGCATCAAGGTTCTCCTAGTGCTATCTTGGGAGAAGAGCCATTTCATGGTACCCAAAGGCATAGTTATGGGCCACCGAGTTTCAAAGGATGGGATTGAAGTTGATAGGGCCAATGTGGGCCTCATTTACACACTTACCATTCCTTCCAACGTAAGACATGTTTGGTTTTTCTCAAGAAATGCATGCTTCTACCGCCACTTCATCAAATATTTTAGTAAGATCTCAAGACCTCTATGTTACTTGTTGGAGAAAGATGTTGGGTTTCATTTTGATGACAAGTGTGTTGAAGCCTCAACCACTAGAAGAAAAATCTAGTTTCTACTCATATAATGCAACCCCCAGATTATTCTTTGCCATTTGAGATCAAGACGGATGCATCCGACGTGGCAGTGGGGGCTGTGCTGGGACAAAAAATTGGTCAGATTCTGCATGCTATTTACTATGCAAGCAAGACTCTAGATGAATCCCAAAGAAACTACTTGACTACCGAGAAAGAGTTGCTTGTGGTTATCTTTGCTCTTGACAAGTTTAGATCTTATCTTCTGCAAAGCAAGGTGATTATATACACAGACCATGCTTCTTTGAAATATCTAATGGTGAAGAAATACTCCAAGCCGAGGTTGATCTGTTGGATATTGTTGCTTCAAGAGTTTGATATTGAGATTGTAGATAAGAAGGGAGTATAGAATTCTTCCGCTGATCATCTCTCCTAAATTGAAGCACCTTTTGATGAAACAAATAGAATCAAAGAGGCAATACCGTATGAGCAGTTGTTCCTAGTCTCATCTACTTAGAGGCCTTGGTATAAATACATAGCTAACTTCATAGATAGTGAAAGGATACAAAGCACTTGGATGAGGGAGGAAAGTAAAAGGTTATTTGCTATGGTCAAGAATTATGTTCAGGATGATCATCACCTATTCAAGTATTGCCCCAACCAACTTATTTGGAGATGTGTTCTGGAGATGGAGCAGCAAGAAATTCTATCTATATGCCATTTTGGAGTTTGTGGATGTCACTCTGGTGGAAAACATACTGCTGCCAAGGTTCTTCAAAGTGGATTCTATTGGCTTTCCTTGTTCAAAGACTCTCATAAACTTTGCAAGTGTTGTTTGAAGTGCCAAAAAGTGGGCACTATATCTAAGAGGGACATGATGCCTTTACCACCCATTCTTGTGGTAGAGATATTTGATGTTTGGGGGATTGACTTTATGGGCCCTTTCCCCCCTCTTTTAGATATGTCTATATTTTGGTTGTCGTTGATTACGTATCAAAGTGGATTGAGGCTGTTGCAATAAAGACAAATAATCATTAAGTGGTGTGTGACTTCATGAAATCCAATATATTTATACATTTTGGTATTCCAAGAGCTATGATTAGTGATGGGGGAAGTCACTTCATCCACTACACCTTCGAAGGCTTTCTTGAGAAACACATAGTGAACCATCATGTGGCTACTCCTTACCACCCCCAAAAAATTGGTCAAGTTGAGTTGCCTAATCGGGAGATAAACTCATTCTAGAAAAGACGGTGAGACTGGACCTCAAGGATTGGTCACTACATCTCAATGAAGCTTTATGGGCATATAGGACTGCATAAAAAGCCCCGATTAGCACCACACCATTCAAGCTTGCGTATGGCAAAAGTTGCCATTTGTCAGTTAAGATGTAACAAAAGGCATTATGGGCTTTGAAGGCCATGGACTTTGATGGAGAGAATGCCGAAATGAAAAGAAAGTTTTAGTTGAATGAGTTAGAGGAGATGCACCATGAAGCGTATGAAATGTCCAAGTTCTACAAAGAGAGGACAAAGTTTCTACATGATAAGATGATCAAGAAAAAGACTTTGAGTCTGATAAGTGGGTATGGCTGTATAACTCAAGGATGAAGTTCTTTCCTGAAAAACTCTGATCTAGATGGGAAGGACCTTATCTCAACAAGAAGGTGTATCCATCCAAGGCTGTGTTGATTTGTGAGAAACAAGGAGCTAGAGAATTCACCGTGAATGGTCATAGATTGAAATTAGTTGTGGAAGTAGGTCCGGATAAGGCAAATCAAAGTTTTGATATAGTGATACTAGTGGAAGAACATCAAGTTGATGAGGAGACGTGCTTGAATGCACATGAGAGAGACATTTACTTCAAAGTTGCTTTGGGAATCTGACAGAGATGAATGAAGTTAAGAATCAATAAGACCGGCTCAAGGCATAAAATCTAGCACTAGTGGGAGGCAACCCACCTAGGTTTGGGAGCTTTTTCACCCAACCTTCTCTTTTTGATATTTTTTCTTTCTTTTCCACAAAATACACACACGTGTATTTAATAGTATTCTTTGAGTTTTGATGACATGGTAGGTGTTAGGCACTAAATAGAAAGATATATGAGATGAATCATGGGCACTAAGATCAATTTGTGCTAAAATCTCAAAGAAAAACAAAATTCTTGATTTTGAGTTAAAAAAGTTGAAGAAATGACCCAATCACGGTCGTAGAGCTTGACCACATCCATGGAAGAAGTTGTTCAAACACAGTCGTGGCCTCCCTCCATGACCGTTGTAATTGTTTATTGAAGAAGTCGAATGAGTCAGGTTGTTTAGCCAAGTTTGTGCATGAATGGCCACGGCCGTGGCCAACCACCACGACCATGTTGAGGATAGATGGCCATGACCGTGGCAGGAGACCATGACCGTGGTGAGGTTGGGTGGGTGTGATCTTCATCGATGACACGACCGTGGCATCAGCCATGACCTTGGTACTAAGCCCTCACCATGACCATGGCCACCCGCCACCGCCATGGTGTGCCCTGACCCCACAAAAAAATATAACTTAAACTCCTCAAAAAACCCAACCCTCCCCTCATTCTATCACTCTCATTCACAAGAGCACAGCCGTGGTGGTGCTCCTCAGCCTCTGACACCTCCAAGCTCCACCCCAAGCCCCCAAATCACCTCCAAACCACCACCAATCACTCCCTAATCATCCCTATACCATTCCTCTTCCATTTCCACACCAAATCATCCATCAATCCGACCTCCACCACCACTTTCTCCTCCATTCCACCCTACAACAATCCCTTCCCAAAACCACTACCAAAACCTCTACCAAAACCTCCATTTATTTGCCAAACCATAACCTAATCATTCACCCACCATCTAAACCTCTATATCCTTCCATTACACCCCTTAATCCACCTCCATCTCATCATCTATCCAAAAATCAAATTTCCACAACCCTACCACCTCCTCTACATCCAAAAAATGAAGGGGATCACTAAGGCAGTGAAGAAAGGGGCTCAAAAGAGCCTTGACGTGATCAACAGAGGCAAGGTGTGCACCAAAAAAGCCTCCTCCGAGGTCTCCATACCTTCACACACCCCTTTACCATCAAATTCCATTGCCCAATCACTCCCCTGCTTGATGTCTGTGAGTGCATCCCGCACACGATCATCTGACAGCCACCACATTATTGATGAGACATATAGGGGAGAGGAGGAGGAGGCATCTGAGGAGAACATTTATGACTTGATCGATGAGGTTGAGATAGTGGTTGCAAAAAGAAGCCAAAGATCCAAAGCAACCCCATCCTCATCAAAGATTCCTCCAAAGCCCACTCTGGCCCACCATTCAGCATCTTCCATGGCAGTAGAGCATGGGGAGCCGCCGCAAACAATGCGGAAATTGCATCCATAGAAAGAGCAATATGTACGGTGGTATCCCAAACAACGGGTACCACTCAATCTCGATACTCGTTTGGGGTCCCAATCATACATGTTGGATGAAGAAGAGGAAGACAATGAAGATGAGGAGATGGAGCTGTTAGCTGAGGCAGAGGATATTCTTGCACAATTGGAGGATGATAGATTGAAGGCCTTAGGAAACACCCGCATTGGAGTGTCCTTTGGAAGAGGACACGGGCAAAGGAAAATTTCCCTCATATACCTAAAATGCATGACAAGGAGATTTGTCTCCACCAGGTATGGATGTGAGAAGGTCATTGATGAGTTGGGAAACAAGGTGGGTGTGGAGGGTAGCTTGACAAAAATGGGGTTGTAGAACATTCTTTTCACACCCCAAACAACTTACACCATGATGACTCGAGAATTCTTCGCCACACTTAAAAAGATGAAGGTGAGAGGTAATTACGCTATCAAATTTGCCATTATGGGAAACATGCACACTCTCAGGATAGATAAATTGAATTGCGTATTTGCTGCCAATCCTAAAGAGGCCAAGAAAATGGTTGATGACCTACTTGAAAGAGAGGTATATTTCAATTATGTACATTTCTAGTACCTCCTGATAGGAAGCAAGGAATACTATGCAGGGAGGTCAAAACTTCAGCTATTAGCAATCCCCTGTTCCGTTATGTGCAAAAGGTTTTGGCCAATACCATTATGGGAAGATGTGATATTCAAGGATTGATTTCTCAGAAAGACATGTTTGTCTTAATGGAAATGCACTGCAAATTTTATATTGACCATAGAGTGTATTTGATTGATCGTATGAGGTCCATACCCTCCAAAAGTAAGACACCTTTTGTCATGGGAGGGTTTGTAACCTCAATTGCACTAGATTTGGGGTATGATCTTTCTGGGTTTGAAGACACAGATAAATCTCAATTTGTTGACTTGAACTATCTTACTCACTCCCACACTATCACGATTAAGGACCAAAAAATAATGTATCATGCGAGTAGTGTGGCAAAGATTGAGCTTGAGCTGCCATACCATGATGTGCCACTTCTCTCTGTGTTGGGAATCTCCCATCAACTAGAGGCCAAATTATTGGAATGGAAATAGTATAACCCAAGGGAGACATACACTAGGGGAGCCACTGCCGTACAAGAAGAAATTGTTGTGTCCAATGTGTAAGGGCAAGAGCAAAAAGCTGAAAGAGAAAGGCAACCCAAAAAGTCAAGAAGAAGGGACGAAGGAACATCCCAGCTGCAACAACCCTCAATCAATGCCTATGATATGTCTACCATGCAGGCATAGCTTGTGAGCATTCACAAGACACAGAGTGACATGCAGCTGATCCAAAAATACATGTGGAAAGACCAACAACAGATGCACCACCAGGTCAAACACATGTACCATTACCACCATGCCCAAGCAGCAAGAAACCCCGAATGGGGGGGAGACTTTTGGGGTGGTATTGTTGGATACTCAGAGACATACCTTCCACTCCAAGATAACTACTAGGGAGACTACTACCAACATCCTCCTTCAGGCTCAACTCCTCCTCAAGATCCTCCTCACTCATTTGACTAGCCGCCGCAGCAGCCATAACACTTCCCCTATCTACCCTAAGCTATAGTTTCATGTTGAGGACATCATGATTCAAAAGTTTGGGGGTGGGTAGGGTGATATGCACCACCCTATTTCTCTCTTTGTGATTTTTGTTCCACCTATTCCATGCCATGAGTATCTAACGTAGTTTTTCTTGTTCTTGTTTTTTCTTGCATCCATGAATAGCATGTAGTTACTTTCATACATTTTTGCATAATTTTAAAAAAAAATTCTCTTTTTGCCATGCATTGCATATCATGTAGATTTTTAGTAATTTTTGCATGTTTTAGCTAGGATTTGCTTATTTACTATTTTAAGTTCAATAAGGTAGGTTTATATGTGATTGAAGGTCAATTGGCACCATTTTGGCCAATTTTGCCCAAATTTGAATGTTCTTGCCTAAAAGCATGTTTTGACTTAATCTGCACTGTTTGAAATGAAATTTTTAGTCTTTTGACAAATGCATGTTGTTTCTTAGAGTTTATTTCTATATGGTTTTGATTGTTGAATTTTTACATGTGCACCACTTCTCTCAAGTTTGTGAATGTTTCGGTTGAATTGTGAATTGATCAAGCTACAAACACTTAGAACCTATTAAATCACTTGATATAAATGTGAATCTCATGTTGTTCAATCATGTGGTGTGATATCATTTGATGAAGTGTTGGATTATCTTTCATGCACAAAATCTTATGTTGAAGAGTACACTAATGACCCCTCTTGGATCTGACTCTTCTTTCACCGTCTTCATACCTCTCAACCTCATGAAAGGATGCCCTAGTGCACATAATCAGCCTTGGCCACCTCCAAAAGTTTGGGGTGGCCATACCTACATCTCCCCGCTTCACTCTATCCACCATATGTCCTATCTACACCAAGGGAAAAGAAAAGAAAAAGAAAGAAAAAATAAAATGAAAGGATGCTCCTATTTAAGAGCAATCAAATAAAGAAAAGATGAGTTCTCTAAGTAATAGCACTTCAAAAATCTTTCTACAACCCTTTCTTCTATTTTCATACCCATTGAGCTAGAAAACATCAAATCTAGATCACTTTACCCTTTTCTACAGCCATGTGGGTCAATTGGTGTGGTTTGAGGCATAAGATTTAATGCATGAAAGTGAAACAACACTCCTTTTTTTTGAAGGAGTGTTGTTTCACTTTTTTTTGCTTCAAAAAAAAGTGAAACAACACTCCTAGTCATCTTTGATTAATGACAACATGAAACGATTTACCCAGAATGATATGAAGGACATATAGAAAGCTTATATATTCTATGCTTTATATTTGAAGATTGTATGATCAGTGCTCATTTCATGATTGGTATGTGAAACATGAGAGGAGAGAGGTGGAACAAATGCACTAAGTCACTTCTAAGACCACTTAGTCAATAATCATCGGTTGCTAAGCTTTTATCATCCTTGTTTATTGAATAAAAACTAAAAAGAAAGATTAAGTTGGAGCATACTTGAGGACAAGTATGGTTTAAGTTTGGGGTGGTGATGCAACCCTATTTAAGTGCTCCATCTTGTGCTATTTTGTACTTTATTCACATCTAAACATAGTAGAATGCAAGTTAAATCTCCCAATATGAGTATTACTATCAAATGCACTAATGGATGTTCTTTGCATTATTTTCAAGTACTTGGACCATTCTTTGGATGGATGAGAGAGAAGGAAGGAGTTCTAGGGTTCCTCTACTCATGGAGGGGTTCAAAGAAGGTCCCAAAGCACCCTCAACCTACCCCTAATGGGAATGATTCGACATCAAGCAAAGAATTCCATTGATGATGAAGATTGAAGCTATTTTAGCCACTGAAGACCCCAGCACGGCCGTGGGCATCCACCACGGTCGTGTGAATTATAGCCAAGAATCAACAGGGAAGTCAACATTTTTGCACCAAATGCACCACGACCGTGGCCCATTGAACAAAAATCCCATAATGATCAAGAGCATAAGAAAATAGATAATAAATATAGGTTCTTAAGATAATTGGGTAAAATTCTCTAGAAAAAGGGTGAGAAGAAAATTCCCATAATGATCAAGAGTAAAAGAAAATAGATAATAAATATATGTGCTTAAGATAATTTGGTAAACTTCTCTAAAAAGTGGCATGGATGGCCACCCTTAACTTGTTTAGCACGGCCGTGGCTCATTGAAGACACCACAGTTGTGGCCATCAGCATGGCCATGGGCAGCAGAAGACACAATGGTCGTGGCCTCCCACAACGACCATTGGAATTATGCATGAAGTTCCCCCAAATCAGTAGGGAGGTGGCCCGTTCTATACTTGAATGACCACAATCATGGCCACTCACCACGACCGTGGCCCTTAAAGACTGCCTCACCCATGGCGCTCCCCATGCCCATGACCTCCTCCTCCAACACGACTGTGGCACCTCAACATAGCCGTGGTATCCCTTACCCAATACAACTCTGGCACCCCGCCATGGTCGTGGCCACCTCATATACTTAGCTTTTCCACTCCCTTTCACACCTTGGCTGTGTCCACACCCCCACTACCATGCCATGAAACCCCCACCACAGCTGTGGCACCTCAACACGGTCGTGGTGACCAACTAACCCTACCCATTTTCTACACTACTTTTCCTATTCTACCCCTACTTACCCTAGTGCTTCCCCACCACCTATATATACATAGGCGGCAGCTAAGGCATGAAGGTTACACTCCCCCAGCTTCCATTACTCCTCTCTACCCACTCCTTGAGAATTCATTGCACTTCCCTTGTATTTATGCTCTCCATCCACCATTTCCACCTCATTTCCACCTTGGAAACCAAGATTTCTAGGTTTTCCTCCATAACCCCCTCCATTATCATGCCCATATGCACCATTGGAGGAGAGAGGCCGTCCCCAAGCTTCTAGGAGGTGAAGGAAGAGAAGCTACCCCTAGATCCATGGATCCTACCTCCTTTCTCCTATTTTTCTTTCTATTTTGTATGATCATGCCTAGCTAAGCCCCCAATGGTGGGTTGTTTGGGGTGAAAATGTGACTTTGATACCATGGTGGGGGAGAATAACTTGTAATGAACATAATTTTATTCTATGATGATTGACTTTGTTTCTATCTCATTTCTCATTATCTTGCATGTGATTTTTGCTCTAAATTTTAATTTTTTTTATGTTTGATGACACTTAGCTTCTAGGAGGAATTGGAGTGTGTGTAGCAAATTAGGAATGGCTCCTAGGTCCAATTAGTGGATCCCTATCTAGCCCCCTTTGTTCATACATATATATCCCTCCTTCTACAAGTGAGTGTGAGATCTAAGTGACTAGTTTAAGTGTGATTAGTGCAATTTCCTAGAGCTTCCTAAAGTCTAGATGGCCCTCATATCTACTCCCATTCCTACCCTTGTATGTCAATTCCCCTAAAACCACTTACCCTAGAGACCTAGACTTGACAAGTCCTACTAGAATTACACCTAACCCTAGTTCTCTAACTAGTAGTATAGGGTACATTCTAATAGCACTTGCCTTGTTGTTTGGTTTGGTAATCTAGATTGAATGGTGATAATTGCTTGTTTAATAATCTCCCCCAACTAATATCAATGTTACATTCCCAAACGGTCTACCTATCCTAATCTCATTGCTTAAAACCCATATTGCCTTTTGAGCTTGTTCATGCTAATCTAGTTTAGTTGCTTTTGCTCAATATAATTAATTGCTTAGTCTTGTTCTTTAGGGTTAACTTAGGTTCTTTCTCTCTCTAGTGGTTAACTTAGCTCTTAGTTGCTAATTGCTCTACTAGTGTAGTGTAGTTAACCATTTCTCCTATTTAGCTAATTTCTTAATCTAGTTCCTTAGATTTGCTTGCTTAGGATAATTTAAGGTTTGCGGTAACTTAGATTTCATATTGCTTTTACTTGCATGTTCATTTAGTTTAACAATCAAAACAACCCCTTTTAAACCCTTCAACCCTAGTCTCCACTCAAGGAACATAGCCAACAATGACTTAGCTCTAGTGCCCCCTCTATCCCTGAG
Source organism: Alisma plantago-aquatica (assembly GCA_963693085.1). Classification (NCBI taxonomy): domain Eukaryota; kingdom Viridiplantae; phylum Streptophyta; class Magnoliopsida; order Alismatales; family Alismataceae; genus Alisma; species Alisma plantago-aquatica. Next base: position 509,257,500 of record OY856414.1, read on the forward strand.
GATCGACCCCTACTCTTGCCTATCACATATACTACAATAGTACCATGTGTGCTTGTGGGTGACCTATTTAGTGTTGTGATCAAGTCTTGTTAGGTTTTTTATAAATATTGAGAGATCCCGTGTGTTTGAGTTCTGTGGAGTGCATCTAGTCACCTCTTGTTGGCTAGTGTGTGCACCTCTGGCTTGGAAGCACCAATATACAAATCAAGTAACTATAATGAGATATGATTTTGTACCCGAACAATCTCTCCATCAAAACAAAAAAATATTTGCACCTCATACGCAAATCATTTCTCTTGATAGCAATCAAAACATATATAGTCCATAAGTGTGTAAGGTTCTGTTGGTATTGCCAAATATTTTATGAAAGTTTTTTTAATTTCTTCACTTCTTCTTTTCATTTGACTTGAGGAGACTATATTAGAATCTCTTTCTCTACGAGTGGACATAGATCCTACTTCCCATACACCAGAGGTATTGGACTGCAAATCTAAATTAGAATCTCTTTCACCAAGAGCGGATGTAGAGCCTACTTCCACTACACCATATATATTAGACTGGGTTTTGGTTCTCCATGTTTGAGAAGAATTTCTGACATCCAATGAGTCATTTGTTGTTGTTGTCTTTCACATTTTTATCATCAAATCCACATTGCATTGCATGAACATTCTTCTAGCATAATTGAATCTATTTTTTTTCATGTTTTTCTTCTTTTTTCTCCTCTGAAAGATTATCATAGCATTCTCTTTGTCTTCTTCGTATTATTGAATTTTTTTCTTTAGTTTTTCAAAATATTTCATCCTACATACACACATTAAATATATATTAAGTTAAGAAATTGGTTACTTTAAATATGTATTTTATCTATAAACAAAAAATAGTTGTAATTGAAGGAATCTAGTCTAGATAAAAATTTAATATTGAAATTCTACACATATATTATCGCTAAATTATTTGATGGATTGAGATTTTTTTGGTAGTTCAGAATACTTCATCTACATACACACATTACTAACATAACTTGACACATTACTAACAATAATTTGAAAAAGAAAATGGTATTTGTGGTGAATCTATATAGTAGACATCTAAGAAAATGTCCAGACGGCAAACCTGCTAGAGGTTGTACATTTCAACAGATATTGCGCGCTGACTGTCGTTTCTATCAACTCACTCTCTATACCAAGACTTAGTTACTAAAATTGAATTCATTATTGACGGGAGCTTCTTAAGCGTGAAGGTTAGCCTTTAGTTGCTATGAAGACAATTTGAATCTGTATCACTAAGAGCAGACGTGGATCCTACTTCCCATACAATATATGTGTTGGGATGTAAATTTTGATTTTACGATAAGAAGTATTATAGTGTATTTATATTTTGCGTAGTAAATAAAAAATAGAAAAAATGTGTATAACACAACGTGTAAAGAAATCCTTAACATTAAAATTATGAAAAAGAATATTTGGTTTGTAAAATAGGTAACCAAATAAATAATAGAAGAATCAACTTTTTTGTTTTTGACTCAATGACAATTATGGAGCAGTATATGAATAGTACACAAAACAAATAAATCATAGGAAGTCGTCAATGACCGGGAATTTTGTGAATGTAATAAGAATGACATTGATGTTCATAACAAGTGTTTGATGCAAACTTTAATAAAATTGCATCCATAGAAAAATATCAATAATACGAAAATGGTGAGAAAACTCTAACATATTGCAAAAAATCAACTTAGTGGAGAGTTGAACTCGGGTTGATTAAATACAAATAGATGAAGATCTACTAATAAGCTAAACTTACAAATGTAATACAACTGAAGATTTATATATATGTCCAATCATTCTAGAATGGTATGCGCTCACTTCATTTTTAAGATTTATATATATGTCCCATCATTCTAGAACGGTATGCACTCACTTCCTTCCTTTGAAAACAATGGTTTCAAGGGGATTAGAACACAGGCCAGGTACAATGATTGAAGGGGAATGAACCAACTCGGCAAACTTAACTGTTGAAATTAGATAATATTAAATAAATTTTATCTCTCTGGAGTGGTACAACTCGCGATCTTGTTCAGAAAAAAATGGCAATGAAGGAGATTCGAACACAAACATGGTGGATGGAGAGACCCGGATTAAACCACCGCGGCAACATTAACTTTAGTAACAATGCACGATACTAATAATATATATCTACTTCTACCAAACTAATTTTATTATAACTCTAACTATATGTAACTTATTATTTTGATTGGTTTGGGATGGATGGGGTGGCTAGAGCCCCTGTGAGAAATTGTGGTCGGATGTCTTGAGGATAGCATGAAAGGAGGAAGAAATTAACCTTACGACTCAGAAAGGGACTTTTGCTACTCCAATTTACGGTTTCCTCACACAATTAAAGATCCGAAAATGGTAGGCTGACGCGTTGGGGCGCCTAACGCTCCTTTGACACGGGCCTTAGAGTGGATTCCTGCTGGGCTGGGTGGTTTCCTCCAGTCAGGACCCATTTTGCATTTTTTTTTACACATGACATAAGTGCAGAAAAAAAATCACAAAAAAGAGAAAGAAAATTTTATTTTGTTAATAACTTTTGATCTGTAATGAATTTTTTAACGAAATAAAAATCACTGCACTCATTACGAAAAATAGAATCTAACAAGACTAATATTAATATAATTTGAAAAAAATATATGCATAGTAAAATAAATACACAACAATACAAAAAATAGAGAAATTTATTTTACTTATACGTTTTAATCCGTGATGTATTTTTTGAAGAAACAAAAATCGTAATATTTTGTTAAAAAAAGCAATCAAACAAAATCAATGTCAATATATTTTGAAAAAAATAATTCGATACATAAAATTAATGTGTGCACATAATGATGATGATTATGAGGATGGTGATGATAATGATGATGATGATGAACACCATAATTGGGCATTTTGTTACAAATTTTGGATATCTTATGTGAAGATTTATGCTAATTTTCTATTTATGCATGTACTCTAAGAGTTAGGTGCATTCTCACAATAATTGGGTGCTTAATTGTGAGTTTTTCTATAAAGTGGGTGCAATTCACTAAAAAGGAGGCATATTTCATAAAAAGTAGGCACAATCATGCAAATAAGTAGGTGCAATTGATACAAAATAAGCACATTTCATTAGAAATTAGATGCATCATACAAATAAGTATGCGAATTTATACAAATAAGTAGACACATTTGATAAAAAAGAGGCGCATTTCATAAAAAAATCAGGTGCATCATACAAATAAGTAGGCACATTTGATAAAAAATGTATCATACAAGTAAGTAGTCACATTCATTCAAATAACTAGGCACATTTGATAAAAAAGAGGTGCATTTCATTAGAAATTAGGCGCATCATATAAATAAGTAGGCATATTTGATAAAAAAAGTGGCGCATTTCATTAGAAATTAGATGCTTTATACAAATAAGTAGGCACATTCATGCAAATAAGTATGCACATTTGATAAATAAGAGACGCATTTCATTAGAAATTAGGCGCATCATAGAAATAAATAGGCACATTTATACAAACTAGTAGGCACATTTTATAAAAAAGAGTCGCATTTCATTAGAAATTAGACACATCATACAAATAAGCAGGCACATTTATGCAAATAAGTAGGTGAATTTGATAAAAAAGCGGCACATTTCATTAGAAATTAGGCACATCATAAAAATAAATAGGCGCATCCATGTAAATAAGTAAGCACATTTCATGAAAAATTAGGCGCGTCGTACAGATAAGTAGGCACATTTGATAAAAAAAAGAGGCTTATTTCATTAGAAATTAAGTATTTTACACAAATAGGTAGGTGCATTCATGCAAATAGGTAGGCACATTTGATAAAAAAGAGGTGCATTTGATAACATCCAAATTTTTGCATATATGCTAAGCATTTATTTATGATTTTGTGTCACTATAGCCTTAATATACCCAAAATAACCATTGTTTCTTATCTATTAGTAATTTATGTCTTTTCCTAGATAAAGTTGCTCAACTAGCCAATTTTGGAACTTGTAGGCATCGAACCTGAAAAGACATCTATTCTCCATGATTTCTCCCTAACACATGTTTTTGCATTAACTAGACTCCCATCTGTCACGACTGCGGTGGACTCACTACTACAGAACCTACCTTTAGTGTCGGTTATTTAAAGCCTTTAGTGTCGGTTTCTAAGTGACACCTATGTGGGCGACACTAAAAGTCCACCCATTAGGCGTCGGTTCCAAAACCGACGCCCAAACACTTCACGTGCCATCGAAAACGCGCCATCATGGGACTATAGGCGTCGGTTATTAGGTAAGAAACCGACGCCCAAACCCTTCGCGCCACAGAAAGGGCGCCATCTTAGGCACTATCAGTGTCGGTTATTTACAAATAACCGATGCCATATATCTTCGCGCCACACGAAATAGACGCCGGTTATTTGTAAAAAACCGACGCTATAACATTATGTGTCAGTTATTTACAAATAACCGACGCCTATTGTTTTTTTTTTTTTGTTAGTCTGCAGACCTGCTGTGGCTGGTCGCAGGATGAGAAACCTGTTCAGTTCAGTTATGAACTGCAGGTTTTACGACATGCATTGATATCATCTGACAACAGGCCGCAAACCTACAAAATTAACAATAAAAAAGTAGCACATGCATTTAGCAATGCAACCTGCAGTTCCATTTTATTTTCACACATTTATAAACATTCACACATGCTAGCAATCTGTAGTTCCATTCATTCACATTCACACATGTAGAAACATTCATATAGCAACCAACACTTTCATTCATTTTCACTCAGACACATGTAGAAACATCCAGACATGTAGAAACATTCACACATATATTATAATTCAGAAATTCATTTACAAAGTATCATTATTTAGTCATTATTCGCTATCAGGATCCCAATTATATTTTAAAGCCCCCACTAATTGTATGACTGTTGCCCATTCTTCTACTACTTCATTTAATTCTCCCATCGTATAGGGAGCATTAACATTTGGTAAGTCCTTTCCTGTAATGGGGTCAACTTTAAACACCTGTAAAGAGAATGATGTATATATATAATTAATGAGCTATAAATAAGATTGATATATTTCGATCATATTATCTAATGAGACTATATAATACCTGAGCAATACATTCGATATCCAGTACAGCATGTTTGATAATCATGTGCATATATCGCATGACATAGTATCCACATGCCCATCCGTTGTCTTGTGTAGCACACTATAAATTCAAACATACAAAATATTAAAAAATACAACTAATTAAGCATTGTTCACATAAATAATATATACATATATTGCAGTCGGGAACTTCCTTTCACGTTCTTCTAAATTATTGGCTGGTTCTTTTTCGTGGGGACATTTCCTCCAGCCTTTTTGTACTCCTCAAAACCCCTACATGTTAATGTAACACAGAACATTGCAATTAAATAGTAATGTAATAACATATGTTAACGGATATGAAAAATGAAATATTTCTCACCGAAATATTGCCATTTTCATTATGTGTCCAAATCTTCTATTCAATTTACCCCCTTAGGATCTAGATAATACACAGTGAACGTCTCGGGGGCAATAACCAATAACTCCCAATGCCTACCCCTAGAGGAAAAAAAGTTAAAAATTAATAACTCAAAATCCACAATAAAATGTAATTTTCTTAAGTCCAAATTATAATAAGCAAAGTAAACTTACTCTACATTGAATGGAGCCATCATCACCGTCTTCTTTTTTACAGCAAAATTTGAAAAAGCCTCACAGCAGTATTGTTGAACTGATGTAGGGTCTTTAGCTACTAGACTAATCAAGGATGGAATCAAAAACCCTACATGTTCGAATCCAAAATCTGCACATATGTTGTCTAAGTAGCTGCAAAATATGTATTAATTACGCATGCATTAATAAATAAGAAACCAGATCACCAGATCATACACAAGGTATATGGATGTATAAAGAATATCTTACCTTATCCATAGCTCTATCACAGATGTATTTAGCCAATCATATCGAAACAACTCCAAAATATCTTATATAAATAGTTTTGTCAACGTATATATAAGACTCATGGGCTAAGATTCCCAAGATCCAATCATGTTCATATTCACAACTCACAATCAGACTAAAATTGGAAATCTCAGAATAACTTCCAAGTCGATAATTCATTGATGATCGTCCAACTCACTAACCTAGTCGACCGAATGGACCATCTAGTCATATGGTTTATATCTTCAGAAGATCCTATTACAATTTGAATTTTTGAATTCAATTCAAAATCAGTCGAGTCTTTCCCACTCTTGGTCAACCCTAATTTCACCTAGTTGCTCGAATGGACTATCCATTAATTGATTGGTTGCTTTCTGAATTGTTGATGGCATTCAATCAAACTAACTGGTCCAAACCATGTAGTGGACCGACTGTCTTTCCTAGTTTCCCATTTGGGAAGAAATCATCTTGTACATGATTCTAAACGATTCTTATCATACATATTCTTGTGAAATTAAATTCCATTAAGATTCATTATGTGTGTGACCATGTAGATTCCTTATTATGTTGATAGTGATTTTCAAAATATCACAAGTAAAGATATGTATCTAGAAACACATCGGTGCTACCTAAGGAATAAGAAAAACATGTAGAATAACGTCTATCTATAAAGTGACCAATATTAGCATGACAATCTAATCTCTTTGTCACACATATTTCAAATTGAATCATAGAAATGGAGTTGTCATTCTCTTAACATTCAATATATGTTTCTTGAACCAGGGTAAAATATTGAGACCGTGTTAGTTCAATATCATATATTGACTCATGTGAGCATGGTCATACAATTCATGGGCTCACTTATCAAGTGGTTAGGATATCACTCCAACAGAGGGAAAAATTTCATCTACATCACTCACAATGATCTACATGTGTCAAAGTGTACCCAATTAATACCTTTACAGAAACCCTTGTTAAGAGTTATGTTGGGTAGTCTTAAAGTACACCAAACAACATGTGATCATTGTAGTGAATTTAGGGCTAACAGATCACTTTCACAACTGTCACATCCAGGTATGAATCTGACTTCATTGACATGGCTTTCATGTGTCACTCTCAAAGTTGGCTTTTCCAGTAAAACTTTCTCTCTAACAAGTATCTTTGTATTTGAATTGATATCTAATATCATGAGTGAAAAGACATAGTCACCATTCACCATGCACACTAGCCTTTTATATTATTGTTGTCCTATGATAATTAAGATAGTAACTAACTAGGGACATAACAAGAATATATACTCTAAAGTATACACATAATATCATGTTTGGATCCTAACCCAAACCATATGTCATTGAGTCAAAAAAATAATAGGATATATTAAACTTATTCATTATCTCAATATCAAAACAAAAATAATAAATTGAACTATCTTTATGAATAAGAAAATTATATAATATGCATCCATATTACAATCATCATATCATGGCTCTCAAGATTTATGATGAATGAAAATAAGAAAGGGTGAGAGAGATAGAAACATTCCAAAAGATAATACACATTTATTAGTGGTTCCACATCAAAGGATGTAGCTCCATTACCTAGAGAGGTCAACCTCAAGGATTTTAAACTCTTGAGTACCACCTTATATTGAGTTAAGAGCTACACTAAATGAATACTTCTTTTAAAGATCAAAGGCTATACTAGCTTTAGTTTTCTAGGAAATGGAGCCAACAACCTGACAATTGTTGTTACTGCCCTTTATTAACGATCCTTAACCCTTACCTTCTCCTAACTTCACAAAGGAAGCTTTCTTGAATGCATCACTTTAAGAGAGAGCTTGGGAGAGAGGAAGTGGACATAATTACAAATGACAAATAGGGATAGCTTTCCTTACATTATTCAAAGTCACTCAAAATATTGTAGAGAGATGATTAAAACTGAAGAGATATTGGGGGGGGGGCCTTTTTGTGCACACACTCAAGTATAGCATAGGAGCATGGACGGTAGCCTTAGGATGAAGCCCAAAGGGTCTTGCTTATAGTTGAGTGTGATAGCTAGCCAGGAGACTAAATTAATTCAAATTCTAGCCATTATTGAGAGATTGATTGGGTATCTGATGGATATAAATCACCATTTACCTCCCTCTGATGATTACATTATACTTTACAACTATCGAGTAGTCGATCAAAACATTGGGGAAAAATTTTGTCCGATGGCTCTAGAATACAAGAAATCCAAAGGCCATCGACTGAGATTTGGGTGAAAAAATTTGGCCAATGAACATTGTTGTTTTTCAGAAATCTTGTCATCAATGGGATTCTTGATATTTAGAATCCCAACTGATGGAATAAATTGGTTAAGCAATAAGGCCTTCATAAAAGACTCGTTCAATACGATCTTGGAAGATGAAGTTCTTGGATTGAATTAAATCAATAATGTGAATTATTTATCAATCTAACTATTTCTATTACATTTTAGTCTTAATTATAAGTCATACAATTATTAGAAGGGATTTACCACACAATTATGAGAGAGAATCCATCTATTCTTGAGTTCTTGAATTTTGTCTTATATGACTTGGAATTCACCATTTTGGGGTTTGTTAATCTGATTGCTTTGTGTGTTCCTATTGATCTAAAATGATGTTAATTTGAAATTTTTGAAACATACGAATGGAATGGTGGAGACATCATCACAAATGGACGGGTAGGTCAGCAAAAATATCTACTTGTTTGAATTAGTATGAAACTTCCATATTTGTATTCAATATGAATTAAAATTACTTGATTGATTATATATTCTGATTATCATTACTAGCTATACATTCATCACACATTGGGTCAGTATATCATAGCGACTAAAATAGACTTTTCAGATACACATACTTATCAAGAAGAGGATTCATAAGATATTTACTGACATTATAAGGCCTTTGACCTAGCTTAGTTCTTGAATGTGCTTGCTTTGCTTAATAAGATGTTAAAACCTTAATCTAATCTTTTTATGTGTGTATATAACATGTGATAATCTTGTGTTTTCATTTTAGTCCTATTTGGATGATGTTTGAGCTATGTCTCCTTGTTTGGACCAAGTTGCAATTTACCCAAGATGAGGGTTAATCTTGCAATTTGTCACATGTAGAGTGTGTTTCTTGTTCCATATCATCATGAGAGAGAAGATGATGATATGGGGAACCTTTCTTAGATCATGGTTGATGATGTGGCATCACATGGTGGGATTAGAGTTTGCTTGAGTTGCCTTGTTGTTGAGTGTCGACCTTGCTAGGGTTTGTGTGTGTTGTGACCATGACACCACTCTTGTATGATTGTTTTGAATCCAACACTTACCCTAGGTGTTGCTTTCTTTGACCATGGTGTCCTTGGTGAGATTTGGTCAATGAGGTTTGTCCTTTACTTATGTGTTTCGACCTTGTTTTCTTTGGTGACCTACTATAGCAGTTACTACATGGTGCCTTGTGGTGTTACAACAGTAACAAGGGTATTAATGACCTAATTTGTCACTACCCTACCTAGGTTATATCACCCTTTGATGCATGCATGTGTTTAGTGGTTGCATGGTTGTTTTCTTGGCGAACAAGTGTCATTTTAATGCCCCTAAGTGTTGACACATCATACTCACCTTACCTCCCTCCAACCTTGTGTATATAACCCCTCTACTCTTCATTCAAGCATCCTTTTCACCCCTCCTTCTCCACTCTCTTGTGATCATTATTAAAGCTTTGTGGATAAAAGAAGGATTCGTCTAGGTGATGTAGTGGCTGATCATCCTTACATGTGGTGATCTTGAGCTTGATCATCTCCCTTGTGGTGGTTCTTAGTTATCTTCTCTCTTGGTAAGTAGTTCTAGACCCTTGATTTCATTTTCTGTTGAACCCTACCTATCTTTCTCCTTCTTGTCTGCGAGACTATAGTAAAACCATGGTGACTATCTTGAAGATCTTTTCTGTGATGACCGCTATCAATCTGACAGCATTATCACACAAAACTACGCGGAAATAACCATTAACAATGGATTACCGAAAAACACTAAAAATTAAAACATTTTTTATAAAGACCCATTGCCAATAAATTCATTATAGAAAGGCCCAAAGCCTATCATATAAAACATGATACATCACACATGTGATATCTCAGTAGTATCCCTATTTCAACTGATATTAGTTTGCTTTTTCCAAAAACATGTACATGAGAAAACTTTTAGCAATAACAACCTTTTAGCCAAGAACTTAGATCGATCATAAAACTAGATATCAAACTATCCCCCAAGGACCTGAGAGTAAAGGGACAACACATAGGATTTCTATCTACAATAAGACACAAGTGACAACACGCCACCTCAAATTTTAGGTCTTCTTCATGTTTTTGTCCTATCTCAGCGTACATGATCTCTTCTACCTTGTGCACGTCCACCTAAAAAGTTGTGGAATCCATGGGGTGAGACAAAAGTCCCAGTGGGAGATATAACTCCCTAGTAATACTATTATTATCACAAATATACTATTATGAGAACAGAAATTAAAGTTGCACTATACTATACATATCTGACCATATATTATGAGCATGGCAGAATATTATCAAATTTGAGCAGTTCAGATAACTATGACTGAACAGTACATCAAGTTATCACTTTTGAAGGAATATGAACAACATGTATGACAACTACTGATTATGTCATGCGAATACAATTGTATCCCCATTCAATATTTTTGTATTCCAATCTCAAGAAAAATATGCTACAAAGATAACTGAATCTTTCAATAATCATTCTCATGATTGTGAATACACTTATGCACACAATAATCAAGCTTATGATGCAGATTAGAGAAATCTCATCCTTTAAGTAGTTCATATATCTATGACTGAGAAATAGATCATCTAATCATTTTAAAAAGAAATATGACGAACATGTATAACATTTATCAACTATGACATATAGAAGTAATTGCAACCTCATTCAATGTTTTTGTATTTGATCCTTAAGAAATTATGCTACACAACTAATTACATATTTCAACAATCAATCTTAGGCACTGAGGATATGATGTATACTTCTCATACTCCAACCAACCTATATTGTGTAGCATCAGTGCCATACAAGGTCCATGGAAGAGTCGGACTCCATGAACTCTCCTTTCTCAGTTAGTACAATATTATTGACAGTGACATTATGAGTCAAAATACAATTAGCTAGCCCAGGTATAGAGTCTCTTCACTAGAGAGATACAACCCACAACTATTCCCTCATTAAGGTATGACCGTAGTCAATCCTGATTGTGCCAAGGTATGGTCTGTAACCAATAATGATTGTATATTGAGTCATAGCCTACAACCACACTCTTGTTAGGGTATGACCCGAAGCCAATCCTAATATTTAGGTAATGGCCTGCAACCAATCCTTTTAGTTAAGGATACAAGGAGATTGTAACATCCCAGGATTTGAGGTCTGGGATAGCATGATCTTAAAAGGAATGATTGGAATACCCATATCACCAAGGTGCACCTCCTTTTCTGGGAGCCCATCACTAAAGAACTCCATAGTTAAGTGTGCTCAGCTTAGAGTAGTACTAGGATGGGTGACCAGTCAGGAAGTTGACCTTGGCTTGCGCATGAGTGAGGACAAAGTGTGGAGTTAAGGCTAGTGGTGGTCTGTAGGGTCATTCGTCATTTCTAAAACTCTACTGGAGCCTAGGGCAATGGGCCCATACATTACAAATGGTATCAAAGCCAATTCCCCTCCTGTAGGTGGGGCCCACTTGGGTCTGTGGCATGTCAGTCTTTGAGCGATATGGTCCACACATGTTGAAAAGGGCTATATGGGTTGACGGAGCCGCCCATGCACTGGTAGTGTCCAGGTATGTTGGAAAGAGCGATTTGAGTTGATGGAACCACCCTTACACCGGTATCAGTGGTCAAGATCTGGGTGTAAGTGGGTCATTTGGGTCTACACTGAAATCGTGAAAGATTATGAGACTATATAGTTGAGCCTTTATGAGGACATCAAGAGTCTAAGTGGGGGAGATTGTAACATCCCATGATTTGAGGCCTTGGATAACATGATCTTAAAAGGAATGATTGGACTACCCATATCACCAAGGTACACCATCTTTTCTGGGATCCCATCACTAAAGAACTCCATAGTTAAGCATGCTCAACTTGGAGTAGTACTAGGATGGGTGACCAGTCGGGAAGTTGACCCCGTCTTGCATGTGAGTGAGGACAAAGCACATAATTAAGGCTAGTGGTGGTCTTTAGGGTCAGTCATCATTCCTAAAACTCTACTAGAGCCTAGGGCAATGGGCCTAGACATTACAGAGATACCTCAACTTGCAATCTGCATATTCAACAATATGCGCTCTAAGAAAAACTCATTTCACCATCCAGTAAATCCTGACATTGAATGGATCTTATGGCCAAGGCAAACTACATTTTTAGTTTCACTTGATAATTTAAGTGCATTACAACATCTTTTAGCGTCAATCAAGTTACAAGCATGAATTATAGATAAATTCTTACAAAGAAAGGTGTAATACATTTTTAAGAAATCATGTCAATCTTTGAGCCATATGGTCCACACATGTTGAAAAGGGCTATCTGAGTTGATGTAGTAGCCCATGCACTGGTAGTGTCCATGTATGTTGGAAAGCATGATATGAGTTGATGGAGACACCCTTACACTGGTATCAGTGGTCAGGAGCTGGGTGTAAGTGGGTCATTTGGGTGTACACTAAAATGGGGAAAGATTATGAGACTATATAGTTGAGCCTTGACGAGGACATCAAGAGTCTAAGTGGGGGAGATTGTAACATCCAATGATTTGAGGCCTTGGATAACATGATCTTAAAATGAATGATTGGACTACCCATATCACCAAGGTGCACCTCCTTTTTTGGGAGCCCATCACTAAAGAACTCCATAGTTAAGCATGCTCAACTTGGAGTAGTACTAGGATGGGTGACCAGCCAGGAAGTTGACCCCATCTTGCACGTGAGTGAGGACAAAGCACATAGTTAAGGCTAGTGGTGGTATGTAGGGTCAGTCGTCATTCCTAAAACTCTATTAGAGCCTAGGGAAATGGGCCTGGACATTACAGAGATACCTAAACTTGCAATCTGCATATTCAAAAATATGCGCTCTGAGAAAAACTCATTTCACCATCCAACAAATCCTGACATCGAATGGATTTTATGGCCAGGGCAAACTACATTTTTAGTTTCACTTGATAAGTTAAGTGCATTACAACATCTTTTAACGTCAATCAAGTTACAAGCATGAATTATAGATAAATTCTTACAAATAAAGGTGTAATCCATTTTTCAGAAATCTTGTATCAATTGGAACACGTCTTGTTATACCCATCCTGAGATCTCAATCCCTTGAACATATTACTGGGAATCTCATCCCTTCAACATTATCATGATCATGATCACATGTTTTGGGTACCAAACCCTCAATTCATCATTGAACAGTGTCACCTCTTACCAGGCAACAATCATCTCTAGGTCATCAGACCCATATATATCATACTTGTTGTACAAGTATATCACATGGCTCACAAGGCATATTTAATCTGTATCATGCTAAATCATCATAGCTCATACATGGCAATCCTTATCATCTCATAATACCTACATTTTTAGGATTTCATGGTAAAAGCAATATCAAGTAAATGTCATCACCATGCCCTAAAGAGAATTATTCAAATTACAACCCTCTCATAATTAGGGTTAGGGTTTCCCCTTATAGATGATTAGGGTTTTTCAAGTTCATATTGAACAACCAAAGCTTAGTTCACAACTCCTTGTGTCTAGGATATTATCTTATTATCTTTTCATTCAATTGTATCATAGATAATCATTCGATCAGGTTCCAAGTATGATAAAATGAAAGGTATATCATATAGCCTAAGATTCTTTATCAGTTGGAACACCTCTGTGTTACCCTATCATTTTCATCATGGAATATGAATCCCTTAAACTTACCATTGAGTACCACATCCCATTGTAGGCAACATATCTTTTCCAGGTCATTAGACATATTCACATCCTTACTGTGATATAAGTATTCCATATGCCTTATAAGGCATATGCAAGCTATATTAGATTATAACCAGTATATCCCTCATTTGACTATGATCATAATATATGTATGATTAAGATTTCGTTATATTATCATAACCATCGAGTACTATTATCATGCTATTTCAAGTTGCACTCCCTCTTGTGATTAGGGATAGGGTTCCTCTCTTCAACTGAATAAGGTTTTTAGGGTTTCTCTTTTTCAACTGATTAGGGTTTCTAGGTTTATATTCAATAACCAAACCCTAAACCATAACTCCTCATATCTAGGAGCTTATATTATTGCCATGAGTTTTCAAGCATACTTAATTACTCTCATCAATTATCATCAATTGATTATCATTATGAAGTATTACCTTTCTCATATGAGTAGTATAAGTTTCTCTCTCATCCTTACTGGGGTATTGATATCAACGTACTTATTACATTGGCTTGACCCTCTTTAGGGTTTATCAGTCTACACTTATGAAAGTCATATCCATCTCATTAATTCATAGTGTATCAATTGATTATATTCATCATGTGTCGGCTTACACTTATCAAGGTGTATCGACCTATATACTAACCCTTGTTTTAGCCTAGACACATTCACTTTTATCGGCCTGGACACTCTTACTTGTGTCGACCATGACACTTGTGTCAGCCTAAGCACATTCACTTGTATCACCCTATGTATATAAACTTGTGTCATTTTATTCATATACACTTGTATCGCCTTATACATATCACCCTATGCATATCAACATATGTGTGTCACCCATAGCACATTCTAGTGTATCAGCCACACTATCATCTTGGGTGTGTGTCGGCCAAGGCATCAAAGGATGTGTTGCCTTAGACACCATCAATTGATATCAGGTTAGGGGGTGTATTGATTTCTAGGGTTAGGGTTAGATGATATTGGGTTAGGCATCATCATCTCCCTCACACCGTCACTTATCAAGGTATCGATCTCACTTATCTTTTGGTGTATCACCTTCACCATACTTTACTGTAACATCTTTACCTAACTTTAGTATAACATATTCACCTCACTTGGGTGTAACATCTTTACCTCTCTTGGGTGTAATATCTTCACCTCACTTGGGTGTATCACCTTCACCTCACTTTAGTGTCACATCTTCACCTTACTTGGTGTATCGGCCACACCATGCTCTAGGGTTTCAGCCTCACTATAATCTTATAGTTGGTCATGACACTATCACTTGTGTTGCCCATGGCACATCAAAGTTATATCGGTTTTCAGCTGCTTAAGGTGATATCGGTCTTGAGGTGCTTAAGGTGATATCGGTCTTGAGGTGCTTCAAAGTGATATCGGTTAAGAGGTGCTTCAAAGTGATAACGGTCTTGGGTGTATCACCTTCACCTCACTTTAGTGTCACATGTTCACCTTACTTTGTGTATTGACCACACCATGCTCTAGGGTTTCAGCCTCACAATAATCTTATAGTCGGTCATGACACTATCACTTGTGTTGCCCATGGCACATAAAAGTGATATCGGTTTTCAGGTGCTTAAGGTGATATTGGTCTTGAGGTGATTAAGGTGATATCGGTCTTGAGGTGCTTCAAAGTGATATCAGTTAAGAGGTTCTTCAAAGTGATAACGGTTTATAGGTTCTTCCAAGTGATAACGGTTTAGAGGTGCTTCCAAGTGATAATGGTTTAGAGGTGCTTCCAAGTGATAACGGTTTAGAGGTGCCTAAGGGGACATCAGTTTCTATCATCTTGAAGCTCCAAACCTTCATCCATCACTAGTACAGGAATGGTATGTAGCATCGATTTTTTTAAGCCTATAGCGTCACTTTATAATCGACCCCTAAGTGGTCATCTCTATAGAATTTTCTCTATAGCGTCAGTTTTCTTGACTAAAGAAAACTGACCTTACAGAGTAAACACCGACCCAAGATGTTGTAAAAAATCTGACCCAAGCGAGAAAAGAAGAGCCTGTAAGGTCAGTTATTCCAAAAAAGCCGACCCTATAAACTGTCTCGGTCGAGAAATATTTTGACCGAGATTATTTCAAATGAGAAAAAAAAGCCTGTAAGGATGGTTATTCCAAAAAAGCCGACCCTGTAAACTATCTCGGTCGAGAAATATTTTGATCGAGATTATTTTGGTCGAGAAAATTGTCGAGCAAGAAAGTATTGTCTGAAGCATCAAAGATTTATTTGGTCGATAAATTTTTCGACCGAGAGACCTCCAGTCGACAAAATTGTCGATTGATAGGTTTTTAGACGACTAAATTGTCGATTGAGGGAGTGTCTACAGTCAGTTATTCAATCTTTAGGGTCAGTTTTCTGTAAATAACTGACCTTAGAGGGTCTGGAGCTCAATCTGTTGACCAACTAGTGTCGGTTTTCCTAAAAAACCGACCTTATAGAGGACATCTTAGGTCAGTTATTTAATAAAACCGATGCTAGAAGGTCTACAGATTTAGCTTGATAACCAGACCTCTAGGGTCGGTTATTTAAGAAAACCGATGCTAGAAGTTACAATTTTTTTAAAAAAATTCTACTGAAATAGAAATAGAACAGAAGAACAAGAAGATTCATATATTCTGGGAGAGGGGAGCATTGATGCTCAACCGTCACCATTCCAAACCACACATTCATAAAAAAAATCATTCATATATTCAGTTGAGTTACACATAATCACATCATAATTTACAAAATGATAGATTGCAAGGTCTGAGATGATATTAAATGTCAGATACAAAAGTAAATATGAAAGAGTTCCAAAACCACATACATAAATGGAGCTGACATATTCAATCCAATGTTATATTGACTTCATTTAGAAAAGCATCTGACCACTCTTCTCAGAATTCATTTATGTCATCAGGTGTGTAAGGGTGACTTGTAAAGATCTGTAACAGAAAATGCACATGCTAATATTTTATAAAATGACTACAATCACTTGTAAATTTATGATGTTATTCTTTATTACCCGATCTATAGTATGAATGTCATGTGATGCTTGTTTGACAATAGCTTGCATATATTTCATTACATAGTAGCCACAAGCCTAGTCATTATTTTGTATAGGACACTACAAATAATGAATTATACTTAATGTTAGTAAACTACTATAAATAGGAGTTGAGATAAGACTATAAGAGTTGACATATAGAGTTGAAAATTAATACATATAAGACTAAGTAGTTGTCAAAGTAGCTACCTTGACATTTTTCAAAGTCAATGTCTTTAATTTTGTGGGTATTTGTCCTCCAGCTTCACGAAAAGCCTTTATACCCCTATCAATTAAACGATAGTTGGTAAAATATAAATTCTAAATAGAAATATTATCTTGAAGCATTGACTAAATTTATGCTTACTCCATAGCTGGCAATTTCAATTTGTGACCCCTTGTTGTTTTACCCATTGGGTCAAGATAATAAAGAGTCATCAATTTTGGGACAATCACCACTAATTCCCAATGTCTAGCTCTAAGGTAAGAATAAAACAAACATTAAAATAAATAATTTTATTCATTATTAAAATTATATTGAATAATAATACTTACTGGACGTTAAAAGGAATTAGGATAATTTCCTTCCCCTCACTAGCAAAATATTTGAATGAAGTGGAGAAGTACTCATTCACATCCTCAATATGTGTCGCCACTTGACTAGTGATTGAAGGAACTAAGAATCCAACATTTCTTATATCAAAGTTTGTGGTCTCAGTATATAAATGGCTGTAAAACATTTTTAATTATTTGCATATATAGAAATAAGCTAAAAATGTGTATTGTAATTTTCTATATTGATAGATACTTACCTTATCCATACTTCTATTATCGAAGTATTCATCCAATCATACCAGAACAACTCTATAATATCATCAAGAAAAATATAACTGTCAAAGTCCCTCCCAGTTGCATCTTCTGTTAAATTGATCAACATTTGTAATCCAGAGCTTTGGTTGGCTAAGTATCAACACAAACATTTACATTTACTTCCCAACTAATCGAATGTGGATTCTAGAATAAAAGATGGCTTGGGCATAGCAGGATGACTAGTAGAATTTTTAATTTTTGGTTTGCAAACCTATTAATCAAATTACATACTTATATTACATGAGTTCATATATTAAATCAAATATAAAAAATATGGTAGAATAAAGGTATACCTTGTCATTGATAACCAAGTTTCCAGGCCAACCCACCATAGAACCCTCAGCTTCTTCAACTATACTATATTCAAGATTAGGTATGGGTAGTGGTTTGTCCCCCCATTCCATCATACACAAGATGGATGGACACACAACAAATGTCACCAGTAATTTGTTGGCAATGCAATGTACCACCAAGGTTGTATACCTTGCCCGCTGCCAAAACATTATATTTTGGAATCTCCACTGCAAGTTTACAGTTCATACCAACCTAGAATTGAAATAATATAAATTATATATGAAGCGGTAAACCAGATACCTATTAAAACTATATATATATCATATATATATATCATACTAATAACACAACATATAGAACAAAAACTTACTGTAGATTGTTGTGGTGGGTCATTGAAAGTGCTCTCATGACCTTCTACAACTGGAGCATGGGCTTGTACCTCATCACTTGAGAGATGCATAGTATGAATAGGTTGAGAAGGTTGAGTAGGATGAAATGAAGACATTATTTATTTTACTTTCTGTGCTACTAATGTATCAACCTCCTCTTGTGTAAGACCTCCTGCACGACCTCTTTTAGATTGCAAATGGCCAAAATAAGACTTGAATCCTATGCCAGCTCTTAATCCCCTAACACGTCCAGGATGATCCTTCGTACCAAGAGAAACGGATAGTTCATCCATGTGGCCAGTTGGGATGAACTTTCCTTCCTTCCTTTGGTCGTGGAGATCAATCTAATCATAGTTAATAAAAATATTAAATCACAATATCAATTAGATATAAATAAATCTAAGTTTGTGGGAGTTACTCTTTACTTAGTTAGGATAAACCTACCATCTTTTGTTCCACCTCCTTAGTTGCAGGGTTGACAATTTCACCTGCTCGATTATTTATAGCATCAATCCACTGCAAGTGTCGGGGTGGACACTCAGCTTGAGTTGTACTAGACTCTTCTCCAGAAGAGATTGCTTCTCTTGTAGTTGGTGGCGGAAGGCATAACCACCGGGCCCCAAGTGATGGTCATGCACATTTTTGGCCTGTCTTTCCTTTTGGGCCTCATGAATAACCTGATCATTTAAAATGAAGTATTGCAATTTAGACTTGGCAAACATATATAAAAATATTCACCTCCTTAATTGTATAAAATTAAAGATTCATACAATACATCACAATCTTTATTACCTGAAACTCTTCCGTGTTCCTAGCTATAACAAATATTTCCCACACCTCAGGGTCTATAAAAATATACATATTGTAAGGACCCTGACCTCCGTTTTGGGTTTATCCTATTTGATTTGCTTAGCCCTGATGCTTAGTTGCTTGCTAATCACCTGTAGTGGTGATTAGGGTTTGTTGGTGTTTTGTTTGGAGCTGGGGGTGCTACTTGCAATATACCCAAGTTTAGGGTTTGTGGGCAAGTTTTTCACCTTGTGAGGCGTTCCTCCCTCTCCTTGCTTCCTCTAGTGTTGAGAGGAAGGGTTGGGCTTGTTGCTTGAGTTCCTTTGGGCTTGTTGGAGCTTGTTGGGCCTTGTGGTGCGTTGCCTTTGCCGCTTTGGACCTTGTGTTGGGCAAGTGTGCTTGTGTCGACCTAGGTGTGTCGTCCTAGGGTGTGTGTCGGCCATGGTGGATTGGAGGGGTATCGCCCATGACCCTTTGACCCTCTTTGACCTCGTTAGTGTCACCACTAGTGGAAACTTGGCGCTAGATGCTTGCATGTGGCAATGACCTTGGACATGTGTTTAGGGCATGTTAGAATGGTGTCTTTGCCCATGGACAAGTGTCCCTAGGTGGGCGACACCTTGCCTTGTCTTACCTTGGTTTCTCCTCCATCCTCTCCTATATATGTGTTCCCTTTATCTTTCTAAGGATCCCTTTAGTTCCTTAGTTTCCCCTCTTCTTTGGTGCACTACACCCTCTTCTTTTGCAAGCTTGGTGGCCGATCCTTGCCTTGGAGTATCCTTCTTCCTCTAGTTGTGGCCGAACCCTAGAGTGTCTTGCTCTTCTTCCTTGGTGGTGCTTGGAGCTTGGAGCTAGGAGCTTGAAGCTTGCTTAAGGCGGGTTACATAACTCCTAACCCTAACTACATTACCATCTTATATGTTCTTGTTTATATGCTTCTTATGATCATATCTGCTATGTATGTTGCTAGTTTGGTTTCTTGATTAGTTGCTTCTTGTTGGCCGAACCTTATTCTAGGGTTTCTTGTTGAGCAACACACCTCTCCCTCCTTGGTCTTGAGAAGTGAGCTTAAACTCTAGTAATATGGGCAATACTCCTCTCTCGTTTAAGTTGAGAGGTGAGCTTGTGTTCTAGATGCTTGAGCAACACCCTTTTCTCACCATGGATTCAAGAGGTGAGCTTTGTGGTGGGTGTGGACTTTTGTTAGGGTTGTTCCTTGTGTTGCCTGATTGGTGATAAGAAGCTAGGCAAGACCCCTCTCTCTTGGTTTTTGAGAGGTGAGACATCTTCTTGATCCATTAGGGTTTTGGTGCCGTTGTGTTTGAGGTTGGTGATGACCTTGTGGAGTGGAAATTTTGACCGTTATGGTCTTGGGGATGATGTTGCCTGATATCCTCTTTGGCCTAGAGCCTTGGTCATTAGGTTGTGGTGTTGTGACGGGTGCCACACCCCTAGTCCTTGCCTTGTTGTGTTGGGCATCAAACTATGCTTAGTACCCTGCCCGACACCCATAACCTAGAAGGTGGCTTGGTGTCGTTATTCCTTGATGTTGTGGAAGCGTTGCTAGCTAGTTCTGTGGTGGGCGTTACCCCGTGGCCTTAGCTCTGTGTGTGTTGGCCGATAGCACGAGACTAGTTGGGAGTTATGCCTTGTTGGGTGTGTGCTGCCCGATATCCCTAGGGCGTGATGCGCCGTTGGACAATATACCCCTTTGGCTGAGCTGCACGCCCTGGTTGCCCATTAGCAGTTGTTTACACGTCACGCTCATAGGCTCAGCTACCCTACAGGCTTTGTGGCTGTTATCCCTGTGTTGTGTGACGCATCGTTGCACGTTACAGACCAAGCTGCAAGCTGTGTTGGTGGCCGTTATGATTTGGTTTCTCGATACATGTGGTTTCCCGACGGAGCGTTGCACGGCACCTGAGGTGCGCGACACCTAGATTTTCCCAATACATCTTGAGTTGATAGTCAACACCCTTGCTTAGTGCTTGGCTGATATGCGGCTAGTTTGGCTTGACCGTGGTGAGGTTGTAGTGTTGGGCGATATGGGAGAGTACCCTGCCTGATACTACTTTTGGAGAGGGTAGTGGGCACTTATAGTGAGGGTCTTGTTCCTTGTATGGAAACTGATATGTTAGATCTTGTACATGCAGTAACGGTGATGATCATGATGTGCTTGATGGTAATCGTTATAGTAGATCACATCTAAGTATCTTGACAAGACATTAACTGTGTTTATAATTAATCTTGAATTATCTGTATGATGCTGAGTAAATAGTAAGCCTATAAGATGCTTGCTTAATGATATGACCTATGCTTATGATCACAGGTTGAGGCATGAATGATAAATGTCACCCTATGTTGATAATCTGATCTTTCTGATAATCTATGATGATTGTGCATACTAACCATGCAGGTACAGATGCATAGCCAAGTAAAAGGGCTAAGAGGTATATATGTTTGAGTAACACTGCTCTGATGGTTACTCTTGATGATAAGGTAACATGCATGATGTGTTATAGTCTGAGGACCTGAGATGGCTAAAGTGCCATGATGAGATGCTATTCTCTGATGATGATCTGGGATTGCTATCCCTTGGTGATGATGTAAGCCTTGAGAGGCAGTGACACTATGTGATGAGGGATTGAGATCCAATGGAAATGTAATGTTGGATCCTTGTGATGGATCATGATGATGTTGATGACAGTAAAAACATGATGTTGAGTTTCATGTGTTTCTTCTTTTTATAGTCTGCATGCTATACAACTTGGTTGCCTCAACAATCCACTTAAAATATACTAACTAATCATAGTGGAACATATCATGTAGTTTGCCCTGGCCATAGATCCATCATCGTCAGGAGCTGGTGATGGTGAAACGAGTTCTCCTACGGGTTAACTCGGAGCACATATTGTTGAATATGCGAGGTTTCTCCTAGCCTAAAATAGTGAGGATTCGAGTGCAGCTGTGGTTGCAGACTCGGGATATGTATAGAGCATGGTGAATAGGCCCATGGCTCAAGATATGTGATATGGGAGCACGAATGCGTTCATGGCTCAGAGCACAGTGAACATGCTCGTGGCTCAGTTTCACTAGAGCCAAGACTTGTACCGAGGTGGGCTAGCTAGAGGGTAGTCGGCGGGAGCTGACCCTGTGGCTGAGGCCACTTAAGCATGAGACTGCGGTCCTGCTTGTGTTGTACTCGTGCACTGACCACGAGGTGGGAGGTCGTGGAGTCCGACTCTTCCATTGACCTTGTATGACATCGGCTTGGGTTTCGCAACCGAAGGTTGGATTTGAGAGGTACGACTCACTTCGTCAGGGCATAATAATACGTAATCCAGCCGAATAGTATTTATTGCTTAAGGAAAAACACGAAACATTGGTTGAGGCCTTGCTTGAGTAGTTGATCTTGTTATACCTTGCAGTTACTTATACGTTCCTTATGTTATGTGGTAAGATCTTCTAAATCTTATCTTGTTAATCATGTTCCATAAAGAAATACTTGGTTATCTTCCTTCCGTACAGCCTGGTAAGCTTGATGGTATGAATAGCTTTGCTATATACACTGCTCTTGTTGTATCTTCTATCAGTTATATGTTGTTGTTTCATCTTCTGAGGTCCTGTGGTTTCGGCAGGGAGTTATGTTTCTCGCTGGGACTATGTGTCTCACCCCAGTGGTTTGCACCCTTTTTAGGTGTTCGTGCCAGGTGTGGTGGTGGTCGCGGAGTTGCGGCCGAGTAGCAAGAAGAGCAGTAGAAGGCAAGAGATGGACATGTTGTTGTTTCAGTCATTTTGTAGTAGAGTCTTAGAGTCATCCCTGTACTCTCAGGTCCTTGGAGGTGTTTTGACGTTGTTTCACGAGGTATAGCCGATGACGTTTTGTATATCCTATTGCTGGCCGGATGTGGGCCGTTCTATATGTATAAATAGGTGATGAACTCATGTGATGGCTAGATAGCTGATCTCCTAAGCTGTGGACACGTATCCAGCTTGTAAATGTTTATATAACATGTTTTCTTGTAGGATGAGGACTTGAATGTAATAATTTCTTTGTTTATCCTCTTTCCAAAATTGGTTTTCATTAACTCGTGTTTTGGTAATATGTGGTTTATGGTGTTTTCCACACATTTTCGCGTAACACCTCACTGTCTGTGTGATAGTGGGATGTGTTGCCACAAGTTTGATATCAGAGCTCTAGGTTAGCTGAGTCTACAGGGATCTAGGACTAGGTTGTGTCTGTTCTTGTGAGTTTTCCAGATTTTCTTACAATCATCTTCTGCCCTCAGCGGAATAAAATCCAAGATGTCTGGAAACCATGAAGAACATGCTACCGAGAACAGCAATGCTGCATCAGTTGATGGCGCTATAGGGCAGGAACATGAAGATCAGGTGCCTGAGGTCCCCCAACCTGACCCAGCCATTCTTGAACACCTTGCCTATCAACATATTATGGGGCAGATGATGGCTACGATGAATCTCTTGGTAGAAAGATTGCCAGTTCCTTCGCCGAGAGCACAGGCTCCCCATGGTGAGACATCGGGTATTAGGAAGACCTTTGAGCGGCTTCGCCGAGTTGGAGCTTCAGATTATGCTGGAATGGCTGATCCAGTGGATGCAGATCTGTGGCTAACAAGTCTTGAGAAGGCTTTCTGGATCCTTGGCATCCCTGAAGCAGACAAAGTCAAGCACGCTGTCTACCTTTTGAAAGGTAGTGTTGGTCACTGGTGGACCATCGAGGAGGAGAAGCGGCCTGGTGAGGTGATCGGTTGGGAGGTTTTTCGGCGCGAGTTCGTCAACAGATACTTTCCGAAGACGTATTTGGATGAGAAGATCAGTCAGTTTGAGCGCCTATGCCAAGGGACGATGAACATCACTGAGTATGAGGCCAAGTTCATGGATCTGTTGAGGTTTTGTCCTCACATGGCGGCAACAGATGAAGAGCGAATTAGACGTTTTGAGAAGGGTCTGAGTGCTAAACTAACAACACCTGCTTATGCGTTGGAAAATAGAGAGCGGTTTGCTACGTTTGTGGAATCTATCTGGAGGATCAAATGGTCAGTTAAGGAGAAAAGAGAATCCATGTCTAAGAAGAGGCCTTCTCAGTTCCAGGGACATAGGTTTGGTGGCTTCAAGAAGTCAAGGTTTTCAGCACCTTCCATGATGAGAGGTTCCAGTGTACCGTCACAGTGGTCTCCGAGTAAGGGAAGAGGTTATGTTTCTTCACCGTCAAAGTCACATAGTACAGCTTCTGTGGAAGTAATAGGGCCAGCTAGGCCACGATTTGAAGATAGGTCATGCCATCTTTATGGTCAGATCGGGCATTTCAGGTTCAACTGCCCGAATAGAGATGTTGAAGTGACGCATCAGTCGAGACAGAATCAACAAGGGTCAGATAGATAGCAGCCCAGTAGTAGCAGAGGGCGAGGACGCGGTCAAGCATCGCAAGAGGGATCGTCTGCTCAAGGAAGCAGAGGACGTGGACAACAAGCAACGGCTCGATTCTATGCTATGAATTAGCCGTAGGCGATAGTCAACCCGCGACTGGTGACAGGTCAGATGGAGTTATTTCATTCTGATATGTCTTCTTATTGCTTTATATCTGTTCTGGTTGACCCGGGTGCTACACACTCTTTTATCGCCTATAGTATGCTTGAGAACTGTCGTTTACCTGTTAGTTGTAAGAAGGATAGCTTGTTGTTAGAAACCCCTCTTGATGGTTCCTCGACACTTCAAGAGGAGTGTCCATCTTGTGTCTTATCTTTTTCGGGACACTATATACAAGTGGATCTTATACCACTTGATATGCATGGTTTCGATGTGATCCTTGGGATGGATACCTTGGAGAGGTATAAGGTTGTTTTGGACTGTGGTTCCAAGCAAGTTGTGTTTGATAATGACGGAGAGAAGTGGGTCTTCCAAGGATATAGGAAGATTCTCCCGACATGTCTAGTGTCAGCTATGGTGGTAGAAAAGTTTCTACGACAAGGATGTAAGGCGTTCTTAGCTCACGTGGTGGATACCAAAGAGAAAGGTCCTAGCCTTGAGGAGGTGACGGTTGTTCGAGAGTTTGCAAATGTGTTTCCTGAGGAGTTCCCCAGTGTTCCTCCACCCCGATAGATTGATTTTGAGATCAATCTGGTTTCAGGAACACAACCAGTTGCACAGACACCGTATAGGATGGCTCAAGTGGAGATGGCAGATCTTAAGAAGTAGTTGCAAGAGTTGTTGGAGAAAGGTTTCATCCGACCAAGTACGTCGCCTTGGGGTGCTCCAATGTTGTTCATTAAGAAGAAGGATGGGTCGATGGGGTTATGTATAGATTACCGGTAGTTGAACAAGGTCACGATCAAGAACAAGTACCCGTTACCGAGGATAGATGATCTGTTCGACCAGTTGCGTGGTGCTACCGTGTTTTCAAAGATCGATCTACGGTCTGGATATCATCAGTTGAGGATTGAAGCAGATGACATACCAAAGTCAGCTTTTAGGATGAGGTATAGTCACTTCGAGTTTGTGGTTATGCTGTTCGGGCTAACCAATGCACCTGTTGCTTTCATGGATTTGATGAATCGAGTGTTCCGTCCGTTCCTAGATCAGTTTGTTGTAGTCTTTATAGATGACATCTTGATCTATAGTCGGGACAGGAAAGAGCATGAGCGACATCTTCGAGTAGCATTGACTCTTCTTCTCCAACATCAATTGTATGCCAAGTTCTGTAAGTGTGAGTTCTGGTTGGAAGAAGTGACTTTCTTAGGTCATGTAATATCTGTAGAAGGAGTCAAAGTGGACCCAAAGAAGGTGGAGTCTGTTGCGGAATGGGAACAGCTGAAGATGCCGACAGAAGTTCATAGTTTCTTGGGTTTAGCAAGATACTACCAGAGGTTTATCAAGGACTTCAGTGTGATTACGTTGCCAATGACAAAGTTGACCAGAAAGTATGTACCTTTCGTGCGGGATGATCGTTGTCAGAAAGCTTTCCAAAGTTTGAAGGAGAAGCTGACTAGTGCTCCAGTGCTAGTGCTTCCAAAGCCTGGGAAGGGCTATGTTGTTTTCTGTGATGCTTCCAAGAAAGGTTTAGGTTGTGTGCTGATGCAGGAAGATCATGTGGTTTCTTTTGCTTCGCGAAAGCTTAAGAAACACGAGGAGAACTATCTGACCTATGATTTGGAATTGGCAGCAGTGGTTCATGCGTTAAAGATTTGGAGACACTATCTCTACAGGGAAGTATGTCAGATCTTCACAGATCATAAGATTCTGAAGTACATCTTTTTGCAGAATGAGCTAAACATGCGACAGCGTCAATGGATGGAGCTAATCAATGATTACGACTGTACCATTGAGTATCATCCTGGTAAGGCGAATGTGATAGCTGATGCACTTAACCGAAAGTCTTCTTCTTTTCCTACAAAGAAGGCACAGTTCAGTTCCTTGGTATTCCAAAGGCGAGATATGTTTGTTTCCTTGCAACAGATGAATGTGCAGATGGAAGTTTCTTTGTTAGTTGGACTTTTAGCACATATGCAAGTCAAGCCTACGCTAAGACAACAGATCAAAGGTGCACAGCAAACAGATGATACAATACAGTTGATCAGATCAGAGTTTGGCAGCAAAAAGCGTGATGGGTTCTATGAGTCCAAGGATGGGCTAGTTTTCTATAATGATAGGATGGTGGTCCCCGATGCTGATGATCAGAGGAAGCTAGTGCTCGAGGAAGCACACACATCGATGTATGCTATGCATCCAGGAGTCACCAAGATGTATCTTAGCCTGAAGGACTTGTATTGGTGGCCCAATTTGAAGAAAGATGTAGCCGAGTTTGTGGCTAAGTGTGCGGTCTGTCAGCAAGTCCAGGTTGAGCATCAGAAGCCGACAGGTACGTTGCAACCCCTGCCGATACCGAAGTGGAAATGGGATCATATAACCATGGATTTTGTAGTTGGTCTGCCCAGGACAACTAGGAATCATGATTCCATTTGGTTAATAGTGGACAGATTGACGAAGTCTACCCATTTCATATCTGTGAAGACAACGTATATAGCTGAGAAGCTCGCTCGGGTATATGTAGATGAGATAGTACGTTTGCACGGTGTGCCAGCGATGATAGTTTTCGACAGAGGTCCTCAGTTCACGAGTCGTTTATGGGAACAGTTGCACAAAGCGTTGGGAATGCAGTTGAGGTTTAGCACTGCTTTCCATCCACAGACAGATGGACAGTCTGAGAGGACTATTCAGACTTTGGAAGATCTCCTTCGAGCTTGTGTTTTGTAGTTCCTAGGCAGTTGGGACATACATCTCAGTCTGATAGAGTTCGCCTACAACAATAGTTATCAGCGGAGCATTGACATGGCACCTTATGAGGCATTATATGGCAGGAAGTGAAGATCTCCATTGTGATGGTATGAGTCTGGTGAATATCATTTTTTGGGTCCTAAGTTAGTACAACAGACAATAGAAAAGATCAAAGTGATACAACATCAGTTGAAAGCGGCACAGGACAGGCAGAAGTCTTACGTAGACAATCGACGACGACCTTTGGAGTTCCAGGTAGGAGACAAAGTGTATCCTAAAGTCTCACCATGGAAAGGTGTGTTAAGGTTTGGCCGGAAGGGTAAGCTAGCACCCAGATATATGGGGCCATACCCAGTCATAACACATATGGGAAAGGTAGCTTATGAGTTAGAGCTTCCGCCAGAGTTGCACAGGTTACATCCAGTGTTCCATGTCAGTATGCTGAAAAAAAGTCATCTGGATACAGGAACAGTGATACAGCCAGTCGAAGTTGAGCTTGATGAAGATGTGACCTATGAGGAAGGTCCTATGATGATCCTTGACAGAAGAGTTAAGAAGCTGAAGAGGAAGGACCTAGTTCTGGTGAAGGTTCTTTGGCATCATCGTGGCGTTGAGGAAGCCACGTGGGAGCTTGAGGAAGAGATGAGGAGGAAGTATCACTCATTTTTCTCTTTAGATTTCGAGGATGAAATCCCTTTGTAGAGGGTTAGTTTGTAAGGACCCTGACCTCCTTTTTGAGTTTATCCTGTTTGCTTTGCTTAACCCTGATGCTTAGTTGCTTGCTAATCACCTTTAGTGGTGATTAGGGTTTGTTGGTGTTTTGTTGGTAGCTGGGGTGCTACTTGCAATATACCCAAGTTTAGGGTTTGTGGGCAAGTTTGTCACTTGTGAGGTGTTCCTCCCTCACCTTGCTTCCTCTAGTATTGAGAGGAAGGGTTGGGCTCGTTTCTTGAGTTCCTTTGGGCTTGGTGGAGCTTGTTGGGCCTTGTGGTGCATTACCTTTGCCTCTTTGGACCTTGTGTCGGGCAAGTGTGCTTGTGTCGACCTAGGTGTGTCGTCCTGGGGTGTGTCAGCCTGCGGTGTGTCAGCCTAGGGTGTGTGTCGGCCATGGTGGAGTGGAGGTGTCCCGCCCATGGACCCTTTGACCCTCTTTGACCTCGTTAGTGTCACCACTAGTGGACACTTGGTGCTTGATGCTTTCATGTGGCAATGACCTTGGACATGTGTTTAGGGCATGTTAGAATGGTGGCTTTGCCCATGGACAAGTGTCCCTAGGTGGGCGACACCTTGCCTTGTCTTACCTTGGTTTCTCCTCCATCCTCTCCTATATATGTGTTCCCTTTCTCTTGCTAAGGATCCCTTTAGTTCCTTAGTTTCCCCTCTTCTTTGGTGCACGACACCCTCTTCTTTTGCAAGCTTGGTGGCCGATCCTCGCCTTGGAGTCTCCTTCTTCCTCTAGTGGTGGTCGAACCCTAGAGTGTCTTGCTCTTCTTCCTTGGTGGTGCTTGGAGCTTGGAGCTAGGAGCTTGAAACTTGCTTAAGGTGGGTTACATAACTGCTAACCCTAACTACATTACCATCTTCTATGTTCTTGTTTATATGCTTCTTATGATCATATCGACTATGTATGTTGCTAGTTTGGTTTCTTTCTTAGTTGCTTCTTGTTGGCCGAACCTTGTTCTAGGGTTTCTTGTTGAGCAACACCCCTCTCCCTCCTTGGTCTTGAGAAGTGATCTTAAACTCTGGTAATATGGGCAATACTCCCCTCTCATTTAAGTTGAGAGGTGAGCTTGTTTTCTAGATGCTTGAGCAACACCCTTCTCTCACCATGGATTCGAGAGGTGAGCTTTGTGGTGGGTGTGGACCTTTGTTAGGGTTGTTCCTTGTATTGCCCGATTGGTGATAAGAATCTAGGCAAGACCCCTCTCTCTTGGTTGTTGAGAGGTGAGCCATCTTCTTGATCCATTAGGGTTTTGGTGCCCTTGTGTTTGAGGTTGGTGATGACCTTGTGGAGTGGCATCTTGAACGTTATGGTATTGGGGTTGATGCTGCCTAATATCCTCTATGGCCTAGAGACTTGGTCATTAGGTTGTGGTGTTGTGATGGGCGTCACACCCCTGGTCTTGCCTTGTTGTGTCGGGCATCAAACTATGCTTAGTACCCTGCCCGACACCCATAACCTAGAAGGTGGCTTGGTGTCATTATGCCTTGATGTTGTGGAAGCATTTCTAGCTAGTTCTATGGTGGGCGTTACCCCATGGCCTTAGCTCTGTGTGTGTTGGCCGATAGCACGAGACTAGTTGGGCGTTATGCCTTGTTGGGTGTGTGTTGCCCGATATCCCTAGGGCGAGACACGCCGTTGCATGATATACCCCTTTGGCTGAGATGCACGCCCTAATTTCCCGTTAGAAGTTGTTTGCATGACACACTCATAGGCTCAGCTGCCCGACAGGCTTTGTGGTTGTTGTCCCTGTGTTGCACGACGCACCGTTGCACATTACAGACCGAGTTGCACGTTGTGCTAGTGGCCATTATGCTTTGGTTTCCCGATACATGTGGTTTCCTGACAGAGCGTTGCACGACACCTGAGGTGCGCGACACCTAGAGTTGCCCGATACATCTTGAGCTGATAGTCGACACCCTTGCTTAGTGCTTGGCAGATATGCGGCTGGTTTGGCTTGACCATGGTGAGGTTGTAGTGTTGGGTGATATGGGAGAGTGCCCTACCTGATACTACCTTTAGTGAGGGTAGTGGGTGCTAATAGTGAGGGTCTTGTTCCTTGTATGGAAACCGATATGTTAGATCTTGTACATGCAGTCACGGTGACGATCCTGATGTGCTTGATGGTAATCGTTATAGTAGATCACATCTAAGTATCTTGACAAGACATTACATGTGTTTATAATTAATCTTGAATTATTTGTATGATGCTGAGTAAATGGTAAGCCTATAAGATGTTTGCTTAATGATATGACCTATGCTTATGATCACAAGTTGAGGCATGAGTGATAAATGTCACCCTATATTGATAATATGATATTTCTGATAATCTATGATGATTGTGCATACTAACCATGCAGGTACAGATGCATAGCCAGGTAAAAGGGCTAAGAGGTATATATGTTTGAGTAACACTGCTCTGATGGTTACTCTTGATGATAAGGTAACATGCATGATGTGT
Organism: Alisma plantago-aquatica; assembly: GCA_963693085.1. Lineage (NCBI taxonomy): Eukaryota > Viridiplantae > Streptophyta > Magnoliopsida > Alismatales > Alismataceae > Alisma > Alisma plantago-aquatica. The sequence goes on from OY856414.1 coordinate 509,288,406, forward strand.
TATGGTTTGAGGACCTAAGATGGCTAAAGTGCCTTGATGAGATGTTATTCTCTGATGATGATCTGGGATTGCTATCCCTTGGTGATGATATATGCCTTGAGAGGCAGTGACACTATGTGATGAGGGATTGAGATCCCATGACAATGTAATGTTGGATCCTTTTGATGGATCAGGATGATGTTGATGACAGTAAAAACATGATGTTGAGTTTCATGTGTTTCTTCTTGTTATAGTCTGCATGCTATACAACTTGGTTGCCTCAAGAATCCACTTAAAATATACTAACTAATCATTGTGGAACGTATCATGTAGTTTTCCCTGGCCATAGATCCATCATCGTCAGGAGCTGGTGATGGTGAAACGGGTTCTCCTGTGGGTTAACCCAGAGCGCATATTGTTGAATATGTGAGGTTTCTCCTAGCCTAAAATAGTGAGGATTCAAGTGCAGCTGTTGTTGCAGACTCGCGATATGTATAGAGCATGGTGAACAGACCCATGGCTCATGATATGTGATATCAGAGCATGAATGCGTTCATGGATCAAAGCACGGTGAACATGTTTGTGGCTCAGTTTCACTAGCGCCGAGACCTGTACTGAGGCGGGCTAGGCAGAGGGTAGCCTGCGGGAGCTAACCCTGTGGTTGAGGCCACTTAAGCATGAGACTGTGGTCCTTCTTGTGTTGTACTCGTGCACTGACCACGAGGTGGGAGGTCGTGGAGTCTGGCTCTTCCATTGACCTTGTATGGCACCGGCTTGGGTTTTGCAACTGAAGGTTGGATTTGAGCGGTACGGCTCACTTCCTTAGGGCATAATAATACATAATCCAGCCGAATAGTATTTATTGCTTAAGGCAAAACACAGAACATTGATTGAGGCCTTGCTTGAGTAGTTGATCTTGTTATACCTTGCAATTACTTATATGTTCCTTATGTTATGTGGGAAGATCTTCTAAATCTTATCTTGTTAATCATGTTCCATAAAGAAATACTTGGTTATATGCCTTCCGTACAGCCTGGTAAGCTTGATGGTATGAATAGCTTTGCTATATAGACTGCTCTTGTTGTATCTTCTATCAGTTATCTACTGTTGTTGTTTCATCTTCTAAGGTCATGTGGTTTCGGAGGGGAGTTATGTTTCTCGCTGGGACTGTGTGTCTCACCCCGCTGGTTTGCACCCTTTTTAGGTGTTCGTGCCAGGCGTGGTGGTGGTCGCGGAGTTGCGGCCGAGCAGTAGAGCAGTAGAAGGCAAGAGATGGACATGCTACTGTTTTGGTCATTTTGTAGTAGAGTCTTAGAGTCATCCCTATACTCTCAGGTCCTTGGAGGTGTTTGGATGTTGTTTCATGAGGTATAGCCGATGACGTTTTGTATATCCTGTTGTTGGTCAGATGTGGGCCATTCTGTATGTATAAACAGGTGATGAACTCATGTGATGGCTAGACAGCTGATCTCCTAAGTTGTGGACACGTATCCAGCTTGTAAATGTTTATATAATATGTTTTCTTGCAGTATGAGGACTTGAATGTAATAATTTATTTGTTTATCCTCTTTCTGAAATCGGTTTTAATTAACTCGTATTTTGGTAATATGTGGTTTATGGTGTTTTTCCGCATGTTTTCGTGTAACACCTCGCTGTCTATGTGATAGTGGGATGTGTTACCACAAGTTTGGTATCAGATCTCTAGGTTCGCTGAGTCTACAGGGATCTAGGACTAGGTTGTGTCTGTTCTTGTGAGTTTTCTAGATTTTCTTACAGTCATCTTCTGCCCTCAGCGGAAGAAAAGACAAGATGTCTGGAAACCATGAAGAACATGCTACCGAGAATAGCGATGATGCATCAGTTGATGGAGCTATAGGGCAGGCACATGAAGATCGGGTGCCTGAGGTCCCCCAACCTGACCCAACCATTCTTAAACACCCTGCCTATCAACAGCTTATGGGGCAGATGATGGCTACCATGAATCTCATGGTAGAAAGATTGCCAGTGCCTCCGCCGAGAGTACAAGCTCCCCATGGTGAGACATCGGGTATTGGGAAGACCTTTGAGCGGCTTCTCCGAGTCGGAGCTTCAGATTATGTTGGAATGGCTGATCAAGTGGATGCAGATCTGTGGTTGACAAGTCTTGAGAAGGATTTCTGGATCCTCGACATCCCCGAAGCAGACAAAGTCAAGCATGCTGTCTAACTTTTGAAAGGTAGTGTTGGTCACTGGTGGACCATCGAGGAGGAGAAGCGGCCTGGTGAGGTGATCGGTTGGGAGGTTTTCTGGTGCGAGTTCGTTAGTAGATACTTTCCGAAGACGTATCTGGATGAGAAGATCAGTCAGTTTGAGCGCCTATGCCAAGGGACGATGAACATCACTGAGTATGAGGCCAAGTTCATGGATCTGTTGAGGTTTTGTCCTCACATGGCGGCAACAGATGAAGAGCGAATCAGACATTTTGAGAAGGGTCTGAGTGATGAACTGACAACACCTGCTTATGCGTTGGAAAATAGAGAGTGGTTTGCTACATTTGTGGAATCTGTCTGGAGGATCGAACAGTCAGTTAAGGAGAAAAAAGAATCCATGTCTAAGAAGAGGCCTGCTCAGTTCCAGGGATAGAGGTTTGGTGGCTTCAAGAAGTCAAGGTTTTCAGCACCTTCCGTGATGAGAGGTTCCAGTGTATATCTTTCCATAGGAGGTCTTTTAAGGCATTAGAAACATCATGCCAATTTTCTATATATATTGGCACCTTACTATGCTTGGTCGCCCCTACATAATGCTTGAAAGCACTAGCATGTTCCCCAATAGGTGCTCCTGTGACATCAAATTGGACTACCAATTTCTCCCCTTTGGCTTTGAGCTCCTATAGCCTACGCATCAGTGTGGGACCTCTACTTTTCTTAGCATCACCACTACCATCGTCATGGTGCTCATGCTCAGAATGTTCATCTTCACTTGCCATTTTAGAACCTGCAAGTATACATGATAAAATAAACATAAGTGATAATAAAAGCACAAGTGGTTGAATGATATATGATGTATATTTAAAAGATTATGTGCTTGAATGATAATAAAATAAATAATTCAATGAATACATACCTCTAGTATTGGTTGAGTTGTTAGTCAAGTAAAATTTCTTCAGCATGGTCTTGATGTTTATAGTATTCATCGGTGTTATCTTCAACATTTACACTTGGCAAACCAACTGAGAATGGGCTGGAATCATCATACTTTTCATAGTATTCTTCTTCTTTTATAGGATCTACAGTAAACTGTCTTTTTCCATGAAGAACGACATACCAGTTTTTATTTGCCAGGTCATCAATAAAGAATGCTTATTTTGCTTGGTATACCATGATGAATGGCTTATCTTTCTCACCAATATTTTCAAAATTAACCAATTTGAAACCCAACTCATCCACTAAAACTCCTTTGTTGTTGTCAACCCAATTACACCTAAAGATCAGAACTCTGAAATTTGTATAGTCCAATTCCCATATGTCCTCAATGATGCCATAATATGACATCTCAGCTTCGTGTGGTCTTTTATCTTTGGCACTAGTAAAATACAACGAACAAGCTTAAACAGTGACCCCAGTATTTTGAACTACACTACTTTCATCTTGACGCTTTGTGTAGTATGAAAATCCGTTTATGTCATAACCTTCATATGACATGACATCCATTTTTGGCTTAAAGGCGAGCCATTTTATGTTCTCAGCAACATTATTCGGTGATTCAGATAGTTGAATCAAGACTTTCTCTTCAAACCACCTAATAAATGTTTGATTATGCTCTCTTGCAAGCCAATAGAACTGGATCACGGATGATTTCTCTTGATAAGATCATTGTGTTATGTGATGTAGCTACTAACTTCATTGATGTTGTGTAAAATATACAAATGTGCTTGTTCCCACAACTCATGACTGATTCCTTTCACTCATCCTCCCAGAGTTCCTTTTCCACAATAAGATTCAGTATGATGGGAATTTTTTAGATCGCTAGAAGTTTCATTGCAATTCAAAAAATCATTGCAAAAGTCCATCACCTCCCTAGCCACATAACCCTCAATTATACTCCCTTCAGGACCATAACGATTCTGAACATCACCGTTAAAAACACTAATGTAGCGTTTAAATGGATACATCCAGTGTAAGAAAATGGGACCCAACATCTTCACCTCCCTTGTAACATGTACTACAAGATGAACCATGATATCAAAAAATGAAGGAGGAAAGTACATTTCAAGATGACACATGGTAACAATTACATATTTCTATAATTTATTGAGAGTATCAGGATGTATCACTTTTTTGCATATTTCATTGAAGAAGAAACAGAGTCTTGTGATTGCAAACCTTACATGCTTCAACAATATAGATCGAATAGCCATAGGGAAAATTTGTTGCATTAAGGTGTGACAATCATGATATTTGAGACCTATCAACTTCAGATCCTTCTTTGATACCAATCTATGAATATTAGAAGAGTATCTTTGTGGAACCTAAATATTGTATAAGCACTCACAGAAAGTCTTTTTCTCCTGCTTTGACAAAGTGTAACAAGCTGGTGGTAAATATGTGTGGTTACCCCTGATCTCCACTAATAATTCTTTTCTTATACCCATTAATTCTAAATCTTTTCTACATTTCGATTTCATCTTTAGTCTTTCCCAGTATGTTCAATAGCGTACCAATGATGCTATCACAAACAATTTTTTCAACATGCATGACGTCAATGTAGTGTCTAATTTCCAAAGATCTCCAATAAGGAAGATTCCAAAATATTGACCTCTTCTTGTATAGAGATTTGTCACATGCGAGAGTATGACTACTTGAACTAGTTCCAAATTCATTAGAAATATGTTTCACCCGATCATATACAATATTTCCAGGTATAGGTTTTGGAGCACTTCGTTCCTCAGTTGACCCATTAAAGGTTTTATGTTGCCTTCGATAAGGATGCACTGGTGGGAGAAATCTCTGATGACCAAGATATACAATTTTATCGCCATGTTTCAGTCAGATTGAATCAGTATTTTCCTCACAAATAGGACATGCTTTGTATCCTTTTATGCTATATCCAGACAAATTTCCATAAGCCGGAAAGTCATTTATCGTGCAAAACAACATAGCACGCAAACTAAATATCTCTTTACATGAAGCATCATATGTCATAACACCTTATTCCCATAGTTTCATTAGGTCATCAATTAGAGGTTGAAGGTAAATATCAATATCATTTCCAGGTTGCTTGGGCCCTGATATCAATATTAACAACATGACATACTTATTTTTCATACACAACCAAGGAGGAAGATTGTATATAACAATCATAATAGGCCACGTGCTATGTTGGCTTATTAATGTACCATAGGGATTCATTCCATCTGTACAGAATCCAAGTCTTAAGTTTCTTGGTTCTTTACCAAATTGAGGGTATAATAAATCAATTTTCTTCCATTGTGGTGAATCATATGCATGTCATAGGATGCCATCATCATTGGCCTTTAACTCCCCATGCCAAGACAAATTTTGCGCATCTTCTGTATTAGCAAATAAGCATTGAAATCATGGTATTATTGGTAGATACCACATTACCTTGGTAGGAGAGCCATTTTTAGCCTTAGCTGAATTTGTGTTATTATACCTTGACACACCACATTTTGGAAAATTTATCAAATTACTATAGTCTTTCTGAAATAACACACAATCATTTGGACATGCATGAATCTTCTTAGCCTCCATTGCCATTGGGCACATTATTTTCTTTGCTTGATATGTTGAAATTGGAAGCTCGTTGCCTTCAGGAAGAATTTCCTTTAACAAAGACAACGGTGAAGTGAAACTCTTATCGCTCCATCAATTTTGAGCTTTAAGAGTATATAATCGCATCACAACACTCAACCTCGTGAACTTAGTACAACCCTTATATAATGGTTTTTCAGCATCATGGACAATGTTTACAAATAAAGAAGGTGGATCAATGACATTGTCCCGACAACTACATAGCATCTCATCAACCATATCATCCTGAATCAGGTCATCCAAAATCGGTTTATCATTGAAATTATCATCATTATCTATATCTTCTATGCCACAACTATTAGTAGCGACATTTTCTGATCCATAATTAAATTTCTCTCCATGCCAATACCATTCATTATAACCTTGTATGATCCCATTGCATATGACATGATTCTTAATTTCCTCAGCAGTATCAACTTTCAAATTGTTACCACAATTTCTACATGGACAATATATCCTACCTGTAGGTAGTTTCCTATGTTCCTCAGCAAATCTGATAAATTCATCAAGACCTTTGGCAAACTCTGGACTGCAACGATTCTTAATAGACATCCAACTTTGATCCATTTTCTATATCACATTAAAATTAATTATAAAACTAAGCATTTAATATTGATACTATAAGATGTAAGTTTTTATTGATGGGAAGTTAATTACTTTTATACTAAAGTGTACCACCTATCCCATTTTTGAATATTTAATCTCACTAGTAACTGTATAATGTATGTTTAGTTTTGAAGAAAATTTCAGCAGCATTTCCCCTAAGTTCTCCAAGTACATCGATATAAATGGCAAATAACCACCCACATATGTACCTAGAGAACAAATGAGGAAATACTACTAAAATTTTCTTCAAAACTAAACATACATTATACAGTTACATTCTAAGTGAGATTAAATATCCAAAAACAGTCCCAGACCGGGGACTATCCAAAATTTACTCCTAATGAGTAAATTTTGAATGGGTTTCTAAGTTGATACATGCTTAAATGTATTATTGTCATATTTATATATTAAGTTAAACATCATGCATCTATGATCTCATCTATAAACCCTAAAGTGTCAATCTGGGAGTATACATGTCTAATCTCATATTAATTTTTAGAATTTATATATTGATTACATTTGAAAAAATACATTTTTTTTATTATTGGTTGGGTTACCAATCATATGAAATAGAAAAACAATATAACTATCATGATAAATGCACGCAGGTCCACTCTCGGTCAACGAATTCTTCCATCGAGAGTCCACCTGTGTGCGGCGTCCAGGTCCACTCTCGGTCGACAAATTTATCGACTGAGAGTGGACCTGGACGCCGCGCGCAGGTGGACTCTCGGTCGATGAATTCTCGACTGAGAGTGGACCTGGAGGCTATCTTGGTCGTGCCCGCGGTACCACGGAGGGTATAAATAGACCTATATAAATGGAAAGTCTTACCTCTACGACTGTGGTGGCAGCAACTTCGAACTCCACTTCGGTGTCGGCCATTTCAAGCTCCACTCCGAGCTCCTCTTCTCTCAGACGACAACAATGGCAACGGGAGAGAAAGCTTTTGCGGGGCGGTGCTCCACTCTGAGCTCCTCTTCTCTCATACAACAACAATGGCAATGGGAGAGAAAGCTTTGGCGGCGCGGGAGAGAAAGAAGAAGGCGGTCTCGATGGCGTGGGAGATAAAGAAGAAGTAGGTCTCACGGGAGAGAAAGAAGTAGGTCTCGGCACGGGAGAGAAAGAAGAAGTAGGTCTCGCGGGAGAGAAAGAAGTATGCCTCGGCCACTTCAAGCCCCGGGCCCGACCTGTAGGGTCGGTTAAAACAAAAAAGCGACCCAAGAGATAAGTGGTGCTTGTGTCGGGTAAATTAAAAACACCCAAACTCAAACTGGGTCAACAATTTCGTCGTCCGCGAGAACCTTGGTCGAGAAATTCGTCGACCGAGGGGACCTCTAGGGTCTGTTAAATGGAAAAATATGACCCTAGAGGTGCTTATACATGCGCGCAAGCATACTGGATCCAAAATTCAATTCGGTCGACAATTTTGTCGACCGAGGGACCTACAAGGTCAGTTAAAAGGAAAAACTCGACCCTAGAGGTACTTATACACGAATGAAGGAAATCTAGATCCAAAACCTTAAACACCCAAACTCAAACTCGTTCGACAATTTTGTCGACTGAGATAACCTTGGCCAAGAAATTCGTCGACCAAGGGAACCTCTAGGGCCAGTTAAATGGAAAAATCTGACCCTAGAGGTGCTTATACATGCGCATAGGCAAATTGGATCCAAAATTCAATTCGGTTAACAATTTTGTCGACGAGGGACCTATACGGTCAGTTAAAAGGAAAAAACTGACCCTAGAGGTACTTATACATGCACGAAGGAAATCTGAATCCAAAACCCTAAGCACCCAAACTCAAACTCGGTCGATAATTTCGTCGACTGAGAGAATCTTGGTCGAGAAATTTGTCGACTGAGGGGACCTCTAGGGTCAGTTAAATGGAAAAATCTGACCCTAGAGGTGCTTATACATGCGCGAAGGCAAACTGGATCCAAAATTCAATTCGGTCGACAATTTTGTCAACTGAGGGACCTTCAAGGTCGGTTAAAAGGAAAACACCAACCTTAGAGGTACTTATACACGCACGAAGGAAATCTGGATCCAAAATTATATTTAGTCGATAATTTTGTCGACCGAGTGGACCTACAAGGTCGGTTAAAAGAAAAAAACCTACCCTAGAGGTGTTTATACATGAGTGAAGGCAAACTAGATCCAAAATTAAATTTGGTCAACAATTTTGTCGACCGAGGGGACCTACAGGGTCAGTTAAAAGGAAAAAACCAACCCTAGAGGTTCTTATACATGCACAAAAAGAAAATGGATTCAAAATTCAACTCGGTTGAAAAATGTTTCGACCGAGAATCCCTACAAGGTCGTTTATAAGGAAAAAAACCAACCCTATAGATCAAGAAAGTACTCTCCGAGGTCTTGTAAAGTCAGTTTTTTAAGAAAACCGACCCAAGAGGTCTTAAATGGTGCCCACATTTTTTGAAGACATAAAAGGTCAGTTATTTGGAAAAACCAACCCTATAGATCGAGGCGCGAAGCCAAAATCGAGAAAATGTTTTCCGCGGGAAACTATAATGGGTTTTCTAATCCCATTGTCTATAAGGTCGCATATTTTATGAAAACCGACCCTATAGAGATACACTACAAGGTCGGTTATTTTAAGAAAACTGACCCAAGTGTTCTTAAGTGGTGCCCGCATTTTTTATAGTCATATAAGGTCAGTTATTTGGAAAACCGACCCTATAATGGTACACTACAAGGTCAGTTATTTTTAGAAAACTGACCCAAGAGGTCTTAAGTGGTGCCTGCATTTTTTGTAGACATATAAGGTCGGTTATTTGGAAAAAATGACCCAAAAATGCATTAACACTCTAGTTCATGGACAACAACCCCATATATCCAATAGATCTCATAGATTCAACATTTAATCAAGGGAAATTGAAATTGATAAGGAATCTCCAAGTATTGTACAATTGAAAGTGCAAAACAATAGAATTGAAGTAGAGTTATATAACCCACCTCAAGATCACCACTAGAGCTTGAAGCTTCAAAGCTCCATCTTCCCAAGGTTGAAGATGATGTATTCAAGGGTCCAATATCCAACTATAGTTTCACCTCCATCAAGAAGAGGGTATCATAGTTAGAAACTTGCTGAAGAAGAAAAGAAAGAAAGAATTATGATCCGAGATACATAATTATCCAAGGTCGAAGATGGGCATGTTATCACCTTAATTATCCAAGGTCGAAGATGGGCATGGCGTCACCTTAGACAAGATGCTCAACCTTCCTCTTCATACTTTAGTTCCTAGGGTCTTCCACCAATAAGGAGGTGGTAAAAGAGTGGAAATGTTCACTAGTAGGTGAAAAGAGAGGCTTATATAGTTGAGGCTTGTGAGAGAGAGTATATGTGAGGTGTCATCACCATATGTAACTCGATGACATGTGCCCATGCATGGTGGCACCATGAAACCATAATTATCTCGACATGAAAAACTCTTGTGGATAATTCAAGGATGGGATATTGTCCATTGGGTAGCTTGGTTGACAAGATATCACAACCCAATACTACTTTATATGCAAACCGATACAAGTTTTGCAAGGAACATCTAAACCAATAGAATTCACCTACTTGAGGTTCTTATCCCAATATGAATACTTCCAAAAAGTTTCTAAACCAATATGGGACCTTATCTATGGCTTCCAAGCCGATAGACACTCCCATATATACTTCATAACTCGATACAACCTCATCTAGGGTTCAAGATACTCAACGTTCTTTGGTTCTTTCATCGCCAAGAGTGTTATCACTCAACCAAGACTGAAACAAGGTGCCCCCTCCTTTATCTTTCCTATAAATGATGCTAAGAAAGAGAAGGGATACTCTAGAGGTGGTAAATTGCACATTAACCCCATATTTTTGGTAAATTGCAATTTGCACCAAAACTATCAGATATAACACAAACAACCTTCAAACATACTCAAACTTGAATCTTGATCTCTCCTTAAGTCTTACTTACTTTTTAAAAGATTAATATGAGGTTCTAATTATCTTAATTAGGCAAAACATCTAGGGTTACCGCATAACCAAGGTTAGGGGTGTTACAAGTTATCAACCCCTAATAAGGATTTCATCCCCGAAATATCAAGAGAAAAGAGAAAGATACTTCCTCTTTTAACTCTTCATTAAAATTTTATGAAGTCAACCAAAGGAATCTCAAAATAGTAAAACTACTTATGACTGAGCAAGATTCTTATATTAAGCATCTTCTATATTACAGTGATGTCATGTAACTTTATCCATGATTAGCACAAGATATATCACATAGGATACACCCTTAGTTAACTCTACCACTTATGCCTTGTAGCCTTAACACTTATGTCAAGTTATACTTTCTTAACATAGAAACATTGTATTTACTTTGTACAACTCAGATGACAACCCTAACTTTTAAGCCACCTTCACAGCTTGTAACATTACAAGAGGAGGTTCATAGACCTGGGAGTTATTATATTTATCCGCAAAGATAAGACCATAATTTCAAGGATATTAACCATTGAATTCTCATTATGGAACTTTTTCTTGATTTCACATGCCATTGGAACCCCTTGGATACTAGTATTCCTTACCTTGGTATCCATCACATATGCCAAAACGCATCACATTCATGTTCATTCAGTTTTTCAGTTGTTGCTTTTGATTCCAAACATGTTAGAAGAATCTTCCTATCATCTTAGAGGATTCAAAAAACATTATTATTCACAAATGTCACCATCTTGGAACCAAAGTCCAAGCCCCAATTGATACTTTTCAAGTATCCATCTCAAGATCACCTCAAAACTAAGCATATTAAGTGATATGAGACTCACCTGAACATCACATCCCTTAAAAGAAAGTACATAAAGGAAACATACTTTCCTTTATCACCATAACACCATCCAAATATTGCTAATAGAGAGAAGGATATTACCAACTTTCTTTGGTTATTATATGAGTTTTCACTGCTCATGTGTCATTCAATCTAGTTTCATGTTGGTTTCCTTGCCATTGGCATATGAACTATAAAGATGATTACATGACATTACTCCTTCTTTGAATTTTGCTCTTCATGTTCATGAACATTTCCTTATTTTACCACATTTTTCATACTTACATCATGAAAAGGATCATTATTATTTACATATTATTTATTGAGTAGGGATCATCTTACTTGTTCCCTTTCACATATCATTAGGATTACACTTTATACTTTCTTATACTCATAGGTTGGTCTGAGATTAACTCAGGTTCCACCTTATCACAATTAGAATGTGGTAGGAATTTCTGTGCCTCTTTTCCTATTTCATTATGCTCTTTAGATTGCATCAAAATGACTACTTGATTAGAGTACTCAGAAAGATAGCAATCTAAAAAACCCATACATACCATGCATGCAATAATTGAATACATGGATAGGGTATTCAAGCACTGAGATTAGGTAGTATGCAATTTATTTCATATCATGTTTCTTACCTTTAAACATCTATTTTTAAGTTCTAGGACTAAGTATCTCTGATTCTTTTCAGGAGTCTCTTTTACACATCTTCCTCGTTTATATAAATAGAAGTAATTATAAAACATTTTAGAGAATATTGGACTAAATATAAATTCTAGTCCTCTTCATGTCTTTCTCATGTCCCCAAAGGACTTAACCAAAGGAAAATTAACAACGGGTATCCTTCTTATGATTAACATGTAAAATAAGGTGAAGACAAATCATAATGAAAAAGTTCTATCTGACATGTCACCCTTTGTGGATCATCTACCGTCTCAGGTTGACTCGAAGCACAGAGTCTAGTTGTTTCATGTTGTTTCTTTTGCCTTTTTGTACTATTAGGGTGCAACTTCTATAAGCCTTGTTGAGTCGTCCTCGATTGTTGGGCCATTTCATCCTTTCATTGTGGATAAAAGAGTCTAGTATGCCTGTCATGACCTCCTTTCTAAAACTAACACAACCATAGAGGAAGCATTTTCACATAACGGAGATCATGACAAATCATGAAATGATCTCATTAACCAAGCAAGTTCCATAGAATAAAAAGAACCACAACATACATTGATACATGCCATAACTAAGGGACTCTAAGTCCAACATAAAGAGAGTTTTAAACTAAAAAATTCTACATGAAAAGACTAGAACTAAAAGATAACTATCTAGAATGGCATCCCATTGGGTAGGATCCAAAAACTATCCTTGGGCTTGAGCTTATGTCCTTGAGGTCTAATTCTTCTCCTTCTTCTCGTCTGCAGACATCTCGTCCCCATCCCATGCAAGGCAACGTAAAATTATGTGAGTGGAACTGAGTAGTTATAGCATGAAAATAACATATAATTGAAAAGGCATATGATAACTTGAAAAACGTAATGACTTAACATGATGAATGTGATTACTTGAAACTTAATAAATTGACATGATGAATATTGGTGTGTAGTTTAACTTGAGTTAATATAGTCTCTCTCCATCTCTCTCTTAATGCACCCACAATGCTCATAAGGCCAATTAAGACTCACATAAGGTCAGTTATGGCTCACATAACATGATTAAGAGAACTATATTCACATGACATGATTTCTTACACTTAGACATGATTTTCATAATATCTTGATTAAAGAGCATGGTAGTGATTCATAGTATTTCCAATGAAAGTAGAATCATTAAATTAGTAAGAAACATAAATTTATAGCATGTGCATGATTTTCATGAGAATAACTGAGTAATCACATAATTGCACTTTAATTAAGTAATCATAAATACATGAGCGAATAATGTAAACACTAAACCATAGAATTATACTCAGTGTGCATGATCCACTCACCTAGATCTAAGGAGGATATTGACTGTAGCCTGATTCCCGATCAACCCTAATTATCCTATAAGTATCATGATCATGAATTAATTACACTTTATTAACATTAGTGTAATATTTCTAGCTTACTATGGAAATTATATTAGGATTTGGGGTCTGATATTGGATAAGGGATGTATCTTATCTCATAAGCTTTCCAATGAGTATTTAAACATAGTTTTCTGACATCAGAAACAAAAGATATGAATTTCTGGGATTTGACCAATCATAAAATGATATAAATCCAAGTGTATAATTCAGGCCACACAAAGCTATAGGTTCTTGTTGAGGTGGCTCACTACTAATCGGACACAATGCCTAGAGCTTGCCCAAACTCAAAACACGACTATGAATAAAACTTGTCGTGATAAGGCCAAATTTCCCATGCGGTTGTGGCACATTGATGCACAAAAAATTGGGGCATGACAGGAAAAATAACACCTGGTAGGATCATTTTCATCGATCAAGATTTAATCATTGAAATAGAGTTCTGAAACCCGATCAAAACATGAAATCTCGATGTCTGAAAAGAAGAGGGGAATCTAGAAGAGTTCCATGAACTAAAGTGAACCTATCAAGTGATGGATGAGGCTCTGCGGTGTCTAGTTGCTGCATCTCCATGTCATGGTCATGGCAGGAGAAGGGAAGGACCAAAATTGATGTCCATTATACAATTGAGTTTCCTAAAACTAAAAATGAAAAGTCACTGTCTGATTGAAGTTGCTACAATGAACACCAGTGAAAAAAAAAGAGGACAAATGCTCCCATTGTCCATGTTGCCATGGCCAGAACAGGGGAAGAAAATCCAAATTAGAAAATGTCATTACAACGACGATGCAACTAGAAAAATTGTGCCCTCATCTTTGTGGATATCAATAGAATCTAGGTGACTAACTTTCATGGTTAAGAATCCCAAAATAGGCCAAAATGTGGAGTCACCGGTGAGGACCCAGAGGTGCTCTACAAGCTATGGTAAATAGAAGAATTTCAGGCAAAACTAATGATGTATAAACAAGCATAGACACTCAGGGAAGCTTACAGAGTCGCCAATTTGGCTAAAGGTGGCAAGGAAGGATAAGGCGTACAAAGTGTTCACTAGAGATGGAAACCAGATCCATCAGCGTGACTCATGGTGCAAATGAGAAAATTGGAATGGCAGATGAAAACGATAACCCTTGGTGGTCAATTTTGATATCTTATATATAGGTTTGAAGGGCCGAAGAGTGTCCTCTGAAATTGGGGTAACGATATGAGTCCATGCCCTAATGGGTGTTTCCTTGAAAGGGTAGGAAGTCCCACAAAAGTTGGGATCCTAGGGTTTGGGTGGTGATGAGGATTGCAACGGTGAGAAGTCTTTGGGATAAGGGATGTTGTAAAGAGAGGTCAGAGTGGAGGGGGATCACTCAGCACTATAAAAGTCCAGGAAGGACTGGCTGCGGGTGGGAGTGATGACTTCCGCTACACGCAGACCTGGGACTCCAACCCAGAACTATTTCTAACCGCGTGACATAGCTTAAAAAATGAGAACTTGGATTCTATCAAATGCATGAAATGATAATTTGATTAATCATTAATAAAACTATATGTAACTTTATAATTGATTTGGAGGGTCAAATGAAGTCCTATTGACCCCAAAATTGAACCACCAGTTAATTAGGAAGTGTAGAATCTACACATGCATTTAGATATAGGTTTTGATAAACTTTTATCCATCAAACTCATATGGGTCATTATCTTAATGCATATATTATTAAAAGGTGAAATTAATGAAATTATCCATTCCTTAGTGAGTTGTTTGAACCAAAATTTGAGGTTAAGAGGATCATTCATTATATTGGGATTTCAAGGTCACATTTAACTCTATTTGATAGTTGAATTCTTTAAGTTTCAAATTAGGGTTTTGGATTAAGGATCATCAATAAGATTAAGATTTTGAGGATGTTACAATGCCCAACCTGTCCACATCTATAACATGTCTTGTCCTCATACCACAGTCTTGTCGGTCTTATTACATATGTAGAATCTAAATTAGGAGTTCTTATAGGTGGAAAGTTAGGACCTTTTCCCTTACTTGGTGGCCACTACCCTAGTGTACTACGTATTGTTGCACCGGTGGCATTGAAAACTTTTGCTTTTTAGAGCTACTAGACAACTATCCCCAGGATTGTGCAGACCTTTCCTTAATACTCAATTTATTGCCCCTCCTTGGGCACTACCACCTCAGATGTTCTATCTGCCTATACTTGTGGCAAGCTCAAATCTCTTGTTGTGGCCTAGGTAACCCTATCACTGACATTGATGGCACACTATGGGCTCCAATAGGTGGAAAACTATGGCCTCTACCCTTACTTGACGTCCATTGCGTCTGAGCACTAAACCTTTATGGTGCTGATGGCATAGGAAACCTTGGTTTGTTTATCTTTCGTACCTCTATCCTTGGAACTGGGTAGGTCCTTTCATAAAGTTGGCCTCATGTTTCTCGGTTACTGACCTTTCTATACTCCATATAAGTCCCACAAATGTGAAAATTTCTCTCTACTTTCCAGATCAGCTGCCGTGGCAGACATTTCATCATTCAACCTTTTCTCAAACCACCAGATCCTCTCAAAGTACAAGATCTTTTCATCTAAGTATGTTAGTGGAAAGTACTTATTGATGAATTCTTGACAAAATTCCTCCCAACCAAACTCTTCATCATTCCTTTTTACCTCTTCTATGGCCCACCAGTGGCCAACACTACCCTTCAAAAGGTTTACAACATGCTTGGCTTTGTCAGCATCTGGGATACTAAGGATCTTGAAAGCCTTTTCTAACTCAGTGAGCCATAGATCAGCATATGTTGGGTCAACTGTTCCAACATATTCTGTAGTTCCTACATGGTGTATCCGTTCAGTGGTCTTACTGGAACCCAAAAATTCTAGATTGGGGACTGGCGCCCTAGGTTATATTGCTAGTGTTTGATCCACTATATGCATCACTGTTGTCATAACTTTCCCAACGAGAGCATGAAAAGAAGGGTTTTCTAGCATGAGTGGATCAGGTTGGGGATTCTCAGGAACTCATTTTTCTCTTGTCTGATCCCTCACACCTTCTCCTGGTGCAGTAACGTTGCTCTCAGCAACATGTTCCTCGTGTTCTCCAGGCATCTATATGTCTTATCCTTTCTTCTACATCAATAGAAATCACTATTAGACATACTGGAGGATACTATAATAGACTCAACAACCTTAATCCTATGTCCCTATAGACTCAGTGAACCTATATCTCTGTTACCAAAAACTATGATGACCGCTATCAGCCCGACAACATTATCACACAAAACTATGTAGAAATAACCATTAACAACAGATTACCGAAAATCACTAAAAATTAAAACCATTTTTCATAAATATCCATTGCAAGGAAATTAATTATAGAAAGGACCAAAGTCTGTCATATACATCATGATATATCACACATGTGCTTTCTCAGCAACATCCCTATTTCAACTTATATTAGTTTGCTTTTACCAAAAACATGTACATGAGCAAACTTTTAGCAATAACAGTCTTTTAGCCAAAAACTCAGATCGATCATAAAACTGGATATGAAACTATCCCCCAAGGACCTGAGAGTATAGGGACAACACATAGGACTTTTGTCTACAACAAGACACAATTGACATCACACCACCTCAAATTTCAAGTCTTCTTCCTACTGTTATCCTATCTCAGCTTACACGATCTCTACTACCTTGCGCACATCCACCTAAAAAGTTGTGGAACTGATGGGGTGAGACAAAAGTCCCAGCATGAGATACAACTCCCTAACAACACTATTATTATCATAGATATATTGTTACTAGAATAGAAAGTAAAGCTACACATACTAAATAGATCTGATGTAATGCTTGGGCCCACTACCCTAGGCTCTATAGAGTTTTAGGAATGATGATTGGCCCCCACAGACCACCACTAGCCTTAACTGCCCGCTTTAATCTCACTCACGTGCAAGCCAAAATCAACTTCTCAACTGGTCACCCATCCTAGTACTACTCCAAGCTGAGCACGCTTAACTATGAAGTTCTTTAGTAATGGGCTCCCGGAAAAGGAGGTGCACTTTGGTGATATGGGTAGTCCAATCATTCCTTTTAAGATCATGTTATCTGAGGCCTCAAATCCTAGGATGTTATAATCTCCCCCACTTAGACTCTTGACATCCTCGTCAAGGCTAAACTATATGGCCTCATAATCTGACCCCATTTCAGTGCAGACCCACAATAGCCCATGGACACTCAACTCTCGATCATGAAATACCAGCACAAGGGTGGCTACGTCAACCATGGACAACCCTTTCCTATATGCCTGGACCGTACGGCTTAAGACTGACATGCCACATGCCCATGCGGGCCCCACCTACTAGAGGGGTTATGGCTCTGATACCATTTGTAATGCCCGGGCCCACTACACTAGGCTCTAGTAGAGTTTCAAGAATGATGACTGGCCCCCACAGACCAACACTAGCCTTAACTGCGCACTTTAATCTCTCTCATGCACAATCTAGGATCAACTTCTCGACTGGTCACCCATCCTAGTACTACTCCAAGCTGAGCACACTTAACTATGAAGTTCTTTAGTAATGGGCTCCCGGAAAAGGAGGTGCACTTTGGTGATATGGGTAGTCCAATCATTCCTTTTTAAGATCATGTTATCCGAGGCCTCAAATCCCAGGATGTTACATCTGACCATATATTATGAGCATGGAAGAATATTATCATATTTGAGTAGTTCATATAACTATGAATGAATGATAGATCAAGTAATCACTTTGTAAGGAATATGAATAATATGTAGGACAACTACCGATTATGTCATACGAATACAATTGCAACCCCATTCACTATTTTTATATCCCAATATCAAGAGAAATATGCTACACAGATAACTAAATCTTTCAATCATCGTTCTCATGATTATGCATACACTTATGCACACAATGCTCAATCTTATGATGTAGAGTAGAGAAATCTCATCAAGTAGTTTAGATATCTATGATTGAGAAATATATCATCTAATCATTTTAAAAGAAATATGAAGAACATGTACAACATTTATCAACTATGACATATAGAAGTAATTGCAACATCATTTAATGTTTACATATTTGATCCTTAAGCAAATATGCTACACGACTGATTACATCTTTCAAAAATCAATCTTATGCCCTAAGGAGATGAGGTATACCGCTCATACTCCAACCAACCTAAATTAGGTAGCATCAGTGCCATACAAGGTTCATGGAATAGCCGGACTCCACAACCTCTCCATTTTCAGTCAGTATGAGATTATTGACAATGACATTATGAGTCAAACTGCAGTTAGATAGCTTGGGTATAGAGGCTTTTCGCTAGAGAGATACAACCCATAGTTGTTCCCTAATCAGGGTATGACCCATAGTCAATCTTGATTGTGTCAGGGTATGGTTCGTAACCAATCCTGATTATATATTGATTCATGACCTACAACTGCACTCTTGTTAGGGTATGGCCCGAAGCCAATCCTAATATTCAAGTTATGTCCCGCAGCCAATCTTGTTAGTTAAGGATACAAGGAGATACCTCAACTTGCACCCCGCATATTCAACAATATGCGCTCCCAGTAAAACTCATTTCACCATCCAAAACATCCTGACACCGAATGGATCATATGGCCAGGGCAAACTATGTTTTTAGTTTCACTTGATAAGTTAAGTGCATTGCATCATCTTTGAGCATCAATCAAGTTAAAAGAATGGATTATAGATAAATGCTGACAAAGAAAGGTGTAATACATTTTTCAAAAATTCTTGTATCAATTGGAACACATCTTGTTATACCCATCCTGGGATCTCAATCCTTTGAAGATGTTACTAGGAATCTCATCCCTTCAACATTATCATTATCATGATCACATCTTTTGGGTATCAAACCCTCAGTTCATCATTGAACAGTGTCACCTCTTACCAGGAAACAATCATCTCTAGGTCATCAGACCCATATATATATATATATATATATATATATATATATATATATATATATATATATATCGTACTTGTTGTACAAGTATATCACATGGCTCACAAGGCCTATTTTTGTATCATGATAAATCATCATAGCTCATACCTGGTTATGCATATCATCTCATAATACCTGCATGGTTAGGATTTCATGGTAAAAACAATATCAAGTAAATGTCATCACCATTCCATAAAGATAAGCATTCAAATTACAACCCTCTCGTAATTAGGGTTAGCATTTCCCCTTGTAGCCGACTAGGATTTTCAAGTTCATATTTAACAACCATACCCTAGTTCATAAATCCTTGTGTTTATGAGCTTATCTTATTATCTTTTCATTCAATTGTATCACATATAATCATTTAACCAGGTTGCAAGTACGATACAATGAAAGGTATATCATAGTGCCTAAGATTATTTATCAGTTGGAACACCTCTGTGTTACCCTATCATTTTCAACATGGAATATCAATCCCTTAAACTCGCCATTGAGTACCACATCCCATTTTAGGCAACATATCTTTTCCAGGTCATCAGACCTATTCACATCCTTCATGTGATATAAGTATTCCATATGCCTTTTAAGGCATGTGCAAGCTATATTAGATTATAACCACTATAGCCCTCATTTGACTATGATCATTATATATGTATGATTAAGATTTCATTATATTATTGTAACCATTGATTACTATTGTCATTCTATTTCAAGTTTTAGTCCCTCTTATGATTAGGGATAGGGTTCCTCTCTTCAACCGATTAAGGTTTCCAAGGTTTCTCTTTTTCAACCGATTAGGGTTTCTAGGGTTATATTCAATAACCAAACTCTAAACCATAACTCCTCATATCTAGGATCTTATATTATTGCCATAAGTATTCAAGCATACTTAATTACTCTCATAAATTATCATCAATTGATTATCATCATGAATTATTACCTTTTCATATGAGTAGTATAAGTTTCTCTCTCATCCTTACTAGGGTAATGATTTCAACGTACTTATTGCATTGGCTTGACCCACTTTAGGGTTTATCAGCCTACACTTATCGAAGTGTATCCATCTCATTACTTTGTAGTGTATCAATTGATTACATTCATCATGTGTCTGCTTACACTCATCAAGGTGTATCGACCTATATACTAACCCTTGTGTCTACCTAGATACATTCACTTGTGTCGGCCTAGACACTATCACTTTTGTTGGCCTAGTCACTCTTACTTGTGTCAGCCTAAGCACATTCACTTGTATCACCCAATGTATATACACTTGTGTCTCTTTATGCATATACACTTGTATCGTCCTCTGCATATCACCCTATGCATATCAACATATGTGTGTCGGTAATAGCACATTCTAGTGTATCAAACACACTATCTGTAACATCCCAGACTTGGATTATGTGTTAACCCTAGATGTTTTGCTTAATGATGTTGATTATATGCTTGCTATTATATTTTGAAAAGTAATTAAGTCTCAAGAGGGACTTACATTTCAATTTTAGTCCTTTTTGAATAATGTTGAAACAATGTTTTGTTAGTTTTCGACTAAAGTGCAAATTACCCAAGTTGAGGGGTTAACTTGCAAATTGTACATGATAAAATGTTCCTCATATGTTGAAGCGTCATAAGAATGAGTATTATGTAGTGGTATGGCTTCCACAAGCTTGAGCACCAAGATAGAGCTTGCTGAGCAATCTTTGTGCATTAAAACCTAGTTTTGGTGTAATGTACAATTTACCCAAAACCTAGGGTTCAATATGCAAAATACCACTTCAAGAGGGTCCCTCATGATTCTTGGCATCATTTAGAGAAAATAATTTGAGAGGGGGCCTCATTTGAATCATTTTGTAAGAGAGAGAATCTTGATATTAAAATAATCAAGATTTAAGCATAATTGGAACTTTACTTCAAATTAATGCAAAAATAAATATGTCAACTGAAGTGCCCTTCAACCAAAAATGATATGGATGAAATTAGATAAGTTTGTACGTCCTTGTTCCTTGTAAAGGCCACGAAATATCCTAAGTGAGTGGAGATCTCACTCACATTAATAAAAGGAAAAGTAATATCCACTCAATTATGGATATTATTATTATATGAATTAAGGTGATTAATTTATTTTCCTTTAATTCATGGATAAAGAATAGGATGTCTTTGTGGGAAAGGAGTTGAGGGGGATATGTGGCATCAATATAAGAAAATAAAGGAATTAATTATTACTTTCTCTCTCATTGAATTTCTTTATAAAAACACCATTTACAACTCAAATGAAAGGATTTTTCGAACCTTCTTTCACTCTTTGCTAAACCAACGACCAAGGGAGCTTGAGAGCAGCAGGGGAACGAACTCCAACCTGTAGGTAAGCTCCTTGATTATCTTCAACCTCAAATTCATGGTGGAAATCACATATTAATGCTTGATTTCTTCTTTTCTCCATTCAATCTTCAATCCTAGCCAATCTTTTTCACTCAAAGAGTTGAGTACGAGCTTGGGATAGTTGAGAAAGCTTCTTCCACCATTAGATACGTGGAGTTTGGAGCTTTGAAGCTTCTTTGAAGGCGGGTTATATAACTTGAACCCTTGAATGTTATTATTAATTTCATACCTTTATCAAATGTTGATTCTTTCTTCATTCCCGAAATTTTATTTGGTTGATTGATGAAATCACCATCAAGATCACAACAAATTTTGAAGGTTTGCAGCTTGAAGATGATGATGTCATCTTAAGCACACACCTAAATTAATATCTAGGGCAAACGGTTTCAATGACTTATAGGTCAAACGACCTTAAAACGGTTTGAGGTCAGGCGTTGTTATAAATTGATGATGATCCAATGGTTTTCAATTGAATAAATTTCAAAATGGGTCAATACTTTAGGGCTTCTTGATTGCAAACCTTAATCAGGTTGAGTGTTGAATCCCTAATTGAATTGAATCAAATTAAGGGTTGATTGGCCCAAACGGTCTTAAGACCGTTTGGTGACCAAACGGTCTCAAGACCATTTGGATGCAAATGGTCTCAAGACCGTTTGGTGGTCAAGATCTATGACGATAAATGGAAATCCAAGGGTTGTTAGTTGAAGATCCCATTGATGGATGGTTCATTGTTGGTAACCCTAAATGGATTAGTTTATGAAAACCCCATTATGATTCATTCGGTTTCAAGATGTTTTGGACCAAATTGTCTTGAGACCATTTGAGTCCAAATGGTCTTGAGACCGTTTGGATATCAAACGATTTCAAAATCATTTGAATGACCAAGTGGTTTCAATTTCCAAACAGTTTCAACTATTGGTTTGTCCAATCGATCTTAGTGATGATTTGTGTTGGTATGTATGCCCTGAGAGCCAATCATGGGATGATTGGTGGGATACATTAAGATTGATTTGATAAACATCTAAGGCAAGCTTCCAATTCTTTCTGGTTCAGTCATATGAGATAGTGATAGAACAGATTGAATGTCTAGAGAATGACAATACTCAATGACGTATGCCTTCAGGTTCATGACCTGAACGATGAGATCATACGGATGCTAAGAGTTTGTACATTCTTGTTATGTCCCTAGTCGGATGTCATTATGGAAGGTTGATAGACAGCAATGACACACAAGACTAGATTGTGGTGTTGGTTGATGACAGAATCTCATTAGTCATGATATAGAGATATCAAACCAAACACATAGGTACTTGTTAGAGAACAAGGTACCGGACAGACCCACCGTGAGTTTGACACATGGAACCATGAGATGGTAGTCACAGTGAGTACTCACATTGATGGAGGTGAGTGTGATTCTTTGACCTAAAATCACTACACTCAACACATGTCGTTGGGCACACTTTGACATCATCAAACGCAGTCCTGAAACATGGGTTGTTATAAAGGTGATGATTGGGTGGCTTTGACACATGGGGCTTTTGAGGGGTGAGTGATAGATATGGGATTTGTCCCTCCTAAGGGAGTTTGATATCCAAGGCCACTTGATGAGTAGGATTGAGATAGGCGTGCGCACGCATGTGTGAATCAATATGTGATATTTATGTCATACATATCTCCTTCAATCTACTCTGAGATCAAGAAAGTGAATGAACGTTCACAGGATGACTGTTCCATGCCTTGAGTTCATTCAGGATATCAGTGACAAAGGCATTATGCATTCACTGTAACACCATTCACGGATTGTAGGATGAAAGTTGTTCTCCAACTTTCTACTTTGACTTGGGTAGCACTGATGTGTGACTAGGCACCGCTCTTTGCTTGTGAAGTCATAAGTGTTATGGACTTTCACTGCCAACGTGAAATGGACCTGCAGGGTCACACACATAGGATTTAACCTGGAAGAGGAGTTTTGTCCACAAAGCAATGTTTAGATTGATTACTAAAGGAGTTTAGTAGTTCCATTAAACACTCAATCAGTTGATAGCTCAATATCATATGGTTCAAGGTGTTGGACGCATTGATTGGAGTATCAGATTGATTGAAATCACAATTGACTGATTTTGCCCAACCTGTGCTCCCAACAGATCGGTTCATGTGATGAACCGGTCGGCTGAGGTTGCTGAACCGGTCGGCTGGAGTGTCCAGGCCGATCGGCTCATGCCCAGGTTGAAACGATCGGTTCAAGGGTTGAACTGATCGGCTCAACTGGTGCAACCGACCAATTGGGAAAGTCATGTCGGCAAGAATTTTCCTTTGGTTTCAAATTGCCCAATTCGATTGGGAATAACATTGGTATTCGATACCAATTGGGAACGAAACAAGGAAAGTCTTTTTGAGCCGGATTAGGACCATGAACCGGTCGGTTTAGGGAACCAACCGATCAGTTGGAGTGCCCCAAACGATCGGCTCAGGTCCAACCGATCGGCTCAATGGCCGAACCGATCAGTTCAGTTGTGAACCGATCATTTCAAGTTGCGAACCGGTTGCTTTTTGTGGAAAATTCTCGAACCCTTCTACTCCTGCTTTAGTCCCGCATTGCCCGGGATGGAGAACCCTGTCCCATGATTCTCTTATATATAGGGGTATTGGGGGCTTCTCAAAGTACATCTCAGTGCAACCAGTTGCTCTGCAAGTTGTCGTTCTCTCT
This sequence comes from Alisma plantago-aquatica, assembly GCA_963693085.1. Lineage (NCBI taxonomy): Eukaryota > Viridiplantae > Streptophyta > Magnoliopsida > Alismatales > Alismataceae > Alisma > Alisma plantago-aquatica. The sequence continues at coordinate 509,312,761 of OY856414.1, forward strand.
GGTTTTGGTAACCGTGAGAGAGCCCGAGCAAGTGCTTCCCGCAAAAGGGAGGTGCAGCAAGGGAAGGACAACTGCAGTTGCAACAGGAGGCAGGAGAGCGTGTTGGCGACTAGTACATCAACAGGAGGGTGTGACTCCTTCCACTTCCTTGTGGGACAAGGAGAGTGGAGTTCCAGGTGGTCCGTGTGGACTACTACAGAGGCGGGAGGACACTGCCGCTCAGGAGGACAACTGTCATCCGACAGTCTGGTAGGAGGAGGAATCGTCAGTCCTAGTGCGACCAGGAGCTGCACAGACACCGTCCAAGACCGGAGTTGAAGACCGCGCATTGCGCGAGGTATTGTCGCCGAGCAAGCTTCGGGACAAGGTATGATTCCACAAACCATCCTTTCCTATTATATAGACGTTGATGTGTTTCCTCAGTATGGGTTGGGAGAGAAATTTTTTTGTTTCCACTGCCTTCTCTGTCTCCCCTAAAACCCAACAGTGGTATCAGAGCCACGTCAACTGCTCTATATTTTAGGAATATCGATATGATCGATTTTGGTTTGTCGCATTTATTTATTGCATACGATGCGAATAATATTGGCTTTATACATGTCCAATCCTAAATCCACAAATCCCTAATTACATATATGATATGTATTATTAATGCACTCGATACGCGTTGCCCTTAAACGAGTTTTGTGGTGGATGTGTGTAGCATGATTATGGCCTATAAACCTTTATCTGTGTGTGGTTGTTTGTGGTTGCTTGCATCTCGGTCTGCGCACCGATCTTCCCTCTCTTATTCTTGATGTAACTCGAAATAATTCGAGATTCTTTCCTACCTTTTCTCCCCCTGAATGTAACTCGGGGTTTCCCTTTTTAAAGCAATGTAATAATTAGGATAGATTTTATTTCCTGTTATGTCAAAGACCGGCGGACATCAAGACGACAGCTGAAACGATCGGTTCAAGGGGTGAACTGATCGGTTGACATTCCAGACGGTCGGTTCAAGGAGTGAACCGATCTGTTGATGACTGGTTCAAGGAGCGAGACGAGCGGGTGGCGGACATGACGAGATGGACGAAGACCAGGCGAACCGATCGGTTGGAGGAGCCAACCGATCGGCTGGTGGCACCCAGACGACCGGCTGGAGAGTACAGATCATTCATGTGATGAGTTGATCAACTCGGATGGCAAGGCACAGAGTTCATCTTGTACAGGTTGCATGTGATGTAGACCTAGATGACCGTGATTCCTCTTGGCTCAAGGAATCACATTAGGATGGTCATAATCATCGCTTTTTATCGTTTGTGCATGTTTTCTGTGGGATATAGCATGTATATGATACATACTATGTATTGTGGTGATTGGATATGTATATGTATATAAAAACCAAATCCCTCATTAAAATATTAAGTTTTAGATGCCTTCCAAATGCGACACACGTGAAAAGCTTGTTCGACCAAGCGTGGGCACGCCCTAGCGTGGTGCACCGTCTACCTTGTGGAAGCGTGAAGGATGAATGTGTGGGTCTGCCCTAGCAGGGTGCATATTCATCGTGTTTGCTTTGGGTCGGACTTAACAAGGTGACCTAGATAGGATCTAGCGCCTTGAGGCATGGAGATGATCATTGCAAGGAGTTGTATATGACATTTTATCAAGAGTTGCATATGATGCAATTGGCAAAAGTTGCCTACCTGAGAGATCTATGTTGTGGGTGACAACCCTAGCTGGTCCATGGCTTAGAGGATTTCAAGATCTTGCCCACTAGAAGGTTGTACGCTGCAATCTTCGGAATTGATGGTGAGGGCTATCAATTTGAAGTAAAATAGTGGGAGCGATAATTAATTAAAGGCCTAATTTTATCATCAACCTTTCAAATCAATCAAATAAGTCAAAAGAGTTTTGGACTAAAATTGCACATATTTCCTTTTGTTAAAATAAATGGTTAATCAACAAATTACTTTATTTGCGATCGGTCTTTGAGACCAACAAATTAAATGGGAATAATTCCATGACTGGTTAGGATGATGATGAGAAGTGTTCTCAATCAAAGAGCGAAAGCTCTAAGTCCTAGTTATACCAGAACCAGATGAACTCGATCCCACCACATCAATGGCTGAAAGTATGCTTATGGAAGCATACTGAGGATGACATTGATGAGGAGTGCTTGATGTTGTGTTCTCTGAACTGTGAGTTGCAGAGACAACATGAGACATATGATGTCTCCAAGATACTATCCTAGTATGTCATGACAGAAGGAGATCCAGTAAGGTATTCACACACTCAATATGATTGGGTATGTGGAAAACCTGACTAAGAAGGATTCCCTCTGAGCCAAGAGTTGGCTATTGGTATGATACTGCAAGTGTTGCAAAATCATACAGTTCATGATAAACTACAACATGAACGACTTTGACAAGTGTTGACAAAGTTGTTGGACATGTTGAGGATAGTAGAGGCAAAGATGAAGAAAGACAAACCATAGTCTTTGATGTGATCAAAGAAAAGGTAATTCTTAAGGGCAAGGACAAAGGCAAAGCTAAGAAGTGTTCTGATGCTAGCCAGAAATCCAAGCCGTCTTCAGCCTCAAGGCACATGGGGAAAGGGTGTATGAGGGATTGCCCTCTATATCTGGAAGAACAAAAGAAGATGAAGGAGGGGATGGAGATCTCCACCTAAGGTATCATGAAATGAACCACTTCTTTATCCGAGGTATATGATACCAAGATATGGATATGTCATATATGATATGCAATATCCACAAAGAAGTGATGGCCTTTGTGAAAGGACCAAGAAAGAAGTACCCATCATTGGAGCAAGTGTTGCTGCCATAGATAGGAGTATCTTTCAGTTTATTTCAGTCAAAAGGGCACAAAATAGAGTTGAGAATTGCTATTTCATATATTTCCAATAGATAGAAACACTTTATTATTGCATATTGTATGACAATGATGGCAATTAATAAAGTTGATGTTTCAATCTTAAAGATATGATCTTTGTGGCAATGCCTTGTTTATCTTGTGATACATGGTATGCATAAGATAAAATGATACCTAAAGTTATTGATAACTCAAACAATCAAATTAGCATCAATCATGAGAAATTCATTTCTAGTTTCCATATGATGGATAAACCTAGACTCTTTTGGTTAGAGAACCATTAAGAGACATGAATATCTTGGACATGATTAATCAATCTTCACTAAAGGTAGTGGGAGAGTGATTATCCTATTAGGTATAATACATGTGATGTATTTACATACCAATTGGAACAAATGCTAATACTTCAAATGGTGTTTAGAGAAATACCAATATGAATATCTTGAAGTGTTCAAGATTATCATAGATGAAGTACAAATTTGGTAAATTGTTAATTCTTGATAAGATCAATGAATGAAACACTTGAACCAAATGTTTGAGATCCTTACGAGTGATTATGATAATGTATCATAGTGAACTCATGATTAAGGCATGGTGATGTCTAAATCAAGAAGGAATCATACTCTAAGAAGTTAGAGAATGATTATCAAATAACTGAATTCTTCTTAATAAAAGAATACCCCACACTAATAAAGGACATTAAGAATCACAAGGGTTGTGAATTCTTATATTCTTGACAGATACACCTCAATTATCTATGTGATGAGTTGTTCATATGATGAGTCAACTATCTAGATGAATATGAGGAATCAGATTTTGAGTTATGGTATAAGACCATTACATCCTAAATGATTTCCATGTGAACCGTAAGGTATGACCTTGATGGTAGCACTCATTGGATGAAATCCATAAGTGCAAATGAGTCTTAAGTGTTAAGATACATGGATAACATTTTGAGAAGGATGATGCTTGTTGATTGCAACTTAATGACTGAGACATTTGGCATATGGATACTAAAACCACATTCCTATGAGGAATAAAACAAGGATGTGTACGTGACACAACCTATAAGGTTTATGAATCCACTAATGCAAATAAAGTCTATAAGTTACAATGGACTAATCAATGTGATTGATTGAGTATAAGCAACTCAAAATTGGATCTTTACTTTGATGATATAGTCAAAGGGTTTGACTGATATGTCAAAGATAAAGACGGGATTTGTGATTTAGTGGGAGCGTATTCACATTCCACATATTGATGTGAAATGGAATTGTTCTAGAATGGAAATCCAAAAGTGGAAATTATCTTTAAGGAAGATAGAGATGTTTCCTATATGATAGGAATAGAGATCTATAGAGATAGTTCTCGACAAATCTCTTGACCTGGAAAAGAGAGAGCATACATTGGCAATCTGTACTGAAGGGTTCAGTATGCACAGATTCAGTGGGAGAAAACTTGTCCATGTTATATGGATATTAGTATCCCAAGGCCAAGTGTCCAATTCTTATGAAGAATGGGAACACTAAGAATAGATATGGATCTATCATGTATGTAATCATCCCATTGTCTTGCATGTATGACATGGCAAGAATAAAATGCATTCATCATTTTGTATGTATGACATGACAATATGATGTGCTCATCCTGATAATTCGTATGTGGGACATGACGAGTGGATGTATGTCTACTTCCAGTAAGGGTTACTGGAATACCATGAGAACTTGATAAGTACTTATGAAGTACTAGTTCCATGAAGATAAGGAAGAGTTTGATGTAAAGAGTTAAATTGATGCGAACTTCCGAATGGACAGAAAATTAATCGCAAAATATATATGATATATAAAAGTGAAAGTTTGTTGATAATTGGAAATGTTCCAATAAAACCATTTAAAAGGGAAATGCCGAGTATCTATGTGTTAGAGAATAGCAGTAGATACTATATGGATCTGGAAGTTCATGAGATGAACTTATAGATATTCCACTCATTGATGACAAGTCTGGAATCCTTGATCATGCAATGTGGCTAAAGGTTAGAAAAGGAATACTAGATCGCATATTACGGCAACTCCATCTCATACGTGTGACGTACAGCGAAGAGATGAGAGACATGCAATTTATACAGACTTTGGCAAGGTGTTGCCATTACTCACTATGTTCGCACTAGAGCACAGTAACATGTGGGACATGTTTGAACATCACTATGAATATGATTCAAGGGTGATTGGCTCGCAGTGCAAGTGGGAGTCTGTTGGTATGTATGCCCTGAGAGCCAATCATGGGATGATTGGTGGGATACATTAAGATTGATTTGATAAACATCTAAGGCAAGCTTCCAATTCTTTCTGGTTCAGTCATATGAGATAGTGATAGAACAGATTGAATGTCTAGAGAATGACAGTACTCAATGACGTATGCCTTCAGGTTCATGACCTGAACGATGAGATCATACGGATGCTAAGAGTTTGTACATTCTTGTTATGTCCCTAGTCGGATGTCATTGTGGAAGGTAGATAGACAGCAATGACACACAAGACTAGATTGTGGTGTTGGTTGATGACAGAATCTCATTAGTCATGATATAGAGATATCAAACCAAACACATAGGTACTTGTTAGAGAACAAGGTACCGGACAGACCCACCGTGAGTTTGACACATGGAACCATGAGATGGTAGTCACAGTCAGTACTCACAGTGATGGTGGTGAGTGTGATTCTTTGACCTAAAATCACTACACTCAACACATGTCATTGGGCACACTTTGACATCATCAAACGCAGTCCTGAAACATGGGTTGTTATAAAGGTGATGATTGGGTGGCTTTGACACATGGGGCTTTTGAGGGGTGAGTGATAGATATGGGATTTGTCCCTCCTGAGGGAGTTTGATATCCAAGGCCACTTGATGAGTAGGATTGAGATAGGCGTGCGCACGCATGTGTGAATCAGTATGTGATATTGATGTCATACATATCTCCTTCAATCTACTCTGAGATCAAGAAAGTGAATGAACGTTGACAGGATGACTGTTCCATGCCTTGAGTTCGTTCGGGATATCAGTGACAAAGGAATTATACATTCACTGTAACACCATTCACGGATTGTAGGATGAAAGTTGTTCTCCAACTTTCTACTTTCACTTGGGTAGCACTGATGTGTGACTAGGCACCGCTCTTTGCTTGTGAAGTCATAAGTGTTATGGACTTTCACTGCCAACGTGAAATGGACCTGCAGGGTCACACACATAGGATTTAACCTGGAAGAGGAGTTTTGTCCACAAAGCAATGTTTAGATTGATTACTAAAGGAGTTTAGTAGTTCAATTAAACACTCAATCAGTTGATAGCTCAATATCATATGGTTCAAGGTGTTGGACGTATTGATTGGAGTATCGGATTGATTGAAATCGCAATTGACTGATTTTGCCCAACCTGTGCTCCCAACCGATCGGTTCATGTGATGAACCGGTCGGCTGAGGTTGCTGAACCGGTCGGCTGGAGTGTCCAGGCCGATCGGCTCATGCCCAGGTTGAAACGACCGGTTCAAGGGTTGAACTGATCGGCTCAACTGGTGCAACCGACCAGTTGGGAAAGTCATGTCGGCAAGAATTTTCCTTTGGTTTCAAATTGCCCAATTCGATTGGGAATAACATTGGTATTCGATACCAATTGGGAACGAAACAAGGAAAGTCTTTTTGAACCGGATTAGGACCATGAACCGATCGGTTCAGGGAACCAACCGATCGGTTGGAGTGCCCCAAACGATCGGCTCAGGTCCAACCGATCGTCTCAATGGATGAACCGATCGGTTCAGTTGTGAACCGATCATTTCAAGTTGCGAACCGGTTGCTTTTTGTGGAAAATTCTCGAACCCTTCTACTCCTGCTTTAGTCCCGCATTGCCCGGGATGGAGAACCCTGTCCCATGATTCTCCTATATATAGGGGTATTGGGGGCTTTTCAAAGTACAGCTCAGTGCAACCAGTTGCTCTGCAAGTTGTCGTTCTCTCTGGTTTTGGTAACCGTGAGAGAGCCCGAGCAAGTGCTTCCCGCAAAAGGGAGGTGCAGTAAGGGAAGGACAACTGCAGTTGCAACAGGAGGCAGGAGAGCGTGTTGGTGACTAGTACGTCAACAGGAGGGTGCGACTCCTTCCACTTCCTTGTGGGACAAGGAGAGTGGAGTTCAAGGTGGTCCGTGTGGACTACTACAGAGGCGGGAGGACACTGCCGCTCAGGAGGACAACTGTCATCCGACAATCCGGTAGGAGGAGGAGTCGTCAGTCCAGGTGCGACCAGGAGCTACACAGACACCGTCCAAGACCGGAGTTGAAGACTGCGCATTGCGCGAGGTATTGTCACCGAGCAAGCCTCGGGACAAGGTATGATTCCACAAACCATCCTTTCCTATTATATAGACGTTGACGCGTTTCCTCAGTATGGGTTGGGGGATAAATTTTTTTGTTTCCGCTGCCTTCTCTGTCTCCCCTAAAACCCAACAATTTGTTCAAACGATTTCTAATGTTGAGTGCCCAAACGGTTCCAAAACCATTTGTAGGGAAAATGGTCTTAACCCTAGATTCCCAAATGGTTTCAAAACCGTTTGGAGGGCAATTGACTTCAAACCGTTTTGAGATTCAAGGGTCAAAACCGAATAGAGGTTCAACATATACAAAATTGATTAAAGACTTAAAGTGATGAAAGATTTGTTGATCCCATGATTGATAAAGATGATTATCAAAGATAAGTACAATGGTTGAATCCTTAATGTACTTAGATGATTGATACCCTTAGAGGGGTTAGCCTTTGATGCTTATGGAAGCAACGACTCAATACACTATGCTAACCCTAAATGTATGTATTTGAATAAAGGATTGACTCAATCTAATCAAGATTGGAGTAATGAACATCCTAGAGAGGATGAGAGAGAGAAATTCATACATGTATAATAATCATGTAGCAATCCAGCCTCAACACATTCAAAATAAATAGAATATGTAATTAGGGTATGATCCTTGATAAAGAGATCATGAAACCCTAATTGAGAAGGTTGATGAATCCCAACCCTAATTTAGGGCAATGCTTGGTGAAATCCAAATTTAGGGTAATGCTTTGTAAAACCCTAATTGAGGGTGATGTCATATGAAACCCTAAATAAGGATGATGATATGTGAAACCCTAAGTAAGGGTGATGTCATATGAATCCCTAAATAAGGATGATGATATGTTAAAACCCTAATTGAGGGTGATGTCATATGAAACCCTAAATAAGGATGATGATATGTGAAACCCTAAGTGAGGGTGATGTCATGAGGAACCTTAATCAAGGGTTATCTTAAGTGAAACCCTAATACAGAGATGTTATGTAAAACCCTAATCAAGGGTGATGACATGTGAAACCCTAATTGAGGGTGATGTCAAGTGAAACCCTAATTTTAGGTAATGCTATGTGAAACTCATATATGGTGAGATGTTATGTGAACCTTAATTTATAAAGATGGGAAACCCTATTCCTAATAATGGAATAGTGACTAATTTATTGATAAGTGAAACACCTAAAGGAATTGGTAATGGATGGCCTTATATCAATATTGCCTTAACTCCAAGATGAGTCCATATCATTAGCAATGGTTGCATATTATAAATAAGTGACTTATGACCAATAGATTACATGATAAATGTGATGAACTGGTGCATAATGTATTAGGAGGGGAAATACCCTAATACAAGCTAATTTGATGAACTCAAGTAAGATAAAGGTGATGAGGGAAGTGATACATCAAGATATGATAGATATCACATCCAACACCTCAAGATTGATACACCTTGATGTATTTTAAATCCATTATACTTGGATGAGTAACACATGAAGTGTGTCATGTCAATTGTTACATTGAGATGTAATGCACTTTGATAAGTGTAGGCTAACATGCCTTATGAAAAGGGTAATCCAAATCAATAAAGTATGATGCAATCATATTCTGGTAAAATTGAGAGAGGAACTTATATCTTGTGTTGATAATTCATTCAATGATAAGTGATGAGAATAAATAAGCATGATTAAATGCTTATGTTATCAATGTTGGCTCCTAGCTGTGTGAAGCAATGAAATAGGGCTTGATCATTAATAATATGATCTTGAGAACCTAAATGGTTATTTATGGAAAACCTTAATGGAGGGTGACGATATGTAAGAGAAATCCTAACCCTAAAAAGGGAATAGTGGTATTACTTTGTGTTGCATGGTGCTGATATGTAAGCATTATAACTGTTATCATGAAGTATTAATCATGCATGTATCATGAGAATATGAACATAGCCATGTATGAGATATAATGTTTCTTTTATTAAAGTTTTTAATGAGCCATAATATGCCTTGTTGCCTACTAAGAGGTAACAAGAGGTGAAATGAGCTTTGTGAGCTATGTTGAATGCTTGTGTAGCAAGAATCATGATTACCTTGGTCAGATGACCTAAAGGTATTAAGTTACCTGATAAGTGGTAACAAGTATTCTATGATGAACTGAGGGTTTGAATACCCATATTCTATAATCATGATGATGAACTTGTTAAGAAATGGAAATGTACCTGATGAGATGAGGGAAAAAGATCCCAATACTTTATTAAAGAGTTGAACAATACTTGATGAAAGTATTACCCATTCTTTGTAGCAATTTTCATAATATTTAATGTTTGGAAACTTTTTTGATGCTAAAATAATATGGTAATACACTTAATTAATCAAGTGATATCATATAATGTAGTTGCCCTGGCCACAGATCCATCAGCGTCAGAATTTGTTGAATGGTGAAACATGTTAAACTCGGAACGCATATTTTTGAATATGTGAGAGTAATTAAGTAATTATATCCTTATGCCCTGTAGGGATGACTGTTTGTTATCGTCTATGTATAGGATAGGCTATGTGCCATAACCCTGAAAAGAGTATGGCTACAGGCCATGACTCCACAAAACAATACCATGCATTAGCTGTGTAATCTAAGCCTGAAGAGAGTATATGCTACGGCTATAACTCTATAGCAAAGATGTCAATATACCCTGGCAAGCTAATTGTAGTTTGACACATGATGTCTCTGCCATATAATCTCATGCTGACCGAGAAGGTTGATGTTACTCTGCTTAGCATATCCTAGAAGGATAAATGTTATACATGTACTTTAATTCCTCATTGAATAAGTATCATGCTTCTTTATCAAGTTATAGCCGAAATGCTCTGAATAAGAATACTTCTCTAATCTATTTAGACATTGATCTATCTACTGTTGAATATATAATTCCTCTGCACAGTTTTATTCAATTAAACAGCAATAATAATGTTTTGGCGGAGAGTTATATCTCTCGCTGGGGTAATTTACAATTGTCTCACCCCCGTGGGATCCACATTTTTAGGTGTACGCGGACGAGGAGGAAGGAATCCTTCAGTAGGTGAAGGACAAAACAACAGTAGTAGAAGAGAACGACAGTGATTTCTCAGGTGGAAACACTGGCTGTCACATCTTGTATATATGTATAGAAAGTCCTATGTGTCGTCTCTGTACTCTCAGGTCCTCAGAGTAATAATTAGTATTTTTGAGATTTTGGCTTAGTGCCTCGAGATTTTATACTACCTGTGTATAGTTTAATAGGGCAGTTGATGCTTGTAATTCTCAGAAAAAGATGATACAGGACATGTACTTATGAACTAGTATGTAATTAAATTACTTCAGTTCTTTATGAAAGAGTTTGTCCTATGTGTGGATCTCTCTATAAAATGGTTTTAATTTTTAGTGATTTTTGATAATCTGCTACTAACGAACACTTCCGCTTAAGTAGATCTTGTTTTTGTGATCAGTATGCCACACTATCATCTTGGGTGTGTGTCAACCATGGCATCAAAGGATGTGTCACCCTAGACACCATCAATTGATATTGGGTTAGGGGGTGTATCTAGTTCTAGTGTTAGGGTTAGATGATATTGGGTTAGGCATTATCTCCCACACACCCTCACTTATCAAGGTACTAATCTCACTTATCTTTTGGTGTATCACCTTCACCATACTTTCATTTAACATATTTACCTCACTTTAGTATAACATCTTTACCTCACTTGAGTGTAACATCTTTACCTCTCTTGGGTGTAATATCTTCACCCCACTTGGGTGTATCACCTTCACATCACTTTAGTGTCACATCTTCACCTTACTTGTTATACCGGCCACACCATGCTCTAGGGTTTCAACCTCACTATCATCTTGTGTGTCGGTCATGACACTATCACTTGTGTTACCCATGGAACACCAAAGTGATATCAGTTTTGAGGTGCTTAAGGTGATATCAATCTTGAGGTGATTAAGGTGATATCAGTCTTGAGGTGCTTCAAAGTAATATCGGTTTGAAGGTGCTTCAAAGTGATAATGGTTTAGAGGTGCTTCCAAGTGATAACGGTTTAGAGGTGCTTCCAAGTGATAACGGTTTAGCGGTGCCTAAGGTGATATCAGTTTCTATCATCTTCAAGCTCCAAACCTTCATCCTTTAACACTCTATTTCACTAAAAACAGCCCCATATATCCATTAGATCTCATAGATTCATCATTTAACCAAGGGAAATCAAAATTGAGAAGGAATCACCAAGTATTATACAAATTGAAAGTGAATAACAATAGAATTGAAGTAGATTTGTATAACCCACCTCAATATCACCATTATAGCTTCAAGATTCAAAGATCCACGTTCCCAAGGTTGAAGATGACCTATTCAAGAGTCCAACATTCAGCCATAGTTTCACCTCCATCAAGAAGAAGGTATCATAGTTAGAAAGTTGGTGAACAAGAAAAGAAAGAAAGAAGTATGATCCAAGATACATAATTCTCCAAGGTTGAAGATGGTCATGGCATCACCTTAGACAAGATTCTCAACCTTAATATTTCTCCTTGATCTCCTAGGGTCATCCACCAAGAAGGAGGTCGTAAAAGAGTCGAAATGTTCACTAGTAGGTGAAAAGAGAGGCTTATATAGTTGAATCTCATGAGAGAGAGTATATGTGAGGTGTCATCACCATATGTTACTAGGTGATACACGTCCATGCATGGTGGCACCATGCAACCATAATAATCTCGACATGAAAAACTCTTGTGGATAATTCAAGGATGGGATATCATCCATTGGGTAGCTTGCTCGACAAGATATCACAATCCAATATTACTTTATATGCAAACTGATACAACTTTTGCAAGGAACATCTAAACCAATAGGATTCACCTACTTGAGGTGCTTAGCCCGATATGAATACTTCCAAAAAGTTTCTAAACCGACATGGGACCTTCTCTATGGTGTCCAAGCTGATAGGAACTCCCATATATACTTCGTAACTTGATACAACCTCATCTAGGGTTTAAGATACTCAACATTCTTTGGTTCTTTCACCATCAAGAGTGCTATCACTCAACCAAGACTCAAACAAGGTGAACCCTCATTTATCTTTCCTATAAATGATGCTAAGAAAGAGAAGGGATACTCTAGAGGTGGTAAATTTCACATTAACCCCATATTTTTGGTAAATTGTAATTTGCACCAAAACTATCATATATTACACAAACAACCTTCAAACAGGCTCAAACTTGAATCTTGATCTCTCCTTAAGTCTTACTTATTTTTATAAAGATGAATATGAATTTCTAATTATATTAATTAGGAAAAACATCTTGGGTTACCTCATAACCACAGTCAGGGTGTTACATTCTCCTCATAAAGTTCGGAGATTGTGGTTTGACCATGGTGGCACCTATCTGATAAGAAGATCTCTTATTTCTTCTTCTTGTTTAGCCTAGGGTTGATGCCCTCTTTTCTTGATACATCCTTTGACCATGGTGTTCTTCTCTTTGGAGGTGATCTTTTGGCCAAAAGTTGATCTTGGTTGGAGTTTCATCTTCTCTCTTGGAAATTGTGGTCTTGGAGCTTGATCCTCTACATAAGGCAGGTTATATAACTCTTTTCCCTATTCTATTATTGCACCATGATCATGCTTGCATGTTACTGATCTAATCTCTAAAACATGATCTTAATATTCTAGATAATGTTATCATGATCTAGGGTTTATGAGTTTCTAGTATTCTCATATAGAATACCCTCTTTCTTAAACCCTAATTTCATGTGCACGATTTCTTAGTGATGTTGAGGTGATGTTCTTACATGCACTGTGATCCTTGGTTTTATTATCATGCTATGTTTTTAGACATCATGCTTTACTTGAGGTTAGAATCGGTTTCATATGTGTTGAGGTTTAGTTTTCTCTCCCCTAATGTGGTTTCACTCGTTGATCTTCATGGTGATCATTTCTAGGGTTTGATGTCCATGCATCTATGAGTTTTGGACATGGTGATTCTTGGTTTTCCTGGTGCCTGATACCTATTTCAATTGACACATGTTTCCTTTGATGCTTTGGTCGATACTCGTGAGTACATCATGCTTTGGGTTTCCATCTCATGTGGTTTTTGGTCGATAGGTTGATTGAGGGTTTGTTGCGATCGAAGCACCTTGGATTCATTTGTATGATGTGTAACATCCCAGGATTTGATGCCTCGGATAAAATACTCTTAAAAGGAATGATTGGACTACCCATATCACCAAGGTGCACCTCCTTTTCCAGAATCCCATCACTAAAGAACTCCATCGTTAAGCGTGCTCGTCTTGGAGTAGTACTAGGATGGGTGACCAGTCGGGAAGTTGATCCTGGCTTGTGTGTCAGTGTGGACAAAGTCTTGAGCCACATGGGAATGGCATGCCAGTCTTGAGCCGTGCGGTCCAGGCATGTAGGAAACGGTTGTCCATGGTTGACGTAGCCACCCTTGTGCTGGTATTCTGTGATCGGGAACTGGGTGTCCATGGGCCATTATGTGTCTGCACTGAAATGGGGAAGAGATTATGAGGCCTTATAGTTGAGCCTTGACGAGGATGTCAAGAGTCTAAGTGGGGGAGATTGTAACATCCCGAGATTTGATGCCTCAGATAAAATACTCTTAAAAGGAATGATTGGACTACCCATATCACCAAGGTGCACCTCCTTTTCTGGAAGCCCATCACTAAAGAACTCCATAGTTAAGTGTGCTCGGCTTGGAGTAGTACTAGGATGGGTGACCAGTCGGGAAGTTGATCCTAGATTGTGTGTCAGTGTGGACAAAGTACGCAGTTAAGGCTAGTGGTGGTTTGTGGGGCCAGTCGTCATTCCTGAAACTCTACTAGAGTCGTGGACAGTGGGCCTAGGCATTACATGATGTGTGTTATGTGAAGTGTAGTAGATGCTACATTCATTTGATTTTGTCTTGGTCGCTACACAGTTTCGGTCACAATGCATTGTTGCTTTTTTGGTCATTTCTCAAGTTTGATTGTGTTGCATTTGAAGGATTTTAGGCCTTGGGTGAAGATTTGTATCGATCTCAACTAGGGTTGTCACCTATGTTGACGGTCACTACCCTGACCCAAGCATTGTGATGCTACTCTTAGTGGGTTGACCCCTATCGGCCGCAACACATACCTTGAATGATGGTCGACAGACATACATGGGTACATGGTTGCTACATATATATAACATAGTAAGATTGCTACACATGTACATGTGAGTGATGGCTGATACTTAGTTCTATTTGGATGGTTGATTAATCAGGTTAATGATGATGTTATGACCCTAATGTGCTCCAAGAAAGTGGGAGATGATGTTATACCATAGGTACATAGGTACTGGAAGCATCATCCTTCTTCTAGGGTTTGGTTCCTCTAAAGGAAACTAAGATATCATCAGCCTCCAGGGATCATGCATGAGGCAACCACTATCATCCCCATTGTTCCTTATACTCGGGGTGTTAGGCTTCCAACCTTCTTGCCAGGGTCCTGCTCTCTCTCTCTATAACTAACCTTACCAACATCCTCACTATTAGAGGTCCTCTCTCCATGGGGGATCGAGCTCACAGGCATACCTCTACGCGGGTGAAGCCTATGCTCAACTTATGTTTGCTCATGATTATCCATAGCCCCTTATGCTTATCCCATAAGCCATCCATCCTGATCCCTTGTCTAGGGTTTCATCCTACTGTCAGCACTACTGACGTACTCTGGGTGCAAGCTATATCCTACTTGCAACAACCCATAAGGTTTCTATAGGTTCTTCTATAACCTCCTCCATGAAGGAGCTACCCTTCGCTCAAACATGCACGACCCTCTCCAGGGTTGGGTTTCCAAAGATACTAGGCCATCTAACCTCTCATGGCTCATATGACATCCAAGGCATGTCTATCCAAACATCCAGTCTACCATGACATCTAACTCATCATGTCATCTCTCTCTAACCTTCACTTAGGGTTAGGGTTAACATCATCCTCAAAGGGTGTTCTAGGTCTCTACCTTCAATGGAGGTCTCTACCTCCAAGACTAACTCTCTCTACCCATCCTCCTGACAAGGAGGTCTATCATCAGGTCTCTCCTGAGGGCAATGACAACTCGTGTCATACGACCTAAGCATGTATCTATTCTTTAGTTTGCGCTTAATCTATTAAGCTTATGTCTGTGACATCTTATTTACATGCTTTTCATTAATTTGGTGGAGGATTCCTTAGACCTTATTAACTTTACCCATACCTCAAGAGGGTGAGGAGAAGAGAGAAAACCCTAATCCTTAAGGTCCTTAATAGAATTGAGTTGAGAAGGGAAGAACAAGATGAGAGAGTCCTAAAGGTATCTTATTTCAATTCAAACCCTAAGGCTTTGGCCAGGCAGTCACACAGATCCGGGAGTCCTCGTATTCCGGCTAGCAGTGTGGAGGAAAATATTACCAGCCCACGGTCTTGATCCTTTTCTAGACACCTCCGACTTTCGGATAATCCTCTAATAACTCCCTTGGGATCTATGGAGTTTGTAAAATTTAATAATTATTAAAGATTAAGTGAGGAACCTATGCTCTGATACCAATTGTAACGACCCCGTCTCCCAGTAAACCCCAATTAAGGGAGACCCGAAGGACAAAGCCGTTATTCAATTAACAGGATCAAAGGTTCGGCAAATAATCAATAATAATTATGAAATTATACTAACTAACTGGAATTTGGTATAAAATTAAAACTTTACTTACCTTTGAAAACTTTGGAAATCTATCTATTCGGAGCTTGAATTATTCTATCTAATCCTCCTTGTACTTTATTTCTTTTTTTTCCACAATGTGTCACTTTACTATTTGTTCTTTCAATTGTTGTTCCTAAAATGCCGACAAACAAAACTTCGGTCAGTATATCGAAATATATTGGTATGTGGGGACAACCAAAAGTTTGCACATAAGGATAACAATCTAATTATCACAATCAAGATAATTAACCAGCCAATTTACATTTTTCAGTATGACATTCTCCACCACTTTTGCCCTAACCCTGGCATACCCACCGTAGGGTTTCCTTTGCTAATGACTTAAGGCCACCTTCTCAATCCCGAGCTTGGTGCCTGGGGGTCACCACTCATGATGCCCACTAGTCATGCAATATCATAGGCCACCTTCTCATTCCCGAGCTTGGTGCCTGGGGTCACCACTCAAGGTGTCCATTGGTCTACCCATCTGGGCCTCACCTTTGGCATCATCCATCAGGATGGCATGTAAGTGTGAGAATCCATACTTCTATTATTAATGTGATAATCATAGTGACTTTATAGTTTTTCAAGTATGAACATCCAACTGTTTAGGTTGCATTCAATGCGAGGAAACATTCGGAAATCTTCGTGAAACTAAAGCGGTTATTCATAATTAACCACATACCTGATTTATAGATTCAACAAGCTATTACTAATTCCAAGCAAGAAAGTAATCCAAGAAGCAGTTCAACAATCACAGAATTCCTAAAAAGCATACGTAGCCTATTTACTACACTTTACCAAGAATATACCTATTTAATTGACTTGGATTCACTTTCTAGGGTTTCTAATCCGAATTGGGTTTTATTAGGGTTCTTTTTACAACTTTCCTCATTCATACCCTAGAACAACAGTTCTAAGTGCAAAACCCTAATTACTCGCATATTCATATTAGAGCCTTTTTATCATCTTAGGTTCCTTCCGGATTAACAACTCCTAGTTCATTATGATCTAATTCACCTATGAATTCCATTTATCATTAATTCCAACTTTATCCATTAGAAAACCCTAATTATCATGTTAAGGGTTTCTATCCATGATTAGGAACTTTTTATATTCCAAATATCTTAGAGCCATCATTTAACAACATATTATCATATTTTTTGAATTAAATATGATCTTATACTCTTTTACCCTAAATTAGGGTTTCTAAGTGCTTAATCATTCATAATTGGTGTAAAACCCTAAATCATGTAATATATCATCTAGATCAGGTTCAAGTTTATCATTAATATTTCATCAGGTTACTATTACTTAATTTCGCCAATTAAGCATCATGAACCTAGCCATTAATTTCAATTAGGATTGCTAACAAAATTTCAAAGCCCTTTTCATTAACTTAGCACACTTTTCCAAATATATACATATTTAGGTATTCAAACAATTTTTACTGCATTTCTCATATTTTTTCGATCATTTTTCATGTATTAACTTCCCTCATCCGAGTTTTCTAGCTCAAGATACAATTTTTAACAAGAAAATCCTTTTTATTATTTATTTGCTATTTTCTAGAAAACCCAGGGCCGCTCGATCCATGGTCTGCGGATCCACTGAGGATCCAAAGGCCATGGATGCACGTGCCCCTTACAAAGCGATCAAAAGTAACAAAGGACACGACTGCCCTTACCAGCAAAACAGGCGCAGAGGGGCAACCCAGTAAAAGGTTGGGGTCTTCTTCTTCTTCTTCCTCACGTCGAGCACAGCAAGTGTGTGCTGGTCAACCTTAGTGTTGACTTCATGATCCCAACCACCTGCAACCGTGCCAACAGGTTGGGAAGCTCTGTCTCCCGTCGACGAACTCGACTAGGGGCCCAATTGCAGGCGGTAAACACGTCAGGGCTCTCTCCTGCTTGCCGGAATCCGGCGAGCTTCACGGAGGTGGCGAGGGCAAAGGTTGAAGTAGATTTAACAATTGAAGGCACCAACGAGATCCTTGTGCTCTGCCGCAGGGTTTGGACCAGCAAAAAGAGATGCTGATACCCCCTATCACCGTCCCCTATATATAGGGTCGGCAACCCCCTGCCAGATTGGGTACTTCCTCAATCGGCAACCAAACCTCATCAAACCAAGGGTGTTTCCCTTCGGTTTCTTTCCTTGAGTCCAACGGAATCCTTAGCCAACTTGCACATCCAGTGAATCACGAGGAATCTAAGAGGGAAAGTCCCTCAGTTAGCCACAGAATTACAGTCCTAGTGGGACTTAGGCGAATGTCATTCAATGTTGGATCAAGATCCAACGGACCTTGTCATTCGTGTTCAAACACAAAGGAAAGAAATCTATTTCTTTAATTCCAAATAATTTCCAAATTGGAGATAACTTGGAAAATCGATATCTCCCAAACCATAACTCCAAATTAACTCAAATTTTAAGGAAATGTTCCTTTAATCATTTCCTAGCTTTTTACAAAATTTGGGAAACAAAAAGCAATGGATGGGAAGGCTTCCTTCTCTCCCAAGTTCTCTCATTAATTAATCCAAATTAATTTGTATTCCTTTTTTTCTTTGTGATTATCTTATTAATTTGGGTCCCTTGGACCTCAAGAAATCCCAAAGGCACGGATTCCTGTATTCGGGAAAATCTATTTGCCTTTATCTTCACTTGAAAGTCAATTTCTCATATTTCCCTTTTATTAATCAATTTCTTTTCCTTTTTAATTTTCTTTTAAAGGGATTTCTCTTTATCTCTCTTACATTTTCCTATTGGGATTTCTTCTAACATTAGGAATCCTTGGGATATGAAAATCCACCAAGGATAACTCAATTATACCCCTTTTTACATATTTTCCACATTTTAACATTATTTTCAATTTCTTTCTTAACAAGGAAATACTTAATTGGTCTTTTCTTTTCTTATTTCATCCTCTATGCAACTTTAGACTCCTTGGGACCCAAGGAACCCAAGAGGCACGAAATCCAACTTTGGATTGTATTCTTTTGCCTTTATGGAGGTTTCCACACCTTTATTTTCTCAAAAACTTAATTATTCATTTACTATTTGAATTTCCTTGTTATTGGGCTCAATAGCCAATAAAGCCCACAAAGCAATCATCAAGGCTATTGTAATGAAATTCATGCATTCAATCAAAAGACATCATTATTTGTTCGTTTATATTTAATATGAGAAATTATATTTCTCAGCAAATGAACCCAAAATTGGGGTTGTAACAGTTGTTGTCTTTGCAGTTTGACTATATGTCACTATGATGCAGACTCAAACTGACTGAGCAATGCAAGAGAAGATCACAGAGTCTGGCTCTTCCATTGACCATGTGTGGTACTTATTTTGACTTAGCAATGATCAGTTGGATTTGTGTGGTATGACTCAAATCCTCAGGGCATAATAAAAGATGCAATACAGCCGTATATTATTTGCTTAGGGTCAAATACGACTCACATTGGATAACCCCTTGCCTTATTTTTTGTACTAATTTCTTGAATTATAATGCAGTAAGAAAAATCAACTGTTGTACATGTTCTTTGTATTCCTTCTAAAAGTTTAAATTGTTTTACTTCTCAGTGGTAACTGCCTAAATTGATTAATATGTATTATTAGTTTAATATATGTCATTTAGGTGAATCTACTAAACCTAATAATAATGTTATCTATCTGCTTTAGTTTACTTATGCTTATAATAGACATTGGCAGAGATTTATATCTCTCACTGGGACTTTTTATCTCACCCCATGGGTTTCCACATCTTTAGGTGGTCATGTATGATGAGGTAGAGATCATGCGGTTGAGGTTGAGAAGCAAGAGGAGCAGTAGCTGTTTAAAAAGTTGGACATGATGTTAGTATTTTATAGTAGAGTTCTATGTGTCGTTCATGTACTCTCAGGTCATTGGGGAGGTTTTTGTGGTTTGTACATCGATACAAGGTTTTGGCTACATGTCGTTGTTGTACAGATATGGCATGTATGTATTTGAATAAGTTATCATATGTAAAGGGTTGTGGCCAGTGAGCCAGTGAACAGTATCATGTAATAATCTTTTGGCATGAGATATGGAATACATGTGGTTTTTGTGGACTCAGATACAAATATTTCCACTCGAGGTGGATAAGTAATATCAGTTTTAAGTTACCTTATTTTATGGTGATCTAGTTGTTAGTGATAATTCCACACTTTGTTTTGAGTAATCTCATTGTGTGGTGTGTCGGGGAATCAGAGACAACCTAGAGAGACGAGGTGTTTAGAAGAGGAGTATTTTAGTTAGATAAAGGGGCTCTTATTTTTCCTCTAAGCTTGGTTGTGTATGGAAGTGATTATGATAGTGTAACAAACTATACATGGTGTAAATTATTGAGAATAACTAAGTACTATTTTTTCATCATTTTATTTTATGCTTCTGACCACATCATAAGAAATGAGATCTACTTTTGAGAGTTACTTTCAGTGTAAGTGAACGATGTAATATACCAATTGCATACTAATCTTAATTTACTTTGATGCATATAGAAAGAAAATGTTAGTGTGGATTTCTCATTAGCATATAAAACAAAAGAAAAAGGTAAGGTTACTTTTAGTTAGCAATAAAAATTTGATGGTTACTTCAGATTTCACCTATGATGTGTGTCGAAGATCTCAATAATGGGTTGGAGTCGTAGTATCGCTAGTTGGAGTTGCTCTTGTAGACCAGTATAGACTAAATTTTGAGTCAGTTTTTTTTTATGATTATCCATTGTGATGAGAGGTCGAGCCATTAGAGAAGGGAAGGGGTCACAGAGGAGAAAGTGCCCCCTCAACTCTAGAAAAATTTCAAAATAGTAATAGTAAATGTCCTCAACTCCATAATTTTTTTAACAGTAGTAGAAAATACCCCCCTCATATATGGGATTTTTTTAAATAGTAGTACTAAATGTCCTACTAAATCCAATAGTACTTTGACCAACAATACTTTAAACAATTGACTAAAAAAATATAACTCCAAAAACCACTCTATTCAATGTGCATTCATTCCTTTAAATTAAATTATGTTGACTAAAATAATGATGGTTGTTAAGTTTCCACAAAGTGGACATAAGAAAGTGCATTAGATGCTTATTCTTTTCCAAGATAGTCTTCAAACAATTGATTCAAATAAGGTAATGCTAACATTATTGTCTCAATACACAATGCGGAAAATGAAATTGTGTTGACTTGACTACATGCGGCTATTTAATTTGACAAAATATGTATGAGAAAGTTCATCAGAAGCACATTTTCTTGATAATGATTACATAAAAGCGTGCATAATACATAAGAATCAGAAATATGATATACTCAATTAGCAAGATGATCTTTGATAGACAGAGATGGTTCCAAATATGATTATGATCTAAATAAGAAAATATTTCAATTTTGTGTTTAGATTTTAGATATATAGTTAAACATATTGTAAAAGTAATCGTTATCTTATGGTTGTGTCAATTTTTTTCATACCAACAATTGTCTTTTCGATGTAGATATGAGGTTTTGAGTTTACTTTTTGTCAATCACCATACCTATACATCCTTGTAGTCTTGACCCAGATGTGCTCGATGCTTTTGTATCCTGGTCTTGTGTCCATTGGTACTAGCATTTATTAATTATGTGTATTTTAGCCATTTGTTATTATGACGATTGACAAGCACTATAAAGATTTTATTCAACTCACAGAATAATAGGTACATTCTTGTATTTTTTTTGGCTGATTCAATTTTTAGTATTGGCATCACAAAAATGTAATAATATTATGACTATCATAAACAAAATATGTTGGTGAATTATGTATTGGATGTTCCACTATCTATTTGTTTATTCTTCTTAAATTCTAAAATATTGGTAAAATGAAACTCTCATCATATTTAACATGAACTGTGTGTGATTTTTTTATTCACTTTATTTGATTAGATTGATACAATCTTAAGACTATAAGATATGAAGAGATATTTGTATACAATTGAGTAGCAATTAAAATATATGCTAGCTTACTATAAAAGAGGAGTAGAATAGAAAATAGTGTGGAGGAGAATGAAATCGATCGGAGATAACAACATATATTAGATGACTATCTTGCACACGAAAGAGATGAAATCCAAAGGGATTTTACACATAAAGGCCATTTCGACTATATAATCATGAGTTTTCTCAAAATACGATTGGTTTTAAATTGTGAAGATTTAACAAAAGCACGATTTTTGAATTTTCAACATAGATAGAGTATAGTGTTTTTCATGATATTGTTTGTCGTCTATGTTTCATATGGAAAGCACACAGTTCATACATATATATTCTAGTCAATAATATTAGCATTGTATTACTAATGACAATATTAACAGTGGAAATGTTTTTTATCATGAATGTTATTAAAAATCATTGACGCAACTGGGTGAATGATAAGTGACTCAATGTTTCAGTGATTTTATATAATGAAAAGGAAATATTTGACACCATTGACAAAAAGGTAGTAGTGAAATGATTCTACGGTATGAGAATTCGATTTAAATGATGACTAAGAAAATTATGTTTTTATTATGGAGAATATTAGTATATTCAAAAATTATAATTTGAGTGTATTTTAGATATTAGTTGACAATCAGTAATATTATTAGATATTTTCATAAATTTTAATTAATGACTAAATTTGTTCATAATTGTGCCCCCCTTCGAGATCCGGCCGGCTCCACCCCTCAGTTGAGCCCTATGATGATACGGCCAAAGAAAACATTCACTTGTTGCTATAAACCTTCCGTTGAGGTGGTCTAATTGGATATTGAATCCGTCACTCGCGTCTAACAAATCGACCAAACTTAAGAGTTAAACAAACTGACAAGTGATATGTTAGGTGAATACATTATTACCGAATTTCTTATGAGTTTGGTATAGTTGTCTCTTAATCTCCCTTTGTGGTTAGGATTCAACAAATCTCATGGAAATGACATCTCCAACATACATTTACAATATCAAATTGGATGTAATATCATAGAATGAAACATGTGCATATATTGCGGCTATTAAGTTGTATATATAATTCAAACGAAAGCTTACACATATAACTACAATTTGCACTGAAATTATGGAATGCTTGTTTCTTGATATACATGGCCGTATGCGTGGAGGGTTTTAGGTGGACATAAAAGGACTCCCACGACAGTGGCCTTTTGCTGATCCGCTGGGTTCGCTGCTTGGTTGATGCTCCTGCGAGAGCGGTGAACATGGAAACTTCGGGATGGCAGCCGGCCCGTCCCCCTTGCCTGAGCCGCTCCTCCTCTGCTTCACTCCTTTGCACGACCTCATATGGGAGCACAGCTTCTCTGGCTTGAACGGCCTCCGGCACTGCCTGCACAGTTATCATTTGAATATCGTTGGGATCTAATGAATCATTCAACCATTGTTGGTAGGGCTAAGAAACATGGTCATGCAGCGATCTCGGCACGAATGATAATGAGATACAAATAGAAGCAAGGCTTCTGGCGACTCACGAGCAAAATGGCATCGTCGCGGCCCTGTACGTTGAAGATGGAGTGGAGCTCGGCCTCCCCGGAGCCTCGCCTGATCTCGACCTCGAGCTGCTCCCACTGAAGCTCGACCTGCATAATTTATCATGAATCCTGGTCATGTCCAGTTTGATCTTTTTGACCGAAAAACCGTACTGTAGCTTATGTATTTTATTACCTTGGCCTATCCTCGCGACGGTGGGTCCGCTGCTTTCCTCCATCCGAAGCGTTCCCGTCATCACGCGGCCACCGCCGCCCGATGTGAAGCAGTACTGATTCGCTGACATCCACTGTCCTGCATGTGAGCAGGCTCCGCAATACCTGCGCGGCCCCGCCACCTCCGCCGCCCTTCCTAGGGTAGGTCCTGCTCTTCCTGAAAAGTGGGGGCAACAATGCCACCATCGTATCTGATGAAGAAGAAGTGACCGACCTACAGCCGTCCGCTACCGACGCCGCCTGGTCCTTGTGTTGGGAGATTTCGTTGTCGTCGTCGACGAATTCAAGTCTGAAAGCGCGTCTTAGGGAAGGGGTCGCGGGGGTCTGAGTAGAAGCGTCGGAGACAGCAGACCACGCAGCCATGAACGAGGAGGCGGCGGATGAGGTGGAGGAGGAGGAGGTTGACGACGAGCGGGTGACGTCGTCTTCATCATGTCGAAGTGGCGTGTTGCTAGACATGTTTCCATAGTTTGCATGGTCCGCGTCGTGATTTTCCTCGTCGTTTTCTTTCAGGTATATCGCGGCTTCCATTTCATATAGCCTTTGCTTTAGAGTCAGCGCCGATGCCGGGTTTTCTACGTCTACTGGCGGTTGGGGATCGGGTAACAATACAAATCATAATTAAAGAAATTCAATGATATGAGATAAGTGTTCTCAGAAATCGCACAACACAAATGTAGAGGATAATAAACACTTGCAATAGAGGATAGAGGGCAAATTCCGCGTTGCTGTTCCATATGCGAAATAAAAAAATTCGTTTCTGAGCTCCAGGGGTGTATTTCATCTTCATACACATCACAACGTCAACAATTTTGTGCTGTTCTTTTCCTAACAATCACTAGACGATTTTAAGCGACAATTTATTTTAAGTGATTCCTAAACAAACGGTCCTTTACTGCCATCCATATAATTCTTTTTTTTTTTCTCAGTATTCCCAAACACACGGTCCTTTACTATTCATATAATTCTTTTTGTTTCGAGTGATTCCAAAACAAACGGCCCATTACCATAATTTATATAATTCTTATTGTTTTCAGTGATTTCAAAACAACCGGTCTTTTACCATGATCCATGTAATTCTTTTCGTTTTCAGTGATTCCAAAACAAACGGTCTCTTACCATAACCCATATAATTCGTTTGGTTTTTAATAATTATGTTTACTTATGTGTCCCGGTATTGTCGTAGTCAAAATATAAGGAAACCAGACCATACCAAATCTAAAGCTGAGTATCAACTTAGAGTAATTGGAATTTTCTATTGTCTTAAAACAACCTATCAATAAGATTGAAAATAATTTGACCATTATGAAAGAACCATTATCATGTATCCTTCCACTCGCAAGTATTGTAATTACTTTTAATAACTCAAAGCCGTAAAATTTTGGTAGCTTAAATATTCCAAAGGTGGCATCTTCTTTTCAAATTACTATGTCATGCAAACCCGCAAACCAATTTTTGGAATGGGAAAAAAACTTGTGTATTCCACTGTAGTCATAGAAATATAATTCATAGAATATTAAAAAGGTGTTTTCCACAACACCACATTGTGGAAAAATTGATGGTCAAAATCGACACTTATTAGGCATAATGCATTATAGTGGTAGATGTTTTACGTGAGACGTTGTGATGGACATTAAAAATTGAGATGTAACTAATTTTAGGTTTTTCATTACATAAGATTGTCAGAAAAGATAGGGACTGTTTGGAAAAAGACATAAGATAGAAGAGTTCAAAGAAACATCCTATATTAATCGATCTCGGGTGTTCCATTCCAACATCATTACCAGTGATTTGGTGGAGATGTAAGGATTTATAATATTTTCGATAGGAGTGCCAAAATTTTAAGCCATGTTGGGTTCATATAGAGATATGAGTTGCTATTTAGGTGGAAATAAAAGTTACATTAGACCATATTTTAACATTAGTTTTACTTTTTTTTCTCATCGGCATTTAGATTAGGTTCTTCAAAAGATTCACCTCCATTTGTCACCTATTATTAAACCAATATACACCTCATTTGTGTATGATAAATCATAACCTTATGTAAACCTGAAAAAAAAAACAATGAACTAAGCAACTTTCATCTTCAAAGGGTCGAAGACATTGTGAAATGGTCGACGATGAGGCACTCAATTACATACTACTTTTCAAAAGGGCCCAAAATGAGTCATTCAATTACATACTACTTTTTGTTAAAATATTTTAATATCAATTTAAATTTTCGTGTCGAAAATCCAAATGAGTGGGGTCAAGTCCGGGTTCATGGATACGGGTTGGGAATTTACAGCCCTCCTAATTCTAGTATTAGCGAATACGGTTTGGACGTCAAGGCAATGAATATTACGACATTAACCATGCCTGCTGTTTCGTATTGCTGTGACTTTTGCTGTTGCATTCCATTTGAACCTTCCATTCACTCTAAAGACCCACCTCTAAAAGAAATAAATAGGTGTTTAAACGGTAGAGATTAGACGGCAACAGCCCCGCAACAGCATTTTAAACCATGGTCAAGGCATTGAAGCTAAAGAATGGATTTATCGTGTTTACTGAAAACAAAGATGTTGGAATTAGGAGCGTACCTTTGGTAGAGCAGTGAGGGCCCGGCACCGTGGTTGGTGAGGGTGATTCAGCTGTGTCGGCGCAGCTGCAGCAGGATGTGGACGAGCCCTTGAGTAGGTATTCGTTGTCAGCCACGGGAGTGATGAGGTCGTCGTTTGTCATTAGATCCTGCCACACGTACCCAGCCTTGTATCTCCTGTAAAAGGCAGGAAGGAAGGTCCATGATCCAGCTTGGTTCCGTGATGAACTGAAGCAGGGGTGGACTGTGCACTAGAAGAAGAGAATGGACGAAAGAAAGCTACCACTTCTGAGAACGATATATACCTCTTGTAAGACCACGCAAATGCTGCGGGCATGTCCTTTCCCCTTATATCCGACAGCCACCGCTTAACATCTGCGGCATGTAAAGCGTGCTTTAGAACCACCCCGAACCGACAACGCTGGCGTCGGTGATTGAAACTAAGGAATGGTTTGGTACGGTGTAAACAGAAAGCATCGAAATTAAACCAATTGCTTTCAGACAAACTCTTAATTTGTTTGGTTGGCAACCGTGAAAGCCAATTCAGGGAATTTATACGCACCGCCAGCCCAACTTTTCACATGGTTCTAATTCATTGTTTTAAGACGTTTTACTTTTCAAACCGTAATTTACGTTCTTACCGCATCCTACCAAACAGCGTCTAAATCAAGCAGCATCCTACCAAACGTACAGGGCCTAAATGAAGTAGAGCATCCTAACAAACAGGGCCTAAATCAAGCGAAGAAACAGATAGCAAAGAGAAGGACGAAGAAACACAGCTACCTCGGAGGCGGACGCCTCCCCTGCACTGTTGCTGGTGGTTGACGCGGATGAGGTGCGGCTGCTCCGTCCTGCCGTTGCGGCTGAGGAAGTAGACGACGTGGATCTTCCTCAGTTGCCCCGACCCACCTCCGGCGATGACGCCCAGACTTGCTGCTCTAGTTCCTCCACTCTCCGACATCTTCCTCTGCGATACGTCTCGCACTTCCTCCTCACGCTCAGTTGCCTATATAAACTCTCCCTCTGCTGGTTCCGATGCAACTGTCACTTCAGCAACAGAGCTGCCGACGGGGCTTGAGGCCAGAAACTAAGGAAAAGCTTACCGATGCAAAGGGCCAGATCGGCACAACGCAGACTCGCATGACTCGAACATCATAGATATTCACAAACATATATATGTGTGGTCGGACTGGAATCAACCTACTCATGATGATATCTCAGATGAGACAACTAAAGGTAACGTTGCCCCACCCGGCCGGCTTGGCATGGGTTCCCGCAGATTGTCCCTGTCTCCGTATACCAAACGCTTCTCCCGAAAATTTATAACGCCAACCCAACCGAGCTGCAGTACCCAGCAAATGGAACTAAAATATCACGGAAAGGTAGCCGGGCAGGGCACGCCTGACTGGATACAAACGTTGTTTATGTCCAGATTCCAGAAGCTAACCTCTTCTGAACACAGAACAACCCAACAGCTGTTGTTCCCTTGTTGCTCTCTGATCTCTCTCTCTCTCGTCAGACTTGCAATACTCTTTCCATGTGTATACATATCGCCTCGATCCATTCGCGCGCGCGTATTAAAGTAATCCATCCATATCATTGGCAGATAACACGGTATGAAAGATACAAAAGAAGACCGCATTTGTTTAGGCAACATCATGACCGCAAAGAAAAGATGAAAAGAAGGGATTGCAGAAGCAGCTGCTGCTGTAGCTTCACTAGTTCTCAGGAATGACCAACCTCGTAGACGTGGAAAGACAAAAGAGGGTAGCTTGAGGAAGGAAGAAGAATTGCATGCGGGAGACTCGAGGAACTCAACTGTAGCTTTGGGCCTCCCTCCCGTTCCTTTCCTCTTGCCTAATTAAATCCCCTCTTGGTTGTCTTCCTCTGTAGCCAATTGGCCGGTATGTTCTTTTGAGGGGCTAAATATTCTCTGTGTTGGCCTATCTCTCCTCCATGGACAAGGCAGAGGATGCAGGGCATGTGAAGAATGTAGTTCATATAGACGTACGCAACCCGAGTAAACAGTAAATCATTATACCATATCAAGTTGTCCAACATATACTATCTTTAAAGTATTTCCGAGGTTTTGAATGAAGAATGCTGCTGCAGCAGACGAAGACGGTGGATATTCTCTAAGGACTCAAGCGTGAAACGTGCACAAGAAAATCACAACGATATTATGCAAAGGAAATTGATCATTCTTAGATTGATGTTGGACAAACAATAAAAATGAGAAGAAACTACAGCGTTATTTTTCGGCTTCCGTACAATGTCTGCTGCGCAGTCGTTAAATAGAAACGCACAGAGGATAAGTGAACAGATGTGTTGCGGTTAGAGACCGGCCATTTAGAACCATTTAAGCAGACAAGATGTGTCATGTGTATAATTACATCGACTGGCCAAGTGGCAAAACTTTTTAAGAGATTAACCATGTGGGAGTAAAAGTTTACCTTTGAGCTTTAAAATGCCATTTTTCTATAACAATCCACCATTATTTCAAAATAAAATAATAAAAATTCAAATAAGAGCTCAATGGAAGAACTTCAACAAATGACATGCATAACTTTTAGTAGAACTAGGTTCTTTGAACCAAAGCACATGCATAACTTTTAGTAGAACTAGGTTCTTTGAACCAAAGCATAGATGATTTGTAGAACTATGTTCTTGAATCAATTTCTCTTTTATCCGATTAGAGGTTCATTACTCACATGACATTCATAAAATCAATTATCATACTTACAGTTTGGCGTATTAAAGCCATGCGTCTATTTGGAACATTCACGAGTGCTTTAGAAACTTGCCCATATCTCAACGGAAGTGCCCCCACTTCACACTCATATAGTCAAACTTTCATCAAGTATATATTATAGTTATATACACCATCATTAATGTTTATGAAATCTATTATGAATAAATATATTTAACTATTCACTACAAGTTATTATTTACAACATATACTTTTTCTGTAATTTTGTGTTCCAACACCTCTAAGTTTGAGACAAAAGATACTGCCACAACATACTCATCACTAGTTTGTAGCTTCACGAACTTATGAGTAATCTGGAGACACTTATGAAGTCATTCTCTAAGAATATGAGACGAAAGATGAGGACGAAAATCATAGTTAAGAAAAGTAGCACAAACTATATAGA
This sequence comes from Alisma plantago-aquatica, assembly GCA_963693085.1. Taxonomy (NCBI): domain Eukaryota; kingdom Viridiplantae; phylum Streptophyta; class Magnoliopsida; order Alismatales; family Alismataceae; genus Alisma; species Alisma plantago-aquatica. The sequence continues at coordinate 509,342,190 of OY856414.1, forward strand.
GAGAGTCTCAAAAGAATCGTATTCATCCTTTAATGGCTCATCTTGTAGTAAGGAAGAACAAAAACTCTAGAGGTAAGAAGTCAAATTCTTTTTCTAATAAAACTTCTAGATCTTTTTCCGCTAGATTTGTAGTTGTGGGGAAAGGAGGCATCAAAATGATTAATTCCCATAAATATATGCGTCGTTAACCAAATTTATTGGATTACAACTCATATCTAACTTGGGTATGCAAAATATAATTGCCAATTTAGTTAAAAGTTTCAAATTATTGTATTATCTATTTGTAGTAAATTATTGTAGAGTTTAAGATATGTATCATTATATCAAAATAGTCTGAGTTTTCATTTTTTGTGCAACTAGTTTTGGTGTCTAGTATAAGATTTGTTTTGAATCTAAATACAAATGTATGTATGGTTATCTTGTTATTTAAACATCTACATGTCATCAGATACTTGTTTAGGGTTACCTTTGGTGTAATTGATATTAAGGAAAAAATGAGGGCTCAACGTTAAAAATTTTCATTGAATTATAATTTATTAATCTTATTAGATGGTTTAGTAATATTTCACACAAATTATTCTAATTAACTTCAATTGTGGACAAAATTTAGTTCCAAGTTACGGTTATTTGGGTTTAGCCATGTGATTGTAAATTAAATTGACATGTTTGTACTTAGAATTACCAAAAGATAACATAGTGGACCTCCTCAGTCATAACTCTACTGGATCCACTCATCAAGGTTGTTCCCCTTTCTCAAGACATCTTGCTCAGTGCTAATTCTTGCAGCAACATCATCCATTTTCATAGCATTATCTCCAACCTATTTCATATCAACATTCATCTTGACTAAAGAGTAGATATGCATACAAAACCTACTATGGCTATGTCTTCACATTATAAAAAAAATACAATTGGTTTCAAATAAGATCACATCTATGCATATGATCATCATTTTTTCTTAGTCCCAGAAAATAGAGTTCTTATCACTAAAGACAAAAAATACATAAGGAGTGGATTTGTTATCAAGGTTTCTACCCTTTCTCCTTAGGGATATATGCATATGCTTTTCATTCAAACTTAATCAGGAAAGAACGAGAAGTTGTCTTCTATGTCTATGCACTTTGTCGAGTTCTTAAATTCAAAGATATTAATGGTGATCTATTTAGCAAGTAACAAGAAATTGTGTAGTCTCCTTCTGCAATTCATTTTATAGGTTTCCATGCATAATCATTCATGTAAATATGTCAACATGGTTCTATTTATTCTTTCATTCAAATCATTATGTTTTGAGATATTAGAAATGATCCTACCATGCTTAAATCCTAATAGTATGACATCATAATGCTTTAGAAGTGTACACACTCCAATTTTTGAGAGAAGACTTCCAACTTTGTGCATGTCTCCTTTAAACCATAACATGAGTTTATTGAATGCAATACACACCTAGTTCATACTCTAGAAGCAACAAACCCACACTTTCCTAGATGCAACATCAATATTGTTCACAAAGATCTATACCTACCCAATGATTTCTAGTCTATAGGACCACAAACATCATATCAAATTAAGTGTAGAACGCTAGACTTCTTTCTGTATGGATCACTAATTAGAGCCTTTGTTTTGTCTCAAGAAAACAAGTTTGACAAGAACTAAGAAGTTAAACATTGTGTACATAGTGGATTGTTTGTCTCTTTGAAAGAAGCTAAATCCATTTTCACTCATGTGCCCAATACATTAGTGTCACATATATGGAGAACTAAGTCTGTATGCAAGACAAATTCTATAAAAAGCACTACAACCATAATATAGAATGTGCAATAGATTTTCTTTTAGAAATGAACAAATATCCTTTGGTCACCTTAACTTTCATGCCACCAAAAATAGTATGATATTCATATCTATGTCACGACTAGAAGTTATCTTCTACTGCATGTCAGGAATATGTTTATTATCTTTGAAAAATACTATATAGTATTACTTGGTATGAAGACATACATCACTAATACTATGAATAACACTTTTATAGTTTCTGGTTCCCATTTTTCATGTCAAAATCCCTAGTTATTTGAAGAAAGAACTTTCACAACAAACACATGATGGGCATGTTGAATCACTTGGACTTAAATTTGTAAGTGATTGGCTCTAGTGCAAGTGGGAGATTGTTGGTAGTACGCTCTAAGATCCAATAATAAGATTAGTGTGATGTCACACTTTGTAATTGGTTTGATTATTACTAAAGGTAATTATGTTTTTATGTTAACTTCAATATAGGATAATTAATAAATATAAACATGTCCTGTGAACACATGATTTAGTGACATGTGATTTCAAGTTGAGGACATGAACATGAGATCATGTGTATGCAAAGAGTATGTATTACTGTCTATGTCCCTAGTCAGATATTATTGTGCAAATTAGGTATACAATAATACATTAAGTCTAGTTTGTGTGTTGACTGAAAATGACATCTCATTAGTCATGATATTGGAAATCAAGTCAAAAACATAGGTACTTGTTATGAACAAGTATGTCTGATAGACCCAACTTGAGTATGATACATGGAAGCTAGAAATAGAAGTCATAATAATATTTCAATCTGACAATGGTGATTGTGGTCCTTAGAACTAAGGTTACTACAATGATCACATACTACCCAGAGATACCTTGAAGAGGCTTTCCATACAAGTAGTGTTTGGTTACACTGTGACACATGTGGATAACTATGAATGATGTAGATGAAATTTTTCCATCCCATTAGAATGATATCCTAGTCACTTTATGAGTGAGAGTATGAAATTCATGACCATTCTCTTGTGAGTCAATATGTGACATTGAACTTGCATATACCTCAAATAGTATACTCTAGATCAAGGAACAAAGGTTGAACATTAATAGGATGTTGTTTCCATGACTCACATTTAATATGATATTATACACAAAGGGACTCTTGCAATCACTAAACAACTGGTCACATCACTAGGTTGAAGTTGTTATATAACTGGGTGGCAATGAAGTCTTTTTTAAAACCAATCATTTCCTTGAAGTAATAATATGATTATAGACATCACTACCAACATAATGTGGAGCATATAGGATCACACAATTAGGACACACATGGAAGAAGGGTATAACCATGGACACAAGATTAATTGGTTATTTAAAGGCTTAGGTAATTAATTAGATCAATGATAGACTATTTGGAAGTTCAATCAGACAATTGGAAAGTTACGTTAATTGACTTGATAGACCGATTGACCAACTGGAAAGACAAGTTGGTCGACTGAGACAAGATCATCCAAACTAGACAAGATCAACTCAATCAATCGAATGGCCAGTCCAGTCAGATGACTAGACAAGATCAATAAATTAGTCAATCAGTTCCAAAATGTTATGATACACTCCACTCAGCAGAATGTTTGTTGGCAAGTGCAAATTCAATTGATGCTACCAATGATTTTTTGTTTCTCTGGGTTTTATAAACCATGATTCCTTCCTCCCATATTTAAGGGTGCATGACTTACAAATTTTTGGTTACACCTTTTGACGCATGAATCCTAGTTGTCATTGCTCACAAGGGAGAGAAATAGAAGGAGACTGAATTCAACTCTAGCATGTAGCCAACATAAAAGTTGCTCCTTCCGTGCTGACTCTTATAGTATGACATGGAGTTACCATCATCTGCATGGGATATGCACACAATTTTGTGACTACACTGGTAGGACATCATTGACATCCATCTATGTGATGCCACAAGTGCAATATATCCCCTTATGAGCAACATCACCATATATATGTGTTGGTATGTATGCCCTGAGAGCCAATCATGGGATGATTGGTGGGATACATTAAGATTGATTTGATAAACATCAAAGGCAAGCTTCCAATTCTTTCTAGTTCAGTCATATGAGATAATGATAGAACAGATTGAATGTCTAGAGAATGACATTACTCAATGACGTATGCTTTCAGGTTCAGGACATGAACGATGAGATCATACGGATGCTAAGAGTTTGTACAATTCTTATTATGTCCCTAGTCAGATGTCATTGTAGAAGGTAGATAGACAACAATGACACACAAGACTAGATTGTGGTGTTGGTTGATGATAGAATCTCATTAGTCATGATATGGAGATATCAAACCAAACACATATGTACTTGTTAGAGAACTAGTGTACCGGACAGACCCACCGTGAGTTTGACACATGAAACCATGACATGGTAGTCACAGTCAGTTCTCACAGTGATGGTGGTGAGTGTGATTCTTTGACCTGAAATCATTACACTCAACACATGTCGTTGGGTACACTTTGACATCATCAAACGCAGTCCTGAAACATGGGTTGTTATAAAGGTGATGATTGGGTGGCTTTGACACATGGGGATTTTGAGGGGTGAGTGATAGATATGGGATTTGTCCCTCCTAAGGGAGTTTGATATCCATGGCCACTTGATGAGTAGGATTGAGATAGGCGTGCACATGCATGTGTGAATCAGTATGTGATATTGATGTCATACATATCTCCTCCAATCTACTCTGAGATCAAGAAAGTGAATGAACGTTGAAAGGATGACTGTTCCATGCCTTGAGTTCATTCGGGATATCAGAGACAAAGGAATTATACATTCATCACTATAACACCATTTGCGGATTGTAGGATTGAAAGTTGTTCTCCAACTTTCCTTTTCACTTGGGTAGCACTGATGTGCGACTAGGCACCACTCTTTGCTTGTGAAGTCATAAGTGTTATGGACTTTCACTGCCAATGTGAAATGGGCCTATAGGGTCACACACATAGGATTTAACCTGGAAGAGGAGTTTATCCACAAACGATGTTTAGATTGATTGCTAAAGGAGTTTAGTAGTTCAATTAAACACTCAATCAATTGATAGCTCAGTATCATAGTGTTCAAGGTGTTGCACTCAATCAATTGATAGCTTAGTATCATAGTGTTTAAGGTATTGGACCAATTGATTAGAGTATCAGATTGATTGAAACTACAATTGATTGATTTTGCGCAGTCTGCACTCCCAACCGATCAGCTCGTGTGACGAACCGATCAGCTCAGGTTGGTAAACCGATCGGCTCATGTGATGAACCGATCGGCTCAGGACAGGCTAAACCAACCGGTTCAAGGGTTGAACCGATCGGCTCAACTGGTCCAACTGAGCGAGTTGGGAAAGTCAGGTTGGTGAGAAATTTCTTTTCGTTTCACTTGTACAAATTTGATTTGGACAAGGACTAATATCTGATTAGTTGGAAACAAACATGAAAGTCAATTCGAGTTGGACCAGGACCACGAACCGATCGTCTCATGCTTGAACTGATCAGCTCAGGTGTCCCAACCGACCAGTTCAGGTGTGAACCGATCGGCTCAGGTCCCCAACCGATCGGTTCATGCTTGAAACGATCAGTTCAGCTAGCGCAGTTGGTTGTTTTGTGGAAAATCTCGAACCCTTCTACTCCTGCTTTAATCCTGCATTGCTCGGGATAGAGAACCCTATCCCATGACCCTTCTATATATATAGGGGTATTGGGGGCTTCTCAAGTACAACTCAGAACACCAGTTGCTCTACAAAGTTGTCGTTCTCTCTGGTTGTGGTAACCAAGAGAGCCCGAGCAAGTGCTACCCGATAAGGGAGGCACAGTAAGGGAAAGACAATTGTAGAAAAGCGACTAATTGTAGGAGAGTGTGTCGGTGACTAGTACGCCGATAGGAGGGTATGACTCCTTCTGGTGCCTTGTGCAACAAGACGATCGGAGTTCCAGGTGGTCTGTGTGGACTACTGTAGAGGCGGGAGATTTTTGCCGCTCGGAGGACAGCTGTCAATCCCAACAGTCCTGGTGAGACCAGGAGATACACAGACATCGTCCAAGACCAAAGGTGAAGACCGCACAAGCTATGAGGTAACATCGCTGAGCAAGCCTCGGGACAAGGTATGTCTCTACAAACCATCCTTCTAGACGTTGATGCGATTCCTGAGTTATGGGTTTTGGGAGAATTTTTTTTGTTTCCGCTGCCTTCTCTGCCTCCCCTAAAACCCAACAATATGTTGTGTCAAGGTATATCTTATGTCCCTCCTTTAGGATATATCATTATTGATGATATATGCTTGTGGGAAATGTTAAACGTATATTTTCTCTATTGTGAATGTCACCTCCATAATCCCAACATTGCAGACCGAATAATATTCTGGTTAATGTATCGGAGAGTATGAGGATTGTGACAACCTGATGCCACACGATTAGATAACTCAAAACCAAAGTGTGTGATTAATAGCTAAATAAGCACATCACTACAAAACATGGTATATTAAAACCAATCTTATATAACCATTATGTATAGAAACATACTACATCAAAGCTCCACAAATTGTACCATATCACATATCAGTATAGATATGTTCATATGTATAGTGGCCAAGTGCCACACACCTGTTACAAAAGATAACTTGTTCACATGTACAAGCCATATATACAACCAAGGCATACTGCCAAAACACGTATCGAGGTACATATCCTATACAAAACACATCACTCCCAGACCTAAGAATACAGGGACAACACATAGGACTCTACAACACAACACAACATAATAACTTATCCAACCTTCTATGTTTACTAATCTTCGAGTTTCTCTTCCTCAACAGTATGATCTCTACCATGCCGCAGACGACCACCGAAAAAGATGAGGCGAACCACGAGGGTGAGACCCATGTCCCGATTAGAGATATAACTCTCTGCCAATAACTATTGAATCACAAATTATGCTTAAATAGGAAATAACACTATTAAACAAAATGAGCAAATTCAAGTAAATGAATAATTCAAACTGGTTACATAGACTAAGCAACACTACTACAGAACCTACCTTTAGTGTCGATTATTTGAAGCCTTTAGTGTCGGTTTCTAAGCGACACCTATGTGGGTGACACTAAAAGTCCACCCATTAGGCGTCGGTTCCAAAACCGACGCCCAAACTCTTCGCGCGCCACCGGAAGCGCGCCATCAGGGGACAATAGGTGTCGGTTATTAGATAAGAAACCGACGCCCAAAACTTTCGCGCCACAGAAAGGGCGCCATCTTGGCCACTATCAGTGTCGGTTATTTACAAATAACCGACGCCATATATTAGGAAATAGACGTCGGTTATTTGTAAAAAACTGACACTAGAACATTATGTGTCGGTTTTTTACAAATAACCGACGCCCAAACCCGTGCCATCTTGGCCACGGTCGTGCTGTCCAGCACGGTCGTGTTGTTAAGGAAATAGACGTCGGTTTATTGTAGGAAAACTGACACTATATCATTATGTGTCGGTTATTTACAAATAACCGACGCCTATTGTTTTTTTTTCTGTCAGTCTGCAGACCTGCTGTGGCTGGTCGTAGGATGAGAAACTTGTTCAGTTCAGTTATGAACTGTAGGTTTTACGACATCCATTGATATCAGCCGACAACAGGCCGCAAACCTGCAAAATTAACAATAAAAGAGTTCCATTCATTCACACATTTATAAACATTCACACATGCTAGCAATCTGTAGTTCCATTCATTCACATTCACACATGTAGAAACATTCATATAGCAACGAACACTTTCATTCATTTTCACTCAGACACATGTAGAAACATCCAGACATGTAGAAACATTCACACATATATTATAATTCAGAAATTCATTTACAAAGTATCATTGTTTAGTCATTATTCGCTATCAGGATCCCAATTATATTTTAAAGCCCCCACTAATTGTATGGTTGTTGCCCATTCTTCGATTAATTCATTTAATTCTCCCATCGTATAGGGAGCATTAACATTTGGTAAGTCATTTCCTGTAATGGGGTCAGCTTTAAACACCTGTAAAGAGAATGATGTATATATATAATTAATGAGCTATAAATAAGATTGATATATTTTGATCATATTATCTAATGAGACTATATAATACCTGAGCAATACATTCGATATCCAGTGCGGCATGTTTGATAATCATGTGCATATATCGCATGACATAGTATCCACATGCCCATCCGTTGTTTTGTGTAGCACACTATAAATTGTTTTGTGTAGCACACTATAAATTCAAACATACAAAATATTAACAAATACAACTAATTAAGCATTATTCACATAAATAATATATACATATATTGCAGTCGGGAACTTATTTTCACGTTCTTCCAAATTATTGGCTGGTTCTTTTTCATGGGGACCTTTCCTCTAGCCTTTTTGTACTCCTCAAAACCCCTACATGTTAATGTAACACAGAACATTGCAATTAAAAAGTAATGTAATAACATATGTTAACGGATATGAAAAATGAAATATTTCTCACCGAAATATTTCCATTTTCATTATGTGTCCAAATCTTGTATTCAATTTACCCCCCTTAGGATCTAGATAATACACAGTGAACGTTTCAGGGGCAATAACCAATAACTCCCAATGCCTACCCCAAGAGGAAAAAAAGTTAAAAATTAATAACTCAAAATCCACAATAAAATGTAATTTTCTTAAGTCCAAATTATAATAAGCAAAGTAAACTTACTCTACATTGAATGGAGCCATTATCACCGTCTTCTTTTTTACAGCAAAAATTGAAAAAGCCTCACAGCAGTATTGTTGAACTGATGTAGGGTCTTTAGCTACTAGACTAATCAAGGATGGAATCAAAAACCCTACATGTTTGAATCCAAAATCTGCACATATGTTGTCTAAGTAGCTGCAAAATATGTATTAATTATGCATGCATTAATAAATAAGAAACCAGATCACCAGATCATACACAAGGTATATGGATGTATAAAGAATATCTCACCTTATCCATAGCTCTATCACAGATGTATTTAGCCAATCATATCGAAACAACTCCAAAATATCTTGTATAAATAGTGTTACGACCCGCGTTGAGCTTACCCTGTAAGTACGTTGTTAAGCATGTGTTTAGCTGTTTTGCTAAGTTATAAACTTGCTTTTGTTAATAGTGTTTTGATCTTTCAGCTAGTGTTAATGTATCATTAGCTTGTTTTCTTGTCCTGAGGTTGAGGACAAGTTTGTGCTTGATCCGTTGCCAGAGAAATCACGCGAAACCGACCTACGAGTAAAAAGATATGAGCTTTTTAGTGTCTAGGGACCTATGTGTAATTTCGGAAAAGTTCTTGGGCATTTTATGTTTGGCCCCCTGGGCGCCCTTCCTTATCCTTTCCTTCAGTTTTCCCTTTTTAACTCTGTTAGCCGACTCTGGAAACGAAGTAATTCATTTCGTTTCCATTCCTTCTACCGTTCGTTGGTAGTGAGTGAGGGAGAGGATCTGAGAGCGGGAGAGAAGGGAGATCGCAGCTCCCAGCAGCCACCTCCTCGCCATCGATGTCAACGCCTAGCTTCCCGAACCTAGCAGCCCCCTTCTTCATCTTCTTCACCTTCCTCTTCCTCCTGCAGCCGCGAAGAGGCTGACCATGGAGATGGTCTAGGGAGCGAACGACGCCTCCCCTCCGTTCTTTCTTCTTGCCAACTGCTTGCTAGGTCATTCCGAAGCTATAGGAGTGATTCGAGCAAGAATCGTCCACCGAATCGACCCCGAGCTCCTCTTTTACTTCTGCAATTTCCGTTTCTGCACAGGTTGCACGGCGTGCAAATCAGTTTGCACGGCGTGCAAAGTTACAGAAAACAGGACAGAAAGTCGGCCAGTTTGCACGGCATGCAGATCAGTTGCACGGGGTGCAGATCAGTTGCACGGGGTGCAAAGTTGCAGAAAAATAGAACAGAAGTGTTTCTGCCCAGATTGCATGGGGTGCAAATCAGTTGCACGGCGTGCAAAGTTGCAGAAAAGCAGAATTAGGCGTGTTTGTGGACGTTTTCGGTGTATACGAACACACCGAAGTGGGTGAGTAGTATTTCATTTATTTATCACCATCGAACTCAATTTTATTGTAAATAATGCTTCGTTATAATTAGGGTAACTTCTAAACAGTATGAATGAGATTAAAGAGATGTGTTTAACTCTATAGAGCCTAAATTACTTAGTGTAAACGAAGAAAATAGTGAATGTTGTCTGTACTGATACTGCTGTGAATATGTTGAGCTCTAAATGAATGTCTGCTATTATGACAAGTTTAGAATGATGTGAAATTATGTATAAAGATGAAAGAGATAGAAGTGTTCTTAAATATATTCAGTGTGAAATTATGATTGAGTTATGACAATTTATATTTACTGCTTTAATAATGATGATAGATTTAGGTGCCCTAACACCGTAGAACCCCTTTGAGAGGTCTGCTTCTTAGGGGTGAAACTCGTGTTGCAACAATAACTGTGCGGAGTCACGGTGGCACGAGGACAGAGAGACAGTGTTCAACAATAAATCATGCGGAGTCACGGTGGCACTAGAGAAAATAGGGGTTATTCAACATTAATCCGTGCGGAGTTACGGTGGTAACGCAGTGAGACTCTCCGCCTGTGTGCTCAGGTTAGAGGAGGAGTCTAGAGCACTCGGAGTTAGTGCATTGAGGCCGGTGAGCCTGTAGGCCGGAGAGCTTGTGGTCCTGTAGCAGAACAGGGTTGGCAGTCAGACTTAGCATTTCCATGGTGTGTTGCTAAGTCTTGTACGGTGGGATCATAGTTCGCTACGGATTTTTATATGCAGAGTACATTGTATATGATTAGGGCATAATAATGATATTAATATGAATCATATAGGATCACAGTAAATTTAATATGTTAAGAGATTTGAACTTCTGTGCCAATTCTCTATAACTGTTTATTTGTTTAAAATATCTGTTATTGCATAGAAATGAATTTGTTATCTGTAAACCTGCTATGTCATTAGAACTGCCCTGCTTAGTTCTGCACTTATCTTTATTTAATTTTATCTATCTGATGAGTTGTTTAGTGATAGCTAAATGAATTACTATTCACTGAGCGAGTAGGCTCATACCTCTACTCAAACATTTTTAGGTCAACATCAGCAACAAGAATCGGAAGGATCTTTCCGTCCTAACGCTTAGTCTGTAGAAGGTATATGTAGTTAGTCTAGTTAGAGGTCTCTTAGTCCTTTCCCATCGATCCTTGGAACATGGTGTGGGTGAGAGAGAATGTGTATGTGGAATGTATATAAAGATGTAAATTAACTGTTATGTTTACTTTCTGTTAAACAATGTTACATGTTGTAAACTCTGTTTATGTTCTCTAGCCAGTTTAATTGAAATGCTTCCGCAATAGTTTATTATGTTTTAGTTTACAACAATAATCCGGATATCATTACGAGGTTTTTAAAAAAAAGTTCTCAGTGATTTGTCTATGTGATAATCCCTCCTTCGCGCCCTAATCTCGTGATTAGTGGTTAGTGTGAGATCGGGGTGTGACATCTTTTGGTATCAGAGCTTAGGTTGAGTACATAGTTACTCAGAGTCCAAGTCAGGGGACGATAAGAGACCAATAGGATTAAGGTTTAGGTGTCTTTCTTCTATCTGTAGTTTTCTAACAGGAAATATTCTGTTATATTATTGCAGATGGCAGGAAGAGGTTTTGGTCATGACGACCAGGCCGAGAGTCATGTTGGCCCTGATTCTCTGTACATAGGTCCAGGTGGTGGTGACCATGTGGATGAGGCATCCCGTATGTACAGGATGTTTCTGGAGACCAGAGAGAGGTACAAGGCTGATAGGAGAGCTTCTACTTCTACCAGCAGTAAGGATTTGATGCGATCTTATGAGCTTGTGAAGAAGCTTGGTGGTACAGAATTCAGTGGTACTACAGATCTAGCAGAGGCTGATGAGTGGTTGAGACAGATAGAGAAGGTCTTTCGTCTGATGGAGCTTTCAGAAGAGAAAAAGATTAATCATGTAGTCTATCTTTTGACAGGCGATGCAGAGTTGTGGTGGCGTGGTGTGGAGGAAAAGAGGAGAGGTACAGAGCTTTCTTGGCAAGATTTCTCTGAAGAGTTCCATCTTAAATTTTATCCACCTACTTTCATTAATGAGAAAATCAGGCAGTTACAGAACATTAAGCAGGGGAACATGTCAGTTACTGAGTATGAAGCACTTTTCACCCGATTAGCGAACTTCTGTCCGCAGCTTGTTCCCGACAACATAGAAAGATGCAGAAGGTTTCAAGAAGGGCTGAGGCCAGAGATTCGGCATACAGTTTCTGCTACTAGTAGGAGGAATAGAGAGAACTTTGGTGAGTTTGTTGAGGCTGCTAGACAGGTTGAAGAATCTGTGAATGCTGACAAAGTGCCTGAGTCTAAGAAAAGATCTACAGATTTCAGTAGAGGACAGTCCAGTAGTGGATATAGAGGTGGAGGTAGAGGTTTCTTTTCTAAACTCGGGCGTGGCTTTAGCTGTTTCAGTAGACAGAGATGTGAGGATGTTACTTCTTCTAGAGGTAGAGGGAGATACAACCTAGAGAGATGGGGAAGTGCCTCTAGTGGACAGACTTCTGGATCGTCAATGTCAGTGACAGGTCCCCAGAGACAAGAGATACCACCATGTGACAAATGTGGAAGACCACATACTGGTCAGTGTTGGGGTCCAAGTTGTTTTGTCTGCGGACAAATAGGACACATCAGAAGGGAATGTCCTCAGCTTCAACAAGCAGCATCACAAGCTTTCCAGCCTCAATACCATGATGTTCCGAGTTCTTCTGTGGCTTCTGGTTCCAGAGGTGGTGGAGTGCCCAGTGGCAGAAGTGGTCAGAGAGGAAAGCGTGGCAGAGGGAGAGCTTCGGCACGTTTCTTCTCTTTGACACCTCAGGAAGGTATAATCTCTTCACAAGTCGTTATAGGAGAGATGCTTTTGTTTAATAGTATACCAGTTTCAGTTTTGATAGATCCGGGTGCTACTCACTCTTTCATACGATGTTCTTTAGTTGGTGAACTTAATCTGTTAACTCAAGAGTTGGTAGATGAGTTAGTGTTGAGGGTTCCACTAGGTGGACCAACAGTTTTATCAGAGTTCTGTCCCGGATGTTTGTTATCTTTTGGAGGTTACACCTTTGCTGCTAATCGCATACCCCTGGATGTCAATACTTTTCAAGTCATCTTGGGTATGGATTGTCTTGAGACATATCGAGTGCAACTCGATTGTTGGAAAAAGGAAGCTACCTTTCAACAAGGTGAATTTTCTTGTGTCTTTACTGGAGACAGAAAAGTTCTGCCTACGTGCATAGTATCAGCTGCTGTAGCTGATAAGATGCTACAGAAAGGATGTGAAGCGTTCCTTGCTCATGTGGTTGACACTAGAGCAGAGAAGAGCACCGCCAGTGTTTATGATGTGCATGTGGTTCGTGAGTTTTGTAATGTCTTTCCAGAAGAGTTGTCAGGCTTACCTCCTGTCAGAGACATTGATTTTGAAATTTAGGTATATCCAGGTAGTCATCCAGTAGCACTGCCAGCTTATAGAATGGCACCTGCAGAGTTGAAAGAACTCAAGGTGCAGTTGCAGGAGTTGCTGGATAAAGGTTTCATTAGACCCAGTTCTTCGTCGTGGGGTGCTCCAGTCCTATTTGTTAAGAAAAAGGATGGTACCATACGTCTCTGTATAGACTACAGGCAACTGAACAAGATCACTATTAAGAACAAGTATCCTTTGCCAAGAATAGATGATATGTTTGATCAGTTGCGTGGAGCGACGATTTTCTCTAAAATAGACTTGAGATCTGGATATCATCAGCTCAGAGTAAAGGCTTCTGATATTCCCAAAACAGCTTTCAGAACCAGGTATGGGCATTATGAGATTCTGGTCATGTCGTTTGGGCTGACCAATGCCCCAGCAGCCTTTATGGATATGATGAATCGGATTTTCAAACCATTCCTAGATCAGTTTATTGTGGTCTTTATAGATGATATTCTGATCTATTTCAGAGATGATGTACAACATGAGCAACACCTGAGGGTTGTGTTGCAGTTGTTGAGACAACATCAGCTGTATGCTAAGTTTAGCAAGTGCGAGTTCTGGTTGGCCGAGGTAGCATTTCTTGGACATGTTATCTCGAGAGATGGAGTTAGCGTTGATCCTAAGAAAGTTGATTCTGTGCTTCAGTGGGAACGGCCTAAGACTCCTACTGAGATTAGAAGTTTCTTGGGATTAGCAGGCTATTACAGAAGGTTTATATAGAACTTCAGTGTGCTAGCATCACCCTTCACACGCTTGATGAGGAAGGATGCACCGTTTGTTTGGTCTGATAACTGTGAGAAAAGTTTTCAGATCTTGAAGAGGAAATTGACTTCAGCACCAGTGTTGGTTTTGCCAGAGGCAAATAAAGGTTATATAGTGTTCTGCGATGCTTCCAGGAGAGGTTTGGGTTGTGTGATGATGCAGGAAGGCAAAGTTGTGGCTTATGCATCTAGACAGCTTAAGAAGAACAAAGAGAACTACCCTACTCATGATCTGGAGTTAGCTGCTATAGTTCATGCTCTTAAGACATGGCGTCACTACCTGTATGGTGAGACATGTCATGTGTTTACAGACCATAAGAGTTTGAAGTATATCTTCACTCAGAAGGATTTGAATCTGAGACAGCGAAGATGGCTTGAGCTGATCAAGGATTATGAGGTGACAATCGATATCATCCTGGTAAAGTGAATGTTGTGGCAGATGCTTTAAGTAGAAAGTCGAGCTCAACAGCTGATGCATTTTCTATGGCATGTTTCAAGAGAGACTTGCTTGTAGATATGCGGAAGTTGAACTTAGACTTGGATGTGTCTGGACAGAGTGGGTTGATTGCTCAGATGTAGGTCAAACCTACTTTATATGATCAGATTAAGGAGTTGCAACAGAATGACGAAGAGTTGTGACAGGTTATGTAGGATATGTCGGAAGGTAAAAGGTCAGAATTCAGGTTTTCTGACGATGGTGTGTTGTATCTTCATGACAGGTTGTGTGTACCTGGGAACAGTGAGCTGAAAGGGCAAATTCTTGAAGAAGTGCATGCTTCTATGTATGCTATGCATCCAGGTAACACGAAAATGTACAGGAATCTCAAAGAGCTGTACTGGTGGTCTGGTATGAAAAGAGATGTGGTTGAGTACGTGGCTAGATGTGGAGTGTGTCAGCAGGTTAAAGCTGAGCATCAGAAACCTGCTGGTACCTTGCAGTCGCTTCCTATACCTGAATGGAAATGGGAACACATCACGATGGATTTTGTGGTAGGGTTACCCAGGACGCCTAGAGGTTCGGACTCGATCTGGGTGATTGTGGATAGACTAACTAAGTATGCTCACTTTCTTCCTGTCAAGTCAACCTTTGATGTTCCAAAGCTGGCCAAGGTTTATGTGGATGAGGTAATCAGATTACATGGGATTCCAGTTTCCATTATTTCTGATAGAGATCCAAAGTTTACATCTAGGTTCTGGAATCAGTTACATCGTGCGTTGGGCACAAGGCTGAGGTTTAGTAAAGCATTTCACCCACAGACAGATGGTCAATCTGAGAGGACCATTCAGACTCTTGAAGACATGCTGAGAGCATGCGTTCTGCAGTTCAGAGGTAACTGGGAAGAACACTTAAGCCTGATGGAGTTTGCATATAACAACATATACCATTCTAGTCTTGGAATGGCCCCATATGAAGCTCTATATGGCAGGAAGTGTAGATCGCCAGTTTTTTGGTACGAGGTTGGTGAGAAAGAAATTCTTGGACCTGAGATAGTCGATATAACTACAGAGAAGATATATGTGATCAGGGAACAGTTGAAAGATGCTCAGGACAGACAGAAAAGTTATGCAGAGAGACGACGTCGACCTCTTGAGTTTGAGGTTGGTGACGAGGTTTATCTGAAGGTTTTACCGTGGAATGGAGTGCTAAGGTTTGGCAAGAGGGGTAAGTTGACCCCTAGGTATATGGGCCCATATCCTATTGTTGAGAGGATTGGACCTGTAGCCTACAGGTTGGATTTGCCGTCTGAGTTGGCAAATCTTCATGATGTGTTCCATGTGTCTATGCTGAAGAAGTGTCATCCCGGCACAGAAAAGATTTTAGATCCAGAACTGGCACAGCTTAAGACAGACGTGTCCTACGTGGAAGGACCAGTGCAGATAGTTGATCACCTAATCAAGAAGCTTAAGAATCGTGAGATACCTTTAGTGAAGGTTTTGTGGAGGAATCATAACCTTGAAGAAGCTACGTGGGAGCTTGAGTCTGAGATGCGTAGCAAGTTTCCTTTTCTCTTCTAGGAATTTCGGGATGAAATTCTTATAAGTTAAAGGAGAATTGTTACGACCCGCGTTGAGCTTACCCTGTAAGTACGCTGTTAAGCATGTGTTTAGCTGTTTTGCTAAGTTATAAGCTTGCTTTTGTTAATAGTGTTTTGAGCTTTGAGCTAGTGTTAATGTATCATTAGCTTGTTTTCTTGTCCTGAGGTTGAGGACAAGTTTGTGCTTGATCCGTTGCCAGAGAAATCACGTGAAACCGACCTACGAGTAAAAAGATATGAGCTTTTTAGTGTCCAGGGACCTATGTGTAATTTCGGAAAAGTTCTTGGGCATTTTACGTTCGGCCCCCTGGGCGCCCTTCCTTATCCTTTCCTTCAGTTTTCCCTTTTTAACTCTGTTAGCCGACTCTGGAAACAAAGTAATTCATTTCGTTTCCATTCCTTCTACCGTTCATTGGCAGTGAGTGAGGGAGAGGATCTGAGAGCGGGAGAGAAGGGAGATCGCAGCTCCCAGCAGCCAGCTCCTCGCCATCGACGCCGACGCCTAGCCACCCGAACCTAGCAGCCCCCTTCTTCATCTTCTTCACCTTCCTCTTCCTCCTGCAGCCGTGAAGAGGCCGACCATGGAGATGGTCTAGGGAGCGAACGACGCCTCCCCTCCGTTCTTTCTTCTTGCCAACTGCTTGCTAGGTCATTCCGAAGCTATAGGAGTGATTCGAGCAAGAATCGTCTACCGAATCGACCCCGAGCTCCTCTTTTACTTCTGTAATTTCCATTTCTGCACAGGTTGCACGGCGTGCAAATCAGTTTGCACGGCGTGCAAAGTTACAGAAAACAGGATAGAAAGTCGGCCAGTTTGCACGGCGTGCAGATCAGTTGCATGGGGTGCAGATCAGTTGCACGGGGTGCAAAGTTGCAGAAAAATAGAACAGAAGTGTTTCTGCCCAGATTGCATGGGGTGCAAATCAGTTGCACGGCGTGCAAAGTTGCAGAAAAGTAGAATTAGGCGTGTTTGTGGACGTTTTCGGTGTATACGAACACACCGAAGTGGGTGAGTAGTATTTCATTTATTTATCACCATCGAACTCGATTTTATTGTAAATATTTCTTCGGTATAATTAGGGTAACTTCTAAACAGTATGAATGAGATTAAAGAGATGTGTTTAACTCTATAGAGCCTAAATTACTTAGTGTAACTGAAGAAAATAGCAAATGTTGTCTGTACTGATACTGTTGTGAATATGTTGAGCTCTAAATGAATGTCTGCTATTATGACAAGTTTAGAATGATGTGAAATTATGTATAAAGTTGAAAGAGATAGATGTGTTCTTAAATATATTCAGTGTGAAATTATGATTGAGTTATGACAATTTATATTTACTGCTTTAATAATGATGATAGATTTAGGTGCCCTAACACCGTAGAACCCCTTTGAGAGGTCTGCTTCTTAGGGGTGAAACTCGTGTTGCAACAATAACTGTGCGGAGTCACGGTGGCACGAGGACAGAGAGGCAGTGTTCAACAATAATCCGTGCGGAGTCACGGTGGCACTGGAGAAAATAGGGGTTATTCAACATTAATCCGTGCGGAGTCACGGTGGTAACCCAGTGAGACTCTCCACCTGTGTGCTCAGGTTAGAGGAGGAGTCTAGAGCACTCGGAGTTAGTGCATTGAGGCCGGTGAGCCTGTAGGCCGGAGAGCCTGTGGTCCTATAGCAGAACAGGGCTGGCAGTCAGACTTAGCATTTCCCGGGTGTGTCGCTAAGTCTTGTACGGTGGGATCGTAGTTCGCTACGGATCTTTATATGCAGAGTACACTGCATATGATTAGGGCATAATAATGATATTAATATGAATCATATAGGATCACAGTAAATTTAATATGTTAAGAGATTTGAACTTCTGTTCCAATTCTCTATAACTATTTATTTGTTTAAAATATCTGTTGTTGCATAGAAATGAATTTGTTATCTGTAAACCTGCTATGTCATTAGAACTACCCTGCTTAGTTCTGCACTTATCTTTATTTAATTTTATCTATCTGATGAGTTGTTTAGTGATAGCTAAATGAATTACTATTCACTGAGCGAGTAGGCTCATACCTCTACTCAAACATTTTCAGGTCAACATCAGCAACAAGAATCGGAAGGATCTTTCCGTCCTAACACTTAGTCTGTAGAAGGTATATGTAGTTAGTCTAGTTAGAGGTCTCTTAGTCCTTTCCCCTCGATCCTTGGAACATGGTGTGGGTGAGAGAGAATGTGTATGTGGAATGTGTATAAAGATGTAAATTAACTGTTATGTTTACTTTCTGTTAAACAATGTTACATGTTGTAAACTCTGTTTATGTTCTCTAGCCAGTTTAATTGAAATGCTTCCTCAATAGTTTATTATGTTTTAGTTTACAGCAATAATCCGGATATCATTACGAGGTTTTAAAAAAAAAAGATCTCAGTGATTTGTTTATGTGATAATCCCTCCGTCGCGCCCTAATCTCGTGATTAGTGGTTAGTGTGAGATCGGGGTGTGACAAATCGTTTTGTTTCGTATGACGGACCTGTAGAATCTGAATCAGAAGATACAATTATAGGGGAGTTTATATCATGTTCCCCTAACCATACTGCCATACCCCTACAGTTAGGACCTAACGGGACAGGTAGGTCCTGTGGAACCCAACTAGGTAATGCAGGAGGTGGAGGTGGAGGCCTAGATGATGTGGGTGTCTTCTTTTTAACCTATATATATATATATATATATATAATTTTAGATCAACTGTCAGCATATACACACACTAACAATTGAACGTAATGTAAATTTACCGCACCTTTTCAGTAAAGAAGACATACGCTTTTTCCCACAATATCACTCCACCTACTACCTCACTAAGCGTTTCACAATCGGGGTGGGCATATGGCAGTGGAAGATCCATCCACTGGTGGAATATATGTATCGGGCTCACCCGAATCCAACCAGCTGGTACTGGAGACCCGTGACACATTTCCCCTGGTAGGGATGGGTAAGCCGACGCCTCTTCCACGACATATTCTTTACTTTTTAGACGGCATGGCTTCAACCCCTACAAATTTTTGTGTAATGAATGTTATATACATATATACATATCATCTTTTTCTTAAACGACTACAATTTCATATATACGTATCATCTTGAATTAAAAAACTAGTTACTATGTCATAAAAATACTTACAGTGGATGTGCTAGGTGGTGGTTCTACAGGATTACTCCCAACCTCTGCAGTAGGAGTAGGAGTAGAGTCTGCAGTAGGTATTGTCTGGTAAGTGGCAGTCTGAGATGCCTGCCACTTTTTCATTACTTCTTCGAGTTTTTCTTCGAGTTTCCTATCAAATAGCTTATCCACCTATACATGGATAAAAGAAACGTCAAATTCTAATTTTTGAATTCTCTTTTACAGTAACATTATAAAGAAAGAATATGTTACCTCTTCTTGTGAAAGTCCCACTTTTGGGACATGTTTGCGGTGGGATGACCCAAAAAAAGATTTGATGCCCACACCAGCGCCTGCAGCCCTAACACGTCCAGGATGCTCTGGGTTACCCAGAGCAACTGTCAATTCATCCTTTGTTCCCTCAGGGATGAACTTTCCTTGTTTCCTCAGCTTGTGCAGCTCCCGCTAATCGCCAAAACAAAAATTTATACTTAAGTAAACAACACAAATAATCAATATTCGAATGATTGCTGTAAGAGTTGTATTTTACCATTTTTGCAGCCGCCTCAACAGTTGCGGCCTTAGTTATTTCTCCCTTCTTATTTTGCCTCCCAGCTATCCAGACATCATGGCGAGGCAGAGGTGTGCTACCTATGGTAGAGGACTCCTTAGTAGTAGCAGACTGAGTAGCAGTAGCCTCAGCCTGTAGTCTTTGGCGAACGTCTGCATACCCCTTTGGACCCATTGTGTGGTCATGCACATTCAGTGCACGCCTTGATCTTTGTGCCTCACTGAGGGCCTAGTTAGTATGTAAATTAATGATTTGGTTAGTAACACTAAATGTTAATCTTGAATAAGTGAATACAACATATATTAATTAATGAGATTGATGCCTAATACCTTGAATTCATCGGTTTGTCTTGAAGCGACAAACACGTCCCATTCTTCTTTGTCCAGGAAGTTCCATTGTTCAGTGGTTGTCTTCTTCCTCTTGTCAGCTTCTTTTATGTATTCTCTGGTGAGATTTGTCCTATAGTTCCTTAGGACTCTCCCACAGCGTTGCATCACGCATTTACGATGCATCTTTTCATCCAATTCAAATATACTCTGCAAAATAGAATTGCTATTAACTAGTATCCAAAAATTTAGTAATCTACAAAATAGAATTGCAAATTAATAATAACTCACGCATAAATCCCTCCATATTAAATCTTTCTTCTCCTTAGAAACTTTATGCCAAGAATCTAAGCGACAACCGCAATGGCTACGAGTAACAAACCCAAGATATGAAATAAATGAATTGCGATTCACACCACATGCATTTCCTGCATTATCGAAATCCACAACAAGTTTGGGTCCATTGCCCTTTTGCGAAATTAACTTCTTCATCATAGTGATGCCCCTTCTCTTGTCAACTTTTTGGTGTTGTTGATCAAGTTCCTCAAGTGCTTCAGCTGGTACCTGTGCATCATCAACCTAAAATTTGACAAAATAATTCACATTTACAAGATATAACTATAAATGGACATATAGATATAAATATATGATATATTTTTAAAACTTACATTGTGAGGCGGCGCATTGATGTCCTCACCCTCACGATAGTCATCAGCACGGTCATCAGGAGAATGGTCAGCCATCTGCAAATTCACATTCAAATTGTAAAGTTCATATTGTAAAGTAGTAATTCAAAGTGTAAAGCTCACATTGTAAAGTAATTCAAATTGTAAAGCTCACATTGTAAAGTAATTCAAATTGTAAAGTATCCATTCTATGATCAAAGAGAAAAACAAGTATATATTAGGACAAGATTAGGCCAACAAATACATGTGATGTCATTCTTATATATAATAAATGTGTACCACCTATCCCATTCTTGAACACCTAATCTCACTAGTAAGTGTATAATGTGTATTGGGTTTTCGAGAAAATTTTGGCAGCATTTCCCCACTGTTCTCCAAGTACATATGTACTTGGAGAACAAACGGGGAAATGCTACCGAAATTTTCTTGAAAACCCAATACACATTATACACTTACATCCTAAGTGAGATTAGGTGTTCAAGAACAGTCCCAAACCGGGGACTATCCAAGATTTACTCCTAATGAGTCAATCTTGGATGGGGTTCTAGGCTAATGAGTACATATCCACATTAAAGCTCACATTGTAAAGTTCACATTCACATTGTAAAGTAATTCAAATTGTAAAGTATCCATTCTATGATCAAAGAGAAAAACAAGTATATATTAGGACAAGATTAGGCCAACAAATACATGTGATGTCATTCTTATATATAATAAATGTATACCACCTATCCCATTCTTGAACACCTAATCTCACTAGTAAGTGTATAATGTGTATTGGGTTTTTGAGAAAATTTTGACAGCATTTCCCCGCTGTTCTCCAAGTACATATGTACTTAGAGAACAAAAAGGGAAATGCTACCGAAATTTTCTTGAAAACCCAATACACATTATACACTTACATCCTAAGTGAGATTAGGTGTTCAAGAACAGTCCCAAACTGGGGACTATCCAAGATTTACTCCTAATGAGTAAATCTTGGACGGGGTTCTAGGCTAATGAGTACATATCCACATTAAAGCTCACATTGTAAGTTCACATTCACATTGTAAAGTAATTCAAATTGTAAAGTATCCATTCTATGATCAAAGATAAAAAGTAAGCTCACATTATAAATTAAGCTCATATTGTAAAGTTCACATATTAAAAAAAAATAAAAACGTATAAAACAAAACATATATACCTCTAATATTGCGATTTTTTTATCAATTAACAATCCTTCATTGTGATCTCCGCGCACATACAAGTCATCATTAGCTTCAATATTTGTTGGTGTTGGCAACCCAACTGAGAATGGACTGGAGTCATCATACTTATCATAGTAATGTTCTTCATCTATAGGATCTTCAACGAACTGTCTTTTACCATGAAGAACAACCGACCATTTATCATTTGCAGGATCATCGATATAAAATACTTGTTTCGCCTGTGATGCCAATATAAATGGTTCAGCCTTCTCGCCAATCTTTTCAAAGTTCACTAAAGTGAAACCCAATTCATCCACTATAACTCCTTTGGTGTTATCAACGCAATTACATTTGAAGAGCGGAATTCTGAAATCTATGTAGTCAAATTCCCATATGTCTTCAATGACACCGTAATATGACATTTTAGCTTCACGTGGACTCTTATCCTTTGCACTTAGAAAAAACATAGTCGATGCTTGAAGGGTGACCCCGCTGTTTTGGACGACACTCTTATCATCTTGGCACTTTGTGTAATATGTGAATCCATTAATGTCATACCCTTCATAAGACATAACACTCAACTTTGGTTTAAAGGCGACGCATTTGATAGTTTCAGTAATATCATATGGTGTTTGAGATAGTTGATGTAAGACTTTATCTTCAAACCACTTAATAAAAGTCTTGTTATGCTCTCTAGAAAGCCAGATTGTATTCACTCGAGGATATTTTCTTTTGATGAAATTGGTATGTTCCTCGATATAAATGTTCACTTCGTCCATGTGGTGTAAAATATACAAATGACCTTGTTCCAACTGCTCACGGCTGATTACTTTCATACGTGAACCCAAAATTCCTTTGCCAAATAGCTCGTCAATATTCTTGTCATTATCAGGAGTGTCATTACCACTGAGAAAGTCATTGCAGAAATCCATAACCTCTCTTTCCACATAACCTTCAATTATACTCCCTTCAGGCCAATAGCGGTTTCGAACATCACCTTTGAAAATGCTCATGTATCATTCAAAGGGATACATCCAATGCAAGAAAACCGGTCCTAAGATTTTCACTTCCCTAGTCAAGTGGACAACAAGATGTACCATGATATCAAAGAACGAAGGAGGAAAATACATCTCAAGCTGACATAGGGTAACAACCACTTCTCTTTGTAAATTATCGAGAGTCTCAGGGTCAATAACTTTGCTACAGAGACTGTTGAAAAAGAAACAAAGTCTGGTGATTGCAAACCTTACATGCTTCGGCAATATAGATCTAATTGCCACGGGCAATATTTGTTGCATTAGAGTGTGACAATCATGAGATTTAAGACCTATCAACTTCAAATCTTTCATTGATACCAAACTACGGATGTTGGATGAGTAACCATGTGGCACCTTAACATTTACCAAGCATTCACAAAAAGCTTTCTTCTCCTTTCTAGACAACGTGTAACAAGCAGGAGGTAAGTATGTTCTTTTATTACCCATTTCACGTAATTCTATTAATTCTGACCTTATTCCCATTTCACGTAGGTCCAGTCTGGATTTTATCCCATCTTTAGTCTTACCTGGTATATTTAACAGAGTACCAATGATGCTATCACAAACATTTTTCTCAATGTGCATTACATCGATACAATGTCTGACTGTCAAAGAACTCCAATAAGGAAGATCCCAAAATATTGACTTCTTCTTGAATGAAGAATTGTCACTCCGTGTAGTACATTTTGATCGCTTAGCAAACTCATTGACAATGTCTTTTACTCTTTCATAAACAACCTCCCCTGGTATAGGTTTAGGTGCACTCCGTTCCTCATTCAATCCATTGAATGCTTTGCGCTTCCTACGATACGGATGGAATTTTGGAAGAAACCTTCGATGACCGAGATATGCATTCTTACCGCCATGTTTTAGTCTTGTTGAATCAGTGTTCTCTTCACATATAGGACACGCTTTAGCTCCTTTGACACTATATCCAGACAAATTCCCATATGCTGGAAAGTCATTAATAGTGCAAAACAACATAGCATGCAAATGAAATGTCTCTCTTCATGAAGCATCATAGGTCATCACACCTTCACCCCAGAGTTTCTTTAAGTCATCAATCAGAGGTTCAAGATAAACATAGATGTCATTTCCAGGCTGTTTAGGGCCCGATATCAACAACGACAACATTACATACTTATTTTTCATACACAGCCAGGGAGGAAGATTGTATATAACAAGCATGACTGGCCAAGTTCTATGTTGGATGCTCAATGTCCCGTACGGATTCATCCCGTCTGTACAAAGCCCAAGTCTTAGATTCCTGACTTCTTCACCAAATTCAGGGTACAATAGATCAATCCTCTTCCACTGTGGGGAATCAGACGCATGTCGTAGGATCCCATCATTATTTTTCTTAACATCTGCATGCCACCTCAAATTCTTCGCATCTATCGGATTGGCAAACAAGCGTTGAAACCGTGATATTATAGGTAGATACCACATCACCTTGGCAGGAAAACTAGTTTTGGACTCCCCCGAAGTCGTCAATTTATACCGTGACGCACCACATTTTGGACAATCTTTCAAATCTGCATAGTCCTTTTGAAATAATACATAATCATTCGGGCATGCGTGTATCTTCTTGGCATCCATTCCCATTGGGCACAACAATTTCTTTACCTGGTATGTTGAGATTGGAAGCTCGTTTCCTTCAGGAAGCATTTCTTTCAACAAAGACAGCAATGACGTGAAGCTTTTGTCGCTCCATCTATTGTTAGCTTTCAACTTATACAATCTCAACACAGCGCTAAGCTTCGTAAACTTAGTACAACCTGTGTATAACGGCATCTCAGCATCATGCACAATGTTTCTAAAAATGGGAGGTGGATCGGTGTGCTCTACCCCACAACTATCCAGCATCGCATCAACGATGTCTACTGGAAATGGTTCATTCACATCTACATCATCGTAGGCAATTTCTTCTTCCACACAAGCACTGCTATCGACATCCACTGGTTTCGGGTTTGAAATCTCTCCATGCCAGTGCCATTCTGTATAGCCTTGTATAATCCCGTTGCACATGACATGAGTTTTGATTTCGTCACCAGTGTTGAATTTCAAGTGGTTACCACAATGCCTACATGGACAGTAGAACCTATCTCCAGGTTGTTTCCTATGTTCCTCGGAAAATCTAATAAACTGGTCAAGACCAGAAATAAACTCTGGGGTGCAGCGATTGCGAATGGACATCCATGATCTATCCATTCTATGATCAAAGAGAAAACAAGTATATATTAGGACAAGATTAGGGTCTAGGGTTAACAAATACATGTGATGTCATTCTTATATATAATAAATGTGTACCACCTATCCCATTCTTGAATACCTAATCTCACTAGTAAGTGTATAATGTGTATTGGGTTTTCAAGAAAATTTCGGCAGCATTTCCATGTTGTTCTCCAAGTACATATGTACTTAGAGAACAAACTGGGAAATGCTACGGAAATTTTCTTGAAAACCCAACACACATCATATACACTTACATCCTAAGTGAGATTAGGTGTTCAAGAACAGTCCCAAACCGGGGACTATCCAAGATTTACTCCTAATGAGTAAATCTTGGATGGGTTTCTAGGCCAACAAATAATGTGTTGTCATTCTTATACCTAAAATCCTAGTTCTTCAAGTTAGGGTGATTATTGATGTCTTTAAAAGCATGATTGGCAATTTAGGGAAAAGTTCATCATTTACATTTCAAGCATGTCACATGTGTGCATTACAGTTCATCATTAAGCAAAAGAAGGGTGATTAGGATTGTCACCAAGAATATAGCTAAACTATTAAACAATGATTATAGCTAAATTATTAAACAATAGACTTGCCACACATAAAACACCCTATACAACTATAAAACAAAAAATTATTAAGTATATATACATGATACAATAACTATTTTGCATCACATTACAACAGACTTATCATTGATACCTTACTAACTTATTGCTACATTTACATATCATCACTTGATCAAAAATTATAGCAGTACATTTAACCAAAGTATGTATTGTTACACAGAACATGTATATATTGTATAGACAATAGAGGATTCAGCTCAGTAGAAGCACAAAATCAGTACCTAAACCCTAAAATCACACCTTTTTAGCATTTATTCTATGTACATCAATATGTGTATGACCAGGAAGGCACCTTGAGAGAAGTAAATAAATTAAAAAAAAACACTTAGCAGCAGGGCAGGCAGCTTGAGAGAAGAGGAGCAGAGGAAGAAGAAGAAGGCAGGCTAGGGCGGGCACCTTGAGGAAAGAGGAGTAGCGGCCGGTCCTAGCAGCTGCCGGCGGCGAGGAGAGGAGCGGCGGAGAGGGCGGCGAGGCGAGGAGAGGAGCGGCCGGTCCTAGCTGCTACCGGCGACGGCAGAGAGGGCGGCTGGCGGGCGGGCGACGACAGCTTCTCGCAGCGACGGCGACGATGGCGAAGAAGGAGCGGAGGCGACGGGCAGGGAGGGGCGGCGGCGGCGGCAGGGAGCAGCAAGAAATCGCCGGAGGTTAGGAGGTTAGGGAAATCGATCGGGAATGAATGAAACAGGGAAAGGGGAAGAATCGGTCACTGGTGAGCTATTAAGTTCACAATAGGTGTCGGTTATTTAAAACAACCGACAACTAAACCTATAGTGTCAGTTATTTAGTTATGAACCGACACCTATACTAAGTGTCGGTTATTTAAGAAAACCGA
Organism: Alisma plantago-aquatica; assembly: GCA_963693085.1. Classification (NCBI taxonomy): domain Eukaryota; kingdom Viridiplantae; phylum Streptophyta; class Magnoliopsida; order Alismatales; family Alismataceae; genus Alisma; species Alisma plantago-aquatica. The sequence goes on from OY856414.1 coordinate 509,369,021, forward strand.
CAACTAAACCTATAGTGTCGGTTATTTAGTTATGAACCGACACCATATGTAAAATTTTGGAGCCAATTTTTTTGCTGGAATTTTGGGTTTGGCGGTTGAGTTTAGGTGTCGGTTGTTTATTAATTAACCGACACTTATTAAAAGTGGTACCCGTGTCTGGGCTCCCTAAGCAGATTGGATGTCAGTTTATGTTATCAACCGACACTGTAGACATTAGGTGTCGGTTTTTGTAAACAACTGACACCTTGAAAAGTGGCTTTATAAGCCATTTCTGTAGCAGTGCAGGTTAAGAAGCTACAACATATATGTAGAGCATGTTATGTATTTAGAAGGAATATGAAGAACATTTATAACAGTTAATATCTCTTACCACATTACATAACAAATGAGCAATAAATAAAACAAGGCAAGGGCAAACATCTAATGTGAAGTGTGTTTAACCCTAAATAGATATACTACACGGCTATATTATGTCTTTTATTATGTTATGGGGAATTTGAGTCATACCACCCAAATCCCAACTGACCGCCGCTTGGTCACAATCATTCCATACAAGATCAAGGAAGAGTCGGACTCCGAGATCTTCTTCAACACTACTCGGTCAATATGCGTCTACAACGCAGTGACATATAGTCAAACTACAAATCAATAACATATAGTCTTAAAAACAACTATCCCACCTTGGTACAGGTCACAATACAAGAAACCAGGGTATATAACCCAATCACCGAGGTACAACATTAGTTGTCCTTTAATCATATATATATATATATATATATATATATATATATATGTGTGTGTGTGTGTGTGTGTGTCTATATATATATATATATGTATGTATGTATGTCTATATATATATATATATATATATAATAAAATTCACCAAGACTCGACCGCAGTTATTACAAAAACACTTGGGATCTGGATGATAAGGATGTACTCTTCAAGAACCTGATAACACCCAAATCTACGCATATTATCTGTGCATTTTATCTATAGTTTCTTGTCACTTTGGTTTTAATATGCCCAATAATGCTCATGTTTTATGCTTTCTTTCTTCCATTAGATAATGTAGTTAGAATAGCCAATAATGTAACCAATCTAGATGATTTTGGGACTTGCAGGCACTGAACCTAAGAAGACATCTATTCTCCAAATATTTCTCCCCAACACATGGTTTTTGCGGCAGTTATCCACCTACCACGACCGTGGCCATCCCTCGCCACGATTGTGGCCACCCGCCACGACTGTGGCCATGAACCGCGACCGCAGTCTTCGACTTCAACACCGCGACCGCGGCCTTCCCTCGCCACGAATGTGGCCATCCACCACGATTTTGGTCTTCATTACCGCGACTGCGGTTTTCCCTTCCAAGATTGTGACCGCGATCCCTCACCACGACCGTGGCCATCCGCCACGACCGTGGCCATGAACCGCGATTGTGGTCTTCGCCTTCAACACCGCGACTGCGATCTTCATCACCGCAACTACGGTCTTCCATTTCCATGATCATGGCCGATGCCCTCCATCACGACCGTGGTCTCCCTCCACGGCCGTGGTCTCCCGCCATGACCATGGCACCCAGACCGCGGTCTTCATCACCGCGACCGCGGTTTTCTCTTCTACGACCGCGATCCCTCGCCATGACTGTGGCCATGAACCGTGATCGTGGTCTTCCCTTCAACACCACGACCGCGATCTTCATCACCACGACCGCAGTCTTCCCTCACCACGACCGTGGCCGACGCCCTCCATCACGACCGTGGTCTCCCGCCGTGACAGTAGTGCCCAGACCGCAACCGCGGTCTTCATCACCGCGACCGCGATTTCCACTCCATGAACCGTGACTGGGGTGTTGGCCATGACTGTGGCCATAGGCCACGACCGTGGCTGACCCTACGACCTACTGGCCACGATCTGTAGTCTGCCTCTATAAATAGGTGTCCCCTCACTCATTCGAAAGGGGACCTCAACCAAGGATGCTGAGAGGTTGTTGCTCTGAGATCTGAAGGTTCCCAGAGTTCCGTGGGAGAGTCCAGAGGTTTGAGAAGGCCAAGGAGCTCATCCTACGCCCTCCTCTTCGGCGAGCTTCCAATATCCACCACTCTCCATCATCCCCTGGTCTTCGATCTCCAAGGGCGGAAGCTGAGGAGTGAGAAGACCCACGACCTCCATCATCCTCCATCTCTGTTCACCCACCAAGCTATTGTTCGGGGCGGATCTAGAGAGAGAGAGGACCAAGGAGTCTAGATCTAATCAAGGAGGAGGACCAAAAGATGAGATCCAGCCTATATGGAGGCAAAGGAGCAAGATCCACCTCTCCTCCACAGGCTAAATCTCTTCTTCTTCCCCTTTCTTCTGCTGTGTTCCTTGGTTTCTTGTACAATGATGTTCTTTCATCTTTGTTCGGTGCCAACTATGCTTGTCTATGGCTAGTTGAGCTCCTTCTTGGCTATGTAGCTCATGTGAGGCATGTTTATGTACTTTTTCCTTAAGCAAGTAGATTTATTTCAGATCTAGTATGTTTCTTGTTCTATCTTTCCTTTTTGGTTATGATAGCTAGTTTGATTGATCTCTTTCTTGCCTGAACTGCTATTTCTACCTGTATCGAGAGATCTGTGTAGGAATGGTCAAGAGAAGATAGTTTGGATCGGAATCTGAGAGGAGGACAGTTCAAGGTCATCCGTTCCTAACATCCCCAGAATATTCTAAGACCCGAGAGGGTACTTAGTGTGGGCTCTGATCTCCAAACCATGACATAAACACGATTAAAACTTAGAGGAAGCGAATCAGTAATCAGCGGAAGACAAAAATCACGGGAAGTTAAAACTTTTCGAGATAAGAACTTGTATCCATAAAAATTCCTTTCATAAAGAGAGGTAACTGTTTACATCTCAGGATAATTACTTCTTGAGTAATTATATACATCAAGATACAAAATCTCAAGATCACATAACACAAGACTCCAAGACCTGAGAGTACAGAGGACACATAGGACTGACTCTAACTACACCACATGGCAGGACAAATCTCCACCTGAGATTACTGCTGCCCTTGGTGCTGCTGCTGCTGAGACTGATCACCTGTAGGCTGGTTCCTTCGTCTCCGACGTCCACCTAAAAAGTTGAAGCCTACGGGGTGAGACAATTATACATAATTGTCCCAGCGAGAGTTATAACTCTTCGCCAGAAGCTTATTATAACATTAAAGATTATTTTAAACAGTAAAGCCTTCAAAGCATTCTATAACAGTTGCAGGTATAACAAGATCTCTACAATTTAGGAGATATGGAAAATATCAACATTATTGCAATGTAACATCAATCAACTAACTTGGATTCATCTCTAACAAGTTATACTACATGGTTGATTATGTTTTACAAACAACGTTATGCCCTGTGGAGATGAGGCTTACCACTCATACCCCAACTGATCGCTGAGAAGTCATATCAGTATCATACATAGGTCATTAAGAGAGCCGGATTCTCATGACCTTCACCTTCCTCAGTCAGTAAGAGGATCACTTGTAGGACATCTCGTGTCTCTACTACTATAGCTCACCAGGGTAAACTGGTCCTTCGCTATTCTAGAGTCACAGTGGCGTTCTGTACTCTCTTCGTCATCAGGAGGTTTCATGTTTACCTACCACTGATACGGATATCTGTGCTTTCTTCGTCATTAGGAGGTTTCATGTTTACCTACCACTGATACGGTATGGAACTATAGTGAAGGATGGATGGATTCCACATCTTCATCACTTTCCTACACTAGGATGTAAGGTTCTACACATCCATGTACCCCACATACTCAAAAGTATGTGCTCCAGGAGTTCCCTAAGGAAAACCTGTTTCACCATCACTTAATTTCTGACAATGATGGATCTATGATCAGGGCTCTACATTATACTTGATTAGTTAGGTACATTCAGTATTCTTTAACAGCATACATTGTTCTTCAAACAATAACAATAGCATAGCAACTATAAAAGAAGAATACTAAATGTAACAGGCCTAACTTATATCAATCATCATTTCTCATTTTCCTCATCACAAGTCATCTCTAAGGCATGACCTTGATGGTATTCATGGCTCTCATAGCCCAGTATCAGCATAGGGTGCCACTGGCAAGGCATCAGATTACTTTACTTATTCATAAGGCTAACAACATGCCTTTAATGAATATAACATCAACATCCATACCTGGATATGATTACCTTCATATCAGAACCTACATGGTTAATACATTTGATAAAGGTAATGCAACAATAAGGAATGTACTTCCTACTCTTGTCATAAGAGTTAAATCTCTAATTCAAAACAAATAGAGTTTAATACTCAAAAGCATGCCATTACCCTTGAATTAGGGTTTACTATTCACATTGAGGTGAATTAAACTCATAACATCATCATGTATGAGTAGCATCTTCATTGATGCTCTTAGATTGGTTAAAGGTTCATCATTTATCATAATTAGGGTTTCTATGACCTCACACAGGTGGATCATACCCTAATTATACTCACTCATGTGCATTGGAGATGCTTTAGTTGAGTTTGCACTTTAAAAAGGGTACTTTCTCTCTCTAGAAGTACTTTCTCTCTCATCATAATGTTAGGTGATATCAACATCACTCTAAAACAGGTTGGATTGAGTCATCATAGGCTAACATAGCCAAAAGCATCACCATTATGTGATTAGAGTTACTTTCTCTCTCTAGGGAACTTTCTCTCTCTAGAGTACTCTCTCTTTCATCATACTAATGGTTGATGATAACATTAGACTAGATCAGGTTAGATAGAGTCATTATGACTAAAAGCATCATTCTCATGTAATTAGGGTTTGAATTGAGCAAGGTATAACTTAATTGACCCTTCAGGGGTATATTGGTAATTCACCCCATTGATCATCATCATGGTCAAAAACCTTAGTCAAATAACCCCTTACTATCCTAGATTATCATTAGGGTTTTATTTGGGTAACATTTAACCATTTATATCATCAAATGATTGAATGAGGTCAACCTTGAATCACATTGATTGATTTCAATCATTAATCATCAATTGGGTTGAGATTGGTTGAAAGTGTTGACCGTTTGCCCACTTTGACCCTTCAAGACCGCGAGCCTCTTTCTAACTCCAAGACCGCGAGCCCCCTTAGGCTTCAAGATCGCGAGCCTCTTCAAGGGTTCAAGACCGCGAAGCCTCCCATTGGTTCAAGTTAATGTTGAGACCGCGAAGACCAATTTGAGTTGAGACCGCGAGGGTCATGAAGACCGTTTGCCCTTCTTTGACCTCAGGACCGCGAGGCCCTTCACGGTCTTAAGACCGCGAGCCTCCTCTTGGTCTTGAGACCGTGAGCCCCCTCACGGTCTTGAGACCGCGAGCCCTCTCACGGTCTTGAGACTGCGAGGCTCTCATGGTCTCAGCCGCTTGGTCCTTCAACAAGGCTCAAAGATGCAACCGATAATGTCAACCCATATTGAAGCCCTCAAATGGTCAAAGCTATGTTGACCACTTATGGATTTAGTCAATTAAGATTATTCTTGATCACTTGGTCATTCATTTGACCCATAATGGTTAACCAATTATGGTTGAAATCGATTCAATTAGGGTCTATCAATGTTCACCCATCAACACTCAACAATGTGACTCAACACAAGGTTGAACCTTTCAATTGAGCTCCAATTGGGCCCAAACTTAGCCCAAACAGTTTTGAGGTCATGTGGGTGGACCCCACATGGTCTTGAGACCGTTTGCCCAAGATTTCATCAAAATCTAAGGTGATTTGATAGGGGTTGAACCATGATTGAATCACAAAACAGAATTTTGATTAAATTGATAACTTATTTGCAATTGGGTCCTCAATTGGTCAAATTACTCAACCCTAGACCTTCAAACGGTCTTGGGTGATTGTCCTCTCGGTCTTGAGACCGTTTGGATGAGTTCCAAACGGTCTTGAGACCGTTTGCCCATCCAACTTTTGGATTCTAGTGGGAAATCATCAAGGTTGAACAAATTGAGTTGATGATTATATCAATATTTAATTGCAATGTAAATTGGTGTAAAAGTACCTTCAATTGGTCAAAAAAACTTGACCCCAGACCTCCAAACGGTCTTGGTTGATTTCCCTCACGGTCTTGAGACCGTTTGGTGACCCCCAAACGGTCTTGAGACCGTTTAGGTCAATCAACCCTAAAAACCCTAATTAGGTCACCATAATTTCAGTACTGATTTCATCTAGGGTTAGCCCTAGTATTCACCCTTCAACTCTTATCCCGTTTGGAATTAGACCATCAAACTTGGTGAGTTGTTAATTAACATAATTTTGAACAGTAATATCATACGGTCAACGCTTAGTCAACGACCTTACACGGTCTTGAGACCGTTTTCCCAAAAAGGCAATTTCAGACCGTTTGAAAATCAGCAATTAATTCATTTAAAGTTGTGACTTAAAAAGGTCATATCTCCCGATTCCTTTGGAGTTAGTCTCCCAACGTTTGAGGGTAATTAGCCTATATAATTAGGAACAGATTTCTTATACGGTCCACGCTCGGTCAACGGGGCCAAACGGTCTTGAGACCGTTTGCCCTGTCGCGGTCTCGAGACCGTTTGCTCACCTCGCGGTCTTGAGTCCGAGAGAGCAAACTGTTAGGACCGTTTAAGAAAAAGAAAAGCGGTGGGTTTTCCTTGGAAATCACGCCTTCATCTTCTAGCTCAAGAACAGTACAGATATCCCACGGGTTTGCTTGCAAAATAGCAGGGAAAAGTAGGGAAATACTAAGAGCTATCATTAAAACGCATATAAGGATGCACATAGTAAAGCATGGGTTTAGAGTTATAAAACCCGCCTAAAGCTTGCTTCTTGAGCTCCAAGCTTTCAAGCTCCAAGCTCTAATGGCGTCCTTGAGTTCCCACAGGTTGGCCAAGGTGAAAACTCCAAGGAAGGATTGAAAGAGATGGCTAGAAAGGTAGGGTTTCAAGAGTTAGCCATGAAGATGACCTTGAATTCGAATTCTAACCATGGAATTAGGCAAGAAGAGGGGTTTAAACCTACCTTGCACCCCTTGGTCGTCCTCCTTAGCTCCAAGGCAGTCCTTGGTCGTCTTTGGTGAAATGAAACAGTAAGGGAACGAAGGGTGAGTTCCCTTGCAACTAAGGGAAGGAGAGCTTATATACATGGGGTAGGATCTTCAACATTAGTTCATAAGTTTCCCTTAATTCCAACTAAGTACTTCCTTTATTACTTGCTCATCCCTTCCTCTTTATTCTAAGGACAAACCTTATCTTAAGTTATAGAAAAGAAGGCAAGGAAGAACAATCTAATAATAAAGTTCATACTTAAAGGGATATTGCACATATACCCTGATTATTCAATCATAAAGCCTATTTCTTAATTTGATAACTAAATTGAGGTGAATTCCTCATCATTTATCCTCTAAATGATGGTAAGAGTCTAAAAAGATACTTTAGATGACATTCTTTACAAATTGCATCCCATCATTTGGGTAAATTGCATTTTACCCCAAATTAGGGTTTCAAGCCCTGGGATTGCTTCCACAGTTGCACCTTGGTGCTCTAGCTTGGGAAATCCCTCAAACTTTGCCAAAGAGATTCTCATGATGTCTCAACATTAGAGGAACATCTCAACATGTGAAAAAAATTGCAAACTAACCCTTTTTAACTGGGTAAATTGCACATAGGTCCCTATATATCAAAACAATGCTACAACTTTAAATAAAAAGGAGCAAATACTGAAATATACGTTTCTGAGAAACTTAATTACATGCTCAGAGTTAATCACAAAGATTTAATTACATATTTAGGCAAAACACCTAGGGTTAACTCATAACCCAGGTCAGGGATGTTACAAATTATCCACCCCTTACCAGGATTTCGTCCCCGAAATCGATAAAACATACTAAGGGAAAAGGGCAGGATACTTCCTTCTCATCTCATCCTCTAACTCCCAAGTGGCTTCTTCAACACCACGATGGTTCTAGAGGACTTTCACAAGACTTATATCTTTCTTCTTTAACTTTTTAATTTGTTTATCAAGGATTGACACTGGTCCCTCCTCATAGGATATGTCATCATTCAATTCTACCTCCATAGGTTGTAGAACTGACTCGGTGTCTGGGTGACATTTCTTCAACATAGAAATGTGAAACACAGGATGTAACCTCTGTAATTCTGGGGGAAGCTCTAGTTTATATGCTACCTTTCCAATCCGTTCAATGATTGGGTAAGTCCCCATATATCTAGGAGCTAACTTCCCTTTCCTTCCAAAACGAAGGACCCCTTTCCAAGGTGAGACCTTAAGATACACTCTGTCTCCAACCTGGAACTCTAAGGGTCTACGACGTTTGTCAGCATAAGATTTCTGCCTATCCTGAGCAGTCTTAATCTTATGTTGTATAACTTTAATCTTTTCCGTGGTTTGCTGCACCAGGTCAGGACCTAACAACTGGTGCTCACCAGTCTCAAACCAACACAAGGGTGATCTACAACGTCTACCATATAAGGCTTCATAAGGTGCCATATCAATACTATGCTGATAGCTATTGTTATAGGCAAACTCTATCAAGCTTAGGTGTAGATCCCAACTTTCGGTGAACTGGAGAACACATGCTCGCAACAGGTCTTCTAAGGTTTGTATGGTCCTTTCCGACTGTCCATCAGTCTGTGGATGAAAGGCCGTACTAAACTTTAGCTTAGTGCTTAAGGCACTGTGCAACTGTTCCCAAAAACGACTGGTAAACTGAGGACCTCTGTCAGAAACTATTGTGACAGGAACTCCGTGCAAACGCACTATCTCTTGAACATACAACTCTGATAACCTTTCAGCAGAATAGGTTGTTTTGACGGGTAAGAAATGTGCTGTCTTAGTCAACCTATCAACAATTACCCAAATGGAATCATGTCCTTTGCTTGTCCTGGGTAGGCCAACAACAAAGTCCATGGTCACATGGTCCCATTTCCACTGTGGTATGGGTAAAGGTTGCATTGTCCCTGCAGGCTTCTGGTGTTCATCTTTAACTTGCTGACACACAGGACACCTCAGAACAAACTCTGCAACGTCCTTCTTCATCCCAGGCCACCAATACAGATCCTTCAAATTCCGATACATCTTGGTGCTCCCTAGATGCATAGCATACATGGAAGAATGGGCTTCTTCCAGGACTAACTTCCTCAAGTTGTCCACATCCGGCACTATCATTCTTCCATTATAACAAGCTACTTGATCTTTTGAGTCATAAAAACCATCTTGCTTCTCATTTCCATACTCAGATCTTATATGTTGAACTGCAGCATCATCTAGCTGTGCTTCTTTAATCTGCTCTCTTAGGGTAGGTTTAATATGCATCTCAGCTAACAAACCGGCTAGCAATGACACCTTCAACTGTACATTGTCTTGCCTTAAAGAGATAAGCATATCTCTTCTAGAGCATACTAAAGAGTTTAGTTGTGCTCTATTCATGGTTGATGTTGTTGATTTCCTACTCAAGGCATCTGCAACAACATTGGCCTTGCCTGGATGGTAATCAATTGTACAGTCATAGTCCTTGATTAACTCCATCCAGCGACGTTGCCTCATGTTGAGCTCGTGCTGAGAAAAGATACACTTAAGGTTTTTGTGGTCTGTGAAAATCTGGAATGTTTCTCCGTAGAGATAATGTCTCCAGATCTTCAAAGCATGAACCACAGCTGCTAACTCCAGATCGTGTGTTGGATAATTCTCCTCGTGTTTCTTAAGCTGTCGGGAAGCAAAAGAAATCACTTGTTTATCCTGCATCAACACACATCCTAGTCCATTTTTGGAAGCATCACAGAAAACTACATATCCTTTTCCTTGTTCAGGTAGCACTAATACAGGTGCACTTGTCAACCTTTCCTTCAGCAACTGGAAGGATTGTTGACACTTATCACTCCAAGAAAAAGGAACATCTTTCCGGGTTAACTTGGTCAAAGGTAAAGCTATAGAACTAAAGTTCTTTATGAACCTTCGATAATAGCCAGCTAACCCCAAGAAACTTCGAATCTCCGTCGGTGTTTTCGGTTGTTCCCATTGTAGAACAGATTCTACCTTTGTAGGGTCAACACGAATTCCCGAGGCGGATATTACATGTCCAAGAAAAGATACCTCCGGCAGCCAGAACTCACACTTGCTAAACTTAGCATACAGCTTATGTTCTCTTAGCAAGGTCAAAGCTTGGCGAAGATGCTGCTCATGCTGCTGAGCATCCTTACTATAGATCAGAATGTCATCTATGAAGACGACAACACACTGATCAAGGAAAGGTCGAAAAACTCTATTCATGAGTTCCATAAATGCAGCTGGTGCATTAGTTAGTCCAAATGACATCACCGTGAACTCATAGTGACCATATCTTGTCCTAAAGGCAGACTTGGATATGTCACTATCCTTAATGCGGAGTTGGTGATATCCAGACCTCAAGTCTATCTTTGAAAAGACTGTTGCACCACGTAACTGGTCAAAGAGATCATCAATCCTCGGCAGAGGATACTTATTCTTTATTGTTACTTTATTGAGTTGTCTGTAGTCAATGCACAACCGCATTGACCCATCTTTCTTTTTAACAAACAAGACCGGAGCACCCCAAGGTGAAGTACTTGGTCGGATAAAACCTCTCTCAAGTAACTCTTGAAGCTGTTTCTTAAGTTCTGCCATCTCGGCAGGCGCCATCCTATACGGAGTTTGAGCTATGGGTTTCGTATCTGGGATCAGATTGATTTCAAAATCAATCTCTCGAGGTGGTGGTATACCAGGAAGTTCTTCAGGAAACACATCCTCGAATTCCCTGACTATGGGAACTTCAGCAGGATTGGTCCTTTCCTTGGTAACATCTACCACATGGGCTAAGAATGCATAACATCCTTGCCTCAACAGCTTATCAGCAACCATAGCTGATACAAGACAGGTGGGCAGAATCTTTCTTTCTCCTTGAAAGATCCATGTGCTGCTTTCATCAGCAAACACAACCAACTTGGACTCACAATCCAAGACAACTCTATACCTTTCTAAGGTATCCATCCCGAGGATTATATCAAATCCCTGCATATCAAGTGGTATAAGATCCACTTGAATGCGATGGTCTGAAAAGAAAAGGATGCAGGGAGAACATACCTCCAGCAAAATGGCAGACCCACTCAACGGAGTCTCTAACAAAAAACTATCTGCTCTATGACTAACAGTCACATTACAGTTACGAATCACTTCATGAGTGATGAAAGAGTGCGTAGCACCCGGATCAATCAGAACGGATACAACACAGGATATAGACATATCAGAATATAAAAGTTTCATCTGACCTGCCACTACCCGTGGATTGACCACTGCCTCAGGTGGGTTCATAGCATAGAACCTCGCAGTCGCCTGGTGTTGAGGTGGTGCTGATGATCCAGCTTGAGACGCTTGTCCACGTCCTCGAGCTGCTCCTTGATGTTGTCTATTCTGAGATCCCTGTTGATTCTGTCTCGGGGGTTGTTGTGTCACACTGACAGGCCTAGAACGGCAATCCTTCATCAAGTGTCCCACCTTACCACAGTTGTAGAAACTCTTCTCCTGTTGCTGTGGTCTGGGTGGTCCAGTAACTGACACTGATGCAGAACTGTGCGTCCCTTGAAGCGGTTGACTCCGCCCTCTACCTCTGCTTGGTGTCCATTGAGTTTGAAAACTTGATCTGGGTGGTGGAGGGTTAGGTGCAGAGAATCTAGGTTTCTTGGAATCCCTAGATGAAGAACCCTGGAACTGTGGATATCTTTTATGGGTTTGTCTTTTCTCAACCACAGATCTCTCTATCCTTCGGACTGACTCAACGAAGGTAGAGAATCTCTCTCTGTTTTCTAAGGCAGACACAGGGGTTGACATATCAGAATTCAAACCCTTCTCGAATCTTCTGATTCTTTCCTCATCCGTAGCAGCCATGTGCGGACAGAACCACAACAACTCCATAAACTTAGCTTCATACTCACTAATGTTCATCATACCCTGCCTTAGTTTCTCAAACTGAGAGATCTTCTCATCTAGGAAGGTCTTTGGAAAATATCTATTGATAAATTCCCGACGAAACTCTTCCCATGAGAACTCTACTCCAGGTCTCTTCTGCTCTTCCATGTTCCACCAGTGACCAGCACTGCCTTTGAGAAGATAGACAGCATGTCTAACCTTCTCAGCTTCCGGAATCATAAGAATCCTGAAAGCCTTCTCCAACTCTGTCAACCATAAGTCAACATCTGCAGGGTCGGCAGTTCCGAAGTACTCGGTAGCTCCGACACGACGAAGTCGTTCGAATGTCTTACCAATACCTTGTACTTCAGGCTGGACAGGTGCCCTAGGTGCAGGAATGGGCATCCTATCGGTTATATGTGTCATGGCAGTCATGAACTGCCCGAACATCGTCTGTACAGCTGGATCACTCATGTTAGCTGGGTCGAACTGGGGTGGCTCTCTTGGCGACTCAGGTGCAGGTTGTTCTATTCTTGGAAATCTTGCACCGCCTCGAGGTGCACTAGCACTACTTTCTGCCACGTGCTCATCGCGATGTTCTGACATTCTTATGTATCTTCTTCTCCTGAGGAGCAGAAGATTCTATTAGATGAGGAAGGAGTACTAAAGGTAGACTCGACATCCTAAGTCCTATGCCTCTGTAGACTCAACTGAACCTGGAGCTCTGATACCACTACTTGTGGGCTCTGATCTCCAAACCATGACATAAACACGATTAAAACTTAGCGGAAGCGAATCGGTAATCAGCGGAAGACAAAAATCACGGGAAGTTAAAACTTTTCAAGATAAGAACTTGTATCCATAAAAATTCCTTTCATAAAGAGAGGTAACTGTTTACATCTCAGGATAATTACTTCTTGAGTAATTATATACATCAAGATACAAAATCTCAAGATCACATAACACAAGACTCCAAGACCTGAGAGTACAGAGGACACATAGGACTGACTCTAACTACACCACATGGCAGGACAAATCTCCACCTGAGATTACTGCTGCCCTTGGTGCTGCTGCTGCTGAGACTGATCACCTGTAGGCTGGTTCCTTCGTCTCCGACGTCCACCTAAAAAGTTGAAGCCTACGGGGTGAGACAATTATACATAATTGTCCCAGCGAGAGTTATAACTCTTCGCCAGAAGCTTATTATAACATTAAAGATTATTTTAAACAGTAAAGCCTTCAAAGCATTCTATAACAGTTGCAGGTATAACAAGATCTCTACAATTTAGGAGATATGGAAAATATCAACATTATTGCAATGTAACATCAATCAACTAACTTGGAGTCGTCTCTAACAAGTTATACTACATGGTTGATTATGTTTTACAAACAACGTTATGCCCTGTGGAGATGAGGCTTACCACTCATACCCCAACTGATCGCTGAGAAGTCATATCAGTATCATACATAGGTCATTAAGAGAGCCGGATTCTCATGACCTTCACCTTCCTCAGTCAGTAAGAGGATCACTTGTAGGACATCTCGTGTCTCTACTACTATAGCTCACCAGGGTAAACTGGTCCTTCGCTATTCTAGAGTCACAGTGGCGTTCTGTACTCTCTTCGTCATCAGGAGGTTTCATGTTTACCTACCACTGATACGGATATCTGTGCTTTTTTCGTCATCAGGAGGTTTCATGTTTACCTACCACTGATACGGTATGGAACTATAGTGAAGGATGGATGGATTCCACATCTTCATCACTTTCCTACACTAGGATGTAAGGTTCTACACATCCATGTACCCCACATACTCAAAAGTATGTGCTCCAGGAGTTCCCTAAGGAAAACCTGTTTCACCATCACTTAATTTCTGACAATGATGGATCTATGATCAGGGCTCTACATTATACTTGATTAGTTAGGTACATTCAGTATTCTTTAACAGCATACATTGTTCTTCAAACAATAACAATAGCATAGCAACTATAAAAGAAGAATACTAAATGTAACAGGCCTAACTTATATCAATCATCATTTCTCATTTTCCTCATCACAAGTCATCTCTAAGGCATGACCTTGATGGTATTCATGGCTCTCATAGCCCAGTATCAGCATAGGGTGCCACTGGCAAGGCATCAGATTACTTTACTTATTCATAAGGCTAACAACATGCCTTTAATGAATATAACATCAACATCCATACCTGGATATGATTACCTTCATATCAGAACCTACATGGTTAATACATTTGATAAAGGTAATGCAACAATAAGGAATGTACTTCCTACTCTTGTCATAAGAGTTAAATCTCTAATTCAAAACAAATAGAGTTTAATACTCAAAAGCATGCCATTACCCTTGAATTAGGGTTTACTATTCACATTGAGGTGAATTAAACTCATAACATCATCATGTATGAGTAACATCTTCATTGATGCTCTTAGATTGGTTAAAGGTTCATCATTTATCATAATTAGGGTTTCTATGTCCTCACACAGGTGGATCATACCCTAATTATACTCACTCATGTGCATTGGAGATGCTTTAGTTGAGTTTGCACTTTAAAAAGGGTACTTTCTCTCTCTAGAAGTACTTTCTCTCTCTAGAAGTACTTTCTCTCTCATCATAATGTTAGGTGATATCAACATCCCTCTAAAACAGGTTGGATTGAGTCATCATAGGCTAACATAGCCAAAAGCATCACCATTATGTGATTAGAGTTACTTTCTCTCTCTAGGGAACTTTCTCTCTCTAGAGTACTCTCTCTTTCATCATACTAATGGTTGATGATAACATTAGACTAGATCAGGTTAGATAGAGTCATTATGACTAAAAGCATCATTCTCATGTAATTAGGGTTTGAATTGAGCAAGGTATAACTTAATTGACCCTTCAGGGGTATATTGGTAATTCACCCCATTGATCATCATCATGGTCAAAAACCTTAGTCAAATAACCCCTTACTATCCTAGATTATCATTAGGGTTTTATTTGGGTAACATTTAACCATTTATATCATCAAATGATTGAATGAGGTCAAC
Source organism: Alisma plantago-aquatica (assembly GCA_963693085.1). NCBI lineage: Eukaryota > Viridiplantae > Streptophyta > Magnoliopsida > Alismatales > Alismataceae > Alisma > Alisma plantago-aquatica. The sequence continues at coordinate 509,384,027 of OY856414.1, forward strand.
CTTGAATCACATTGATTGATTTCAATCATTAATCATCAATTGGGTTGAGATTGGTTGAAAGTGTTGACCGTTTGCCCACTTTGACCCTTCAAGACCGCGAGCCTCTTTCTAACTCCAAGACCGCGAGCCCCCTTAGGCTTCAAGATTGCGAGCCTCTTCAAGGGTTCAAGACCGCGAAGCCTCCCATTGGTTCAAGTTAATGTTGAGACCGCGAAGACCAATTTGAGTTGAGACCGCGAGGGTCATGAAGACCGTTTGCCCTTCTTTGACCTCAGGACCGCGAGGCCCTTCGCGGTCTTAAGACTGCGAGCCTCCTCTCAGTCTTGAGACCGTGAGCCCCCTCACGGTCTTGAGACCACGAGCCCCCTCACGGTCTTGAGACCGTGAGGCTCTCATGGTCTCAGCCGCTTGGTCCTTCAACAAGGCTCAAAGATGCAACCGATAATGTCAACCCATATTGAAGCCCTCAAATGGTCAAAGCTATGTTGACCACTTATGGATTTATTCAATTAAGATTATGCTTGATCACTTGGTCATTCATTTGACCCATAATGGTTAACCAATTATGGTTGAAATCGATTCAATTAGGGTCTATCAATGTTCACCCATCAACACTCAACAATGTGACTCAACACAAGGTTGAACCTTTCAATTGAGCTCCAATTGGGCCCAAACTTAGCCCAAACGGTTTTGAGGTCATGTGGGTGGACCCCACATGGTCTTGAGACCGTTTGCCCAAGATTTCATCAAAATCTAAGGTGATTTGATAGGGGTTGAACCATGATTGAATCACAAAACAGAATTTTGATTAAATTGATAACTTATTTGCAATTGGGTCCTCAATTGGTCAAATTACTCAACCCTAGACCTTCAAACGGTCTTGGGTGATTGTCCTCTCGGTCTTGAGACCGTTTGGATGAGTTCCAAACGGTCTTGAGACCGTTTGCCCATCCAACTTTTGGATTCTAGTGTGAAATCATCAAGGTTGAACAAATTGAGTTGATGATTATATCAATATTTAATTGCAATGTAAATTGGTGTAAAAGTACCTTCAATTGGTCAACAAAACTTGACCCCAGACCTCCAAACGGTCTTGGTTGATTGCCCTCGCGGTCTTGAGACCGTTTGGTGACCCCCAAACGGTCTTGAGACCGTTTAGGTCAATCAACCCTAAAAACCCTAATTAGGTCACCATAATTTCAGTACTGATTTCATCTAGGGTTAGCCCTAGTATTCACCCTTCAACTCTTATCCCGTTTGGAATTAGACCATCAAACATGGTGAGTTGTTAATTAACATAATTTTGAACAGTAATCTCATACGGTCAACGCTTAGTCAACGACCTTACACGGTCTTGAGACCGTTTGCCCAAAAAGGCAATTTCAGACCGTTTGAAAATCAGCAATTAATTCATTTAAAGTTGTGACTTTAAAAGGTAATATCTCCCGATTCCTTTGGAGTTAGTCTCCCAACTTTTGAGGGTAATTAGCCTATATCATTAGGAACAGATTTCTTATACGGTCCACGCTCGGTCAATGGGGCCAAACGGTCTTGAGACCGTTTGCCCTGTCGCGGTCTCGAGACCGTTTGCTCACCTCGCGGTCTTGAGTCCGAGAGAGCAAACTGTTAGGACCGTTTAAGGAAAAGAAAAGCGGTGGGTTTTCCTTGGAAATCACGCCTTCATCTTCTAGATCAAGAACAGTACAGATATCCCACGGGTTTGCTTGCAAAATAGCAGGGAAAAGTAGGGAAATACTAAGAGCTATCATTAAAACGCATATAAGGATGCACATAGTAAAGCATGGGTTTAGAGTTATAAAACCCGCCTAAAGCTTGCTTCTTGAGCTCCAAGCTTTCAAGCTCCAAGCTCTAATGGCGTCCTTGAGTTCCCACAGGTTGGCCAAGGTGAAAACTCCAAGGAAGGATGAAAAGAGACGGCTAGAAAGGTAGGGTTTCAAGAGTTAGCCATGAAGATGACCTTGAATTCGAATTCTAACCATGGAATTAGGCAAGAAGAGGGGTTTAAACCTACCTTGCACCCCTTGGTCGTCCTCCTTAGCTCCAAGGCAGTCCTTGGTCGTCTTTGGTGAAATGAAACAGTAAGGGAACGAAGGGTGAGTTCCCTTGCAACTAAGGGAAGGAGAGCTTATATACATGGGGTAGGATCTTCAACATTAGTTCATAAGTTTCCCTTAATTCCAACTAAGTCCTTCCTTTATTACTTGCTCGTCCCTTCCTCTTTATTCTAAGGACAAACCTTATCTTAAGTTATATAAAAGAAGGCAAGGAAGAACAATCTAATAATAAAGTTCATACTTAAAGGGATATTGCACATATACCCTGATTATTCAATCATAAAGCCTATTTCTTAACTTGATAACTCAATTGAGGTGAATTCCTCATCATTTATCCTATAAATGATGGTAAGAGTCTAAAAAGATACTTTAGATGACATTCTTTACAAAATGCATCCCATCATTTGGGTAAATTGCATTTTACCCCAAATTAGGGTTTCAAGCCCTGGGATTGCTTCCACAGCTGCACCTTGGTGCTCTAGCTTGGGAAATCCCTCAAACTTTGCCAAAGAGATTCTCATGATGTCTCAACATTAGAGGAACATCTCAACATGTGAAAAAAATTGCAAACTAACCCTTTTTAACTGGGTAAATTGCACATAGGTCCCTGTATATCAAAACAATGCTACAACTTTAAATAAAAAGGAGCAAATACTGAAATATACGTTTCTGAGAAACTTAATTACATGCTCAGAGTTAATCACAAAGATTTAATTACATATTTAGGCAAAACACCTAGGGTTAACTCATAACCCAGGTCAGGGATGTTACACTTAGAATATTCTTGGGTGTTGATTTGTCATCCTCGAGAGAGGTTCGATGCCATATCATGATGGGTTTTAGTCACGCTGCGCGAGAGCGAGTGGGATGACCCCACAGGAACAGACACGACAGTACGTACTATGTTTGGATATAGATTGCTTGTTCAGGTGTTCGAGGGTTGTCTACGACCGAGAACTGGTGCATAGACTACCCAACTTGTGGTTACATAGCCAAGAACTCCTTCTCTCGTGATTAGTAGAATCCCGTAGACTCTGTTTTGTTTTCTTTTCTTTTCTCTTCTTTGTTTTGTTTTAAATCTTGACAACCCGCTAGACTAGCTCTAGTACATATTTTCATCAACTATAGTTCTGGCTTATCTGACTCAAGAATGAAATATCCGGCATCCTAAACGTCACCACGTCCCTATGTTCAACCCCATATATCTACTTTGACCCCGTAATAAAAGTTGCGGGGGCTCACGAAGGTATCATGTTATAAATTTAAGAGTTTGATTCCTTCTGAATCCGCCTCCGTATTCCGGACGTGTGATTCAGGCCGATCAACTTTTTGGTGCCATTGCCGGGGATGTGGTTTTTCCACATTTACATGCCTAAAAGATTTTGTTCATTCACTATAAGCCTATATATATATGCATAGTTTTCCTATTGCTTTTCACATAATTGTCCATATATACTGAATAGTTTTCCTTTTATCTTATACCTTTTTCAGCCATGGATCTCGCTTTGGCAAGACAAGTGATCTTGTCCACCTGTCCTCCCGAGTTTTTTTTGCAGTTTCGACTACTGGCAAATAATTGAAGGTTGTGCTCTACAGCTAGTCGAGTTATACTTACCTCCACCGTCGTCGTATGTTGAAATTCCAACAATGGAGACTACCAGTCAGCCCTCAACTTTTGTGCCATCATGGGAGCAAGAACTGATCAAGGCAGTGGAGCTGAGCCGAGAAAGTGCCAACGCACTCACCTCCTTAGCCCCTCATCTCCAAGAAGATCTCGATCCAATGCAACAACTACTAGAAGAGTAGGATCGTCATCTCAAACTAGTCACTGAGGTTGTAGACCACAGTAGAAGTCTACTTCGAACTGTTGAGCAAGGATTCGTCCAAGCACATCAGTTCAATACAGCGGATTCCCCTCATATGTGCATGGAAGAATCGACGGGTCTCGAAAGCATTACTGCTCAAGTACAACAACTTCATGATAAAGATGTTGAACAGGACAGGAGGCTCCAAGATCTCATCGATTTGGTTACAATATGATTACAACGGCCATCACAAGACAACGAAGAAGTTAGTCATCAAGACCATTCCATTGGGTCTGAAGTGGAGTATAAACCATCATCCTATTCAGACCATCAACTGGATTCATCAGGATTTTTCTATGAAGACCAACCCACTTTGGGAAGCCCTTCATTCTATCTAGATGACCCAGATGATGAACCAATAGAAGATATGAGTCATAGACATGAATGGGTCTATGATGAGGATGATGAAGAATAAAAAATCCAATCAACCTCACAATCAGAAGGTTGGTTTGAGGAACCAGAGTCAGATATTGAACCAGACCAGAGTGACATCTCTCATATTGAGACTTGTCACTTCGCTTTGAGCAGCACGCCAACCATGGTTTGGAACAATTGGTTTGATGATGATGACGACAACTGTTCGACATGGAGCAGTGAGTATACTGATGACGGCGAGTTGGAGCAACACGAGGCTCCATTACACCCATACCTTTATAAGGTAGGGTGGATGTCAAGGAGGTAGGATGGACGGTTCACTACAACATGGCAGCTGAGCATGAAGATACCCCTGACTCCATGCCAGGTGATAAGCTTGGGGTGGTAGAACCACAAACAGATTCTCCTAGGGGTACTCTTGTTCAGAAGATGATTGGATGACTCAGACTGTATATGAAGATTTATTTGAGCATCCAACCTCAAGTGTAGAGATGGAGAGGAAAGATATGAGTCCTCCAAAAGACATCCAACCTCTCTCATCCATCTCATCCTATGTCGACATCCCCGGACCTTCATATCCAGATTCATATAATGAAAGGTACCATGAGGATGATATGCCGAAGAATTCATCCCACTGCAGTTCAAGCCACTTCCAACACAAAGATGACTTCACCGAGTCATCAGACTTCACTTTGCTTCTTCATACTCAGCAGAGCCAACACATCCGCCTATTCTACTCCTATTATGTGGCGGAACCCATCGGCAAGACACAAGTGACACTGGTCCCAAAACATAGGATTTGGGATCCCGTGGTCTGCAGTCTGCCTCTATAAATAGGTGTCCCCTCACTCATTTGAGAGGGGACCTCGACCAAGGACGCCGAGAGGCTGCTGCTCTGATATCTAAAGGTTCCCAGAGTTCCGTTGGAGAGTCCAGAGGTCTGAGAAGGCCAAGGAGCTCACCCTACACCCTCCTATTCGACGAGCTTCCAATCTCCACCACTCTCCATCATCCCCTGGTCTTTGATCTCCAAGGGCAGAAGCTGAGGAGTGAGAAGACCCATGACCTCCATCGTCCTCCATCTCCGTTCACCCACCAAGCTGCTGTTTGGGGCAGATCTAGAGAGAGAGATGACCAAGGAGTCCAAATTTGATCAAGGAGGAGGACCAAGATGAGATCCAGCCTATACGAAGGCAAAGGAGTGAGAGACACCTCTCCTCCACGGGCTAAATCTCTTCTTCTTCCCCTTTCTTCTATTGTTTCCTTGGTTTCTTATACAATGATGTTCTTTCATCTTTGTTCAATGCCAACTATGCTTGTCTATGGCTAGTTGAGCTCCTTCTTGGCTATGTAGCTCGTATTGGGCATGTTTATGTTCTTTTGCCTTAAGTAAGTAGATTTATTTCAGATCTAGTATGTTTCTTGTTCTATCTTCCCTTTTTGGTTATGATAGCTAGTTTGGTTGATCTCTTTCTTGCTTGAACTGCTATTTCTTCCTGTATCGAGAGATCTGTGTAGGAATGGTCAAGAGAAGATAGTTTGGATCAGAATCTGAGAGGAGGACGGTTCAAGGTCATCTGTTCCTAACATCCCTAGAATATTCTAAGACCCGAGAGCGTACTTAGAATATTCTCGGGTGTTGATTTGTCATCCATGAGAGAGGTTCGATGGCATATCACAATGGGTTTTAGTCACGCTGCGCGAGAGTGAGTGGGATGACCCCACAGGAACAGACACGACAATACGTACTATGTTTGGATATAGATTGCTTGTTCAGGTGTTTGAGGGTTGTCTACGCCCGAGAACGGGTGCATAGACTGCCCAACTTGTGGTTACATAGCCAAGAACTCCTTCTCTCTTGATTAGTAGAATCCCGCAAACTCTGTTTTGTTTCGTTTTCTTTTCTTTTCTTTTCTTTGTTTTGTTTTAAATTGTGACAACCCGCTAGACTAGCTCTAGCACATATTTTCATCAACTATAGTTCTAGCTTATCTGACTCAAGAATGAAATCTTTGGTGTCCTAAATGTCACCACGTCCCTGTGTTCGACCCCGTATATCTACTTCGACCCCATAATAAAAGTTGCAGGGGCTCACAAAGGTATCGAGTTATAAATTTAAGAGTTTGATTCCTTCTGAATATGCCTTAGTATTCAGGACATGTGATTCAGGCCGATCAGAACCCCATATACTCAATAGTACGCACTCCAAGTTTCCCTTAGGAAGACTCATTTCACCATCTAGCAAGTTCTGATACCGAGATGGATCTATGGCACGGGGCACTACATTATTAGGGTTTCACCTGATTAGTTAATCCGATTGGGTGTCATTTAACTGCATCAATCAAGTAACAAGAAACTCCTAGAAAGATTATACAAACATTGGGGTACATTGCACCATATACTTACTAGTTTTGGTCAAAATCACCAAGGAGGAGCTTAAGAAATCCTAAATAGAGAAATTTGGAACCCTAGGAGCCTTCTTCACCAAGGTAAGCACTCTCTTTTACCTTGGGACAACACCTTCATGGACAAATAGAGTAGGAACGATGCTCTAAGCTGGGGGAAAGAGAAGGAGAGGATGGGTAGGCATGGCTTTATAAAGAAGGGGGCAAGTATGAGGTGTCTGTGGGACTTTCCATGTGTCCTTAGGCTAGGGCTTCATGGCCATGCAAGAAGACAGCCCATAGAGGCTTCTTGAATATCAAATGTCAATTTATGGACACTTATAGGCCATCCCAACCGATCTCCAATCAAAGAAATAACCCCATTGGTTGATAGCTTCTAAAGATAAGCTCATTTGTAAAGAGAGTAATCCCTAAAATGCCCTTGGAAAGAAACACCTTCAAACCAAGGTGCAACTAGGTGCCCCATGGTTCAAAAACTCGAGTATGGTAAGGGAATATCTAAGGATTATAATGCATGTGATAACTTGCAAAGAAAACCTACCAATTGGGTAAATTGCATAAAAGTCCAAAATGTGCATATAATTGCATAACTTGCACAAACAGCATCCAAATTGGACCAAACTTGAAACTTAATCTTTTCTCATGATTTCAAAACACCTCACAAGGTTAGATTAAGGTTTATTGTACTTGATTATGGTAGTTAAGCTTGTTCATTACATTAAGTAAGGTTTGGGGCCTTACACTTTTAACATGTATTTATTTACCATTGTTCCACTTAAGCAATGATTTTACATTTTAGAACCTTAAATAAGATTTCACTGAGGTATTTGTGCATAAACCCTTTTATTGGTGCAAATAGTGAATAAATGTTCACCAAACCACTATAAATTCCACAACTTAAGCATCAAGGCCAAAAAGGATAGAAATGATAGGAAAATATTGTGAAAGGGCCAAAAAGAGAATATGTCAAAGTTTCGGTATGTTACTGTTACAACCCCAATTTTTTGGTTCATATGGTTTGAGATGCAATTTCTCCAATAATATGTATGATTATGAAATTGTATGATTTGCGTGTAATGAATGGATTTATTTGATAATATTTCCTTTAAATGTATGATTTCGTGGATCCTAATAAGTTAGTGAGTCCAATATGATAAAAAGGAAAGAAAAGTTGGATGAAATTAAATAATGAATAAATAAGAAAGGAAATTTGAGATAATAAATGAAAATATAAGATAATATGTGAAGTGGCCAAAGGAAAATAAATTTTATGGTGTTAAGATAATTAAAGGAATACTTGGAGGACAAGTATGGATCTATGTGGCAACCTATGTAATATCTTGTCCTACTTTTCCATGTGTTCCTTGTATTGACCATAACAAACAAATGATGGGAGAAGGAATATAATCCTTCCTAGTTGGTATCAAATATTTTAGATAATAGGGAAAGGAAGTAATTGTATAAGATGCCAAATAATTATGTGTTCCTTATTGGCTTTTGGAATTGGATCATGGTTTTAGGTGTTAACATAGATGATACCACCTGCATACGATTCCATGAGTATTTGCCTTAAACACGAAAATGAAAGGAGGGACCAAGAAAAGAAAATACTTTGACTAAATTATGTAATCAAATCCATGGCAAAAGATATGGAAAGTGATTAAAAGATGAAACAAGCCCAAAGAGGTAGGACCAGTGTAACGATTTGGTGTGTATATATATAGAGATGAGAACTCTTGCATTTAGGGAGACATGAGACTCCGAAGATGGACCTTGGCTAGCAATAGGGTTATGTTATCCTTCTTCCTCGCTCTACTTCATACTCTTAAACACGGTGGATGGGTGGCAAGCCTTGGAGCTGGCCTGAAGCCATGGGATTGTAGAGCCTGGTGGCCTCTGCAGGACACGCGCCTCCTATCACCTTCTTCCATGCTCATGTGCACGGAGGAGGACATAGCATGTTGCAGATGATGGAGTTGACCGGCCGTTCGCAAGCAGCGAGTCAGAGTGTGAGGGTGTCCTAAGGATCCAGGGTGGGAGAAGATGATCGAGCTCCTTGGACGGAGATGTTGGGCTGCTGGGAGGATGCCACCATGGCACCTCTGATGGCACTTTGCTCAAGATCCAGTCCTGTGGGGACGTGTGATGGTGGAAGGCCATCCACAACGACAGACAAAATTGTCACGCCTGCAGCATGAGCATATGGGCGAGCGGCTGCAGGAGGAAGGTGAACGATGGGAAACATTCAAAGTAGCATGACCGAAGGTGATGACCACCTCCAGTAGCCATGGCACGGTGGCGATGGGTTGCGGCATCGAGCAGCGCACACACTGACCTGGAATTGTGTCAAAGCCAAGGAAGGGAAAGGATTAGAGTCAAAAGACTCTCTTGCCCCTGCACACACACACAAGACCCAAGGGCTGCATGGTCTTTTCTCCAGATTCTGAGCCTAATTATCGGTAAATCAATAAATGGGTATAATGTCGACGTGGCAATGTTTCATTGGTCCTTTTTGTTAAAACTTGAAATAATCATAGAAAACGATTGGTAAATCAGATTAAGACTTGTTATATATGATTTTTGCTCAGAAAAATGTGTAGAATCCAATAAAAATATAATCAGGATCAAAACATGATTCTAGTTTGAAAAGTACCTAAAGTTATCATCTTTAATGTGTTAAATGAACTCGAACCCTAATTTCTAAGATTTGATGATTCTATTGTGTCCAAATTGATGTTGATAATGAAATATTAGTCTTTTATGGATAAAGGAGAAACTTGGGCCTCATGTAAACTTAACAACCCATGTTTTGAATAATTAGGTTTTCGTTGAGATTAAAGGTGCAATTTATGATAATTTAGGGTTTCGATGCATAGAAAAGCTTAGGGTTTGTTGACCTAAGAAGGTAAAGATTGAGAAATTGATCTAAGAAATCTTAATGAATCCTATTGAGACTTAGAAACCTTAGAAAGGTATCCCAAGTCAATGAAGAGTTGTTTGGGATGTGATGGTAACAACTAGGTGTTATACATGTTTTTAGGATCAATGTTTTCTTGATTGATTGCTTGACTTTCTTGATTGGACATCTAGTTGGATTTGGATATATTACTTCTTTGAGATCTCAAAAACAAGTATGTGGTTACACTTATGGTTAAATCACTCTAGTTTCACGGTGATTTCTAAGGTTTTATCGGTTGCTTGGAAATAATTGCTTGGTTGACTTTTATTTCATGCAACTATAAAGTGACTATGACTATCACCATAAGTATATGTGTAAGACTAGATCAAATCCTAGTCCTCCTTTGTAGATTTGATGATGATGAGATGGATGACCTAGTACATGGTCTACCCTCGGGGTAGGATCATCAGGTTATCATGAGTTGAGGTGTTGATCTACCATTGGGTAGGACCATACAACTACACAACCCTATGTAGTGATTTACCTGTAAGGTAGGATCATAGGGGTTAGTTGAGATCTACCATATGAGAGAGGTAATATCCATATCCACTGTAGGGATAGCATAGAGGAATGGACATGTAAGGATTGAGTGGTTATGTTTAACACGTAAAGTTTGTTTTGTTAAATCATAATTTGCTTGCGATATGTTGTTACAATTAAATGCAAGTTTTTTGTTCCCCCACATACCATTATAATTCATTATATTGAATGCGGTTTTGTTTTTCAGTATTTTAGGTTTATCAGAAAATGGATATTCCTTTAAAGTGACATTGATGGAATAAAGCTTAATAAGGAATTGGAGGATTATAGGTAGATAGTTCTTATCTGGGTAAAGTCCCTCAGATCCTATATTTTCCAAGATATGAGAAAATAAAATTTTTTATCCTATTTTAAGCTTAGTAGTTTTAGAATTTATTATTTTTTTTATTATTTATAAAACCACTTATCCTATTTTGGGATAATAGCTCTAGCCTCTTGGCCTCCCTTAATTGGGGGTTATCGAGGGGTGGGGTCATTACAGTTACAGCACTCCACCCCTTAAAGAGGATTTCATCCTCAAAATATAAAGCAAAGTGAGAAGGGTGAGTATGCAACAACTCACCACTAAACTCCCAGGTTGAATCCATTAAATTCCACCAAAAAATTTACTAACTTAAACTCCTTATTTTTCAACTTCTCAACTTGGGAGTTCATAATCTTCTCAAGAAACTCCACATAGGTCAGGTTCTCATGGATCACCTAAAGGTTCTACTTTTACGATTTCTTTTTAAATTTTTTGTCTTGTTAGAATTATATTCATTAGGATATCACATTATCATTATTATTCTTTTAATTGTGTCATGACATATTTACTTTATTTCCAAAAGAGTTATATTTCATTATTATGCACAAGGTCCTATATATTTATTGTTTATCTCATTAAGAGTTTTAGCACAATTAGAGTTTACTCAATTATCTCAATATGCATTATTATATGTGATCATTATCTTTAATAATTTGTTTTTAGACTCCATTATCTCCTTATTGAATTACATCAGATTATTTTGTATGAAATAAGACACTTTATCCAATTTGTTACAATTAATCCAAATAATGTCACATTAATTACTTATATGTATATTAGACATTGTTACTTTACCGTTCTTTCTCACATTAATGTAATCATTAATCATTCTCTCATATTTATTCACTTCTTATTATTGACTATGAACATTTGTGTAAATCAATTACTTCTTATCCACATTGAAGTCATTATATATATTTTAATGATCAAGGTGGGACATATTACATATTAATGATTTGATTCACATACTAAGTCATTAGGTGTAATGACCACATTTGTGCTTAATTGGCAAACTAGGGTTTACCTGAATGATTACATGCTTGATTAGATTGAACATCGTTTAGACTTGATTAATGATAGTAGATCAATTGTGATGTTTCAAACAGAATAAGAAACTCCAACTATGATTTTAGTTTGAAGAATTAGGGTTTGAGAAATGTAAACCCAAATCGGCAAAAATTAGGGTTTTGGTAGTACATAAATATGGAATTCGATCAGGATAGCAGTGTGGTAAATGATTTTTCATATTTTCTAAAAATTTGTATTTAATTTAATTTTGGATATGATATGTATAACTCAATCATGCGTATTGGAGAAAAAATTTAGAATATTTAAGTGTTCTTTGAATGTAGTTCTCGGTCGAACTATAGTTCGACCAAAATGCTGACAGAGTGCTTTTTAGCAGTGTAGTGTTTTATTTTTAGTTATTTATTGCTAACTCCAAATGATGTGAAATTTTAACTGGAGATCTGAAAATGAATCATAAACAACATGTAAAATATTCATAATTTTTGGATGTGTTTAGACCTTATCAGTAGACGAATTATACTAATTTTTTATGACAGAAAATTCATCTGAAATAAGAAAAAGTATAGTGAGGGGTCAATGTGCAATTGACCCAAGCAGCTCAATTTCTCTATATGGTCAACCTAACACATAGGGATCTCTCATAATTAGTGATTCAATCCAGAGAAATGAAATCCTAGAGAGAGAGGGAGAGTTAGGGTTTGAGAGGAGAAAGTGATGGAGATGCTGACCTAGGGTTTTGCAGTCTGAGGAATGATGAAATCATGTAAGTTTAGCTTCTTTGCATAGCCTTTCATGGTGAATCTTCTCTCAAATATCAAGATTCCATCCCTCCTCTTATTAGATCCGAAATGGTGTCAAAATTTTCCCTTTTCTCACTCTTTCTTCATAATCCCTCATTTTGAGGGTTTCCGAGTTGAAAGGAAGAAGAATCGGGTGAATTGCTAGGGATGTGATATGAGATCGAGATTTTTAGGGATGAACGGTGTTTTTAAGGTTTTTTAACACCTTAGGGTGAGTGGGAACTTCCTTAAAACATTATATTGCACGAAAATTGGTTAAATCATCCATAATCTTTAATTGCTTAGTATGCGACTACAAACCCTGAATTGTCTGTTTGATATAAGTTGTTGCAAAATGATATGAAATGGATTCTTCCTCTATTTGTTTGAATTTCAGATGATAAATTCATATTATAAATGTATACAATACATCCTAATGAGAATTCCCTAAGTATTCACAAAGGTTATAAGAGTAAACTAAAATATAGGGAATTTGTCTGTGACTGAAATTGCTGTATAATTAAATAGAGAAATTTGTTTATCTAAATCCCCTTGGTTATGAATGATTGTTTATCTGAATGCATAGTACATATATGTCAAATACTATTTTGGATTTCATTTGATGTGAATAGTGTTTTCTTGATATCTTCGTAAAGAGGGTGAAGCCCTATATGAGTGGAAAGTTGGAAATTTGTGAATAAATATGGTGAAATCCAATTGAAGTGCTTTTCTTGGCATCATAGACTCTATTTATGAAATGTTATTCTTGATTCATAATATCTCAATGAATGGCATGGAAAACCTTAATTTATCTCAATTCGAGGATTTCATACATATGTTGATTGTATATTACTTGTTTAAAGCAATATGTATTTAGTGGATGTTTATGACATATTAAATCCTTATGCAAGCCATGTGATAAGTGAATGAGGTAAATGAAACCCTAAGGATAGGGTGTTCAATGAATTAAGCATTTTGATTACCATGTTCTCAGTATCAGATGCAGAACCCAGGATTTGGGTCGATATGCATGTTTTCCAAGAAAGTGCAAATAATTTATGGGTGCAAATGATGATTACTCATTTGCCAAGTAATTAGCTCTTATCAGTATATTAAGATGTTTAATTGCATGATTCTAGTGTATAAGTGCCAAATGGAGATGCATTATGTTTATTTTAAGTATTTCAGTTTGCCTACATGTATAGTATGTTGATTTCTCACTATATTATAGTGTTTGAATATACTGCTCTGCCAAGTTAAGGATGATATATATGTTGTGTTATAAACTTCAAATAAATAGACACGGTACCATAGAGATGCCAGAGTCAAGTATAAGTAAGGGAAAAGATACAATATAGTAAGAGCTTTCCAAGAAAAATAAAATAATAGACTTAAGAGCCATGAACACCGTAGATTTCCTATGAGAGGTCTACGTCGTAGGGATGAAACGACCTAACCCTGGCAGTGTCCAGTATACGGGGGTCGGAACGTACTAACAGGTAGTACAGGGGACGAAGCCCTAGTGGAAGTCTCCTTAATATACAACATGTAATGTCCAACATCAACCAGAGGTCCTGGCAGCACTAGAGTACAAAAAAGCCAATAGGTGGCCTGACACTCAGCCTGTGTGCTCAGGTTAGAGGAGGAGTCCTGTTTTTATAACATAATAGGTGTGTCGAGGCCAGAGACCTATTTTCCTATTGCAGACCAGCGACGTAGTCAGGCTTAGCATTCCCGGGTGTGTCAGCTAAGTCTTATACGGTGAGATCGTAGTTCTCTACGAGTCTTCATATGTAGAGTACACTACATATGATCAGGGCATAAGCTAAAATATGTTCATATAGGTTTAAAGAGTTTCTTATAAATAAGAAAGGCTAAGAAAGATTCGAGTACAGTTTCCCATCAATTATTCTTTGTATGTTTCTAAATTATTAGTTGTCATTGAAATTAATCAAGCATGCTCGTATATTGATTTACTCTTTTGATATCTAGAGTATCCTTCCATATTTATGATTGTCAATGATCAATCTCTTTAAAGCTTACTGTTATTATAATTGATATCAGTTGCTCAAAAGTATATATGTAATTATATTAGTGCTTTAGACTGTTTCTTTGAAGTACACATTCACTGAGTGAGTAGGCTCACCCCTCTACTCACAAATTTTAGGAAAACCACGTGGACTTGAAGAAGGTCAAAGCATCACAGTAGATCTATTACATGAGTTAAGTATAAGATTAGTTAAGTTCAGTCAGTCCCTGTCACTCTAGGTCCTAGTATAGATGTGAGAGTGTTGTAAGTAATGTTATGTATCTTTGTTTCCTTAATATGAGAGAATGTATCTGATTATCATGTTGTATGTACCTAAGAATGAATGTATGGATGTGTATCATTTATGTTGAGATCATATTAAAGAAATCAATGTTGAGATTCCCTTGTAAAGTTAGTTTATGTGGTTCTATGCAAGAAAAAAAAGAGTTTAAAAAAGAATAAAAAGTTAAGGGTGATCTTTGTATTACGTTAAATCCTCAATTTATGCCCTTATCTCGTGATTAATGGTAATTGTGAGATCGGGGTGTAACAAATTGGTATTAGAGCTTAGGTTGAGTTGTCAGGGACCATTAAGTTAGTAAGTTAGAGTCATAAGTGTGGCAGATAGGAGATGTTATGATGTTAGCTCTGGGGATTTGAGTATTTGGATATCCTATCCAGGTATCTGAGTACTTGGATCAACTAGTATCAAGCTAATCTGTCTATTCTTTCATATATACCTTGGCCAGGTATACAGTGGAAGGATGTTCTAGAGAGGAACCCTAGAAATATTAGGGTTAGAAACAAGATAAGTAACATGTATTAAGAGCATAAATATAAAATGAGATAGAACTTTCATTTCACATTGTTGTTTTATTGGAGATGAATAGAATAGCTCTTATATGTTTGAATTCAGATATTCAGTATTTTGAAATATATATGGATCTTTAAGATTTGTTGTACACTATGCAGTTGTAGAATTTATTGATTACATTCTTTGTATCAAGTAGACTAGAAATGATCTTTGAATGAGCTTTCCTAAGTGGATAAGTTTTCTTCCACACATTTGAGATGAATAGGAGTTGAGTAATCCTGAGTAGCTCTTGGCTTCAGGACTACAAGTTTGGCCTGGTCTGACTGGGCGGATGCATTACTGGGATCTAATGACTCCTGTTAGTAACATAACAAGAGTAAATTCTAGATAGATTAGATCCAAATTCTAGTATGAATGTATATACCCTAAGATTTTGAAGTATAAGGGAAAGACTGGGATAACTAAAAATCAGTTGGAACTGATATCTGAGATATAACTTTGGGGTCTCTTATGAGAAACCCTTAATTGGGAATAAAGGAACACGACATAAGGTTCAGATTAAGTTTCATGATTAGTATTATATGAACTTTAAATATGAAATATGGAAAAGATATGAGAAAAGTATGTAAGGGCCAAGATAGTAAGATTCAATCATGAGGAATGGATTATATAACCGAGTACAATGTTTTTATGTACTCCAAAGCAAAGGGAAAATTGAAGAAAAGAGTTAAGTATATGATAATTACATAGAAGTGAAGAGTCTTCAGAAGAGTTAAAGTGAAGAGAGCTAGATGAGCATGTAAATCATAAAACTAGGATAAGAAACTTAGTTGAAACAAAGAGAAATGTTGAAAATAATGAGCTTGATTAAGGAATGGGGGTTATGATATAATTGAGAGCATGGAATGTATACCTTTATTAATAAGTTCAATACATCCATCCTTACTGCCTTTGGACTTTAAGTCTCTATAGAATAACAAACTAGTTTCTAAAAGAAGAACAAAAGTGTATCTAAATAAATGAATAAGTCATACAAAGGTAGACTATATTTAGGAAGGAAAAACTTGATTGAAAGAGAAACTATGTTTCACCCATGCATGAGTCATTTGATTTAAAATGAAGGATATGTAATGTATTAAACATGAGGTGATACTAGTAGAAAGATTATTGATTTAGAATTTCAACTTCACATTAGTAGAAGGATAAAAGGAAATATATGCAACATGGTATACATGATCATACACATAAAAGAAGCAACATGATCATAAGAGAAAACTAGAAGTTAAAGATGGCATGTGGAATAGTAGTATATGGTAAGGGAATTATGGAAAGTAAAGAAGGGTTTGAAACATAATGGAGTAATATAGATTATAAAAGAAAGAGGTTGCGAGATTCAAGAAAGTGCTAATTAGTCAAGTATCCTTGTTGATAATTAATTAAACCTATATATGAGAAATGTATTATTGAATGTTTGAAGATAAGAATTCTAAGTCTCAAAATCATCTTCTCTTTCATATCTTACTTAATGAGAGCAATGTGGGAATGAAGTGATAAGAAAATGAATCATATATGATGCATTACCACCGAGGTAGAGACATCTAGTGAATGTAATAATGACACAAAATATGATGATGAAAACCTAGCAGGGTAATTGAGAATGTAATCTATATGAATGGCCAAGTAAGAGAAAGGAAATTCAATCGATAAGATAAAGAAGACTTTAGTAAAACTCGTGAGATCCAAGGATTGAATTTCAAATTAAGGGAGCAAAGTCACATCACAATAACGTCATTCTACTGATAAGAACCAAACCCTAGAATGTTTAGAGTTGTAGTAGTTCAAGGGATGTCACTAGTGATTTGACCTTGAATACTAGCATCTCTATAAAACAAGATCATGAGATTTGCACTATGAGAAGTAAACTAGCATTGATAGTAATCCAGGGTTTAAAGATAGCTAATCTGAAAGGTAGATAAACAATATGGAAATGGTTCGAAGTAAAGAGTAAGATATAAATTTGAAATGTAACAAGTGTGTTTTGAACAAAAGGAGAAATACAATATGAGTGAAGTGTGATATGAGATAAATTGTTGCAATGATAGAAAGAATGATGAATAATCTATTTGTACCTTGTATGTTTCAATTTTAGGAATGTTTAATCTACTTGATTAAAATGAGAAGGATAAGTAGCAAAAAATAAATAGTAGTGACTGAGCTAAGAGATAAAAGAAAACAATGGCTTTTAGTGATATGTGAATTTTTTTTAGAAGTATAATTTGTTGAAGGTATATTAAGGGATGTAAATTAGTTCTACGTATGATTTCAGTGTACATGTGCAAGCAATATGTTAATTAAGGGTGTCTGATAGTTGTAGTCATTCTTAGTAGTAATCCATCTTAGTATTGTACAATTGTGGTATGGTGATATGGGTTGAATAATGATGGAACAAATGAAGGGATACCCTAAATAAGGTAATCTTACATATTCACTCATATGAATAGAAGGGATGATAACCATATTGTATTGATATGAAACCGTAATGAGGTATAGCTTGTTATACTTAGCTTTAATATAACTAAGTGATGGTAATTGGGTATGAATAGTCCTTGAATGACTAATACGATCATGGAGTACTCTGTTACTGTTGTTGAAACCTTAGTATGCTATAATTCGATGGTTATACCTTGAATTATGTGTCGGTTCATACTTGAGAATAGTATGGAATGTGATGGTGATGCTTCACCTTATGCATCCATGATCCAATGGGGATGTCGTGAGTAGTATTGTACAATTGTTGTTGAATCTAGTCTTACAACTCAAGACTATTTTGCTATTTGAGTAGCACAATAGTAAAAATTCAAAACAACATGGTGAACTCTCTTTTGTGACTCAGAGGTAGTACAGAACAATAGTACATATTGAGCTGAATGAATTCAGATAGTTGGATCATATTATCAATGTTGAGGTAACACCTCAAGAGTATGAAAACATTGAAATGATTGTTTCTCTTTCTCTTTCCTATGATTGATTGTGGCAAAGAGAATTCATTTGTTATCATTGAGCAGTCATGATTTGAACATGTTGTGATTAGAAAAGAAATAAAGGACTTAATGTTGAAAGATACATTCAAGTATGAAATACAAGAATATAATGACATGTAAGATATCAGAAGCTTAAAATAAACCTTGAAAGTACTTTGCTTGCATATTTATGTTTCGGGGATGAACCTTTTTAAGGGGGTGAGAATTGTAATGACCACATTTGTGCTTAATTGGTAAACTAGGGTTTATCTGAATGATTACATGCTTGATTAGATTGAACATAATTTAGACTTGATCAATGATAGTAGATCAATTGATGTTTCAAACCTAATAAGAAACTCTAACTATGATTTTAGTTTGAAGAATTAGGGTTTGAGAAATGTAAACTCTAATCGGCAAAAATTAGGGTTTTGATAGTACATGAATATGGAATTTGATCAGGATAGAAGTGTGGTAAATGATTTTTCATATTTTATACAAATTTTGTATTTAATTGAATTTCGGATATTATATGGATAACTCAATCATTCATATTGGAGAAAAATGTCAGAATATTTGAGTGTTCTTTGAATGTAGTTCTCGGTCGAACTATACTTTGACCAAAATGCTAACATAGTGCTTTTTAATAGTGTAGTGTTATATTTTTATTTATTTATTGGTAATTCCAAATGATCTGAAATTTTAAATGGAGATATAAAACTCAATCATAAACAATATCTAAAATTTTCATAATTTTTAGATGCATTTAGACCTTATCAGTAGATGAATTACAGTAATATTTTTATGACAGAAAATTCAGCTGAAATAAGAAAAAGTATAGTGAGGGGTCAATGTGCAATTGACCCAAGCAGCTCAATTGCTCTATATGGTCAACCTAACACACAAGGAGCTCTCATAATTCATGATTCAATCCAGAGAAATGAAATCCTAGAGAGAGAGGGAGAGTTATGGTTTGAGAGGAGAAAGTGATGGAGATGCTGACCTAGGGTTTTGCGGTCTGAGGAATGATGAAATCATGTAAGTTTAGCTTCTTTGCATAGCCTTTCATGGTGAATCTTCTCTCACATGTCACGATTCCATCTCTCCTCTGGTTTGATCCAAAATGGTGTCAAAACTTTCCCTTTTCTCACTCTTTCTTCATAATCCCTCATTTGTAGGGTTTCTGAGTTGAAATGAAGAAGAATTGGGTGAATTGCTAGGGATTTGATATGAGATCGATATTTTCAGGGATGAGCTGCATTTTTAAGGTGTTTTCACACCTTAGGGTGAGTGGGAACTTCCTTTAAATAGTATATTGCACGAAAATTGGTTAAATCATCCATAATCTTTAATTGCTTAATTAGTACGCGACTACAAACCCTGAATTGTCTGTTTGATCTAAGTTGTTGCAAAATGATATGAAATGGATTCTTCCTCTGTTTGTTTGAATTTCAGATGATAAATTCATATTATAAATTTATACAATACATCCTAATGAGAATTCCCTAAGTATTCACAAAGGTTATAAGAGTAAACTGAAATATAGGGAATTTGTCTGTGACTGAAATTGCTGTATAATTAAATAGAAAAATTTGTTTATCTGGATCCCCTTGGTTATGAATGATTGTTTATTTGAATGTGTAGTACATATATTTCAGGTACTATTTTGGATTTCATGTGATGTGAATAGTGTTTTCTTGATATCTTCGTAAAGAGGGTGAAGCCCTATATGAGTGGAAAGTTGGAAATTTGTGAATAAATATGGCAAAATCCATTTGAAGAATTTTTCTTGGCATCATAGACTCTATTTATGAAATGTTATTCTTGATTCATAATATCTCAATGAATGGCATGGAAAACCCTAATTTAGCTCAATTCGAGGATTTCATACATATGTTGATTGTATATGACTTGTTTAAAGCAATTTGTATTTAGTGGATGTTTATGACATATTAAATCCTTATGAGAGCCATGTGATAAGTGAATGAGGTAAATGAAACCCTAAGGATAGGGTGTTCAATGAATTAAGCATTTTGATTACCATGGTCTCAGTATGTGATGCACAACCCAGGATTTGGGTCATTGTGCACATTTTCCAAGAAAGTGCAAATAATTTATGGGTGCAAATGACGATTACTCGTATGCCAAGTAATTAGATCTTATCAATATATTAAGATGTTTAATTGCATGATTCTAGTGAATAAGTGCCAAATGGACATGCATTATGTCTATTTAAGTATTTCAGTCTGCCTGCATGTATAGTATGTTGATTTCTCAGTATATTACAGTGTTTGAATATACTGCTCTGCCAAGTTAAGGATGATATACATGTTGTGTTAAAAACTTAAAATAAATAGAAATGGTACCATAGAGATACCAGAGTCAAGTATAAGTAAGGTAAAAGATACAATATAGTAAGAGCTTTCCAAGAAAAATAAAATAATAGACTTAAGAGCCTTGAACACCGTAGACTCCCTATGAGAGGTCTGCGCTGTAGGGATTAAAATGACCTAACCCTGGCAGTGTCCAGTATACGGGGGTCGGAACGTACTAATTGGTGGTACGGGGGACAAAGACCTAGTGGAAGTCTCCTTAATATACAAAATGTAGTGTCCAACATCAACCAAAGGTCATGGTGGCATTAGAGTACAGAAAATCCAATAGGTGGCTTGACTCTCCGCCTGTGTGCTCAGGTTAGAGGAGTCCAGTTTTTACAGAATAATAGGTGTGTAGAGGCCAAAGAGCCATTTTCCTGTTGCAGACCAGCGACGTAGTCAGGCTTAGCATTCCCGGGTGTGTCAGCTAAGTCTTGTACGGTGAGATCGTAGTACGCTATGAGTCTTCATATGTAGAGTACACTGCATATGATCAGGGCATAAGATAAAATATGTTCATATAGGTTTAAATAGTTTCTTATAAGTAAGAATAGCTAAGAAATATTCGAGTACAGTTTCCCAGAAATTATTCTTTGTATGTTTTTGAATTATTAGTTCTCGTTGAAATTAATCAAGCATGCTGATATATTGATTTACTCTTTTGATGTCTAGAGTATCCTGCCATATTTATGATTGTCAATGATCAGTCTCTTTAAAGTTTACTGCTATTATAATTGATATCAGTTGCTCAAAAGTATATCTATAATTATATTAGTGCTTTAGACTATTTCTTTGAAGTACTCATTCACTGAGCGAGTAGGCTCACCCCTCCACTCACAATGTTTAGGGAAACCAAGTGGACTTGAAGAAGGTCAAAGCATGAAAGTAGATCTACCACATGAGTTACGTATGAGATTAGTTAAGTTCAGCCGGTCCCTGTCACTCTAGGTCCTAGTATAGATGTGAGAGTGTTGTAAGTAATGTTTTGTATCTTTGTTTCCTTAATAAGAAAGAATGTATCTGATTATCATGTCGTATGTACCTGAGAATGAATGTATGGATGTGTATCGTTTATGTTGAGATCATATTAAAGAAATCAATGTTTAGATTCCCTTGTAAAGTTAGTTTATGTGGTTCTATGTGAGAAAACAAAGAGTTTGAAAAAGAAGAAAAAGTTAAGGGTGATCTTTGTATTACGTTAAATCCTCAATTTATGCCCTAATCTCATGATTAATGGTAATTGTGAGATCGGGGTGTAACATTAGGTTATTAATTAGGTGTTTATTAGAGAACAAGTTGATAGGCATTTCATATTGATGACCTGATTAATCTATGATTGGGTGATTATATATAATTTATGTGTATTAAAGTATGTTACTTGATTATGACATCTTATGTCACTAATGTACCATGAATGTCATTATGGATGTATATTTTAAGTTTAGATGATTACAACATAGGATTTAGGTCATTATAATCATTATTCATCACCTATACGTTCTTAATATGCATTAAGTCCAATATTAGATTACAATTATCTTGCTCATCATATCATTTGAATTTATTGGTCCAAGACATGGTTAGCATCATGTGTACCCACTATTAGTATTAATATGTGAGTTACTCATATTATGTGCATTAGGTATTCATTAGGGTTCAAACTTATGAATTATTCATTAGGTGGTCATTATATGTTCTTTAGGATAATGACAAGCATGTGGGTTTACAACTATAACTTGTTTGGTCAATACTAAGGATCCAAGCAAACTATCCTCCTAATAATGGAGTTTAGGGTTTCTAGAGTCAGTGTAGCTAGATTTTGGTATGTTACATGACTCTATTTCCTCAAAAAGGATTTCATCCTCGAAATCCAACTACCCAAACATCATCAAACCAACTACCCTCCACCCCTTAAAAGGTTTGACCTACCAAGCCAAACTAATCTAGATGTAAAAGGGTGAGTCTAACTAAACCATATACAAGATCCATCACGCTTCACTGCGCACTTTGATTACTTACTAAACACCAAACTTCAAAGTCTAGGTTCTAAGGATAACTATCCAAACATGTGGTTCTATGGGACATAAGGGAACTATACTGGGTATCCATCCTCAAACAAGTCATTACACCTGAGAGACTAATTCAACATATTAGGGTCCCTAAAGATAAATCATATTGATGTCTAAGGCTACTATTGCCTAAAAGCATGCTATTTCAGACAATTCATATCAGCTCAGGCCAGGCCGATATCATATGGATTTGGGAGTCCTTGTAAACCAATCTAGTTGTGTGGAGGAAAATCTTGCCAGCCCCCTAACCCTGATCCTTTCTAGACACCTTTGCTTTCAAATTCATGTCCTAGTAGCTACCTAAAGGTCAAGATACACAACCTCAAGTTACTATGGTTACTGATGCATCTTTTAGTTATAAGTATTTTATGGATCTATTCATCATTATTCTAATGAGAAACTATAGGATACTAAATCAACCCTTCATCATCTATTAATCAACTCTAGGACAAACATGTCACTTAAAGGTAAGGCAAGTATTCTAACTTGGGGAGACAAAATTGAAATAGTCAGATTCCGACTACCATGGGTAGGGGTGAGCATTCGGTTAATTGGGTCGGTTACGGTTAATTTGGTTCGGTTAAACGGTTAATTTGTGGTTTGAGATTTTAACCATTAACCTAACCAAATTGAGTCGGTTAATTCGGTTATTGTCCAATCGGTTAATGGTTAATTTGATTAACCAAGTAACACTCGTGTAATAATATTATTTGAAATAGTCATCGAATTTGGGACAATATTGTTATATTATAGTATTATTGTTGTAAATTTAATTTTGTATGGCTCGTAAAAACTTGATTACTATATATATGGAAAAGTATTTTGAAATAAAAGTACAACTATATATGTATATATGCATGTGTAGGATATTATTTATGAATAAATTCGGTTAATTCGGTTAACCAAACCAAAAATATATTTAACCGTCAAATTAACCATTTAACCGATTAACCGAAATAAATTAACCAAATTAACCAAATTGACGCAATAAAATTAACCATTCGGAATTAACCGTTCGGTTAATCATTTATTAACCAAATTCTTCTCACCCCTAGCCATGGGCTCTGATATACCATGTTGTAAGGAGGCGGTATCACCCCCTTGCTAAAACAATTGAAGAATTGACATCCATTCTGAACACACTCAAAGGTATGTTAGAATAGGTATAAATTTTCCTAATTTATTATGATGGTATGCAAAAGACGAAAGTATATAAGTGGAATAAAAATAACTAACTATATTCAACTTTCACAAAAGATTACAAAAGTGTTGACTCAAGGTCAATTAGGTCAATGTTGACTCACGTCTAAATTGACTAAACCCGTGTTTTGATGATGACTAACCATTCTACATATTGGTGTCTAATACTTCTACTTGAGTGATTTCAGATTAGGTATAGACACACTCCAAATGCCCTAACTTGCACATATCAAATTGGAGAAAAGACAAGTCAAAGTCAATACAAGTGCACATTTTTGTAATATGATGTAAATCCATTAGAATCATGTTGTAAATCACTTATAATGATTGTATGACTTGTAATTAAGCTTAGAAAAAATCAGGAGCACTTAGATCGAATGTTTAAGCACTCAAAAGGCATTTTCCAAAATTCACATCAGGCTGTTCATCGGTCGAGTTCTGTGAGTTGCAAACTCGACCGATCCTGATTGGATCTTGAAAATGACTTTTGATCGGTCGAGTTTACACTACACAGAACTCGACCGATGGAGTAACTGACCAATTCAATTTTCATTGGTCGGTCGAGTTTCCCCAGGACAAACTCGACCGATGGTCTGAATATCGGCTTTGTCTTTTACTCTATCAGTCGAGTCACCCTTATAGAAACTAGACCGATTGCACTGTATGGAAAAGTGCAGAAAAGTGCTTCTAGCCGTTGTGGAGTTTCAACAAGTGAAAATATATATGTTGAAAGCCACAAAATGGCTAGTTTTCATTCTCAAGTGTTCCCAAAGGCTAAGAGGCATCCCCATCTATAAATAGGACCCCTTGGTCTTCATGCCAAGGTTGAGCATTCAATGCAAACTCTATGTGAGATTCCTATTCTATAGTTGAGTGCTTCCTATAGCCTCCTCTCTCTCTAATCTTAATCACTTGCTACATCCATTAGAGTGAGTAGGAGATTTGTAAGAGAGCTCGTCCTACATGTATATCTTGTGAGGCTCTCACTTACACCACCTCCCTATCTCTCATTTCAACCATGAAGATGAAGGTTCTCTCTCTTGGCTAAGAGAGGTGAAGAAGAACAAAGGAAGGCGTCCCTTGGTGAAGATCAAGGCTGAAGACTTGGATCAAGAGTGGGTAAGCCCTTGGTGAAGGCAGGAAACTCATTGCTCAAGTGGGTAAGTCCTTGGTGGAAGCTTCTCCGAGTGAAGGTGAAGTCAAAGGCGGAAGATCCAAGAAGAGTGGGTAATTCCTGCAAGGATGAAGACTTGTGCAAGAATAAGTAAGTCCTTGGAAGATGGCGGAAGACTCCTTGCAAAGTGGGTAAGTCCTTGATAAGGTTGAAGACTCTTTGTATTGGATAGGTAAGTCCTTTGATTGGTCATGTATTGTAAGTCTTATGAATGAATATAAGAATGCAACGGTTAGGAAATCCTAGAGGTTGACCTCTCTAGGTAAGTGGACTGACTCACTTCTAGTTTGAAGTGAGGAACCACTCTAAATATCTTGTCTCTTGGTGTATGTTCAATATATCTCTCCCTTGCTATGCATGTTTTATTTGCACACAAATTTCCTATTTAGCAACCTTATCTTTTGATATATCTTGAAGGTCTAATGAATTTTGTTTAAGTACATTCATCTCTATTCACCCCCCCCCTCTAGAGCAGCTAATCACCCATCTAGGATCCAACAATTAGTATCAGAGTTGGTCTTCTCCAAGAATACTTCACCAAGTAGGAGAAGATGGGTGACTACCAAGGAGGGAGATACTTGATCAGCCTACCAATCTTTGATGGGAGAAATTTTCTCTTTTGGAGAAGAAGACTTCAATTCTACATCTAAGGATCAAGTCTTGAGATGTGGAAAATGGTGAACAACCCATACATGCTACCAAAGACAAAGATTGAAGAATGGGATGAAGCTACCTTAAAGAAATCAACCTTGAATGCTAGAGCCATGCACATCCTCTATGCCTCCATGACCCCCACCGAGTTCAACCGGATTTCTTCATGTGAAATAGCCTATGAGGTATGAAGAAAGCTATGCATCACTTATGAAGGGACATATCAAGTGAAGGAAAGCAAAGTCTACATGCTCAAAGGGTTTCTTGAGAACTTCAAGATGGGAAAGGAGGAGAGGATAGCCAACATGTACTCAAGGCTCAACACCATTGTGAATGGTCTTGCTGTTCTAGGACATCCGATGTTTAGTGGAGATATCAACTCAAAGTTCCTTAGAACTCTCCCCAAGAGGTGGGAACCCAAGGTGACTTCCATTTAAGAACCAAGGTCCCTTAAGGATGTCCCTATCGAAGAGCTCATTGGAAATCTACAAGCAGATTAAGCCACACTTGACAAGAGGGAGGAAGTAGAAAGACAAGAGGAGAAAGAACTCAAGAGAATGAAGAAGGCTGAAATCAAAGCTCAAATCAAGGCTATTGTTGGTCAAGCTTCTCCATCCTCTAAAGTTGAAGAAGATGCCATGTACTCCAAGGGTAGATTCTACAAAGGCAAGTCCTCCTCCATCTAGTGCTTCACATGTAGAAAAAGGGTCACTAAAAGGAAGATTGTCCACAAGGAAAAAATACCCATCTTTGCAAGAAGAAGGAGAAATGGAACTCAAGATCAAGTGGCTCCTCCAACTCAAGCTCAAGTGAAGATTCAAGTGAAGGATCAAGCTCAAGCTCTAGTGATGAAGGAGAATACCATTTTGCTCTTATGGCATCAACAAGTAAGGACTCAAGTGAGGTAAATCTAAACTCTTTAGATAAAGAATCTTTCATTGCTATTATTCATGATACTTGTGCCTCTCTTAAGTCTTCTAAAAGGAAAAGGAAAAAGCTTGCTAGAATTATTGATAATTTTCATGTAGAATTAAATGATCTTGAACATGCTAATTCTTGCTTGCTTGATGATAAAAATGCTTGTCTTAGCCAAGTAGACTCTCTTAAACTTGAAAATGCTAGTTTGCTTGATAAGATTAGATTTTTAGAAGCTCAACCTCTCATGCCTAGTTCTAATGAAGAGCATACTTTAATTGTTGATTCTCTCATGCATGATATTGATGTTCTTAAATCTGAAAACAAGGACAAAGATTTTGTTTTGCAAAAATTAGAAATAGAAAATGCCTCCTTGCTTTCTAATGTTGACTCAAGGTCAATGTTGACTCACGTCTAAATTGACTAAACCCGTGTTTTGATGATGACTAACCATTCCACATATTGGTATCTAATGCTTCTACTTGAGTGATTTCAGATTAAGTATAGACACACTCCAAATGCCCTAACTTGCGCATATCAAATTGGAGAAAAGACAAGTCAAAGTCAATACAAGTGCATGTTTTTGTAATATGATGTAAATCCATTAGAATCATATTGTAAATCACTTGTAATGATTGTATGACTTGTAATTAAGCTTAGAAAAAATCCGGAGCACTTAGATCGAATGTTTAAGCACTCAAAAGATATTTTCCAAAATTCACATCAGGCTATTCATCGGTCAAGTTCTGTGAATTGCAAACTCGACCGATCCTGATTGGATCTTGAAAATGACTTTTGATCGGTCGAGTTTACACTACACAGAAGTCGACCGATGGAGTAACTAACCAATTTGATTTTCATTGGTCGGTCGATTTTCCCTAGGACAAACTCGACCGATGGTCTGAATATCAGCTTTATCTTTTACTCTATCGGTCGAGTTACCCTTATAGAAACTAGACCGATTGCACTATACGAAAAAGTGCAGAAAAGTGCTTCTAGCCATTGTGGAGTTGCAACAAGTGAAAATATATCCGTTGCAAGCTACAAAACGACTAGTTTTCATTCTCAAGTTTTCCCAAAGGCTAAGAGGCATCCCCAGCTATAAATAGGACCCCTTGGGCTTCATTCCAAGGATAAGCATTCAATGCAAACTCTATGTGAGGTTCCTATTCTATAGTTGAGTGCTTCCTACAGCCTCCTCTCTCTCTCTCTCTAAGCTTAATCACTTGCTACCTCTATTAGAGTGAGTAGGAGATTTGTAAGAGAGAGCGTCCTACATGTATATCTTGTGAGGCTCTCACTTCCACCACCTCCCTATCTCTCATTTCAACCATGAAAATGAAGGTTCTCTCTCTTGGCTAAGAGAGGTGAAGAAGAACAAGGGAAGGCATCCCTTGGTGAAGATCAACGCTGAAGACTTGGAGCAAGAGTGGGTAAGCCCTTGGTGAAGGCAGAAGACTCCTTGCTCAAGTGGGTAAGTCCTTGGTGGAAGCTTCTCCGAGTGAAGGTGAAGTCAAAGGCGGAAGATCCAAGAAAAAGTGGGTAATCCCTGCAAGGCTGAAGACTTGTGCAAGAGTAGGTAAGTCCTTGGAAGAAGGCGGAAGACTCCTTGCAAAGTGGGTTAGTCCTTGATAAGGCTGAAGACTCTTTGTATTGGATAGGTAAGTCCTTTGGTTGGTCATGTATTGTAAGTCTTATGAATGAATATAAGAATGCAATGGTTAGGAAATCCTAGAGGCCGACCTCTCTAGGTAAGTGGACTGACTCACTTCTAGTTTGAACTGAGGAACCACTCTAAATAGCTTGTCTCTTGGTGTATGTTCAATCTCTCTCTCCGTTGCTATGCATGTTTTAGTTGCACACAAATTTCCTATTTAGCAACCGTATCTTTTGATATATCTTGAAGGTCTAATGAATTTTGTTTAAGTACATTCAGCTCTATTCACCCCCCCTCTAGAGCAGCTAATCATCCATCTAGGATCCAACAATTGGTATCAGAGTGGGTTTTCTCCAAGCATACTTCAACAAATAGGAGAAGATAGGTGACTACCAAGGAGGGAGATACTTGATCATCCTACCAATCTTTGAAGGGAGCAATTTCCTCTATTGGAGAAGAAGGCTTCAATTATACATCCAAGGATTAAGTCTTGAGATGTAGCAAATGGTGAACAATCCATACATGCTACCAAAGATAAAGATTGAAGAATGGAATGAAGCTACCTTAAAGAAATCAACCTTGAATGCTAGAGCCATACACATCCTCTATGCCTCCATGACCCCCCACCGAGTTCAACCGGATTTCTTCATGTGAAACAATTTATGAGGTATGGAGTAAGTTATGCATCACTTATGAAGGGACAGATCAACTGAAGGAAAGCAAAGTCTACATGCTCAAAGAGCTGCTTGAGAACTTCAAGATGGGAAAGGAGGAGAGGATAGCCAACATGTACTCAAGGCTCAACACCATTGTGAATGGTCTTGCTGTTCTAGGACATCCTATGTCTAGTGTCGAGATTAACTCAAAGATCCTTAGAACTCTCCCCAAGAGGTGGGAACCCAAGGTGACTTCCATTGAAGAAGCAAGGTCCCTTAAGGTTATCCCTATCGAAGAGATCATTGGAAATCTACAAGCACATGAAGCCACACTTGACAAGAGGGAGGAAGTAGAAAGACAAGAGGAGAAAGAATGCAAGAGAATGAAGAAGGCTGAAATCAAAGCTCAAATCAAGGCTATTGTTGGTCAAGCTTCTCCATCCTCTCAAGTTGAAGAAGATGTCATGTACTCCAAGGGTAGATTCTACAAAGGCAAGTCCTCCTCCATCTGGTGCTTCACATGTGGAAAGAAGGGCCACTACAAGGATGATTGCCCACAAGGCAAAAAGACCCATCTTCACAAGAAGAAGGAGAAATGGCACTCAAGCTCAAGTGGCTCCTCCAACTCAAGCTCAAGTGAAGTTTCAAGTGAAGGATCAAGCTCAAGCTTTAATGATGAAGGAGAATGCCATTTTGCTCTTATGGCATCAACAAGTAAGGACTCAAGTGAGGTAAATCTAAACTCTTTAGATAAAGAATCTTTGATTTCTATTATTCATGATACTTGTTCCTCTCTTAAGACTTATCAAAGGAAAAGGAAAAAGTTTGCTAGAATTGTTGATAATTTGCATGTAGAATTAAATGATCTTGAACATGCTAATTCTTGCTTGCTTGATGATAAAAATGTTTGTCTTAGCCAAGTAGACTCTCTTAAACTTGAAAATGCTAGTTTGCTTGATAAGATTAGATTTTTAGAAGCTCAACCTCTCATGCCTAGTTCTAATGAAGAGCATGCTTTAATTGTTGATTCTCTCATGCATGATATTGATGTTCTTAAATCTAAAAACAAGGACAAAGATTTTGTTTTGCAAAATTAGAAACAGAAAATGCCTCCTTGCTTGCTAAAATCAATGTGCATGAATCTTGTTCTAGTTCTACTAGTAGAGAGAATGATGTTGCTGCTCTTCATATTGATAAAGAGTCCTTCATGACAAAAGCCCATTGCTTAGAAAATGATCTTTTGCATGCTAGAGATAATATTAATCAATTGTCTTCTACTATTACCTCTCTTATGCATGATAATGATGGTTTGAGATCTTCTTTGCAAAGATTCTTAGTTGGTAAAAAGAATCTTAATGATATCCTACACCATACTACCAAACAAATTGGTAGACATGGTTTGGGGTATGATGGTAGTCAAAGGAACAACAAAGGTAAAGGACCTCCAATCTTCCATGGAGAACCCTGTAGTTCCAAGACTATGGCACATGTAACTATTGCAATGAAATTGGTCATTATTCTACTTGTTGTCCTTTTAGGAAAGCACCCAAGAGCAATAGGACTTGGGTTGCTAAACTAACCCCTCCAGACCCAAAAATATGATTGGGGACCATTTCTTCTTTCTTCTTGTAGGTACTTGCAAATGGATTGACTTGAGCTATTGAATTGCAAATTTACTTCTCAATCCACATGAAAGAAGAAAGGTGAGATGTGTAGAGGGTGACAATAAGTGGAAAAAGGAATGGTAAGCACAAAGGTAATGTTTCTCTTGCTTATAACCTGTCCTAACTTGTTTTTGTCAAGTTAGTGTGCACTATGCATGTGGTTTTTGAGTCAAAAGTGGTACTTTGGGATTCTCTACACACTCTTGCTCAAAAACTATTTCTAATGCTTCTATAGTGCATTACTAACTTGCTTAGACATGTTTGGATATGGTTTGTATATTTAGCATGCCTTTAAATATGTTTTTATGAAATATATGTGCTTTTTGACAATAGCTCTGTCAGTCGAGTTTGTCCTATTTGAAACTCGACCGATAGGCACCAATGGATGTTTCCAGCAGCTGTCATCGGTTGAGTTGTCAATACACAGAACTCGACCGGTAACACTGTGCACAGAATATACATTTGGCTTATTGAATGAGAATTTCTCTCATACTAAATTTTCTTAACCAATAGCCTTATTCTTTGGCACTCCTTTGGTACCTTTATATATGCATATTGCCATGTTCTAAATTGACTATCTTTCTTACAACTCTATCTCTCTAATTGCTCTAAATTGGTATATCTATATCTTGCAATAACTTGTTTTGAGTTGTTTCGCAGGTCTTGATGATGATCTCTTTGGATCTTTTCGTTGTGTCTAAAATTGCTTCTGTTGTACTCTAACTTGCTACATCTATCTAGGTGTATATCTTGTTTTGATACAACCTTGAGGTTCTTAGTGGTAATCATCTTTTGGAAATGGTGCATATTTGTTAGTGAGTTATATCTTTCCATGCTTTTAAAATTGCATATCTCTTTGTTTGGATATATCTCTACATCTACTCATAGCTTGCTTTATCTTGTGTATCTTTTGGTATCTCTTGCTATGATCTAGATCCTACTAGTAGTCCTAACTTGTGATAACATCTACCAGTAGTTCATATACATGTAGTTCTAGCCTTGTTTAAAATTGGCATCGTTGCCCATCTATATGATATGCTTGTATCTTGTCTCATACATGCTCAAGATTGTTCCTTGAATTGCATATGTACTATCTTGAGTTGCTTGCATAACATTGTGATGCAGGGTACATAGATCTACATTATATGTAGAAACTGGAGTATGTTTGGATTTTATGCAGATTTGCTCCAGTTTCAGTTTTTGCTGCAAGAGTAGTGTTTTTTATGCAGAAATGACCTTCTGGGCAAGGCTCATCGCTTTGCCATGAGCCCTGATACTTTTTGGGAAAATTTTGTCATCTTGAGGGTCAAAATTGTGATTTATTGTTTTTCTACAGCACTTTATCTTACATTTTGGGTTGTTCAAGTATATGCTTTAACTTGCTTTTCTTTCTACGCTTGGAAAAGCCCCTATCTGTGCTCTTCTACTCTCCTTATATAAATTTTTGTTATCTCCTTTCCTTTAACAAGTGGTGTTTCTTATTTCTTCATACCCCCACTTTTTGAAATGACAAAGGGGGAGAAAGGTATGTCTTCTTTTGACAAAATAGGGAGAAGACATGTCTTACATGAAGAGGAGAAGTATGTCCATGTAAGGGGAGAAGGTAAATGGGAGAATACATATATGTGTAGAACATATATGAGTAGAAGACATAGTTTCTATAAATGTTATGAAAGCTAACCATGCAGGAGAAATAGCATCAATTGCAGGGGAGTATGAGAAATCCATGCACATCAATTGAGGGGGAGCATATGAGCTCAATCCTATTGAAACCCCTAGGTTTCTCCAAAGGTATGACTTTACTTAAATGCTTTCAATACATTTATGGAATGGTTTGTCATCTTCAAAAAGGGGGAGAATGTTGACTCAAGGTCAATTAGGTCAATGTTGACTCACGTCTAAATTGACTAAACCCGTGTTTTGATGATGACTAACCATTCCACATATTGGTGTCTAATGCTTCTACTTGAGTGATTTCAGATTAGGTATATACACACTCCAAATGCCCCAACTTGTGCAAATCAAATTGGAGAAAAAACAAGTCAAAGTCAAGACAAGTGCACATTTTTGTAATATGATGTAAATCCATTAGAATCATGTTGTAAATCACTTGTAATGATTGTATGACTTGTAATTAAGCTTAGAAAAAACCAGGAGCACTTAGATCGAATGTTTAAGCACTCAAAAGCCATTTTCCAAAATTCACATCAGGTTATTCATCAGTCGAGTTCTGTGAGTTGCAAACTCGACCGATCCTGATTGAATCTTGAAAATGACTTTTGATCGGTCGAGTTTACACTACACATAACTCGACCAATGGAGTAACTGGCCAATTCTATTTTCATTGGTCGGTCGAGTTTCCCCAGGACAAACTCGACCGATGGTCTGAATATCGGCTTTGTCTTTTACTCTATCGGTCGAGTTACCCTTATAGAAAC
Organism: Alisma plantago-aquatica; assembly: GCA_963693085.1. Lineage (NCBI taxonomy): Eukaryota > Viridiplantae > Streptophyta > Magnoliopsida > Alismatales > Alismataceae > Alisma > Alisma plantago-aquatica. The sequence continues at coordinate 509,417,020 of OY856414.1, forward strand.
TAGACCGATTGCACTGTACGGAAAAGTGCAGAAAAGTGCTTCTAGCCGTTGTGGAGTTGCAACAAGTGAAAATATATCCGTTGCGAGCCACAAAATGGCTAGTTTTCATTCTCAAGTGTTCCCAAAGGCTAAGAGGCATCCCCATCTATAAATAGGCACAAGGCCATTGATCATTATACTTTTATTCAAGTATTTAACATGTCTTACAAGGTTTATGCAACAAAAGAATTACAACCTTCCCATCATTAGGGTTAGGATTTCCCTTTCTTATCGATTAGGGTTTTTCTTACATATAATCACCCTTCATTGGGGTTAGGGTTTTCCATTATTATCCATTTCGGTTTTCAAGATCATATTATTAATGATCAACCCTTAATTCATTTCTCCACACATCTAGGAGCCAACATAGATATCATAAGTATTCGGCCATACCTATTTATTCTCATCATTTATCATTAAATGAATTATTAACACAAGATATGAGTTCCTCTCTCATCTTTACCAGAATATGATTGCATCATACTTTATTAACTTGGCTTAACCTTTTTCTTAAGGTATGTTAACCTTTACTTAACAAAGTGCAATACATCTCAATGTAACAATTGACATGACACACTTCATGTGTTACTCATTCAAGTATATTGGATTTAGGATGCATCAAAGTGTATCAACCTTGAGGTTCTAGATGTGATATCTATCATGTCTTAATGTATCACTTCCCTCATCACTTGTAACTTACTTAAGTTCATCAACTTATCTTGTATTAGGGTATTTCCCATCCTAATACTTTATGCACCAGTTCATCACATTTATCATGTAATGTATTAGTCATATGTCACTCATTTGAATTATTCAACCATTATCAATGATATGGACTCATCTCGGGTAAAGGCATTATTGATATAAGGTTATCCATTATCAAGCACTTTAGGTGTTTCACCTATCAATATATTAGTCACTATTCCATTATTAGGAATAGGGTTTATCATCTTTATCAATTAGGGATTTACATAACGTCACCCTATATTAGGGTTTCACATAACATCACCCTATGTTGGGGTTTCACATTACATCACCCTATATTAGGGTTTCACATAACATCACCTTATATTAGGGTTCCACATTACATCACCCTATATTAGGGTTTCACTTTACATCACCCTATATTAGGGTTAGGGCTTCCCAACATATATTAATTAGGGTTTCTCATCCCATTACCTAAAATTAGGGGTTTTCAACCCATGGCCCAAAATTAGAGTTAGGGTTTCTCATTCTCTATTGATTAGGGTTTTATGATTACCTCACTAATCCAAACCCTAATTCAGTGCTTCCACGTATCTTGGAGCACATAGCATTATTAAAGTATTAAATTATACTTATCATTGTTCCATGTACTAGGAACACACATCACCATCATACCTTATTCAATTGACTTATCCCTTCACTAAATACATGCACCTACACTTATCATAGTGTCATGGATTTATTACTTTCATAGGCATTGAGTAATAATCATTCTAATTATACCAATCACGGAAGTACTTTAGAGGTAATTTTATTGAAATCAATCTTGAGATACTCTTCAACCATTTACGGGGTTATTTGTACTAAATGGATTGAATCAATTAGACCTTCAAACGGTCTTGGACCAATTGACCCTTCAAACGGTCTTGGACCAATTGCACCCTCAAACGATCTTGAAATTTCTTGACCTCCAAACGGTCTTGAGGTCACGTGAGCTCCAAACGGTCTTGAGGTCACTTGACCTTCAAACGGTCTTGAAGACCATTAGACCTTAAACGGTCTTGGTCTAAATCCTCAAACGGTTTGAAAACCATTAGACCCTCAAACGGTCTTAGTCTCAACATATTTAAATGGTCTGAAGATCGTTAGACCTTAAACGGTCTTGACCTCTAGTTCCTCAAATGGTTTGAAGACTGTTTGGTCCTCAAACGGTTTGGGACCGTTTGATCAAATCAGATTGAAACTGATTGGACCTAAATCAACCTTGAAACCGATTGGGCCTCCAAACGGTTTGATACCATTTGATCTCAAATGGTTTGAAGACCATTTGATTCCAAACGGTTTCAAGACCGTTTGGACTCAAACGGTCTCAAGACTGTTTGGTCCAAACTGCCTTGAAATCAAAAGGATCATCTAGGATTTCCTTCAACCAATCAATTAGGGTTTGCTTCATTGAATCATTCATCAATTGGACCATTGAGAGTACATCAAATTATAACCCTTGGATCTCCAACCATCCATCACAGCCCTTGACCTCCAAACGGTCTTGAGACCGTTTGGACCATCAACCATGAAATTGATTCAATTCAATTAGGGTTTCAACACTTCAACCCGATTATAGTTTGTAATTAGTAGATTATCCATCACTGAACCTATTATGAGTCAATCAATTAGAACCATTGGATCAATCATCCAACTACAACAGCAAGTATCTCTTAATGGTCTTGAGACCGTTTGATCCCAAACGGTCTTGAGGACCGTTTGGTTTCAATCGGTCTTGAGACCGATGGGTCTCAAGTTGAAACCGTTTGGACCTGATATTTCATGAGGTGTGTGCTAAGATGACATCATCATCTTCAAGTTTGAACCTTCGAATTTTTTTGTGATCTTTGTGGTGATTTCAACAATTAATCAAAAGGAAATTTGGGAAAGAAAAAGGAATCAACATATGATGAAGAAATGAAATCAATAATGATGTTTAAGGGTTCAAGTTATATAACCCACCTTCAAAGTTGAATCCCAACTTCAAGATTCACGTATTTAATGGTTAATGAATCTCTCTCAACTTCCCAAGGTCCGTCCTCAAGTCTTTGAGTAAAAAGAATGGCTAAGGTTGGAGATTGAATGGAGAAAAGAAGAAAATAAGCATTGAATTTCGATTTCCACCATGAAATCAAGGTTGAAGATGATTAAGGAGCTCACCTATAGGTTGGGGTACGTCCTCCTATTTCTCCTAATCTCCCTTGTGTTCGGACAAAGCAAGGAAAGAAAGAAGAGTAAAAAAAGCCTTTCATGTGGGTGAAAGGATGGAGTGTATATAAGGGAAATTCAAGAGAGAGAAAGTGTTATAAAAATCCTTCAATTCCCAAAATTGGTGCCACTTATCCCCCTCACTTACTTGAATACGAATCCATCATCCTCCCCTTCGAAATCCTCTTCTTTATCCATGAATTAAAAGAAAACAATTAAGCACCTTAATCAATATAATAATAATATCCAAAAATTAGTGGATATTACTTTTTCTTTAACTAATGTGAGTGGGCTCTCCACTCTAGATATTTCGGTGCCATTGCAAGGAACAAGGACGTCCATACTTATATAAATTCAGCCATCACATTTTTGGTTGAAGAGCACTTCCATTAATATATTTATTTTGCATTAAATTGAATTAGGGTTTCAATTATGCTTAAATCTTGATTATTTCAATATTAAGATTCTCTCTCCGCCAAAGAGATTCAAATGAGACGCCCCTCTGATTTTATTGTCTATAATTGATACCAAAAAACATTAGGGACTCTCTAGAAGTGGTATTTTGCATATTGAACCCTAGGTTTTGGGTAAATTGCACATTACACCAAAACTAGGTTTTAAAGCACAAACATTGCTTAATAAGCTCTTTCTTGGTGCTCAGTCTTGTGGAAGCCATACCTCAGCATCATTCTCATTCTTATGATGCTATAACACTTGAGTAATATTTATCATGTAACATTTGCAAGTTAACCCCTCAACTTGGGCAATTTGCACTTTAGTCCAAAATGGGCAAAACATTGTTTCAACATTATTCAAATAGTACCAAAATTGAAACATAAGTTCTCCTTTAGTCTTAATTTTTTTCAAAAGATAAAGACAAGAATCTAAATGACTTTCTTAAGTAAAACTTTTAGGGTTAAGGCATAACCCAGGTCAGGGATGTTATAGGTAAGTCCTTTGGTTGGTCATGTATTGTAAGTCTTATGAATGAATATAAGAATGCAATGGTTAGGAAATCCTAGAGGGTGACCTCTCTCGGTAAGTGGACTGACTCACTTCTAGTTTGAAGTGAGGAACCACTCTAAATAGCTTCTCTCTTAGTGTATGTTCAATCTCTCTCTCCCTTGCTATGCATGTTTTAGTTGCACACAAATTTCCTATTTAGCAACCTTATCGTTTAATATATCTTGAAGTACTAATGAATTTTGTTTAAGTGCATTCAGCTCCATTCACCCCCCTCTAGAGCAGCTAATCACCCATCTAGGATCCAACAACAAGTACGTCAAAATCTCCCATTAGGGTTTACAACAAGATACAACAAAAAAGATCTAGATAGAGGGAAGTCTAAAATACTTCAAATCTTGTCTCTAGAGCAACATATCCAAGTGCTAGGTCCATGTTGGAAGCTATGTTCTCATGATTCAACTCAACAACTTGTCTTGACCTAGGTTTTTGGAGAGCACCCAGCAAAAGGGAAAGGAAAACAAAGTATGTGTCAACAAATATGAATAGGATGTCAAGGTAAAGAAAACATGTAAATAAAGGCTAGTTTTAATGATAAGATGAAGATTTCAAGAGTATGAGGCTATTTTTAAATAGATTCTTTCCATAAAAAAAATATAATAAAAGGTTGCATGTATGATAATTATGACTACCTTAACTAAGTAGGGTTGAGGCACCTACCGGACCTCAACCTATAGGTGAGGGGAGAATTAATACATTCTCAATCACCTACACATATTTTTATGAGGGAGAATAAGAAATTCCCAGGGAAAATTAATGCATTCCCTATCTATGGGTGGTTGTACATAAGTACCACTACTATAGCTATATAGTCCATAAAATCAACATGCTAGAAAAGAATTCATGGCAAGTAAAAGCATCATATCAATTAAAACATGGTAGTGGGGTACAAGACCCAAGAAAAAGAATATCATTACTAATTTTGAGGCAATTTAACAAAAGAATCATGAATAGAGGAAATAGGGTTCATATAGTGCCTCATTAGGGAATATAGGGTTTGGTTTGCAAATATCCCAGCTTAGTGTGTAAGAAATGGACATACATAAATAGGGATTGCACATACATAATAGAGATTGCACATACATAAAGAGGGATTGCACATACATAAATAGAGATTGCACATACCTCTCTTACTAATATCAGTTACTAACTTTCACCACTTTAATTGAGTCCAAGTTCACTTTGCCTATTTTCAATATATTAACATGTATTAGAGTACATAATGCACATTAATGTATAGAAACCCTAATTTCAGAACTTTTTATCAAAACTTGGATTTAGATTTTGAAAATATCACCAATGAACTTATTAGGTTATCCTGATCAAGAAAACATATTTTTATGTTAATTTTGGAGTTATGATGATTAAGATGTACTTTTTATGGATTTTATGCATTAAATTTATTTTACAAAAATCACCCTTTGTCAAACCACAAAATAAGACCTTGAAAATATTTTTATTAGATAGAGATTAATTTTTTAATTCCAAAACATATTTATTTGTCAAATTTGGATAAGCGTATCAGAATATATGAATTTTTCAATACTGACCAATAGGAAATTGCCACATCATCAAACCAATCAAGATAATTAAAGAGAGAGGGAGAGGGAGAAAACACCATTTGACCCAAAATCAGGTTTGGAGTTTCATAGTTAACCAAACTAGATCTTCTAGAGAAAGTAAAACAACAAGAAACCAAAACCCTAGAAGAACATGGTAAAAAGAGATGGAGATCATCAATTTTAAACATAGAAGCACGAGTTTTAAGCATGTAGCAAGCAATATATGGGAAGGGGGTTATAAAACTCGCCTCTAGGAAGGTAAGAAGGTCCAAACAGAAAGGATCCTGAGATTAGAAGGTCTGGTTGCTCCAAGCCAAGCTCCTTTCTTGATAAAAGATCACCTTCTCCACTTTAGAGGTTCAAACCCTAGCAAAAGAGCATGGAGATAAGATGTTTAAGGGCTCTAAGTGGGGTTTCACCATGGAAGACTAGGGTTATGACCTAGAGGAAGGTGGAAGGAATACTGACAACATGAAAATAAGGAAGAAAAGGAGGATACTTACTAGTTTTGGTCAAAATCAACAAGGAGGAGCTTAAGAAATCCTAAATAGAGAAATTTGGAACCCTAGGAGCCTTCTTCACCAAGGTAAACACTCTCTTTTACCTTGGGACAACACCATCGTGGCCAAACAAAGTAGGAATGATGCTCTAAGCTGGGGGAAAGAGAAGGAGAGGATTGCTTCTTAGATTGGGAGATGGGAAGGGTTAGGCATGGCTTTATAAAGAAGGGGGCAAGTATGAGGTGTCTATGGGACTTTCCATGTGTCCTTAGGCTAGGGCTTCATGACCATGCAAGAGAACATCTCATAGAGGCTTCTTGAATATCAAATATCAGTTTATGGACACTTATAGGCCATCCCAACCGAGCTCCAATCAAAGAAATAACCCTATTGGTTGATATCTTCTAAAGATAAGCTCATTTATAAAGAGAGTAATCCCTAAAATGCCCTTAGAAAGAAACACCTTCAAACCAAGGTGCAACTAGGTGCCCCATGGTTCAAAAACTCAAGAATGGTAAGGGAATATCTAAGGATTATAATGCATGTGATAACTTGCAAAGAAAACCTACCAATTAGGTAAATTGCATAAAAGTCCAAAATGTGCATATAATTGCATAACTTGCACAAACAACATCCAAATTGGACAAAACTTGAATTAATATTTTCTCATGATTTCAAAACACTTCACAATGTTAGATTAAGGTTTAGAGTACTTAATTATGGTAGTTAAGCTTGTTCAATACATTAAGTAAGGTTTGGGGCCTTACACTTCTAACATGGATTTATTTACCATTGTTCCACTTAAGCGGTGATTTTACATTTTAGATCCTTAAATAAGATTTCACTGAGGTATTTCTGCATAAACTCTTTTATTGGTACAAATAGTGAATAAATGTTCACCAAACCAATATAAATTCCACAACTTAAGCATCAAGGCCAAAAAGAATAGAAATGATAGGAAAATGTTGTGAAAGGGCCAAAAAGAGAATATGTCAAAGTTTTGGTATGTTACATCCATAGTGATATGATCCCATTTCCACCGCAGTATAGACAACAATTTCAATGTTACTACATGCTTCTAATGTTCAGCTTTGACTTGCTCACACATGACCCCTTGCCACGAACTCAACCACATCACGCTTCAAGCCAGGCCACCAATACAGATCCTTAAAGTTATGGTACATCATGGTACTTCCTGGATGCATCACATACATCAAAGAGTGAGCCTCCTCAAGAACCAACTTCGTCAAACCATCAACATCTGGAACCACTATCCTACAATGGAAACAAATGGTCCCATCCTATGTGTCATGGAAGACCTCACACTTCTCGCTGCCAAACTCTAATCGAATTTGTTGTATCATAGTATCATTACGTTATGCATCTCTGATCTACTGCAATAAGGTAGGCTTCACTTGCAATTGTGACAACAAGCCTGCCAATAAGGAAACTTCAAACTTCACGTAAACCTGACGCAACATCTCCAACATATCTCTCTTATGGCACACCAAGGAACACAATTGTGCCTTACTGGAAGATGATGAAGAAGAAGATTTCCTTCTTAAAGAATTTGCCACCACATTTGCCTTTCCTAGATGACAGTCTATAGTGGAATCATAGTTTTTGATCAACTCCATCCAGCGTCATTGCCGCATGTTTAGCTCCTTCTTTGAGAAGAAGTACTGAAGGTTCTTGTGGTCGGTCAAGATCTGACACTTCTCACCATAAAGGTAGTGTCTCCAAATATTCAAAGCATGGACCACAGCTGCAAACTCCAAATCATGTGTCAGGAAGCTCTCCTCGTGTTTCTTAAGATGTAGCGAAGTAAAAGAAATCATATTCTTATCCTACATCAGAACACATCCCAAGCCATTCTTCAACGCATCAAAAGATGATATAACCTTTCCCTTTCTCAGGAAACACTAGCATTGGTGCACTGGTTAGCTTCTCCTTTAAAATTTTGAAATAACATTGACACTTGTCATCCCATACATACATTACACCTTTTCTTGTCAACTTCGTTAGAGGTAGCGCCATGACACTGAAGTTCTTGATAAACTTCCTGTAGTATCCTGCCAAGCCTAAGAAACTACAAACCTCTATCAATGTCTTAGGCTGCTCCCACTCTAACACTAATTCAACCTTCTTAGTATCCAGAACTCACACTTGTTGAGCTTAGCATACAACGTGTGCTGCCTCAACAACATTAATGCCTGCAATAGGTGTTGCTCATGTTGTTGGCTGTCCCTGGAGTATATCAAGATCTGTCGATGAACACAACCACAAACTAATCTAGATAAGGATGGAACACCCTGTTAATCAGGTCCATGAACGTTGTTGGTGCATTGGTTAACCCAAACAACAAAACCATAAACTCAAAGTGACCATACAAAGTCCTAAAAGTAGACTTGGGTATGTCACCTTCCTTGATCCTTAACTGATAGAAACCCGACCTCAGATCGATCTTAGAAAACACAGTGACACCTCTCAACTGATCAACCTGATCGTCCATCCTCAACAATGGGTACTTGTTCTTGATCGTCACTTTATTCAGTTGTCTGTAATCTATGAAAAACCTCATGGAACCATCTGTCTCCTTTACGAACAACACAGGATTACCCCAAGGGGAAGTGCTTAGTCTTATAAAGCCCTTCTCTAACAGATCTTGCAACTACCTCTTCAATTCTATCATCTCTGCTGGTGCCATTCTATATGGCAATTGTGCTGTCAACTGTGTATCGGGGACCAGATTGATCTCGAAGTCAATCTCTCTAGGAGAGGGGACTCCGAGAAACTCATCAAGGAATGCATCATCAAACTTGTACATCACTGACATCTCTTGGGTACTCAAACTCCTCACATTGGTATCCACCACGTGTGCCAAGAAAGCCTTGCACCCTAGCATCATCATCCTCTCTATTATCATTGCTGACACCAAGCACGTCAAGAGAATCTTTCTATCTCCTTGGAAGCCCCATGAAACAACACTGTCAAAGAACATCGCTACCTTGGAACTATATTCCAAGACAATCTAGTACTTCTCCAAAGTATTTGTCCCAATGACCACATCGAATCAATGCATGTCAAGTGGCATAAGGTCCACTTGAATGCTGCATCTCGATAAAAGAAGAACGTGGGATGGACACACCTCTCACATCTCGGTAGAACCAACAAGAGGGGATTTAGAAGAAGACTATCAGATCTATGACTATCAGGAAAAGAACAACTATCTATCACCTCTCTAGTAATAAAAGAGTGTGTCACACCTGGGTCAACCAAAATAGATACAAAATAAGATGCAGAGAAATCAGAATGAAATAAGTCTATCTGACTTGTCAGGACCCATGGATTAACCACTCCCTTTGACTAACTCATGGCATAGGATCAAGCCATCGCATGTTGTCACCCTCATCCTCTACTGGCCTTCTTAGAAGATCCTACATGTGATGCTTGTCTATGTCCTCTACCACCACCAATGTTGAACTGCCATTGTTGGGAACCTTGTTGGCTCTGTCTCGATTGTTGGATAACCTCCTTATCCTTCATTGAGCAATACCACTTTGTTTGCCCTATCTGTCCACACTTGAAGAAGGTATTAATCTCATACCATGGCCTATATGGCCCTGTTACCGATACTGATGATGTGTTGTGAGCTCCTGCCAGCAGAAAAGTACGGTCTCTTCCTTTGCTTAGTAACCACTGAGATGGCACTCTGGATCTCTACTGCGAATGAGGTGATGAAAACCTAGGGTTGTGAATCCTCCAGAAGATTTCCCATGAAACTGAGCTGATCTCTTCATAGCGTTACCCTCACGCTTCTCCATAGTTGACCACTCTATCCATCTCATGAATTCAACAAAGGTAGAAAACCGCTCCTGGTTCTCCAAAGCAGATACTATCATCGTCAACTCCTTACTTAAACCCTTCTGAAACAATCAGATCCCATCCTTATCTGTCACTACCATGTGAGGGCAAAACCTTAATAGCTCCATGAACTTCACCTCGTACTCATTCATCATCATTGATCCCTGTTGGATCTTCTCAAATTGCGATATCTTCTCATCAAGATACGTCTCTGGGAAATATCAGTTTACAAACTCTCACTAAAAAATTTCCCAACTGATCACTACACCGGGCCTCTTCTCCTCCTCAATGACCCACTAATGGCCAACACTGTCCTTCAGTAGGTACAACGTATGCTTCACCTTATCCTCTTTTGGGATATTGAGGATCTTGAAAGCCTTTTCCAACTCTGTTAGACACATGTCCACATCTGTTGGGTCTACTGTACCCTCGTACTACAATGCTCCAACATGCCACAACCTCTCAAAAGTCTTCCTAGAACCCTGGGATTCTGCATTGGGGATTGCTGCCCTTGCTTGAGGCACGGGCACCCTATCCGCCATATGTGAAATTGTGGCCATAACTATCCAAACATGAACTAACAAGCGGGGTTGGACATAGTTGCTGGGTCGAACTGAGGCACTCCATCTACTCTTGCCTCCTTCATGGCACCACCTTCTAGTGCAGCAACACTTCTCTCAACATGTTCTTTGTGTTATCCAGACATATCTGCATAAGCAAAAGCTATAATCAGATGTGTTGGAGGAGACAAGAACAGACACAACCCTAGTCATATGTCTCTGTAGACTCAGTGAACCTAGATTTTTGATACCAACCTTTTCATGTGACAACCCGATCCCACACGATGAGATAATTCAAAACCAAAGCCCATGATTAACAACTAAACAAGCACATCACCACAAAATATGGTAAATTAAAACCAATCTTATATAATCATTATGTGTGGAAATATACTACATCAAAGGTCCACAAACTCTACCATATCACATATCGTGACAGGTATGTACATATGTATCGTCGCCAACTGCCACACACGTACTATAAAAGATAACATGTTCACATGTACAAGCCATATATACAACTAAGGAATACCTCCAAAAAACTTATTAAGGTACATAATATCTACAAAACACATCCCTCCCAGACGTGACAGAACATGCATGACATATAGGACTCTACGACACAATACATCATCTTATCCAACCTTCTATGTTCACTAATTTCTGAGCCGCTCTTTCTCAACAACATGATTTCTACCGCGTCATACACGATCACCTAAAAAGATGTGGCGAACCATGAGGGTTAGACCCATGTCCCAACAAGAGATACAACTCTCCACGAACAACTATTGAAACATAGATTATGCTTAAGTAGGAAATAACATTATAAAATAGAATGAGCAGATTCAACCAAATGAATAATTCAAACTGATTATATAGACTAAGTAGGTTAAGCAGCTACAACTGATAAGTAGAACATGTTATGTATTTAGAAGGAATATGAAGAACATGTATAACATTTAATTTCTCTTACTTCAATATATAACAAATGAGAAGTAAATAAAATAAGGCAAGGGTAAATATTCAATGTGAAGTGTGTTTAACCATAAACAGATTCACTACATGGCTACATTATGCCTTTTATTATCCTTGGGGAATTTGAGTCGTACTACCCAAATCCCTGTTGACCACCGCTTGGTCATAATTAGTTCTATACAATATAAAGGAAGAGCCAGACTCTGAGATCTTCTCTGGCACTACTCGATCAGTATGAGTCTGCAACATAATGACATATAGTCAAACTACAAATCAATAGCATATAGTCCTAAAAATAGGTATCCCACCTTGATAAGATCATGGACTTAGAAACCAGGGTATATAACCCAGTCACTGAGGTACAACCATAGTTTTCCTCTAATCACACACACACACACCTATATATATATATATATAGTCAGGCTAGAATACACTCAAGTGTATGGATCGCACGAATACACTCAAGTGTGTTTATATATCAAGACTATTTTTTACAAAATGTAAACCGTTGATCTTCACCGTCATACTATAACTAGACTACATAAAAATTTTGAGCCCATTTGGATGAGTATAAGTCACTCATCTAAGGGCAACAAAATCGACGCGCAAAACTAATTTGAAATTCATAATTTTTGCGGTCTTCATAACATGAGCTATACATATCCAAATGTGCTCAAATTTTGTGTATGAGTTGTTCATGAGATGTTTAAGAAAATCTATATATATATATATATATATATATATATATATATATATATATATATATATATATATATGATTGTCTTTGTTACCGGCGCGGGTACCAAGTGGAAGCTGCCTGTTCTAAAGAAGCGGTGGCACTCTAAATATTTACGCTATCCCTTCTTCCTATGTTCTATTCCCAGGCAGATTCAAAACCCAGCCCTTGTCCCCGCGCAAGCACTTGAAGGAGCCGAAGCTGGCATCGACGCCGACCGGAAATTCCAGGATTCTGAGATGGGGTTCCCGGTCGTCGATTGTTGTGCTGACCTCGCTCTCCCTCCTTTCCTGGTCTACCTCATCCTGTTCCTCGGCTACTTCCGCCGCGTCATCGCCTGGTGCCTCAGGGTCGGGGGACTAGGCGACCTCCTCGACGCCGACAAATTCCCAGGGGACCTCACCACGCCGTCCACTTCTGCCCACGCCCTCCACTCAGCTGTTGTTGCTGCTGCAGGAGCATCCGGTAGCCTACATCTCCCCCACCTCGTCCGTCTCCGGCCACATTGTCTGTCGGCAGCTTTGATCCGTGAAGCACTCCCGACATCCACCTACGACCCCTGCGACGACTCTGACTCCGAGAGCTGCGCGGTGTGCTTGTACGGCCTAGAATCTGGCGACCGGGTCCGTCACCTCAGCGGGTGCCGACACGTCTTCCACTCCTGCTGCATCGACCCTTGGGTCGACCTCGGCAGACGCACATGCCCTCTGTGCCGTGCAACGCTAGTACCCGAGGAGCTTAGGGACTCGCTGCTCATGTCAGACATGTGGAGGGACGCCGCGTCCATTCCAGACTCTCTCAGTGACTCGGCGGCGTCATACCCAGGTGAACTGTACCTCGCCGACGATGGCGACTACTACCCGACGATCCAAGACGACGACGGTGGGGATTTCTGTTCTCAACTCCTCGACGACGACGACTTGTTGCTGGGGTTGCCTCCCATCGAACACTCCAGGGACACGGGGTTCCTCACCTGGCCGACGCTCCACGACACCAGTGCTGCTGCTACAACACCCACTTCCTCCTGATCCTCCACCCAGCTAGTTGCCTACCTGGTCCGGCAAGGTCAGGTGGCCGCGCACAGCAACTTGCTTCTTGTATATAATACAGTTACGGGACACTACCTTGTCATGTCTGCCAGGCCTGGAGAATCATACTCATGATTCAATTATTTCCTCCCCCGCCTCTTCCCCGCTTTTTTTTTCTGGGTTCATTTGTTTTTGAGAAGGGGATAAGCCTGCTGCCATTGCCGTATTGAAGCGGGAACTAGTCCAGGTGACTGCTCTTCCTCCAGGTGGAGATTCTTGCCCATCCGCTGGCGGATACAGAAAAGTCGGACGACCATGTGTAAGATTTTTTTTCTTGTAGAATTGCAGTATGGATTTAAGAATGAACAAACACAATTCAATTTTAGGTATAAGAGGGATGTTACGGGTTTGTATCATTGGTTTATTCATATATATTTGGCCAAAAAACCTAAATAGCACCTTTGGACATTTTAATTACCAAAATAGTACGATTCAGAACTTAATTCCTAAAATGACACATTTCTGAGGTAATACGTCCCCAAAGATGACGCATTGCCCCTGGTGAGACCAATGCGTCCCCTCGGGAGACGCATTGCTACTTTAAAAAGCAATACGTCCCCAATGGGGAGGCATTGCCTCCAGCAAAATAATGCGTCCCCAAAGAGGACGTATTGTTTTTTTATTTTTATTTTACTTTTTTTAATTATGATACCATGTACGTTATATAAATACATATATATGTTAAATTGCTAAATGATCATTATCTACAATAACTTATATACAATTAACTATATATTTTAGATAATAAATGAACATAATAAAATAATAACAGAATATTAAATTTCATTAATACATAATATTTATAAATGTAGATAGAAGTATTTTAAATTAATGGATACAATACTAAAATTATATAGTAACGTTTAAAACTATAGAAATAAAACAAATATATACATATATTCGTATACATGTATATATTTATTTGTAAATTTAGAAAAAAGAAAAAGAAAACTAATATAGCAACATATAGCACATGTTGATATACACTATATATATAAATATATATAATATGTATAAATATTAATTTTAGTATTGTATCTATTAATTTTAAATACTTCTATGTATTTATAATTTTAGTATTGTATCCATATATATAATATGTATACGTATATATGTATAAATATATAATTTTAGTATTGTATCAATTAATTTTAAATACGTTACTATATATTAAAATTATTGGATACAATACTAAAATTATATATATTTAAAATTATATATTTTAAATACTTCTATCTACAATTTAGTATTGCATCCATTAATTTTAAATACTTCTATATTTAAAATATGTTACTAGAAGTATTTCAAATTATATATTTTAAATGTAACATATTTAAAATTATATATAACACAATTAATGTAGATAATTTTAAATTATATATTTTAAATGTAACATATTTAAAATTATATATTTTGAAATTAATGTAGATAATTTTAGTATTGTATCCATTAATTTAAAATTAATGAATACAATACTAAATATATATAATTTTAGTATTGTATCCAATAATTTTAATATATAGTAATGTATAATAATATACAATTTTAAATACGTTACTATATAATTTTAAATACTTCTAGTAACATATATATAATTTTAAATACATTACATTTAAATATTTTTATATAATTTTAAATACGTTACTAGAAGTATTTAAAATTATATATTTTAAATGTAACGTATTTAAAATTATATATAATTTTAGTATTGTATCCATTAATTTTAAATACTTCTATCTACATTTATAAATATTATGTATTAATGAAATATAATATTCTTTTATTATTTTATTATGTTCATTTATTATTTAAAATATATGGTTAATTGTATATAAGTTAATGTAGATTATGTTCATTTAGCAATTTAACATATAGATGTATTTATATAACGTACATGGTATCATAATTAAGAAAAAGTAAATAAATAAATCAAAACAAAAATATGTCCTCTTTGGGGACGCATTGCTTTGCTGGAGGCAATGCGTCCCCATTGGGGACGTATTGCTTTTTAAAGTAGCAATGCGTCTCCTGAGGGACGTATTGGTCCAACTAGGAACAATGCGTCTTCTTTGGGGACGTATTGCCTCAGAAATGTGCTATTTTGGGAATTAAATTCTGAATCGTGATATTTTGATAATTAAAATGTCCAAACGTACTATTTAGATTTTTTGTCCTATATATTTTGCTGCTACCTTGGTGTAGCTGTAACTATTACTACCTGCTATAGAACAACATAATATTGCCAGCCACGAAATTCTTTTTTTATAACTCTGATGAGTATTTCTGCTACTATCACATTCTTGCTCATTCTATTACTTTGTTAATAATGTTTGGAAAATGGAACACAACATTTGTGTCCTACAGATTTCATAGATAATGGAGTACTTTGAACAAATGATCTTAGCTCACCAAATATTTTTCTCGGCATCCTTGTTTTCCAACCTTCTTTTTTATTGTTGTGGATTAGTTTTCTAGGTTCATAGGAATGCAGGAACGGACATTTAAAGTTACGGCAAGGTGTTCCATAGAAGTGCACATTACGTACTCGACAAAATGACCGTATGTTATGTATATATCTGCTATTAATTTCTGTAAATTGGTACTAAGATTCATGATTCATGAAGGTGTATTTTACTGCTTTCTGTCGGCTAGTGCCAACTTATGAGCGATTCCAGTCAAACTGTCCTTGATGATACGCGTCTCCCTCTCCAAGTTGGCATCCATCACCTTCTCTAGCATAAACTTAGATTTTGAATCCAGCTCAAAAGTAACACTAAGGCCCTTATAAGTAACACGTGGTTATTAAAACTAACTTATTAGATATTGAAAGTAATAATAAATGCATGTTATAGTTTTCTTAAGGTTTGACGAGCCACGATCAACCCAATGATATGTAGATTCATATCATTATTATAATATTTTTACATGTATAAGACTTTTGACATTGAAATGTAACTAGGTGACTAAGATATGAACCTCAAACATCATATGAACAATTTACATTATTACAAGATGTTGTTTATGATTGAGTATGTATTAATGGCAACAAATTGAATCACAAAACTAACTATCTGACATTGAAAGTAATATCAGGACTCAAAAAATAACTATATGGTATAAAAAGTAACTATCTGACACTAAAAGTAACATAATGACCCAAAAAGTAACTATCCGACTCCGAAAGTAACACTAGGGCACAAAAAGTAACTATATAGTAAGAAAGGTAACTATCTAACATTAAAAGTAAGAGCATGAAAAAAAAGTAACTATCCACACTGAAAGTAACACCATGACACAAAAAGTAACTATATAGTAAGAAAAGTAACTATTACACACTAAAAGTAACACAAAGACACAAAAAGTAATTATCTAACGCTGAAAGTAACATCAAGACACAAAAAGTAACTATATGGTGTAAAATGTAACTATGTGGAATTCAAAGTAACCATGTGATATGAAATGTAACTATTTTGTATAAATTGTAACCATATGATATACAAAGTAACTATGTTACTTTCTTGATTTTTTCCTATGAAATTGGCTTTATATATTATTGCTTCTATGAATTTATTTAGTTTTTGAGTGAGCTATAAGTAAAGCAACAAACACATGAGAAGTCGGTGTTGCACAATGTTGAGAGTTTGATTTTTGGAATAGCTATTAGAAAACTTCACGCAATGAGAAAATATATATTACAATAAAAAAGATTTGCAGTTTCTACTCTGGGCAAGTTAACATAGACATTTCGGTGAATAGGAGAAGCCCAACTGTGAGATCCAAAGTTTTACCGCCATTCAATTTATCATCTACGGTGATTCTGTAATTTTTTTATGAACAGAGTAAAATGTCAATGGTAGAGCTAGAATAAAACACCTCGTCGGACTATTCATGACAACATTCACATTATCGCCAACTTAGATAATGTCTAACTTGCAGGTCGAGCATTGACACAGGAAATGACATCCCTGTTTATCGACTTAAATTCCATGGTCCATGAGTAGTTGGGTAAGTCGGTGATGACAAGTTTCGAGTCTGAGACGAAATCCCTATGTTGCATCTCCTTTGTGGACGAAATCAGCTCCCTAAACTCACAGACACTGGTTGTGTACATGACGTTGTACGCCTCCAAACGCAGTACTTCTCTTGTCCAGGAACACAGTCTGTTCTCCACTGTTTATCACGCGCAAGAGCAGCGAATCGTGACCCAGGCCGAAGACGAGGAGGTTGCAGGGCACACGGCCGCTAGACTCTCGTCATCATCTCCAGACTTCCCACTCCGCCCATGTCTCAAATATCTGTACGACATAAATAATCCTCCTCATCTGACGCCTACTATGCCTTCTTGTACACCAGTAAAATGAGGTTCCGTGAGGTTGGTTTGAGTTGTAGTTTGGGCTGAAAGATTGGATCTTTTACAGATTGCTTCTATACTGAGAATTTTGATTCTCCATCACCCGTACACACCCAATTGTGGTGTCAAGCTGGTTGGCGTTTCGTGTGAGTACCTCAGCAACACTACAACCCTGGATCGCGCCATCACTGTCTTCCCAGTCATCTCCAACAGAGACAGGTCCCTCGTCCCGGAGCTCAAGATGGTTGGCCCAGATGTGCACCATTGGTCAAGCCTCCTGGCGCCGTCAAGGGCACTGCACATCATCGAGTCTGAAAGGCTTGTAAACTCTACATCCTTTACCCGGCGGGGACCCGAGGGACGTCGACGAGGTTGTCCGTGTGGTCGACTCTCTCAAGAGGACACAAAACTGGACTCAATTGGTTGTTCAGCGAAGATGCGAACCTTAACTCAGGTCACCGCTACCACAGAGCCGTCATGGCCCTACATCGCGCTGCGGCATTTTAGCGGCCGCCTAGGTCGGGTAACTGCCAAACTGAATTTTGAAGTCGGTGTGTTCTGACGAAGCACCGGCGGCTCTACGACGGCGTTCGAGGCAGGGAGGAGATTCGTGGAGCTTCTGGTCTCTGGATTACAGTCGTACGGGAGATCCTGAACGAAGAGTCCGATTACAAGGCCGGAACAAGAGCTTCGAGGTCGGAAGGAGAATGCGTAGTATTATATTTTTTTTTTTAGATTTACGGGAGAACCACCCGCAGAATTGCCACATTCTGACCCCCAGGCGGTATATTTATTTACATGAAGTGCCACCGTGTGTTTAAAGACGAATAACTTACTTTGCTACCCGCATGGGCATTGAATAAATCATATATATATATATATATATATATATATATATATATATATATATATATATATATATATATATATATATATATATATATATAATCACCGAGACCCGATCACATTCATTCTCAAAATATTTGGGATCTAGATGACAAGGATGTAATCTGCAAGCACCCCGCATATTCAACCGTATGCACTCCACATTTCCCTTAGGAAGACTCGTTTCACCATCCAGCAAGTTTTGACACTAAGATGGATATATGGCACATGGCACTACATGATTAGGGTTTCACTTAATTAATTAGTTAAGACAATTTGGTGTCTTTTAACTGCATCAACCAAGTTACAAGCAAACCCTAGAAAGATTCTACAAATATTAGGGTAGATTGCAAATCAGAAGATATAAAATTTGTAACACATAAAGCTGATCACATCACCTCATGATATTGTCTCAATGCTTTTCACAAGGCCATCACCATTTTCACACTATCACGGGATAACAATCCCTTATCACATCACACAGAGGTCATCACCTCAATTGGAGCACAAAAGCCATTGCCAAGGTCATAAGACCATTCACATAATTCCCTACAGAACATCATAATCCCTCCATGCCTCATCAAAGAAAATAATCATCACATTACACACATATGTTACTTAAGTTGGCATAGAATTTGCAATTAAGAACTATAATGTCCACAAGACCACCAACTAGGGTTACAACATAGAGAAGAGAAATGTTTTATTAGCATGCTAACTAGCCAAGAAAGCTAAGCATTAACACCATATACTCAAATTAGAGTTAAGTTTCACATTATAACCATATTTAGGGTTCAAAAATAGCAATTTACACTTAACCATAGATATTATTATTTCCAACTTTATTGGAACCATATTAGGTCAACCATTAGCATCACTAAGTAACAACATAAGGTGAACACCTGTCCATGGATTCTCATCGACCGAAGGGAAAACTGGGTCACATATCCTCTACGGCCAAAGAGAAACAAACCATCGTGACCGAAGAAAAACTTCAACCCTAGTGATCGTAGAGGAATGATCAAGCCTTAAACCAAAGAATATAGATCAAAGAGAACTTAAGCGACAGGAGATCACCTCACCACTTCATCGACCAAAGAGAGAGTTCAGCACATCAACAACCACATGAAACAAATCTCTGAGACTGAAGGAGACAAAGAGAAACCTCATTGACTGAAGGAAATACGTCACCTCTTCGACCACTCAAGGAATCCATCCTAACCAGACGCCCTAACAAGACACAACTTAAAACCATCAAGAGAGAGAAGAATACTTCAACAACATGATTTATAGGTTGTTTAACATCATGAAACCAAAACATTAAGGGATAAACCTCAAAAGGGGACAACAAAATCCAAAAACACTAAATCACATCATCATTAAGACTTCGGCAAACCATGTATGAGAGGAAAACAATCATTAAGCACATGCATGCAAGGATCACCACATCCACCATCAAACAAGAGTTCTGCCACCTAGATTAAGATTTATCAAAGAAGATAACCTACTAAAAATCATCATGAAACTAAACCCCTGAACATAGATATCATCACTAAGATACTTGGAACCATGTTTTTAGGGATAGATTAATTGCATGCAAAGATTAAGTGTAATAATAATCAAGGAGAGGGTTATAAAACTTGCCTTGATTGTGAAGAAACATCTTCCAAGCAAAGAAGAGAGAGAAGCCTATCTTGATCACCTCCACGACCAAGCTAGCCACCACCTCAAAAGAGAAGCAACCCTAGGTTAAAGAACAAGAAAAAGAGAGTCAAAGATTCTAGGTCAAAAAGAATAAGAATGAGATAGGAGATCTCCAACTCAACTCAACACTACCATGGAGAACCATGAATTTGGTCAAGAAGAGAGGAGTTCCTCAAGAAGCACCACCATGGAGGACCATTGGTTCAGCTAAGAGGAAGAAGAGAGGGGTAGGGTTACAAGAAAAGAAGATCAAGAGGGTAGATTACTTACCAAGACCAAGGAGCACTAAAAGATCACCAAGGATGAGTTGTTCCAACCCTAGATCCACCCTCCAAGTTCAAGCACTATCTTATCCACCAAGAACACAAGGGGGGAGCTCCAAGCAAGGGAGAGAAAGAGAGGGTGCAAAAGGATCATTTTCTTGCAAGGAAGGAGGTATATATATCCAAAGGTAGAGAGAGGGGAGGAAGGTTAGGTGTCCAACCAAACACGCCACTCGTCTTCCAAAAACTCAGTCATGCAAGCACTAAACTCATGCATGAATCAAGGTTCCTTTAGATCAAGAAAGCTCATCATCCACCCTGGTCTAGAGGGGTCATTGGTCGAAGGAAAAACTAATCTAAAAACTCAAACAGTCAAAGAGAAAATCAAGCCAATCGGTCGCATAAAATCCTATATAGGGCTTCTTGATTCATCGACCGAAGAGAACCCTAGGTACAAACAAGAACTTCATTGACCGAATAATCCAAAGCTAAAGGTATGTCATGATGGTTTCTAATAACCAAGGAGATCATCAGTCAACCCTTGAAGTCAACACCAAGACTAGGGCATCTGGGAAAACCCTAACCATCAAAACATGGTGTCAACACATCTCTCCACATCATATCAAGGTGAAACAAAGCACCCAAGGGCTCCACTCTCTCCAAAATGATCCCAAAGCATGTGAGGCACATAACAAATGTGACAAATTGCAAGATGAACCCTACACATGGGTAAATTTCAATTCAGTTTAAAACAAGCACACATATAGCATAGCTAGCTCAAATAACATCCAAACTGAAAACATAAGCATATCACATGTTATTAATGCACATCACATGATTAGATTAAGGTTTTAAGCATATAATTATGCTAAGAAAACAAGATCAAACAAAAGTTAGCTCAGGGGTCATATAAGGATGAATGAGTTATGTGGTTAAAAAATATATTTAGTAAGATTATGAAGATCGAGAAGATGGTGGGTAAGTGGAAAAATAGTACAATAGACCTCATCTACAAGAAAAAAGGATATGTTTGGAGCTGCACAAACTATGGAGGTATCAACTTGGTGAGTCACACTGGGAAGTTTTAGGAGAGGATTATTAATCAAAGGCTAAGATCTATAACATAGATAACAGGCAACCAATTTTATTTCATGCCTTCAAGATCAACAACATATGATATTTTTATAATAAAGAGGCTTATGAAGATGTACATGGAAACAAAAGAGATCTTCATATTTTTTTTGTGATTTGAAAAGGGATTATGATTTAGTACCTTGGGAAGTGTTGTAGACGACTTTAGAGAAAAAGCGTGTGCAAATTCAATACATTGACTCGAATAGGGACATGCATGATAGCTTGACTACAAGTGTGAAGATTCCTAAAGAAGAGATGTCAACATTTCCTTTCACAATTTGGTTACATCAAGGATCAATGCGACCCATATTTGTGCATGTTTAGTATGATATTTCTTGGTGCATTATTTGTTGTTGATATTGTGTTGATTGACAAAATAAAATATGGATTGAATAATAAAGTAAGTTTGGAAAAATATGTTGGAGAAAAACTAAGTGCATTAGAATGCTAGACAATCTAGAATTATGAATGGTGTGGCCAAGTTGGATGGAGTGAATGTACCATAATGTCACGAATGTCGTTACTTGGATTCTATTTCTAAAATATATTGGGATGTTCAAGATGGTGATTGTCACATGATAATTGTTGGATGGTTGAAATGGAGGAGTGTAATTGAAGTGCAATGTGACTGGAAGATTTCTCTCACATATAAAAGTAATTTTCATAGAACATATATACAACCAACCATGCAATATGAGAGTGAATGTTGGGTGGTGAAGAATGAAGGTACCAACAAGATGAATGTGATCAAAATGTGTATGTCAAGATGCATGTGCAGGACTACAAGAAAAGATTGTTTGGAATAACTAGATCATACACAAAGTGGAAGTGGAGAGCATTAAGAATAAGTTGCATGGGGGCCAACTAAGATGGTATGCACATGTGCAATGTAGGCCAACTAACATGCCCATGAAAAGCAATGCTATTGAGTCTAGCATAATTAATAGAAGAAGATACAAGCCTAAATTAACCCGGAAAGAGCTAATAAAGAGATATATTAAATATTTACATCTTGATCAGATTATGGCCCATAATAGAGAAGCTTGGAAAAGAAGTATCCATGTAGTTGACCCTGCCATGGTAGAAATTTATGCTTAGACGAAGATACTTGATAGACCTTTTGAAATTGTTGATAGTTTGAGGTATATTTTAAGGAAATTAAGTATGAGTTTTGGGTATACTTAGAAAATGATGAACAAAGGTCCAAAGTATCCTCACTTATAGGTGAAGTACCTAGGTATGTTCCTCATAATATGGATCAACAAATAGGAAATTGAAAATTTTGATCTTTTTAATTGTCTTTGAATATCATGTGTGGGTGTGTGTTTTTCCCTATTATGTGTGTATTTTGACATGAGTGCCTTTTATTGTAATGGCTCAGCTGCCACCCACCACTCACATGCTTAGCATGTGCTTTTATATAGTAAAAAACCCAATAGTTTTGATATATTTATCTTATCCTATCATCTTAGTGACAAGATGTTTAATCCTCAAGAAAACTAATTTCAGATCCCACATTGATAACAAACGTCAGAAGATCACAACACACACAACTTTAGGATCTTCTATCCCCACGTGAACATGGAGTAACCTACACCCCTACTTGAATGTGGGATTTAAAATTAGTTCAAATATCTGCTATTCCATTGTGAACATGGAGTTGAAAATTTGTAGTAGAAAATATGAACTCAATGAGGACCAACAAATTTAAACTCACATAGCTTTAGGGGAAGAAAATTTGGAGCATCAAATATAAACTAACACAACTTTAGGATCTTCTAGTTCGACATAAACATGGAGTAGTCTACACCCCCTACCAGATTAATACCATGTGTTGTCTAGATTTATTCCAAACTAATAGTTTTAGTTGTGTGTATATGTGTAGAAAGACAAAAAACAATTCAATGTACTCCTTTCCCAATTAGGAGCGACAAATATAAGTTGGCACAACTATACATTCTGCTAGTCCTATGTGAACATGGAGTACCCTACATCCCCTACCAAATGGATGCCACATGTTTTATAGATTTAATCCAAACCAACAATTTTGATTGTGTGTACACATGCTGTAAGATAAACAAAAGTGGAATATACCACTTTCCCATCCAGGAGCACCAAATCTGAAATCACACAATTTTGGGGTCTACTATTCTTGTATGACCATAGAGTAGCCTACACCACCTACCATATTATTTTCTTGCATTCACACCAATAGAAAGATAAACATAAGTGTATCATACTCCTTTCCCAATTGGTAGCAGTAAAGCTAAACTTACTGACAACACCCAAATTTAGGCATTTATGCATGTTTCTATGTCATTGTAGCCTTAATATGACCAAAATAACATTATATTCTTATCTTTGGATAATTTATATCTTTTTCCTCAACTAGCCATTATTTGGACTTTTAGGCACCCTACATAAGAGGATATCAAGATTTCTCCCCGTCAGCTCGGATGGGCCCAACTCGGCACGGTTGGGCCCATAATGTAGTTTTTATAGTAGTATCGACTGCTAACCTTTCATCCTTACCAACCGCTATAACTGAAAATCCACAGCCACCGCTAAGGATTTGATCTTCATAGACTCCTAGCCCAAAGATAGCAGTGACCGATGTGACTGTAGTGGCTGCTACACTCGGCACGGTGAGGCCCAGCCCAACATGGTTGGGCCGAGAAGGAAAGCTCAGTAACTGCTACAACTATGAATCTATGGCGACCGCTACAACATCAAACCCTTAGCAACTGCTATGTCTTCAAGACCTCAGTGATCGCTAGAAGATCAACAATCACAGAAGAAGCTCCCTTAGTGACCACTAGGCTCGGCACGGTCGGGCCCAACCCAACACAATCGGGTCGAGAAGGACTCAAGGTCTCTAGCAACCGCTATAGGGTAGTGACCACTTATCACACAATTAACATGTCTCTATAAATATTCACCCCTCACTACCTAGTCGAGGGTCTCATGTTTTGATTCAGTTCAGGAGTGGTTCCTCGAGCCCCATGGGAGAGTTCCAAGGTCTGGAAGGATTGAAGAGATCACCCTACGTCCTTCCCTTTGGTTTTCTTCCATCCACCATCATTTTCCACTACCATTCACCCATTTCCCACCATTCCCAGCCATCTTCCACCTCTGCACATCCACCAAGCTGTTGTTAGGGCAGAATCAAGGAGAAAGGAGGCCAAGGAGTTCAAAAGATCAAGGAAGATGACACAAAGATGAGATTCAACCTATACAAAAGTTAAGGAGCAAGATCTACCTCTCCTCTATAGGATAAATCTCTTCTTCTTCTCCTTTCTTCTACTATTCTCCTTCATTTCTATAAAAATGATGTTCTTCCATCTTTTTTCGGTGCCAACTATGCTTATCCATGGCTAGTTGAGCTCCTTCTTGGTTATGTAGCCCATTTTGGGTATGTTTACATACTTTTACCTTAAGCAAGTAGTTTTATTTCAGATCTAGTATGTTTTCTGTTCTATATTCTCTTTCTGGTTATGATTACTGGTTTGGTTGATCTCTTTCTTGTTTGAACTTCTACTTCTTCCTAGATTGAAATGGATAAGAGAAAATAGTTTGGATCAAATTTTGAAAAGAGGAAGGTTCAAGGTGATCTGTACAGAACCCGAGACCTGGGCACGATCAAGCCCAGCCTGACCTTCCTGGGCCTACAGTCTGGGTCTATCCAAATCACATCTATTTTAGCATTTTAGAATATTATAGACCTGAGAGGGTATCTGGAATATTCTAAGGTGTTGATACAGTTATCCTCAAGAGCGGTTTCATATCATTGATGGGTTATAGTCATGATGTGTGAAAGCGAGTGTGATGACCCCCACAAGAAAAAATACCACAGTACGTGCT
Organism: Alisma plantago-aquatica; assembly: GCA_963693085.1. Classification (NCBI taxonomy): domain Eukaryota; kingdom Viridiplantae; phylum Streptophyta; class Magnoliopsida; order Alismatales; family Alismataceae; genus Alisma; species Alisma plantago-aquatica. The sequence continues at coordinate 509,442,520 of OY856414.1, forward strand.
ATTTTTGGATGTAGGTTGCTTGTTGCGGTGTTCAAAGGTTTTGTACACTCGAGAATGGGTGCATAGACTATCCAACTTGTGGTTACATAGCTAGGAACTCTTGTCTTTGATTAGTAGAATCTGATTGACTCTATTTTTTTTACTTTGTTTTATTTTATTTCGTGTCATTTTGCTAGACTAGTTCTAGTTCCATACTTTTATCAACTACCATATTGGCTTAACTAACTTAAGAGTAAGATCTTAAGCATCCTAAACATCCCCACGTCCCTGTGTTCGACCCCGTATATCTACTTTGACCCCGTAATAAGTTGTAGGATACTTGAAGGTTTTTGGTTATAAACTTAAAGTTTGATCCTTCCAGATCCACCTCTTTCAAGATGCATGATTCGGGATGTATCAACTTTTACCATTGTTGTGAGGATGTGGTTTTCCATGTTTGCACGTCCAAAGATTTTGTTCTGTCATCCATAAGCTTGTATATATATGCATAGTTCTTCTTTTGTTTTACACATACTTGTTCATATATACTAAATTGCTTTCCTTTTTCTTACACATCTTTTCAGCCATGGATCTTTCTTCTGAAAGACAAGTTATCTTGTCCACTTGTCCTCCCAAAATTTTCTACAATCCTAACTGCTGGAAAATAATTGAAAGTCATGTGTTGCAACTAGTCGAGCTAACTCTCCCCCATCGTCATCATTACCATATGTCTCCACAAAGGAGATTGTCAATCAGCCCTCGACCTCCAGTTCACCATGGGATCAAGAGCTAATTAGAGAAGTGGTGCTAGCAAGAGAGAGTGTTGATACACTCACATCTTACTCAGTACCTCATCTCCAACACCAACTCAATCCATTTCAGTAGCTACTAGAAAAGCAAGACCATCATTTCCAAGTAGCAATCGAGATCATCGACCGTAGTAGAAGTATACTTCAAACTTTTGAACAAGGGTTAATCCAAGAGCATCATTTTGACACAGTGGGTTCCCAACAACAAGGCACGACAGAGTTGACAGATCTTGAAAGCATTATCGCTCAAGTCCAATAGCTTCATCATAAAGATGTTGAATAGGGTAGGAGGCTTCAAGAGATCATCAATTTGGTTACCATCCAATTACAAATGCCATCACTCAACCATGAAGATTACATTTAGCCAAACCATTCCATTGGGCCTACAGTGGAACTCGTCTCACCATCCTATTCAGGTCATCAACTAGATTCGTTAAGATTTTTCTATGGAGAGTCACCCATCCAGGGAAGCTTCTCATTTCATCTTGGTGATTCATTTGAGCAACCAATGGAGGATTCACATCACCTATGAGAATGGTCTATCGATAATAATTACTTTTATTCTCCTCAAGGAAACCAAACAACCTCACAATTTGAGGGGGAGTTTGAGTAGCCTAAACCAACTTTTATCCCAAACCAAGGTGATATATATGACATAGAGGCTTGTCACTTCGTTTCAACCAGCATGCATGTTATGGCTTAGAATAACTTGTTTGAGGAGGATGAGAACGACTATACATCTCATTGGATCGAATATATTGATGATGACGAGTTGGAGCAACATGAGCTATCCTTCACCACCATCCCTGTAATATCCCAATATTTAGAACTTAGCCAAGATAATGATAATGACATTTACAAAACTCAAATAAGTTGAGATCGAGACATTTGTGTTCAGTTTCGGAAACTTTCACCTAAATCTGAGCCCAATTAAGTGTTGGTGGAACTCTAGGGGTGACATTTGTATCTCTACCAACTTATTGTGCTAGAATGGTCCCAATTATGTTTTTGGTTTATTGATATGTTTACAATGAGGTTCCATCTAGTTTTGATGGTTTTTGGATATAAGAGGAGGAATAATACATAAGAGGATATTTCATACAATTTATCCAGTTTTGAGGTTCAAGATCTTTTATTTGAAGTGTAAGTTTTGAAATGTCATGATGTTTATTGGCTTATGATGAGAAAAGGGTTCAACTTTGGTGCAATATGGATATATGGTATGACCAATACCAGCCAAACAAGGAAAGAGTGGTAAGTATATGTATGGGAATTATATAATCTTGAACCAATCAGTTCAGGGTTTGTATCTGGTTCACTCTTAAACCGTTGGCCCGTGGTCTCCTTCCTCTAATAAGAGAACAAGGCTGTCGTTCTCTGTATCCCTTTGGGACTGGGATACCCACAAAAGGGCAGTATCAACTGGAAACATATCAAAAGTGGATCAATGCCTATAAATAAGAGGGATTCATAGAGGTGGAGAAGCCAGATAATGCTTGAAAAGGGAGACCAACAAAAGATACATGATCCATTCATGTCGTCCTCCTCATGTGCAGAAAAGAAACATTGATGGCATGGCCCACCAGGGGAGATACCTTTCCAAGAAACCAGAGGACAGTCTGTGAGGGTACCATGAACCCGATGAAGGTTTTCAAAGCCCTGTGATCTCTTCTCGTGGAGAAGAATAGAGGGAGGTCAGAGGATGAAAGAGATTAAGATACCTACTATCCTTTCCAACCTCATGGTCCATGGTGGGGACCCAAGATGGGTACTTGTGTGTTCTCGAATCTGATAGTACTTTTCCAGCCACCACAAGCCAAGTAGGGATGGTGGTGAGGAGGGTGGTCATCGGTGTGGGGGGCTTTATGGCCTGCCTTGTTCTAGCGTGTGAATAGAGCATCGTGATTACGTAGTTGAGAGAAGAAGATGGGTGGCCAATTTTCAGGTTGGCGGCTTAGCGAATCCAGAATGTGATCTAAGAGGAAAAGAAAAAGGTAAAGAAAGGAGGCCTAGATCTAACCATCAGATCTAGATATCAACGTCCAAAATTACTATCAAAGATATTTGTTTTGTAATTCTTATATATCAAGGTGGGACCAATCAAAATTAGCAAATAAGATGTCATTGGAAAGATATTGAGAAGTAGATTGCTATAAAAATACTATGTTAAGGGTATTGAGATGTTTAGTAGGTCAAAGATTTTATGGAAGGAAAAATATATGATACAAGCTATAAATTTTGATAGGATTGTTGGAATTCAATGAAATAAGTTTTTGTGTAGTAATATCTTGTAGTTTAGAATATAAGTTTGAGGTCCGATCATGGAAATTTTATGGATACAATTTTTATGTATATGTTACCTATTAGGGTTATTTTTATATTTGAGGCATCAAACAATGATATACATTTGAGAAGAAAAATATAGGAGAATATACTATGTATGAATTAGTAATACACTATTTGATTTGAATTTAGATGATGTTTAAGATATAATTAGGATTTTATGTTAGTGAAGTTAGGACAAAATGTTTAATAATGAGGTTAAGTAATTCAAGATTCCATTAATGATGTAAGTATGTAGAGGTTGTATATATTGAAGATTCATGGAAAAATTACATTTTTTAGAGGATGGCATGGTTTTTATGGCACCTAAGGAATCCTTTCATAAATAAGAATATATATATCGTATTTTAGGATATCGTAGGGTTTTTGGACATGGTGGTGATATATGCATCGTGGTTGTTTTTAGGAAAGCTAAGGCATGCTTGAGACTTCACAGTATAGTAGGGTTTCATCAATCCTAGGAGATCTATAAGGAGTTGCTGCAATAAAGGTAAGTAGATTCATGCACTATGAGTAATAAGTAGGGGTAAAGGGCTTTACATTCACTTATGTTTATGAAATTCAATTACAATGATATCAAGTACATATTTTAATCAATACTTACAAGATAAGTGCTTACAATTCAGATTATGAACTTTCAATATATTGTTCTTATCTAAGATCATAATTATAGCATGCCCGTATTTATTAAGTCATATTTAATGTTTCAAGTTGTTATGTTCAAGAGTAATGTCAAGTACAAGATAATTAATTCATGTTGCTCCTTCCAAGTTATTCTCCTTTTGGGCACGAATCAAGCTCATGACAACAATGTTATTTATCAAGCGATGTTGTTATCAAGCTCATGAGAGCAATGTTATTTATCAAGCTCATGAGAGCAATGAACACTTTGGTGCATGTATATTCAAGCTCCTGAGAGCAAGCTTATGGAAGAAAGACAATATAGTCAAACCAAGATAGTAATGTCAATGATAAAGAGAAATATAGATAAAGATAGATAGCTAGAAAAGTATTCAATGTTTATAATGTTTAATTCATATTTTCTCAAAGATATAGTTTATTTCCAGTTCATATAATGTTACTCAGTGCCACTTACTCTAACATATTTTCCATTTTTCTTTGCATGGCTGGGGACACAATGTCTGCAGGAGAGAAGGATAATAAAGCATAGGTAAGGATCTTTTATCTTGAGAAGAAAGCTAGGAGTTCAAACCTGGTGTGGTGCCAACTATGCTAGAATAATTAGTTTAGTTTTACTTTTAAATTGAGAGAACCATGTATTAATGTTAAGTACAAGCTTTTCATTATGGACCTTGAGAATGAGAACTATTATTTTTATCTTGTGTTGGTTCAATAAAAATAATATTTTATGCATGATTATCATTTTTTTGACATCCTAATGTGAGTTAAGCTTTCACTCAGTAATGTATATGTTTTGGAAAATTGGGGTGTTACAATCCCCTTACAAGGTTTGGTGAAATAAAGGAGTAGGATGGACAATCCATCACAACATGGTTGTTTAGCACGAAGATACCCCATACCCCATAGAAGGTGACCATTTTGGGGTGGTAGAACTGCAAGCAAATTCAACTAGGGATACTTCTTGTTCAGAAGATGGTTGGATGATTGAAACTGAATATAAAAAGTTATCTGAGCATCCAAACTCAAGATTAGAGGTGGAGATAGGAAAGGAATCCTCTAGAAGACTTTCAGCCTCTCCCCTCCATCTCATCTTGTGTCGACATCCTAGGGTCTGCCTATTCATGTTCATACATTGATGGCTACCTTGAGGATACTCTATCAAAGAATTTATTTCAGTGCAGTTCAAGTCAATCCTAATACATAGATGACTTCATCGAGTCACCAAATTTTATTCCTGTTCTTCAGACTCGGAAGGGCCCAGATCTCCACCTATTCTACTCCTAAATGGCAGACTCCATCGGCAAGACATAGGTAACGCAAATCCCAAAACTATGGATTTGGGATCCGAGTGTAGCAGTTATGGGGAAGCCACCCCCTATTACCTACGCAATATTTCTTTCTTAATTTTTGAATAATAGAAGTCATTTCAACTTCCTCAACTATAGTTTTGTTCACTTTTATTTTCTACTTTTGCATCACTTAGATTTTATTTATTACAAATTACATGCATTTCTGCTATCACCGCCCTGACAGCAGCTACGATACTATCTTTTTAAAAGGATTATGAATTGACATATCTTTATTTGAATCTGTTGGAGATCAAGTTTTTGTATTTCTACACTATTTTCCGAATTTCCATCTAACTGCTCAAATGCCAGCCTGACTAGAGTTTGGACGAACTCATCTATGTCCTCTCACTTTCCATGTTAAGACTGTAGTATCTGATTTCATGGGACAGGACCGCCCATGCCAGCTTTGGTACTGACGTGCCATAGCCATCATGGTCGTGCCCATCCTGCATTTTTGTCCAGATTCCTGCCGACCAGCCAATGGTCAAAAGACCAATTGTAGACTGAATTTTTGAATTTTTCCTCTCGACATGACCGGGCCCAGCTAGGCACGACCGAGCCGGGACCCTACTAACCGAAAATCATCTTTTTGCACGTGGACCCCAGTTAGCGATTAAAAGTCGCTCAAACTAACAAAGTTCACAAGATGACTGACTAACGTGTCGGTCTGTCCCCGACAAAACAACCTTTTGACCGATTTTTTTGCTTTTGGCTATTTTTCCCACTTTTGACCATCTTTTCTTCCCTTTTTACCGCTCTCCGCGCTGAAGATTCCAGGTCGGCCTACCCGGGGCTAGGTCGGCACGGTCATTCTAGGCCTGGCATGGGACACATGCTCGCCTATAAATAACGTTGGGTCGCTCATTCTTCTCCACACCTTCATTACTTTGGTATCCACCTCATGTGCTATAAGGAACTCACATCCTTATCTCATCTATTTTTACCAACATGACAAATCTCAAGACATATAAGAGGAGTCTTCCTAATTATTGGAAGGCTCAAAAGCAAACTCATCACAAACATTGTGATCTTGGAACCATAGACCAAGCAACCTTATGCTATAATAAGCTATCCACCCTAATGTTTGCAGAAAATCTACATGTACCAAGTGGCAATGATCCACTTGAGAGTTGTGCCCGCCCTAGCAAACCCTAGCGCCGCCACCTCCTGTTTTCCCCCTTTTGCTACCTCCACCGGTCCATAGAAGAAAACTGCTATTCAACCTCCGTTAGGCTGCAACAGTAGGTGATGCATCTGTAGCAGTAGGCGTTGCAGTTGTAGCAGCAACCGTTACCATCTGTGCCGCTTGCATCTCCACCCAGGGCAGACATCTTTCCTCCCCACCTTTAGATTCTTGGATCCAACGACAATGTCAAGAACAACACTAACAACACTGTTGTTGTCATTCCCGCACCATCGAGGTTATTTCTCAATAGTATTGACCTGCACCAGGTGCGTCGCCACCCCTTTTCGCTGCCTGATCCAGTCTCACGACCTCTACTATACACAGCTACCGTCCCAATGACCTGAACATGCCAGTCACCTGCATGGCCATGCAAAATGTCGGTAGGAGTAACACTACAGATTTCCACCCGCCCATGTTGAGCCTGGCCTGATCATGCCCAACATTGAAATGATCAGAGTCGGCGCCAAAGGAAACACTAACACATCCAAACTCGACCATTCATGTTCAGGAACGGTCATGCACAGTACCACCAGAACCAGTAGCAAACATCTAGATCCAACCGTGCCCATCCCAAATTGGTCATGTTCGTTGTGACATCCCCGAATTTTCTAAAACCTAAATAGATGTGTGACATACAAATTGAAACCTTCACCTCAACGAGAATCACAATGTAAGCACCACACACTAGGCCAAGAAGAAGAAAATCAATGGAAGTTATAAGGAAACAATAGTAGCACATGCACATGAACAATAATAAAACCATAGAACACATGTTCACCATTCAACATATAATTACATAATGAATTGTTACAACATTTGATATTACATATTAAACAATAAACTTTTACATATGCATGTGCTACCACTAAATAATATGATCTTAAGACAACATGTCCACCTATAAATCAACTCGCGACACAACTCACAACTATCCAGATCCTTTAAGATCATATGTCCACATACCTAAAACAAAGATTACATGTGGTACACATCAACACAATTTTTGAAAATATTTTACTATGTATGCCTACGTGTCTTTTTATATACCTCTCATTACTAAGCTTGACAATAAGATAAAACTAGAACTTAGAAATAATAACATATATAAGAAAAGCATATACTTTGCACAAAGATATATGTTACCAAAAGAGAACACATATTTTTAGCACATTTCCATTATATGTAAAGTTGACCAACCACATGCACTATTCTACCAAAGAGATTTAGTGCTCACATATACTATTCTGCCAAAGAGATTTAGTACTTTAATAAATGCACTATTCTTCCAAAGAGATTTAGTGCTATCATATAATGGATCAGATATCTAATGTTTCATGTGTTCATAGCCATAAGTATGGAAAATCAAGCAAGCTATCATACAAGAACAATAATTTCATCCAATATCATATGCCATGTATTTTACTACACGTAAAACACTAGCATATTGTATAATAAGCCAAGTAAGAGGTATGGCGTACCTTGAAGAAGGATAAACCTAATCATCATATATTCTTGAGTCATCTATATCCTTGGTCAAACCCTGATAAAGACAAGACCATACATATACCATAAGGTTCTCATCGTCTTAACCCTAGTTATGATTCATTTGGTTTAACTTAGTTCATTAGGATATTCCCATCATTACTTGTCTTATCTTCTTGGAATGATCTTACTGATGTCATATTCCATATTATTTCCGCATTAACTGATAATCATGTTTTCCATCACCAGGTGAACATATTAACATTATGTCACATTCATTAGTCAAATCCCAATATTAGATCGCATTCTTATCTATGTTATATCAAAGTTGTACTAAGCAAACTTATATGAGTGGCTAATAAAACATATATCAAAACTTCATCTAGCCCAATTGAGGTTCTCCTAACCCATATCATGAGGGTAACTCTATGCCCAGTTTCTTTGAGCTCACTCAACTCTATGTGTATCATATGCACTATCTCTCCCTTCCCTCTTGGTCTAGGGTTCTCAGGTGTACCTCATAGGCATTAGTGATAGCCTTACAAAATGTAGCCACATAAGCACAAACCAAAACATACTATCACATTACCTTCATAGGTCTCTACCCATGAAATACTATATCTCATCTCTCTCTTACATGTACACCACTAGAATCCTACATGGGAACCACCAAACCGAGCATGAGGCTTCATAGAAACCAACACAGTTACCTCCTCTACGGTCTTGGGACTCTCTCTCCCTCACCCAGATGGTAGGTTCTTATAACCATGTTCACATGTACACATATAGACAACCGCTCTCTGACTCTAGGGTTTGCTCCTCCCAAGGACATCTATGGTTAAACATATCTATAGGAATCATGCATAAAGTGACTCAACTCATTCACTCAGGAGTAGTCTACTTTAGGACATATCATAACACATATTTCTCATAATTCTCATATCTTGGAGTTTAGGTTTTGTGACCTTCTCCCTCTGGGTCTCACTCTCTCTAGAGTTAACCCTAAAACTGGTCCTAACACTATAGGTCCTCCTTCGTAAAAGATCTCGAGGCTCATGCTGATTCACAACCTTGTCTTACATTGCTTATCTTAACTTATCTTATAATATCTCATAAAATCCTATGCACTAGTATCATAAAACCTTATCTCAAATCCTCAAAATTGAAATTTCCTCAAAACAAACTTTATCATCATAAACCAACATAATTACTATATCGAACTTAGATCATAACATCTAAAATCATAGTATCTATATAATGATTAGATCTTGTCATCTAAACATATTTCATCTATTCCATCTATCATGTATTCTAACAAGGCTCTAGACATCTAATCGAGAAATACTCTCTCTTCTAGATTGATGTCATTCACTTTCACTTAGGTTTAATGACCACCTCCTACTCGTACATGTATGGAACACATTTTTATAATGCTTACATATATTATAAAATATGATATAGTTTTTCTGCGATAAAACATGCATCAGAGAAAACTATCGAGGTCCGATTTGATTGGAATCAAAAACCAAATCCACAAAATGAGTTTCCCATACATAGTAAAGAGTACAATGTCATGAAAACTAGAGAAAAGGGGAAGACATGGAGTTCTCCTGTGTCATAGATTCCTCACCAGAGAAGAATAGGAGGGCGGCGACATGAGACAGGGGGGCACAATGGCATCGCGATCTGGGGAAAGCAAGAACAAGAGCGTTTCAACATGAGCAAAGATGAAGAAGCGGGCGGCTCAGTCTGGTTCAGTGACAAATCAGAGAAGAACCGACTGAATCAAAGTGAATTGGGTTCAAAACCCCTGAACCATTTGGAACCCAGTAAAGCAAAGGAGTCGCACCTCTTAGGAGCCACGTGTCAGCATCTCATTGAACGGAAAAGGGTAAATCTTCAGTATTTTCTCATATCTTCAATAATTCACAGTAAATAGCTCGATTATCAGAAAAATACAAACAAGGTACCAAAATATTCAAAAAATGAGTAGAATAGCATGGAACCATCATATCAGTCTTTTTATGCTTAAATTATAGTGATATCATGTAAAATGTTATACACTAGTTTCATGGATAATAAATATCAAAACATGGCCTAAAATTATGATAACATGTCAGTAAATCCATATTCATGTTTATAATCCATCTGATGTCACTAGTTATGATGTTGATGCATGAAATCAAGTAATTTGATCCATATGGCTCATTAGGGCTAATAACCCTAATTAATGTGCAAAAATTGAAAAGATGCTTAAGAAACCTTGAAAAATTCAAAGTAAGCTTATATCAGTAATCAGAAGCTAATATATAATTATGGGGTCGTAATTATGCATATAAATAAGGCTACATGTTTAAGGATCCTATAATGATGAGAAAACCCTAATTGGATTAATGTATATATAATCTAGGGTTAATACATGCAAACAATGATATGGAAACTAATGGTCATACAATTGACTGTAATCTACAATTGATTGTAATCTAGAATATTACATTAGTGATAATGGGAATATCCCAATGAACCAAGATAAACCCTAGAATGGACATAATTAGGGTTTAGACAATGTATAAAGTAATGGAGAATCTAATGATAGTACATGATCTTGTCTTAATCAGGGGTTGACCAAGATATAGATGACATCAGGAATATGGGTTAGAATTTCTCTTGATCAAGGTATGCCATACCTCTTACTTGGTTATTATACAATATGCTTGCTTTATATGTGTAGTAAATACTTGGCATATGATATGGGATGAAATGTTTTCTCTTGTATGATATCTTGTTTGATTTTCCATACTTATTGTTATGAACACATGAAACATAATATATATATTCCATTTTATGAAAGCACTATATCTCTTTGGTAAGCATAGTACTAGTGAGTGATCTATCTCTTTGGTAAGAAGATCACATGTACAATGATCTATCTCTTTGGTAAGCAGATCATAAGGCTTGAATGCATCTATCCCATTGGTAGGTAGATGCACGAGCGTATAATAGAAAATGAGCTTAAAATATGTGTTCTCTTTTGTTAATGAACATCTTTGTGCAAGTATATGTTTTTTTTCTTGTATATGTTTATTACTGCCAAGTACTAGTTTTATCTTATTGTCAAGTCTTAGTAATGAGAGGTATATAAAAAGACACGTAGGCATACTTAGTACAATATTCTTGAATATTGTGCTGACGTGTACCACATGTAATCTTTTGTTTAAGTTGTGGACATGTGTTCTTGAAGATCCAGTATCGTTGTGAGTTGTGTGGCAAGTTGGTGTATAGGTGGACCTATTATCTTAAGATCTTGTTGTTTACTGGTAGTACATGTATATGTAAAAGTTTGTTGTTCAATATGTAATACCAAATGTTGTAGCAATTCATTATGTAATTATATGTTGAATGGAGAACATGTGTTGTATGGTTTTATTATTGTTCATGTGCATGTGGTACCATTGTTTCCTTCTAACTCCTTCAATTTTCTCCTTCTTAGCCTAGTGTGGGGTGTTTAAATTGGGATTCTCACTGAGGTGAGGTTTTAATTTGGACGTCACACATTAGATTAAGTTTTAGAAAATCTAGGGACGCCACATTCGTCATCACGAATCAGTGTGCCATGGACCCAATGAGGATCAATTTTTAGAAATTCAAGAAAATAGTGACAAGAAGAAAAGGGGAAGTGAGCTCTTATACAACAGCAATGCATGAAAGTCATTACCTACAACTATCGCCGCATGTCTTCCACACTTATGGATACATTCAGCAATGAATCAAAAGGCTTGGAGGAGGTCTCTAGTGAAATGTGGTCAAGGTCGCACCACGATGCTGGATTGCACACTTCGGCGGGCTACTAGGAGGGCTCGTCAAGAGGAGCAGTACATCAAGCTTCATCAGTGGGAGATCAATAACAAGACTCAACAGAATGAATTATGTCTTTATGTTAGTCAACTTCATCATGAGATTTCATCTAGTCTGACAGATCCAGTCCGACTCCTGCTGATGCACACCAGAGCCTCATCCCTGAGCCTTCATTCCAAAACATGAAATAGAAGCAGCAATTCGACACTCTGAGAAAAGACAAGAAAAAGCTCGAGGGACCTAGATATGTCGACCTCAACACCCTCATCAAACTCAGCATACAGGCCCAAGTCGACAGATACATGGCAACGGTCAGCCTTAATGTCCTCTCTTACTCACAGTGCTATGCCTATCATAGACTCACCTATGAGTTATACTCTACGCTTGAGCCACCCAAGGACATGCATCACAGGGTCATGCACTTTTGCCTACTGAACCGGAGCTGTCATGTGACCGAAGACCAACTTAACAGCTGACTATCATGTTCTACTGAGGACTAAATCAAGATGTCCAGAGGGAGGCTGGAGATAGGAGATAGAGAGCTTCACCCTTCCCAAGCCTAGAAGATGATTATTGGGAGGGCACACTACTAAAGGTTCACACACCACAACCCAACACTTCGATATCTACACCTGGTGATCATGAACTCCATCATGGAGAAGTAGGATAGTCAGGGGCAGTAGCGTGGTCGATCTCTACATTATCTGGTGTGTAGTTATAGGTAGAAAACTAAATGTGGGGACCTTTATAATCTTCCACTTTAATAACTCTTTAAAAAAGTTGGTCAACTTCATGCCAATGGTCGGCATCATCACATTTATGGTGTGCTATCTTGGGATTGGTGACATCCATTTGGCACTCATGCAGGACAAGGATCAGTGGTCCAAGTCAAACTTGAACCACTTAATTTGCTCAGCCGTGATCAAGGAAAGCAACAGAGGATATCTTTATATCTTTGTCACAACATGCATAGGGAAATAGTGCCTGTAAATGCAGGGTTCACATGTCAGACGATAGTCATGGATGTCTCTCTTTGGTACGCTCAGGGAAATGTTCGTCATGCAGGCAGGACTACATGAGCATCTTCTTCAACACCACAGGTTCCAGAAGCCCATAAGGCCGAGAAGTGGATAGGAAACCTTCCACGACATCCCCCATCAGGGAGGGCCCTACACCAAGATGCCTTCAGTAGATTATCATCAGTCTTCTCTACAAGAACAATATACCCCAAATCTCAACTTGGGGCACCTTTATGAGATGATGCCAGATTTTAGGGATGATTCTGATAGCAAATTCGATGCACTGGAGCAAGATGTGTAGTACCTCAAATAGAGGTTCAAAATGGTCTTCCCCTCACCACATCCTCCAACTTATCAACAACCATTCCACCAACCACCCCAGGATTTTGGACAGTCATTCCAGTTTCAGTAGGGAATGCATCCCGACTATAGAAATCATCCAAGAGGCACTGATGATTTGAACCAGTACTTTAGTAGTGATTACCAGTAGCAACTGCATTTCATACCATCCAAAGATTGAGACTTGCTCGAGGACAAGCAAAAATTTAATCTTGGGGTGGCAGGGTGTATCACCCTCTATCTTCCGCTCTACTTTTATTTCTTTCCTTTCATGCATGCATGTTTATCTTCCGTATTCCCTACATTTAGAGTAAAATTTTCATCTTTGTAAGACTTTGTTTTGTAATTTGTAGTTTTGCAATTAAGGTTGTACAATGCAAATCTCAGAACGAAATGCTCATTTTCATGCCTAAACGCACTCTTTTCATCTTAAACTACTGAATCTTTTTCTCTAGTAGCTCATTGACTTTTTCCTTAAGTTTGGCAATCAATTTAAGGTTATGCACCTTTTTCATAGCTTAAAACATTATTTCCTTGATCCATGTTGTGAATGACAAACCCAAGATTTAGAGTCATCAGAAAGAGCTAGGTTTTTATTAAGACTCCAAGCCATGTTATTCACGAACTTGCCACTACTCTAAGGATCCTTAAATCATAATTAATACTTTTTACATAGGTATCAAGCGGATAATGATGAGTTTTGATCTATAATCATGTAGGATTGTTTATCCTTGATGATCTATGCATCCTCTCACCTTAGATTGAGTCAAAAAGATGAAAAATTAAAATTAAAAAATGTAAAAGAGGCTTGGCCGCCCAAAACATTCAAAATAGCTTCTCACCTAGGCCTATAAATTAGAATGCAAAGAATAAAAGCGTGAGTGTGAATAAATGAGCATCTGTTTTCTCTTTCAGGAGAGTTGAGGATGGTGCCCAGGCAGTGTATGACTACGCTCATGAACACATGTATGTTGTGTCTGGTAGTACCACCCCGAAAGCTCATTAGAGAGTCCCTAGGAACCCATAGGATACCTATGAGATCATCTTAGTAGAAGGGTTGGTTTGAGCGCAGTACAATGAGTTCATCTCACAGCCCTGGGCCAACTGGCTCTGACTGCAGGGACTGTTGCTCGATGTAGGGACCAACCTGACGTAGATCAGGATCCTCAGAAGTCATTAGAGTCTTTTTGCTTTTGTTGCTTCTTAGGACCCAAATAAGTGGGAGGTGTTGTTCCTAATTGGCCTACATGAATACATGATAGTAGCTCGTTACTCATCACCCATGATATCACCAATGTGACTATGATTTAATGCTACATTATTTTGATCCAAACCCTCACGAGTATCAACAAGTTGTACTGAATTTGCTTAATCTTACCTGGACTCTCTTTGATCTTACTTTAGCAGGTTGTGGTCGATTGATGGGGGTTTGTTGTGAAACAACATAGGTCAAGGGAATTGATGTTTTAAACTATTTTTTCTTAACCTTGGAATTTTCCGCCAAGATTAATTAGGATGTTATCCCTTTATTCTTTAATCATAGTCTTGCTTAAGGACAATCAAGGGTTTAAGCTTGGGGTAGTTGATAATACCCAAATTCAGGCATTTATGCTAAGCATTTATTCATGGTTTTGTGTCATTATAGCCTTAATATGCCCAGAATATCTCTATATTCTTATCTTTAGATAATTTATATATTTTTACTCAACTAGCCAATTCTTAGACTTGCAAGTACGAAACTTTAGAGGATATCAAGATTTCTCCATGTCAGCCCAGTTGCACCCATCTCGGCCCAGTCTAGCCCATCACGTAGTTTTTTTAGAAGTAGTAACGTATAACCTTTCATCCTTAGTGACCGCTATGACTGAAAATCCACAACAACCACTAAGGATTTGTGCTTCAGTGACCCCTACCCTGAAGACAACAATGACCTTCACGACTGTAGCAGCCGCTACGCTCGGCACGGTCAGGCCCAGCCTAGCATGGTTAGGCCGAGAAGGAGAGACCAATGACCGCTACAACTATGAATCTATGGCGATCTCTACAACATCAAACCCTTAATGACCACTACGACTTCAAGACCCTAGCAACCTCTAGAAGATCATCGACCATAGAAGAAGCTACCTCAATGACCACTAGGCTTGGCACGGTCGGGCCAAGAAGGACTTCAGGTTTCTAATGACCGCTACAGGGTAGCGACCACTTATCACACGATTAGCATGTCACTATAAATATTCACTCCGTGCTACCTAGCCGAGGGTTCCACATTTTGGTTCAGTTTAGGAGTTGTTTCAAGATCCCCGTGGGAGAGTTCCAAGGTCTGGAAGGGGTGAAGAGCTGACCCTACATCCATCCCTTTGGTTTGCTTCCATCCACCACAATTCACCCATTTCCCACCATTCCCATCCATCTTCCACATCCATACATCCACCAAGCTATTGTTAGGGACGAAATCAAAGAGAAAGGAGGCCAACGAGTCCAGAAGATCAAGGAGGATGACCCAAAGATGAGATCCAGCCTATACGGAGGCTAAGGAGCAAGAACGACCTCTCCTGTACGGGCTAAATATCTTATTCTTCTCCTTTCTTCTACTATTATCCTTTGTTTCTGTACAAATGATGTTCTTCCATCTTTGTTCGATGCCAACTATGCTTGTCCATGGCTAGTTGAGATCCTTCTTGACTATGTAGCACATTTTAGGCATGTTTATGTAGTTTTACCTTAAGCAAGTAGTTTTATTTCATATCTAGTACGTTTTTTATATTATATTCTCTTTCTGGTTATGATTATTGGTTTGGTTGATCTATATCTTGTTTGAACTTCTACTTCTGGCTAGATTGAAAAATTAGTTGTAGAAATGGATAAGAGAAGGTAATTTGAATCAAAATCTGAAAAGAGAAAGGTTCAACGTGATCTCTACAAAACCCGAGACTTGGGCACAGACGGGCCCAGCCTGACCCACCTGGGCCCGCTGTCTGGGTTCTGTCCATATCACATATGTTCCTAGTATTTCAGAATATTCTAGACACAAGAGAATATTTGGAAACTGGAATATTCTAAGGTGTTGATCTAATTGTCCTCGAGAGAGAGGTTTTGTATCATTGATGGGTTATAGTAACGCTGTGTGAAAGTGAGTTGGATGACCCCCATAGAAATAGATACCATAATACGTGCTATTTTTGGATGTAGGTTGTTTTTCATGGTGTTTAAGGGTTGTCTACACCTGAGAATGGGTGCATAGACTGCCCAACTTGTGGTTACATAGCGAGAAACTCCTCTTTTATTAGTAGAATCTGACAGACTCTGTTTTATTTTCTTTACTTTGTTTTGTTTTACTTTGTGACATTTTGGTAGACTAGTTCTAGTTCCATACTTTTATCAACTATCAAATTGAGTTAATTGCCTTTAGATCAAGATCTTAAGCATCCTAAACATCCCCACATCCCTGTGTTCAACCCCGTATATCTACTTTGGCACCGTATTAAAGTTGTAGGGGCCCTTGAAGGTTTCAGGTTATAAATTGAAATTTTGATCCTTCCAAATCCGCCTCTTTCGAGACGCGTGATTCGGGATGTATCACTCACACATCTTTAGTATTAGCAACTCTAGTGTAAACATAGAGTAGCTTACAACCCCATACCAGATTAATGCCACGTGTCTTCTAATTTTAATAAAAACTAATAGTTATAATTGTGTGTGCACATGTAGAAAAATAAACAAAAGTGTAGTGTACTCATTTCCCAATTGGGAGTAGTAAATCTGAAATCACACAACATTAGGAGTTGCTAGTTTCATGTGAACACAAAGTAGCCTACAACTCTACCATTTTTTTTCTTGCAAAGACAGGAGATTATCTATTCATCCCGCTCTCCTCGTGCAGGAAAACATTCAAAAGGTTGGGTATACGAGGTGCTAACAGAATTAAATGTGGTAGTACTACTACCATTACATCTATCTATGTTGCACCAACCAAGAATCGCCTCTGGTGGTCTAGTATAAGAAAAGTGACCAGATATGTTCCTTAGGTGGAACTTAGCTAGGCCATCAGTAGCTTTGTTGCAGTTTCTCTACGCAAACAGTAGCCATCAGCCTTCTCTACTCTCCATGAGACAATGAATAGCATGGTATCAGAGCCACTAGCAGTCGGTTATCTAAATATTTCAAACTCATCTCCCTTAGGATGTTTACCTTTATCTTAGGTTGCTTATACCTCGTGTCCTTGCCTTGTGCAGGCAAAACCCTAATGGCTGGAGATAACTCAACAGTTGACAACCAGTATGGTTATGAGACACCTCACAATGCTAGGTTTGGTCAGGGAACCTCTGATATTGTTGGTTCGGGAGGAGCTATGACTCTAGAGCAGGAGTTGGCCATGTTTCGACAACTCTTTGCATCTTCCATGGTGGGGAAGATGAAAGACCCGTCTATACCTGAGAAGCCTAAGGAGTTCTCAATCATGGAGTTCATGAAGATGCAACCACCTTCCTTCAAGGGTGAAGGTGAGATAGAGATGGTCGACAAAGCAGATAATTGGGTTTTGGCTTTAGAGAGGACTTTTGATGGTATGGCCTGTCCTCCACACCATAAGGTTAGGTTTGCTTCATATGTTCTAGAAGGACCTGCTTGAGTTTGGTGGAATGGAATTGTGAAGACTAGAGATATCTCCACCATGACCTGGATAGAGTTTTTGGCTCTCTTTCGAGGGAAGTACATCTGCACTGCTGCCCTAAAGAAGAAAGAAGCGGAGTTCTACCGTTTGAAGCAAGGTCCCTTATCTGTTTCTTCCTACGTGCAAAGGTTTCTGCTGTTGGAGCGTTATGCAGTTGGTTTGGGTGAAGAACGTAGGGCTGACCTTTTCCTCCAAGGGCTCAACTACAATGTGGGACGTGCTCTAATCCCACAATTGCCCTTGACCTTTCAGCAGATGGTGGATAAATCTTTGGCTATGGAGTCTTACCCAGGGTTCCAACCTAGGGAGTTTGACAAGAAGAGGAAGTTCTCAGGTGATGAACAGAAAAGGGATAAGTGTTCTAAGTGCAATGGTTACCATCCTCCAGGGAAGTGTTCTCATGACAAACCTCGTCCAGTGGTATGCCATCATTGCAATGAACCTGGACACGTCAGACCTCAGTGCCCCAAGATTCGTTTTGGACCTGGACATGTTCCTCAGCAAGCACCTCCTTAGAATCATGGAAACCATAATGGTAACAATAATAGAGGAAGACCTGCGGAAAGAAGAGCTGGAAGAGTTTTTGCTTTCGATGGTGAAGAAGTTAATGATGTTGAGCAGGAGCAAGTTAACCCATAGTTCCTTAGACTAGTCTTTACAAGTTATGTTTCATTTTGCATGTTGCTTATGTAGTGGATGTAAGAAGTATAGTTGAAACTTTTATAATTGAAGTTAAGTTTATGAGATGAACTCTTTAAGGAGTGATGTATAAGTTTCCTATGGATGTTTTGATTTCGAGGATGAAATCTCTTTAAGGGGTGGTGTGTTGTAACATACTAGAATTAGAACCCTACCCTAGTAGTTTACCCTTTTATCTTAGCCAAACAAGAATAAATTAATGCATGGAATTAAGGGAACACAAAATACATTGTGCTTAAAAATAACTCATTTAGATGATAATAAGAAATTAAAGAACTTAGTTGGAAAAATACTTCCCACATATTCTTAATATAGGGTTGTATGCACATATACACCAATTTGGTTTTAATTAATGGGGTTGAAGTATAAATTGTTACCATGTAATAGAAATCATAAAATATTTTGTCTTAGAACTTTCTAGCACTTCCTAAAATAAGAGAAATAGGAGAAAATCCAAATTTTATATAAAGGAGAAGATAAATGAAATAATTAAAGATAATATGGGAATTAATGGGTAAAGAAGATAATTAGAAAGATATTGCACCAAAATTATAGTTGGAAACCCATCAGGATAATTTGACGCTCAAATTCATTTTCTTGACCAAAAAATAACTTAAGGGCCAAGTATCATTTAAAGTGGAACATAAATATAAATATTAATGACATTAACAAAATAAAATAGGAAATAGGCCAATAAAGTGATATAAATATTTTTTAATGACCTCAAATTGGAAAACTAACTCCAAATCCGTAATCTAAACATAAAAATAAGCCTTTGGGCAAATTTGCAACTAATTTGGATAATGTTTGATTAATAAGTAATTGTAGGAGAGAGAAAATGCATAAAAGGTGTAATTAATAAATAAATGTAAATCATGACACCAAAAGTTGGAAATAAAGGCAAAATCGTATTCAACACACTTAAGTGAACTTGTGGGTCAAGTTTCATCAAATTTGGATAATCCTAAAGCCACAAATGAAGAAGGAAAGAGAAAATGATATTTGATTTATTTAACCCATTAAAGGTTTCCAAAAGGAAAAACTAAGAGTATATTCGAAATCTACACATTTAACTTAATTTATGTGCAAATTTTGGTTTTATTTGGATGAGTCTAGAACCCCTAAATGAGGAAAGAGAAAATACATGCATTATTGGTTTACACTTTGGATAATTCGAATTATTTTTCCTATTTTCACAACTAAGTCGTTGTCACGTGCTCTTTACAGATATTTGACGATTTATGATCGTCGAATGTGCAATCCGACGGCTGTGGGTCGTCTCCTACCTTGGGTAGGAGTCCGCTCGACTTTGAACAGTAGCTGTGAGTTTCCGTTATCTGTTCTCTCTCGATTCTCGGCGAAATCTTCTGATTTTTCTTCTAAAAGTTTCCTTATGTGATTATGATCCCATTGATCCATAACTTGACCCCTAAAACCCTATAAATATGGAATCCCCAATTTTTGCTTCTCCAGCGATTTTCGCAGCCGCTCTTTTTGTGCTCGTCCTACTAGTGCAATCGCCCAGGAAGAACCCCCTGCCATCCTTCTCTTCAACTCTAACTTCAATTAGACCGCGAAGCACAAGGTGAAACCGGGCCTACTCGGTTTCTTCTTCGGCGACCTCGGCGACACCCCGTCCAACTCTGCCACCTCCGATCCAATTCGTTCACCGGTGAGCATCCCTGGACCTCCCTCTTCCTTTTTCATTCTTACTCTTTCATCTGTGGATGTCTTTACCTCCCGGTTGACAAGCTTGGGTTGGGCTTGGTTTTTGGTCATTTCCGGTGAGGTCCCTGCTCACCCTCCTCACGTTTTTGGCCTCATTGTGGTTTGAGCACCTTCGGCCGAGTGTTCTCTTCTTTTTCCTAGCCTCGAATCGCCACCAGATCTTCCCAGTCTCGCTCTCGTTTCCCCTTGACCATCTGGTGATGGCGGAAGGTGGTTATGGCGTTTCTGGTTGTCGTTCAAGCTGTAGTCAGGGTTGTTAGCTTCATTTTGGGTTTGCGAACTCGCTGGTGTGGTCGTTTTCTCGAAACCACCTCCTTTGATCAGTTTTTGATCAGGGCCTTGAGCTTCTGCTGGCCGGCTTCGTGCTTGATCAGCGAAGAACAAAGGCACCTGTACTTTGTCCTATCTACCCCTCAGTCCGGTCTGTGATTTAGTTTTACGACCGAAGGGTAATTTGGTCATTTCGCGCACTCCTCTTTCTTTTGTTTAGCGCCTAGTTTTGCTGACTTGGCCTGAGTTGTCCGCTAACATGGGCGGCCCTGATTGGCGTGCCCAGGTCCGCGTGGACCTTCTCTGCCCTTGATTTGCGATCGGTTTATTTGTAATTATCTGATTGGTTAGTAATAAAAAAATTGATAACTAATTATCGGATGATCAGAAAATTATGGAAAAATATTCGTTAGAATCAGAAAAATAAGGGCTTTCTTATGGTATGGGTTTTGTCACCTGAATCTGATGTTTTAAAAGGATGATATAATGGATCTAATTAAATAAGATCATAACTTGTATAATTCATAACTAATAATTTATAAGTCAGAAAAATATAATAAAATATGTTTTGGATTCCTAATAATATAAACTAAAATATGGAATAGTTCTCATAACCTAATTCATGTAATAATAAAAAGGTAGTTTTTAGGGTTTGGTCTACATATATGAAATTGACATAAAATCGGTATATGTGTTTAATAGGCTCTTTGGTGACCTAGTTTTGGATCCATAAGTGCTTTGGACCTATTGGACTTTGATACTAAGGTATGTTGTATCCCCTATTCGTCCATATTGATCAATTCACTTACTTTATCATCTTTTTGACTGTTGCCTACACACATGTCTATTCTCTTTTTATCATGGTTCATGTGAACTATCCTGGTTATTGTGATCTTGGATAATTTCTTGGAATCTTTTGTTGTGATATGGAAACATGATGATATTGTTGATTGTATCTACCACTATGATGAGGAAGTTTAATGATGTTTCATATGTTGACCATTGTGGAAAATCTTATTTAATGTTGACTATACTTTTCAACTTGCCACTACATTTACCTGCTATGTAATTCAGTAACCCTAGAGTACTATAATTGCATTGGTTTTGTCTCATTATAATTTGTGGCAACATTATAATATTTTGGATGGTGGATGTGTGATTCCCCATGCCCGGGCAGGATGTGTGATTCATGGCCCATGTTAAATAATTTTGGATGGTGGATGTGTGATTCCCCATGCCAGGGCAAGATGTGTGATTCTTGGCCCATGTCTCACCAGGTTCAAGATGTGTGATTCTTGACCACCTTTGACTTTTATAATATTCTAGTGTTATGCTTATCTCACATGTATGCAGGGTGTTGGTCATGATATGTGCATGTGGCACATCTTTATGTTTATATATGGCAAGTATCTCTTTTGTTAAGAATCTTATCTTTTATGCCCGTGTGGGTAGTCCTTTTCTCTTCGTGGGAAGCATTTATAATTGATGTATACCAGCTTTTGCTGATATCCTCTTTTCCTTTTCTTGTTATGGGGTATGCTTCCAACCCCATGTTAGATTTGGAGATCTTCAACATCAACCTTGTAGTTGGTCCTTGGGAGACTTGAAGAGGTGGTTAGATTACCCTCGGCTTGATCCTTGGCTTACATGTTTAGTTTTAGTTCTAGTCACCCATTTGTGGTGAATCGTTGTATCATGTAATCAAACTTTGTAAATTGTTAGATAATGACTTTTCCGCTGCTACTCATAGTGTAATGATACATACATGTTGATTGAATTGGTCTCCATTCCGTTGGTGAAAATTTTATGTGGTGTTTGGTTCCACGGATGCGATCTTTTCTTTCTTGTAGAGGAGTGGTTTCACTTCTTTACACCAATATACCCTGGCAAGCTAATTGCAGTTTGACACGTGATGTCTCTGCTAAATAATCTTGTACTGACCGAGAAGGATGAGGTCTTGGAGTCCGGCTCTTCCATTGACCTTGTGTGGTACCGATGCTTTCCGTAATCGTGGTCGGTTGGAGTATGAGCGGTATACCTCATCTTATCAGGGCTTAAGTATGATTGTAAAATGTAATCATCTGTGTAGCGTATTTGCTTTAGGTTGAAATACGAGAATCACTGGTTGATGTTATCTTGCTTAGTATATCGGATAAATGTTATACATGTTCTTAATATTCCTTATTGGATAAGTGACATGCTGCTTTATCAAGTTATAGCTAAAATGCTAGCTTGAATAAGAATAATGCTCTAATATGTTAAACATTGATTTATCTGTTGTTGAATATATATGATTCCTCTGCTCAGTTTTATTCTATTAAACTACAATAATAATATTTCTGGCAGAGAGTTATATCTCTCGTTGGGGCAATTTTAATTGTCTCACCCCCATGGGATCCAACTTTTTAGGTAGACGTGGAGGAAGAGGCAGAAACCCTACAGCAGGGGAAGAGCAACAACAGCAGCAGGGACAACAGTGAATTCTCAGGTGGAGACACTGGCTGTCATGTCTTATATATAGAGTCCTATGTGTCATCTCTGTACTCTCAGGTCCTCGGCGTCAGTAGTTAGTTTAATGAATCGATCTAAGATTTTGGCTTGATGCCTCAATGTTTTTATGCTGCCTGTGTATAGTTTTAAATAGGGCAGTTGATGCTTGTAATCCTCGAGAAGGAATGGTACAAGATATGTACTTATGAGCCAGAATGTAATTGAATTACTCCAGTTCTTTTTGAAAGAGTTTTCCAGTGTATGGATCTCTTTGTAAATGGTTTTAATTTTTAGTAATTTTCAGTAATCCGTTGCTAATGATCACTTCCGCCTAGTGAATGATGTTTTGTTCGATCGGTGTCCCACAATATCGTGTACAAGGTGTGCACCATATCGGGCATAGGGTATACGCCTCATCATGGTATCATTTTTTAGAAGTATATACACAATACCATATCGGGTTTCTATGTTGGATTATCATATCAGGTCACCAAGTTGGTTGACATATCAGTTTAGCATATTGGGTAGATCATTATGCTTATACCCTTTTTATACTTTCAAGGAATCAGTTCTTATCATATAATTGAATGACAAGCTAGATATTTGGTTGAGCTCTTTCACACAATCCTTTACACAAAACGATAGGGTGTGTCAGATTTCATTCCATCAACTAAGGTTTCAATACTATATCGTTTAGAGTTTCCATTTGACACCATATCATGCATGAGGTATGGACTTGACCTCATATCATGCACAAGGTACCTGTAGGTATCACTCATATCGTTCATGAGATGTTCACTCATCTTTATATCAAGTTACCCATCATCTTGGGTTTATCATATTAGGTTTCATATCACCATCTAGGGTTTCAACCCATATCAGGTTAGGGTATAATCCTAACACCATATCGTGTAGGAGGTGAATACTTGACCCCATATCATGCTCATGGTGGGTATATGTTTTACTCATATTGCCCATGAGGTATACATTCCTCACCATATCGGGTTTATGGTGTGTTTATATCAACATGTTGGGTTACTTATCCTCTAGGGTTTACTATATCGGGTTAGAACATATGCTTGACTCCATGTCATGCATAGGGTGCATACTTGATCTCATATTGTGCACATGGAATGTGCTTGACACTATATCATGCAAAAGGTGTATTCTCCATCAACATATCATGTAAAAAGTATATGCATCCTCATTGTATCGTGATAATGGTGTATTTACCTCACTATATCGGTTAAAGGTGCTTCAACCCAATATCGGGTTGGACCATGATGATGTCATCATCATCAACCTCTAGATTCTTGTTATTACTATCCTAGTTCATGTACAACAGTCCTAACAACTTTTTGGAACTCATAGGAACATCAGTTAATCAAAGGAATTCGAAATTGAAAGTAGATCAACAAATTCAACAATATTGAAGGTGAATAATAACATAGTTGGGTTCAAGTTATATAACCTGCCTCAAGAATAACTTCAAAGCTCCAAGCTGCAAACATTCACATTGCTAAGGTTGAAGATGAGCTTATCCAAGTTCCAAGGCTTGTTCACAACTCCTCCATATACAAAGAATCACCATAGTTAAGCACTTGGTGAGGAAGAAAAGAGAGGAATAACTATAACCCGAGAATCATGCATCAACCAAGGTTGAAGATGACCATGGCCTTACCTTAAGCTTGGTGCTCGAGCTTCCCTTGATCCTTGAGCTACTATGCATGATATCTAAGAGGATATGCATGATATCTTAGAGAAAGCGAGTTGTGGGGTTCGTAAACTTTCATTAGTAGGTGAAAGGAGAGGTGTATATACTTGGGGTTCATGAGAAAAAGTGTATAAGAGGTGTCTTCACCATATGCTACTAGGTGACACGTGGCCATGCATGGTTGACACATGTCCATGCATGCACTCACATATATCTTGACTTGCAAAAGTCTAGAGGATAATCTAGAGATGATATTTTGGACATCATTTATCTTTTTGGATAAGATATCTCATCTTTATCTCACAAATTATGCAAACTGATACACTTTTTGCAAGGAGCATCTAACTCATCATGGATCACCTCCTTAAGGTTATTAGGCCATCATGGCCTTTTCAAAGAGTTCACAAACCAATATGAGATCCCCTTTATGGCTCCTTGACCGATAGGCATTCCCATATCAAGTCTACAACTCGATACAACTCAAGTAAGGGCTTCAACTATTCATCATCTCTTGGTCTTTCCATCACCAAGAGTACTATCATTCAAAGATGATTCAAACATGGTGTCTCCTTCTTTCTCTCTCCCCTAAAGGATACATTGAGGGAGTAGGGACACTATAGAGGTGATAATTTACATATCAACCCTATATCTTGGGTAAATTACAATTTACACCAAAATTGGTACACAAGGCACTATCATTATTCAAACAAGTTCTAACTTGGAATTTAGGCTTTCCACAAGCCACCACTTAGCATTATTCTCTCTCTTATGATGTTAAAACACTTAAGGCACATTTAACATGTGACATTTTGCAAAATAACCCCTCATCTTGGGTAAATTGCACTTTGACACTCAGACTATCATATAATGCATAATTAGTTTGCAATTAAGCTCACACTTGAAAATAAACTTCACAAAGAGTCTTAATTACTTTTCAAAAGATTAGAAAAAGTTTGTAAATAACTTACTTAAGCAAAACTTCTAGGGTTAAGCCATAACCCAGGTCAGGGATGTTATAAAACTAAGGTGTAGCATACTTCTTTCCCAATCAGGAGCAGCAAATTCGAACTCACATAGGCCTAGGATATGCTATTCTTGTATGCAAACATAGTAGCCAACTCCCCTATCAGATTAACGTCGCATGTCATATAGATTAAATCCAAACTAAATTTTTTATTTATGTGTATAATTGTAGACACTAGTACCAAAACTACCTCTACAGTTGCTTAAAATAGACTTCTATCATCAGTTTTATACCATCACCTAAGTGGGCGACACTACAATAGAGCATTTACGACGTTGGTTTTTTGGGGACGCATAAACCAACGACAGAGATCCAGCCTCTGTATCTATGATTAACAAAACAACACGTTAAGAATATGTGTCATCGGTTTAGATTTAACAACTGATGTCGTACTTCCATATTAGGTCACATTTTTAACTGATAAATGTCTCTGTGTTGTCAGTTTCTACTCTAAACCGACACCAAAATACAGCTGGTAGCACGACCGTGCTGACCAACACAACCATTTTAGTAACTTAGTCGTTTGTTTCTACAAGCAATACTGACAGGTAGCATGACCGCACTTCCCAACACGACCATTTTGGATATCTTATATCTTCATTTTTTATCAAAATCGATGATTACGAGATACAACATTGGTTTTTTCATTGCAACCGATGACTCAGTTATATATATTTTTAAATAGCATGTATATAGACCTGTTGTCCAGCTATTCAGTAGGATGCAAAACATGTAGTTCAATAGAACTGCAAGTTCCATCATGTGTTCAACTTAGGGTTTGACTGGTTTGATGTAATTTGTCCTGAAAACACTGGAAGTCAAATTCTTTTTCCAATTTTATTTGACTGGTTTGTTGAAAGTCCAGAAGTTGAATTCCCCAATTTTTCCTGGACTCCCAGCCATATATATACGTGTCCGTAAAATGAGTTCCGTAAGAAAGCAATAGGAAAACGAGTTCCCACTCCACCTGCGTCTCGCCCGCTCACTTGTGCGACGACTGGAGGAGGCGGCTCCCCAGAGAAGACCAACCGTCACAGCGTCTTCTACGTCTTCGACGGTCCGTCACCCCCGATACCCTCTCTTCTCCACCACCATCGTCTCTTTCCCGCCACCATCGCCACTCCTCCTTTCTCCTCCATCTTCCCTCCTTCGTCTCCTCCTTCCCCGCCCAGTTCGCCGACATGTTCGGGCTCTTGGCGCTGCTGATTCCGTCAACAACGCCCGCGCGGTGGCTCGCCCTGCTTGCTGATTCCGTCAGCAACGCCTTCCGTTCCAGCCCTCGGTGAATTATCTTTGAAGCTAGCAAACATAAACGGCGAATTTCCAAACACGCAAACCATCCTCGGTGGTCGTCGACTGTGAGGTCTCCGTTCTTATCCTTCCTTTCTTCGTCAATACATTTGCCAAACAGACCGAGGATCCATTCTTCCCTGGTAATTGACATTTTCGTCGTCCCGTGGCTAGTTGGTTATTTTCCTGATTGCTATATGTTACCGGCTGTTCCTGTCGTGCATATCATAGTTTATAGATCAAGGCCGCCGCTTTGCCATCTCCATCCCCAACAAATTCACCGGACGAAGAAGGGTGGGCAAGTAGTGAAGTAGTTGGTTGGAATAGAAAACTGGGAAACAAACGAAGCTAGAGGAAAATAGATTGACTCTTGTTTTAGTTTTTTCCATTATCATGTTGGACTCCAATTTCCTGGAACTGATTTGTATCTTGAAACATAAATTTACACTATCTATGTTGTTCATGCTATCATTTTGGATTTTACCAATTAACTATTTTCATTTCAATGATGATTTTTATTACACTATATCTTGAAACATAAATTTACACTTTCTATATCTAGATTTTGTGCCTACAGTTACAACAAACCAATCAGATGGAAATTAAGTTTCAGGAAAACTGAAGTTTCAAACCAATCATTTGGAAGTCATTTTCCAGGAACTCAATTTCAGTTCTGGGAAAATGAGTTCCAAGAAAACTGCATTTACACTGAACCAGTCAGACCCTTAACAACAATCCAACAAACCTGAAAAACCTACAATAACAAACACACAATCCACCCACATACAAGATCCATTCTCCAATTCCATTCTCATGACATGTACAATTATAATTCTATTCATTCATCTTCACATTCATTCACACACACGATACATCATTCACATATGCATGCACCAATTCTATTCTCATGACATGTAGAAACACAATTCTCATTATATTCATTCATCTTCATATTCACACACATGTATATATTCATCATTCACATATGAACCAATAATTTACTAGTATCAAATTTGAAGTTGCAAGAAGTGATAAGAACCATATGCACATAGAAATAATGACATCAAAGTTTACAAAACTCATTCTTTATCCCAATCAAATTCAAAGTTCACTTCCTTAATGAAGGCTTGTGCCCATTTTTCTCGTATCTCATTAGCTCTTCTTTCGTATAGGTCTTTTTTGTGTCAAAAAAGCTACAAAGAGAATGACATAATTAAAGAGTTTTATTTGATATTATCAAATGAGACTATTTACTTATGATGATCGAGACTATATATATGTTACATTTTGTATGCAGTTGATGTCTAGTGCCCCTTTTCTGACAATAATGTCCATATACCGCGTCACGTAGTATGAGCATGCCCAACATTTTTCTTGTACAGGGCACTATAAATTTACCACCATATAAAATGTTAATAAATAGAAGTAAGCATAGTTGGCATAAATATGCATTGGGGTCCTAAAAAATACCTCAACATTCTTCCAACTTAACAATTTTTTTTCTTATCCACCTTTCCTCTAGCATTTTGTAATTCTTTTATTCCCCTATAAGTTAATGTAACACATTCAATTGCACTAGTAAATACTCATGTACTAATATATGTTGATAGACATAAAAAATTTATTTTGTGAATACTGACTTTTTCATTTCATGCCCCCACTGTCTATTTGGTCACCCTTAGGATCTAGATAATATAATGTTAGCATCACAGACACAATAACCAGCAACACCTAATGATTATTCATGAGTGAAAAGAAGGAAAACAAAATAAAACTCAAAATCCACAATGAAATGTAATTCTTAAGTCAAAATTATAAGCAAAGTAACTAAATTTACTCAATATTGAACGCATCTATATTCAAGCTCTTTTTCTCTTTACTAAAATATTTAAATGTAGTAGAGCAATATTCATTCACAGATTCAAGGTCTTTATATACACGGCTAATCCATCATGGAACTATAAATGCCAAATGGAGTAGTGTGAACTCTGTACACACCTTATGTAAACACATGCAAAATATATCATGTATGTATTAATACATACGAAAACATATGCAACATATATAAAATGAGGTGTTTAGTGAAAAGATCTCATTATATCTAAAGTTTTATCACAGATATATTCAACCAAGTATAATTAAACATCTCCAAAACATCTTGCAAAAATATACTAGTATCATAAGCTTGACCTACAACGTCTTCCTTAATATAGACCATCATCGACGACCCTTCTTTAAAGTTGCCTATCCATACTGTCAATCCCATGTAATTAGGACCTAGCTTGTCAAATAGGTCCTTTTTAAGCCACCAGATAATCGAATATCTTGAGGAGGAAGTGGAGGATGAGTTGTAGGAGGTTTCTTAGGTGTTGTGTCATGCATATATATTCTTGTATCAATTATCAATTATATATAGATACAAACACAATGTAAATTTAGCATACATTAGTATAGACAAGTTCCACTTTGGGCCACATAAGCATGCCACCTTTTGCATCACCTATCTTATCGTGCTTAGGGTGGTCATATGGCAGTGTAGTCTTCTTCCAAGCGTTGGATACAAGCCTTGGCGTCACGCTCACGTGAACCACATCAGCGAGCATTGGACCGCCATGAATTGTGTCACCTGCAAGGGGTGGGTAAGTTGTGCCCAGTGCAACAACATATCCTTCTAATACAAGATGACATGACCTCAACCCCTACAAATATATAGATTAATGTTATATATATTCCTAAACACAAACATATTATACAAATCATTCTGAAAGACTACTATATCATAAAAAAACTAAGCAGCGGACGTGCTAGCCAGAAGGTTCATGAGATTACTCCCAACCACTTCTGTCGTATGGGGTCCATCTTGTATGAAGAGTGGGGAACCACAATTACTGTCTGATGAGGAGTTGAATGAGAAGCATGATATTGTCTCATTGCTTCCTATATTCCCTTTACAATCATCTCTTGTACCTTCTCTTATAAGATTCTTCCTTTCTAGATAGATTTTCACTTATGCTCTGATGACCCAAAGAAGGCTCTTATGCCGACATCAGCCCAATAGCTCTACCACGGCCAAGATGCTCTGGGTTACCTAAAGCAATTGTCAATTCATGCCTTGTTCCCTCAGGGATGAAGTTGCCTTGTTTCTTTTACTCGTAGAGCTCTCACTAATCATCATCAATAATAATTGGTAAGTAAAATATAACAATCATCAATAGTAATTACTTAGAGAGTTGAATTTTACTATTTTTTTTAGTCACCTCACCGGTTGCGGGGTTGGGTATTTCTCTAGATTTTGTTTACCTCATAGCTATCTACTCCTTGTGGCGAAGTAAGGAGTAGTAGAGGACTCAATAGTAGGGGTGAGCATTCGGTTAATTCGGTCGGTTACGATTAATTTGGTTTGGTTAAATGGTTAATTTGTTGTTTAAGATTTTAACCGTTAACCTAACCAAATTAGTGTTGGTTAGTTCAATTATGATTAATCGGTTAATGGTTAATTCTGTCAGTTAATTTGGTTAACCAAACAACACTCTTATAATAATATTGTATGAAAATAATTATAAAATTTTGAACAAAAATTATATTATGGTAATATTACATATAAACATAGTGATATATAGTTCATAAAAGCTTGATTAGTTTATATATATGAGCAAGATATTTTTTGGAATAAATTGTACTATTCGGTTAACCAAACACTAAATATTTTTAACCGACAAATTAACTGCTTAACCAATTAACCGAAATAAATTAACCAAATTAACTAAATTGTCTAAAAAAATTAACCATTCGGTTAATCGGTTATTAACCAAATTATGCTCACCCCTACTCAATAGTCCCAGGAGTAGGTTGCTAAGAAGAAGCCTCCTACAATCTTTGTTGGTGAAACTTTGCGTAGTCACTGGGACCCATCGCGTGGTTGTGTACATTCTTTATATATCTTTCTCTTTGAACATCAATTAAATCTAGGTTAGTCCAAAACATATGCTAAACACGTAATACAATAAATTCATAAGAATTAATTCTAAATGACGAGGCTTAATACCTTGAATTCATCGGTTTTTCCTGAAACAACAAACGCCTCCAATACCTTTGGATCAAGATAGTTCCATTGCTTAGTGGTTGACTTCTTCTTCTTCTCAGCGTTCTGTATGTATTCTCTTGTCAGACTTGTCTTATAATTCATTAGTACCTTCCCACAACATTGCAACACCTTTTCACGATGTAGTTTTTCATCCGGGTCAAATATGCTCTGCAAAAGTTCATACTATGGAAAAAATCAACGATTATATCCGATATCCTACTACAAAATGTCAACCTCATTAAGGACTTAGTCGTCAGTTTAGTACAAAGAAACGACGACAGAGGTAGAACTATACCATCATTTTCTATGGGAAAAATCGATGACTATGTCCAATATCCTACTAAAAATGTCAGTCTCATTAAGAACTTAGTCGCCATTTGTGGAGAGAAAAACCGACAACTAAGGGAACACTTGGTCGTTTATTAAAAAAATCAATGCCAGAGGCCCTTACCTGAACTAAAAAAAGTCGGCCTCGATCGTCGGTTGTTTCTTGGAAAACCAACACTAGAAAGCAATTTGGGGGGGGGATATTTTTACGGGGACGTGACATAAATCCTTTGTTGTTGGTTTCTCGACACTAAAACCGACACTGATTGTACAATTCATGGTTCATAAGATTTACAACATCGATTTTAGAAAAACTGGCGATAGAAGTATTTTGGAGGCAAAATTTATTTCATGCGAAAGAGTGTGTCGTCGGTCCTTATGAAACTGATGCTAATCTTAAAATTTTTGGAGACAAATTTTTCTCTAAAAAATTGTATTTCGTGGGTTATCTAAGACGTCAATTTCTTTAATAAACAACCAACATTACAGAAAAAAGGGTAACCGTGCCTTTTCTAAATCTGAAAGACTTGACCAGTTGTGACGATTGTGCTCTGGAGCCGAGGTTGTTTTATCCATGGTGTCATTTTTCCTGAAGAACCAACTTCCTGACGAAACGACATTAGAAAAACCAACTTCCTGACAAACCGACATTAGAAAAACTGACAAAGGTTAGAAATGTATTAGTGACAAAGATGAATAAAAGTATCACGTACCCCTATTTAATTTAGGAGCAACACGTCTCAAATCACATAACTTTACAATCTAGTGGCCATGTGTGAAAATGGAGTAGCCTACATCCCTACCAAACTAATATCATGTGTCATTTAGATTAAATCCAAATCAACAATTTTAGTTGTGTGCACACGTGTATAAAGATAAACAGAAGTATGCATACTCCTTTCCCAACGAGGAGCGGCAAATCCCAACTCGCACGACTTCAAGATCTATTAGTCTCCTGTGAATAGGGAGTACACTACACCCCTTACCACATTAATGCCACATGTCGACTATATTGTTATGTGGCTCGAAGAAATATGTTGATTCTATGATAGATCCGGTCCCAAAATTAAATAGATTGTGGTATGGTACGATCTAATTTCCGGATCCGAATATGAATCCGATTACGGTTCTACATCTATAAGTATGTGTCTTAGTTAAGATTTGTAATCATCTAATATTCTCTATTTAGACGGCAGCCGCCGTACTCAGGGTATACTCTGTCTCTTTTGAGAGCACTCCTCCATGTAATCTTTCTTTTATATAGTAAAAATATCGCCCCCTTCTGTGGAGTAGCTCATCCGACCAAACTACGTAAATCTTGTGTTTTGTTTGTGTGATCGTTCTCTTTTCTTTTCGTCTTATTCTTCCGCGGAACTTGTCGTATCCTCTCATTTGAAATTGTAACATATATTCAATCCATACCAATAGTTTTAATTATGTTAAATATGTAGAAAGATAAACACATGTGTAGTATACTTCTGAATTCACATAACTTTAGGTTTTGATGCTGTCGTTCAGACATAGAGTAGTCTACACTCCCTACCAGATTAATGATAAGTGTTATCTATATTTTATCTAAATGAACAATTTTAATTGTGTGTACATGTGTAGAAAGATAAACAAAAATATAGCGTAATCTTTTTAACTCAGAGTAGCCTCTACCCCACCATATTTATGACACATGTCATCTATCTTTAATCTAAGCCAACCATTTTAATTGTCTATACACGTGTAAAATGATAAACGAATACGTAGAGTACTCATTTCCCAACCAGGTGCAACGAATCTGAACTCGTCGTGTAAACATGGATGAGCAGGCACCCTCTAGCAGATTAGAACCATTTGTCGTCTAATTTAAAGTATAGCGTATTCTTTTTTCAATTAAAAATGATAAATCTGAAATGCATGTGAACACATAATAGCCCACACCCCCAAAACACATTTACACCGCCTCCAAATTTGTTGTATTGGACTTGCTGTCATGTTAGATGTGTAAACGGTGCGAGTACGGTGCGGGTCTGACCATACTCATTTATAACCATCTAATTTAGCGGGTCCGGTCCCGATTCTAAAGTGAATAATACAAAACCTAGACACACATCATACCCGTACCCACAATAATAACGGGTATGCGGTGCGAGTATGCGGTTAAATGGTTCCATAAAACATCATATTGTTTATGTAAAAAATAACTATGTTATATATATTTTAATACAACAAGATATTGTTATTATATTGTAAATTAACATGCAATAGTTATATTAGATAATGTTATATTTTATATATTAATGAGTTAATTGTTTACATATTTGTAGTCATTATCATAACCTTTAATTATGTAGAAAGTAATGTGAATTAGTAGATATTTTGATTTTAAGTTTACATATGATGTTCATTATTGTAACTAGAATAGTTAATTATTAATTATATGATTATTCTCAATCTTATTGTGGTTAGAGTAGGATATAATCTCAAGAGTTATATTAGTTGGATTAGTAAAGTATGATATATATAACATATTATTTAAGTAGTTAGTTATGTATAGCGGGTATATGGGTCTAGTGGGTCTGGGTCCAAACATATCCATTATTGGACCCGTATGGTCCAAGGGTATACGGGTCTAAGGGTATGCGGGTATAAAAAAATTAGATCTATGATGAAATTTTTAAGAGTCTGGATTTGCGGGTCGGCGGATCTACCTGTATCCATTTACGGCTCTATGTCTTGGTTGTGTCCCAAAAAAT
Organism: Alisma plantago-aquatica; assembly: GCA_963693085.1. Classification (NCBI taxonomy): domain Eukaryota; kingdom Viridiplantae; phylum Streptophyta; class Magnoliopsida; order Alismatales; family Alismataceae; genus Alisma; species Alisma plantago-aquatica. The sequence continues at coordinate 509,476,562 of OY856414.1, forward strand.
TTCTACTACACATTTATCTAAAAATTCACCCCTAAAAAAAAATTTATGTGATGTGTAGACGGTCGAGATTCACATGGACACATAGAGACAGCTTGCTTGGACATCATATTTGAACCAACAGCATAATAGTGCGAGCACTGGCCAACTAGCTCATTCCCCTAGAGTTGATGGTGTTCTCCTCTATCTCCTGCTACTTTGCTATTTTGAACTGGAGTGAAATTTCCCACTTCAAAAAAAAAAAAAATAGTGCGACAAGTCCTCTAACTACTTATACTAGTATAGAAAGACACACACAAGGTTTTTCTTTTCTATTAGTGACATTCCCTTGTTCAAAAATTAGGCTTGTTCTGCAACACCGCTAGCAGCGGGCATTTCCTTCCCCTCTGAACTATCTCCTGATTCTTCGGAAATGCTATCCTGTTTCAAGGGGGAGGGTGGCGGCGGCAAGAAAAGCCGGCAAAGCCCTGTAAAGGTAAACCTAGACGCCGATCCAAACGAGCACCGGGATTGTGGAGGAGATTACTCCCACACGAGGAGCATTGTATACGGAAGAGACGAGGACAGGAACCAGATCAAAGCAATCCTCTTGGATACCAGCGGCGGCGGCGGGGGCGAAGGGGAAAACACTCGCCGTTCGCAGGTAGTTCCAATTGTAGGCATCGCCGGGATAGGAAAGACGACCCTCGCAAGGTACGTGTACAACGACCAGGAAGTAGTAGATCGTTTTGGCCTCCGCCGCTGGGTGGTTAATGACGACAATCTCGAGATCGGGTCGGTAGCGAGGAAACTACTCGGTCAGATCAGAGACGCCGCGGACACTCCGACTTTGCTTGAGCAACTAGTTGAATTCGTTGCCCGGAAGACCTTCCAGTTCGTGCTGGACGACGTGTGGGACGACGGCGTTGACGACTTGGTCCGGTTGACCGAGCGACTACTGGAAGCGGGCGCACAAGGGAGTAAGATTATAGTGACAACCCGGAGTGAAGGGGTTGCCTTGCGTTTCCCTTGCCGAGGTACCCTCTACCAATTGCAAGGAATGTCCGTAGAAGATTGCTGGCAGCTTTTCAAATCAAGGGCGTTTTCTGCAGGGAGGGAGGAGACGCCTCAGCTAGAGAGAATAGGAAGAGAGATGATTCGCAAGTTCCAAGGGGTTCCCCTGATAGCACTGGCACTAGGAAGTTTGCTACGGTTTGAGGACGACAGAAGCTACTGGCAGAAGGTCGAAGAGAGCGAGATCTGGAGCATGCCGGACCTGGCAAGCAGGACTCTCTCAGCACTGAGGTTGAGCTATGACCGATTGCCGCCTCATCTCAAGAGATGCTTCGAGTACTGTTCCTTGTTCCCGAAGGGTCTGGGAATCCAGCGGGATTTACTGGTAGAGCTGTGGACATCGGAAGGAATTGTTCCGACCATGGATCTAGAGGATCCGACCACGGATCACATTGGTGGCGAGTACTTTGAGCAACTTGTTTTCCGTTCCTTCTTCCAGGAGGAGGAAAAATCGGAATACCATGACCCCACAAGGAGGGCGTATACGATGCACAGCCTGTACCATGACCTCGCACAGAGCATCGTCGGCGAGAAAGTGAGGAACGTCGATCCAAAGCACCACCATATTACTGCAATCCCAGAGGGATGCCTCCGGTTGGGCGTGACCTGTGAATGGCTGACGGCAAGCATCCCAAAGATTCCACGCAAGAAGGCAAGTAATCTGGAGACACTGGTGCTGGTCATGAGGGATTATTGGGTCGATCCGATGCACAAGTGCCAGATAGATGCGGTGCCGGCAGAGCTGCTGTCGAGCCTGAGGTGCTTGCGGGTGCTGAACCTCAGCTACATCGGCATCACCGAGTTGCCAAAGTCGGTGGGGAGACTCCGGCATCTCACGTACCTCAACCTCTCTCATACCGGAATCGAGGAGCTCCCCGAGTCCATCGGCTATCTCAAGGCGCTGGAATGGTTGATCTTGAGATGGTGTGAAAAGCTGTTCAGTCTGCCGGTGTCCATCAAAAAGCTGAGAAATTTGCGAGTTTTAGACATCAGCTCCTGCATTTTGCTGGAGGAGCTGCCGGAAGGCGTCTCTAATCTGGAGAAGCTCAGGACGCTGAGGATGGAAGGGTTCACCCCCCTGCTGAACCGAATGCCTAGGGGGATGGGCCGGATGAGGGTGCTCCGTATACTGTCCAAGTTTATCGTCGACGAGGAGCACGGATGCAGCCTCGCGGAGCTGGAACGGCTGGACGGCCTTTCTGGCGAGATACTAATCAGCAGGCTGGAGAGATTGGAAAACGGAGACGTGGCGGTGGCGACGAAGGCCAATCTTAAAGGGAAGAGCCAGCTGCGACGGTTGGAGCTGTATTGGACCCATCTGAGTGATCCCGGCTTGGACGCCGCTGCGACGGAATGTCATGTGCTGGAGAAGTTACAGCCGCACGCCAACATCAAGGAGCTCGCCATTGGCGCGTATGCCGGTGCCGAATGGCCGACATGGATGTCAACCGCAGCAGTGCTCCGAAACCTGGTGGATTTCAAACTTTCCTTGGCTTTCAACTGCAATCACCTTCCGCCACTGGGAATCCTGCCTTGTCTCAAGTTTCTGAAGATAGAAATGCTCGACGCCGTCACCTTGCTCGGCCCAGAGACGTACGGTGGAGCTGCCCGTCCGTTCCCTAAGCTGGAGGAACTAGAGATCTGCAACATGTGTGCATTGGAGGAATGGTCCGTTCCGGCGACAACCGCTGAAATGGGGCTAAACGAGCCCCCGTTTCCTCGGCTCAATTATCTAGAAATTCATCAGTGCCCTAAACTGACGAAGCTGCCACCATTGCGGTTCCCACTCCTCGATCTGCTACGGGTCTCGGAGAGCAGTGCGGAGCTGTTGTCAGAAACGAGTTTAAGCAAGGTGGCTCTACCCTCTCTCCATGAACTGATTATAGTCAGGATCCAGGCAGCTGCACCGTTCAGGTGGGAGGGGCTCCGGCATGTTACCACCTTGAAAATTCTGAGAATCTCCCACTGCCAAGAGCTCGATACCCTGCCGGACTCTATCCAACACCTTTCTTCTCTTCGGAGCCTGGAACTGCGCAGGTGTCCCAGCATTGCTGAGCTTCCCCACTGGCTCGATTTCTCCTCGCTCGAGTCCCTCGAGCTCCATTTCTGTACCAAAATAGCCCAACTGCCGGAATCCCTCCGCCGCTTGCGGGGTCTCACCACTGTTGAAATCCACGGCGGCACGGAGCTTTGGACACAATATTCGGTGGGCATCGAAGATTGGGGTCGCCAAAACGGTCTCACTCGTATCCGTAACATCAAGCTCCAAATGTGGGCCGATCTCACCGCCGATAGTCCCGAAACGGAATGGGATGGCGCCATAGTGGGTCGGGGGCCGGTGGCCGGGTAGGTATAGGTTAAAGAGGGCCATGTTTCTGATTAGGCTTTGGGTTCGATCACCCTTCAAAACTTTAAATATCTAAACTTTTAAACATTTAAGCTTTCTTTATCTAAACTTTTAAATATCTTTCTTGGGTCCACTAAAGACTAGCCAGTAACCAGTGCGTTGCACGGGATTGAAAGTAACTTCTATGACATGCCTATATTGTTTGAACAATTATATCAACTGACACATATATTCAAATACCAAATTAGAAAAATTTGAAAAGATAGTTGTTGTGTATTTACAACCCAAAATATAACATGTGTTTTTTAATCTTTTCTATACAAAAAAAATTTAAAGTATGATTGATCGTACAAGATTACATTGGCGCTTTAAATGTTATGCTTCACATATTTCTTCAACCAAAAGTTACTTGATCTTTTTTATCAGCCGATCATGATCTATTTTGTAGCCGATTTTCAGTCTTCCTGCATGTGAATTAAAAAATGAGACAAAATATAAAATTGAAATAAACATAATATGTACAAACAAACATTTTCAAGTACTAATATATGTGTGATAATCTTTGTTGCATGTGGGCCGGTCAAAGAAGGTGATCTTTGCTGCGATAAAAGACAGAGTTTGGAAAAAATTGTAGGGATGGAAGGAAAAGTTGTTATCCAAATCGGGGAAAGAGGTTCTTATTAAAGCTGTGATACAGGCCATTCCGACGTATATCATGAGCATTTTCAAGCTCCCAGAGGAGCTCATTGACGAGATACACTCTATGATAGCACGCTTCTGGTGGGGATCGAAGGAAGGGGAAAGAAAGATTCATTGGCTCAGCTGGGTGAGATTGTGCAGACCGAAGGAGTATGGGGGATGGGCTTTAGGGATCTGGCGGCTTTCAATAATGCTCTTCGGGCAAAGCAGGGTTGGCGCCTAGCTACGAAAGAGGGGTCTTTGGTTAGTCAGATACTTAAGGAGAAATACTACAGGCACACCACAGTCATTCATACGGTGTTGGGAGGCGCACCGAGTTACACATGGAGGAGTATATGGAGGGCGTTGCAGTTGGCAAAGCCGGGTTTTCTGTGGAGAGTGGGATCAGGGAGGCACATTGATCTATACAGAGACAGATGGATCCCACAACTGGGCGGGACGGTGCATTGCTACTTGGTGCAGGGACCGGTCACATATACTTCAGTAACCAGATTGCTGGACGAGGAGACGGGGGGTGGGATGAGACTTCCCTATCAGACGTATTCCCTCCTCACATCCGTCTTATGGTTAGGGCTATTCCGTTGTGTGACCGTGGGGCCGTGGACACTCGTTGTTGGGACAGGGATAGTAGAGGGGAGTTCACAGTGCGCAGTGTTTACAGACTCATGCACATAGGGGAAGATCTTCTGGATGATTTGGAGGAGGAGGATTGGAAGAGAGTATTGAAGCAACGCTGGCCCCCAAAGCTCAAACACTTTATATGGTGAATGCTTAGAGATATTCTTCCGACAAAGGCAGCATTGTTGAGGAAACACGCAACCCAAGACGACTTATGCCCGAGATGCAGGTTGGACAGGGAGGACACTACACACGCCCTTCTACTTTGTGCTTCAGCGAGACCAGTATGGACAGCATGACAACTAGACTGGCAGCCCCGTACGGGCATGGAAGTTAGGGAGTTCACGAGGGATCTGCTACGTGATGATGATCTGAGGAGGAGAGATGAGGGGGTGACACTACTATGGGCAACATGGACAGTCAGAAACAAGCACATTTTTGACCCCAGACAACCGTACATCCCCACCCTTGCAGCCAGTTTCCTTTTGTGGATTGAAGACTACAGTAGGTATTCGGCGACGACCTATAACAGAGACCATCCGATTGGCGCCACTGATGTTTCATCTTGGAAACCCCCTCCCCTGGGGTGTTACAAGCTGAACGCATATGCTAGTGTCCGTAATGGGGGTCGTGCAGCCATTGGAGCGGTCATGAGGGACAGTCAGGGGAACATCAAGGCTATGTACCAATGCCATCTGGACTACGCGTTCTCAGTGCTTAGTGCGGAGGGAATGACAGTCCAACATGGTATTCAGGTAGCCTTGTCCCTGGTCCTGAGGGACTTGATCATTGAGTCAGACAGTGCTATTTTAGTTCATGCTGTGAAGGCCGACAGATGGGGAAGGGGATATGAGGATGGCGTCGTCTCAGATATATGTCGCCTGTCCTTAGATTTACTCTCTTTTCACTGTTGTTTTGTTTGCAGACAAAGTAATGGGGTAGCCCATGCTTTAGCCTCGCATGCATGTTGCTTAGAAGATCCTCGTACTATTTTAGAGGACTTCTGACCGGACTAAATCGCGCGTCCGAAAAAGTGGAGCGGATTTGAAGTAGTCGGACTTTTAAATTTATAACCCGAAACCTTCTAGGCCCCCGCAACTTTGTTTACGGGGTCGAACACAGGGACAAGGGTGGTAGTGTTGGGAACGCGGAATCGACACGTTACACTCCGGTAAGGGTAAGGAGATGATAAAGTTCCCCAAGGGAACAATAGGCTAAGATCGATAAAATAAAAGAAAACTATCTCCAAATGGAGCTACGAGGAAAATTAAGGTTTTAAAGGTTTATCAGTTTTTAGGGTTTTCACGCAACGAAAACAGAAAGGATAAAACTATTGCTTTTAGCGAGGAACGAAGGAGAAAGCTTTGGTAAAACAAGAGGTAGCAGAAACATCCTGTACCCCTTCTCTTGAAGCGGGTACCTCTAACTAAGCATCAACACCTCTCTCGAGGATGTTCGTCTTTGGTTAGAGTGGAAAGGTCACTAAAGAAACTCCGATCCTGGGCACTCTCGTACTCCCGTATCGGACCAAACACTAGAGCCTATATCGTGCGACACGCTTCAGCAGTCGTGGCGAGTCCGGCTCCCTGTCGGGTAAATGGCATATCGCTTGTTCGCTCCTTCTTGTGCGACACCCTCGTGTCGCGCGGCAGTATATCGTGCTGCCCTGAGTTGGGCAGCGAGCATATCGGCCGGGCGGTTGGTAAGAAGGCCGATGCAGGTGGAACACGTTCGTGGGCCGGGACGAGCCTTTTTGCTGATAAATGAGTTGAAATGCGGGGAAAACTCTGCAAAATATGATAAAATTGAGTTAAGAGCGTAGCGTGGTCTGTTTATTCAAAAACATGACAAAAAGGAGAGGAAAACAGTTTGAAAGTGCAGATTTGATAACGAAATAAGGGCCAAAAACATCACAAAATTTGGTGTTATCAACTCCCCCAAACTTAGCATTTTGATTGTCCTCAATCAATCCTTATACTTTGTTTGTGACGCTTCTTCTTGACCAGTATAGTTTTCAGACCATGGGTTTGAGCGAGCATTGAGATGTCTTACAGGAAATACGGCCCGACCACGAACAACAGACTTAGCCTTTCCTACCTTATTTAAGCAAAAATTTTCTCCATAGCTTCGGCGAGACTTGGGTGCATGGTTTCGAAGTTAGCTTTCACACCAAACAGCTTTTTTTTGGGGACAACAAGTTGTGTGTTTGGGTAGGCTTAAAGGCTTTTTGGGTTTTTCTTGTTCCCCTCAGTCCATCCAGGTACGGGTCCGTTAGCGGGCGAGTGGTCCCTGCAGTCTAAGCCAGTTGGCTTTAGAGCAGTGATTTCACATCCTACGTACCACTACCCCGGATCTACCATGCCTAAAGATGGGTACTTTTGGAAAACAAATGTGTATATATATATATATTCTTTTCATTTGGCACAACTCTCATGCTTTTATTCACTCTCATAAGGATATTCTCTCTTTTTGGGATTTTGTTGGGTAAGGGAAAGGAAGAGAAATTTTTGCTATTTGGGCATCTTTTTTCTTCTGCGTACACATCTCTTAGCTGTCGCGAGATTATTTTTCGAATTTTTTTTTTTGGTGTGGAAAGTCGTAGTCAATTGTTGTTTGAGGCTGCATTTTCAAAAAGACATTACAAAACCTACATCTCCTTGGGCACATAGAAAACAAACTAGCAAGAAGTCGTATCAGGTTTTTACTATATAACGTCTTTGTACATATATGTGGAGATAGAATAAGCAAAATTTTTTAAAATTTTTAGTAAAATTTTTCAAAATTTTTGTATGTACACATGTTGAAGAAAAAGAACAAGAAGAACAAAAAGGGTGAACTTTGAAGAAAATTTTTGTACCTCCCTCACTGATACATACTATCCCCCCCAACTTACTCCACACTCTGTCCCAGAGTTGTGAAGTAGATGAGGTAGGGTAATGTTAACTCAGTGAGGGTTTTAACTGGTGAGCGCGCCTTTGCCAGATAGAAGCTCCCACACATATTATCCTCGTTTGCTGTGGAATTTGATGTGTTGGAGCTGGTCAGGCATCTCTTTATTTGATATCCATTCCAGGATGAAGATGCCGCAATCATCTTGCCAGCAGCACAGAGTGCTGGGTGGATGGCTACCAAAGAAAATTTTGTACCAAAAGGCAAATGTGGGTTTAGAATTGCAAGATTCAATGAGATCAGTCATGCTCTTTTGCTGAGGAAGAAGTTCCAAAACTATTGGGCATTCCCTTTAACCAGGTAGACTTTTTAATATACTTCCATTGTGAACATGAACAAAAGGACTGATCATCAATCTCAGTTTCTTTAAACTTTCATCATCTATTGAACTAGTCAGAGAAGTCCACTTATCTCTTCCAATAATTTTTCTTGATTAGGTAGCCCCCAAGAGAGGTCCATTTCCTTATCATAGTCTGTCTTCTACGGTGGTTTAGGACCATCTCCAAAAGAGAAAATCAGTGGAAGTCTTTCTTTAATGGCTTCTGGATTGAATGTGGGTATTTTGGGTTCATCAACCATGAAGCCACCTTCTTCATGGGGGCATCTTCTTTGAATATAGTATCTACAAGTATTTTCAAGAGCTCTCTGTTTACCATAGGTCAGTTATCGTCGTCATAATCTGCACGAGCCTTGTGTTTCCTTCTTGAGAGCTTTGCACTTGTTCTGGCTGCATCCTCTGGGAAAGAAAATGGAGTCAATACTTCTTCCGTCCTTGTTTTTTTCTCAGCGGTTGATGGCCCAACTGCCTCGGGATTCGGGCATTTCTGCCCGACTGTTGTTACTTCAGCTGTGGCCTCGGTGTCGATTCTTCTGCCGTGTTCGTCAACTCGAATGACAGTTTGCTTTGTACGGGCCATATCTGTTATCATTAAACAAGTTCATTGATCATTTAAATGTTCCGATATTAGGTAGGTAAAACTAAAAATCGATATCGATGTTTAAGAGAAAAACTGATCGCACGATGAAAATCGGACCGATACAAAAGCTTCCCGACAGCACCGTATCGGGCTTCAACACTGGGCAAAACGAAGCTTGCCTGATACACTAGTGTCGGGCGATACGAAGGTTTCAAGCTCATGCCCGATACAAGATACTGTGTCGTCCGTCGAGAGAAGATCTAGGCGATACAAAACTTGGACGATACGGAGAAAAGTTGCACATCATAGCCGTTGCCTGACACGAGTGTGTCGGGTGATACGGTCGCGTGAAACAAAGTGCCCGATAGGTCTTACCGATAGAAAAATGTGTCGCCCGACAACAGAAACAAGTGAGGCGACACCAAGGTGGGCGATACGGTCATTGTCCGATAAAGGGTATCGGGAAAGAGCGTTAAAGATGTGTCGCGCGATACCTGTGTCGGGCGATACGAGGAAATCAAATAAAGTCGTCAGCCCGATACGATATGCGCGATAGGGGTTCTATCGGGCAAGCAAGGACGATAGGGCTGCCGGGCTATACCTTTGCTTTCTTAAGTTTCCTGCGCGACACAAGAGCAGAAGAGGGTTGCGCGACACGGGAGCAAACGAAGGAAACTACTGCACGATACGGGTAGCTAGAAGAGTAAATGCAGTAGCCCGACACGGTAAAACCTCCGTACTATTTATAGCAATCCAAGCCGGGGTTAAACAAGCCATTCCCGAGACGGGCGCGTTCTGCGTGCCGGTTGAGATGCCGCCCGATACGGTCTGGAAAAAGGGTTACCTGCCCAAAACACGGTCGCCCGATACAAGGTTTTCAGGACAAAACTCTAGATAAAATAAAAAACAAAGCGAAGGGAAAAGCGATTGATGGGTAAAACATCATTGGCCTAAGGTTAAGTCCCCATCCTCAGATAGTATTACTCATAAATGCTAATAAAACTGAGCGGTGGCCCATAAAACAAAAGAGTCAGCGCACGTAGCGAATGCACTGACTCAGGCCTTATTATAATACAAATGTTCATAGTGTTTTTCTTAAAAGAAAGTAAATAACATCCTATTCTAGGTAAAGTAAAAGCTTGGGCTGCCTCCCGAGGAGCGCTGTAGTTTGTGTCGCCAGCTCGACAGGTCCTGGTCCTTCACTTTTCACCTCCAATAGTATCCATCTCTTGCAAGTTGATCTCTGTCCTTCTTGATCACAGCCCTGTCATTTTGGCCGATTCGGTGTTGGAGGGTATCTTACCCGAGGGATTCTTTATCGATTCGGCCATCTGGGCTAACTGCTAATCAATTTGGCATTGATCCGTCTGCATGTCCGCCATCTGGACCTGCATTGTGTTCAAAACTCTTGAATTTGAAAGCGCACTCTGCGCCAGCTGGTTATTGATGGTATCTTGTTTTTTCATGAAAACGAATAACTGACCAACCAAGTCTGGTTGGTTAGAAACCTTGTCTTGAACTTGCTCCTTGGCTTGACTTTGACCTTGACTAGTGTTCGTCGCTTGGCGACCTTGATACTTGCCTTGTCCCTGGAAATTTGCCTTGTTTGACTAGAAAGAAGTGGTTCTGGTGAACTGTCCCCGTCCTCCCCTTTTCTCAAAAACTTGGGGTTGCTTGTTGGGGTTATACAGCTGATGCGAGTTTTTAGCTGCATCTTTGTTTCCATAATTAAAACCAGGATGGTCTGGCCTCTTGAAATTAACAAAAGAGACGTTCTCAGTCTCCTCAGCCTCGGATTCACTTTCAGTCGACTCGTCAGGTCGGGTGTAGATACAGTTATCTACCCCGTGTCTACATTCTCCACAGGTGACACATTTCATGACCTTTTCGACTTGTTTCTTCCCCTCTCCACTTGATTCTTTCAACTGTTTAACATCAGTGGCTATCCTCTGGATCTGAGAGGTGATAGTTTCTAGAGCCTTGGATTCAAATGAAGGTCCTTCACTAGCCTTCTTAGCATGTCCCCTGTCTGATCTATCGTAGTCGGTGTCGGCTTGCAACTCGGCCATGTTCTTGATGATCTTCTCAGATCTGCTAGGCTTCTTCCCCAGAAAGTCACTGCCTGCAGCTGCATTCAGCGAAACCCTTTCTTCAGGGGTTAGACCGTTGTAGAAGGTAGTTATCAGGAAACCTTTCTTATAGTTGTGATGAGGGCAGTCCCTCTGATATTCTTGATATCGTTCCCAGGCATCATGGAGATTCTCGTTCGGCTTTTGAATGAAAGATGTGATCCTATGTCTATTCTGTACAGTCTTCTCGGTAGGATAAAACTTATTTACAAAAGCTTCTGCCAGCGCATTCCATCCGTTAAGAGCTTGGTGTGGCAGCCCCATATACCAGGATAGAGCCTTATCTTCCAAGGAAAAGATGAAACCCTTGCAATAAATCACCTCCTACGGGACTCCCCACATCTTGATGGTGTCACAGATGTTTTTAAAAGCATCTAAATTGTGATAGGGATTATCATTCTTCGAACTCCCTCTAAAGCTCTTGTTCTGGATCATGGAGATGACTGATGGTTTTAGCTCAAAGTTTGTTGCGTTGAACCTCAGGATGATAACAGGACATCTGGAATTATTAGCCTTGGTGGAAGCTAACTCCCTCAGGGTCTTTTCTTCTTCACTGGAACCGTCACTTGTTGGGTTTTAGGGGAGACAGAGAAGGCAGCGGAACCAAAACTTTTCTCCCCAAACCCATACCGAGGAAACGCGTCAACGTCTATATAATAGGAAAGGATGGTTTGCGGAATCATACCTTGTCCCGAGGCTTGCTCGGCGACAATACCTCGCGCAATGTGCGGTCTTCAACTCCGGACTTCGACGGTGTCTGTGCAGCTCCTGGTCGCACTGAGACTGACAACTCCTACTCGAACCGGACTGTCGGATGAAAGTTGTCCTCCTAAGCGGCAGTGTCCTCCCGCCTCTGTAGTAGTCCACACGGACCACCTGGAACTCCACTCTCCTTTTCCCACAAGGAAGTAGAAGGAGTCGCACCCTCCTGTTGACGTACTAGTCGCCAACACGCTCTCATGCCTCCTGTTGCAACTGCAGTTGTCCTTCCCTTGCTGCACCTCCCTTTTGCGGGAAGCACTTGCTCGGGCTCTCTCACGGTTACCAAAACTAGAGAGAACGACAACTTGCAGAGCAACTGGTTGCACTGAGCTGTACTTTGAGAAGCCCCCAATACCCCTATATATAGGAGAGTCATGGGACAGGGTTCTCCATCCCGGGCAATGCGGGACTAAAGCAGGAGTAGAAGGGTTCGAGAATTTTCCACAAAAAGTAACCGGTTCGCAACTTGAAATGATCGGTTCACAACTGAACCGATCGGTTCGGCCATTGAGCCGATCGGTTGGACCTGAGCCGATCGTTTGGGGCACTCCAACCGATCGGTTGGTGCCCTGAACCGATCGGTTCATGGTCCTAATCCGGCTCAAAAAGACTTTCCTTGTTTCTTTCCCAATTGGTATCGAATACCAATATTATTCCCAATCGAATTGGGCAATTTGAAACCAAAGGAAAATTCTTTCCGACATGACTTTTCCCAACTGGTCGGTTGCACCAGTTGAGCCGATCGGTTCAACCCTTGAACCGGTCATTTCAACCTGGGCATGAGCCGATCGGCCTGGACACTCCAGCCGACCGGTTCAGCAACCTCAGCCGACCGGTTCATCACATGAACCGATCGGTTGGGAGCACAGGTTGGGCAAAATCAGTCAATTGCGATTTCAATCAATCCGATACTCCAATCAATGCGTCCAACACCTTGAACCATACGATATTGAGCTATCGACTGATTGAGTGTTTAATTGAACTACTAAACTCCTTTAGTAATCAATCTAAACATTGCTTTGTGGACAAAACTCCTCTTCCAGGTTAAATCCTATGTGTGTGACCCTGCAGGTCCATTTCACGTTGGCAGTGAAAATCCATAACACTTATGACTTCACAAGCAAAGAGCGGTGCCTAGTCACACATCAGTGCTACCCAAGTGAAAGTAGAAAGTTGGAGAACAACTTTCATCCTACAATCCGTGAATGGTGTTATAGTGAATGTATAATTCCTTTGTCACTGATATCCCGAATGAACTCGAGGCATGGAACAGTCATCCTGTCAACGTTCATTCTCTTCCTTGATCTCAGAGTAGACTGGAAGAGATATGCATGACATCAGTATTATATACTGATTCACACATGCGTTCACGCCTTTCTCAATCCTACTCATCAAGTGGCCATGGATATCAAACTCCCTCAGGAGGGAAAAATCCCATATCTATCACTCACCCCTCAAAAGCCCCATGTGTCAAAGCCACCCAATCATCACCTTTATAACAACCCATGTTTCAGGACTGCGTTTGATGATGTCAAAGTGTGCCCAACGACATGTGTTGAGTGCAGTGATTTCAGGTCTAAGAATCACACTCACCACCATCACTGTGAGTACTGACTGTGACTACCATCTCATGGTTCTATGTGTCAAACTCACGGTGGGTCTGTCCGGTACCTTGTTCTCTAACAAGTACCTATGTGTTTGGTTTGATATCTCTATATCATGACTAATGAGATTCTGTCATCAACCAACACCACAATCTAGTCTTGTGTGTCATTGTTGTCTATCTACCTTTCACAATGACATCTGACTAGGGACATAACAAGAATGTACAAACTCTTAGCATCCGTATGATCTCATCGTTCAGGTCATGAACCTGAAGGCATACGTCATTGAGCACTGTCATTCTCTAGACATTCAATCTGTTCTATCACTATCTCATATGACTGAACTAGAAAGAATTGGAAGCTCGCCTTTTTTTATGTTTATCAAATCAATCTTAATGTATCCTACCAATCATCCCATGATTGGCTCTCAGGGCATACATACCAACAGACTCCCACTTGCACTGCGAGCCAATCACCCATGAATCATATTCATAGTGATCTTCAGACATGTCCCACATGTTACTGTGCTCTAGTGCCAACATAGTGAGTAATGACAACACCTTGCCAAAGTCTGTACAAATTGCATGTCTCGCATCTCTTCACTGTACGTCATACGTATGAGATGGAGTTGCCGTAATATGCGATCTAGTATTCCTTTACTAACCTTTAGCCACATTGCATGATCAAGGATTCCAGACTTGTCATCAATGAGTGGAATATAAGTTCATCTCATGAACTTTTAGATATAGTATCCATTGCTGTTTACTAACACCTAGATACTCGACATTTCCCTTTTAAATGGCTTTATTGGAACACTTCCAATTATCAACAAACTTTCACTTTTATACATCTTATGTATATTTTGCGATTAATTTTCTATCCTTTCGGAAGTTCGCATCAATGTAACTCTTTACATCGAACTCTTCCTTATCTCCATAGAACTAGTACTTCACAAGCACTTATCAAGTTCTCATGGTATTCCAGTAACCCTTACTGGAAATAGACAGACATCCACTCATCATGTCACACATACGAGTTATCAGGATGAGCACATCATATTGCCATGTCCTACATACAAGATGATGAATGCATTTTATTCTTGCCATGTCATACATGCAAGATAATGGGATGATTACATACATGATAGATCCATATCTATTCTTAGTGTTCCCATTCTTCATAAGAATTGGACACTTGGCCTTGGTATACTAACTCCATGTAACATGGACAAGTTTTCTCCCACTGAATCTGTGCATACTGAACACTTCAGTACAGATTGCCAATGTATGCTCTCTCTTTCCAGGTCAAGAGATTTTCGAGAACTATCTCTATAGATCTCTATTCCTATCACATAGGAAACATCTCTATCTTCCTTAAAGATAATTTCCACATTAGGATTTCCAATCTAGAACATTTCCATTTCACATAAATATGTGGGATGTGAACACGCTCCCACTAAATCACAAATCCCTTCTTTATCTTTGACATATCAGTCAAACCCTTTGACTATATCATCAAAGTAAAGATCCAATTTTGAGTTGCTTATACTCAATCAATCACATTGATTAGTCCATTGTAACTTATAGACTTCATTTGCATTAGTGGATTCATAAACCTTATAGGTTGTGTCACGTACACATCCTGGTTTTATTCCTCATAGGAATGTGGTTTTAGTATCCATATGCCAAATGTCTTAGCCATTAAGTTGCAATCAACAAGCATCATCCTTCTCAAAATGTTATCCATGTGTCTTAACACTTAAGACTCATTTGCACTTATGGATATGATCCAATGAGTGCTACCATCAAGGTCATACCTTATGGTTCACATGGAAATCATTTAGGATGTAATGATCATAAATCATAACTCAAAATTCAGTTCCTCATATTCATCTAGATAGTTGACTCATCACATGAACAACTCATCACATAGATAATTGAGGTGTATCTGTTAAAGATATAAGAACTCACAACCCTTGTGATTCTTAATTTCTTTTATTAGTGTGGGGTATTCATTTATTAAGAAGAATTCAGTTATTTGATAATCATTCTCTAACTCCTTAGAGTATGATTCCTTCTTGATTCAGACATCACCATGCCTTAATCATGAGTTCACTATGATACACTATCATAATCACTCACAAGGATCTCAAACATTTGGTCCAAGTATTTCATTCATTGATCTCATCAAGAATTAATACTTTACCAAATTTGTACTTCATTTATGATAATCTTGAACACTTCAAGATATTCATATTGGTATTTCTCTAAACACCATTTGAAGTATTAGCATTTATTCCAATAGGTATGTAAATACATAACATGTATTATACCTAATAGGATAATCACTCTCCCACTACATTAGTGAAGATTGATTGATCATGTCCAAGATATTTATGTCTCTTACTGGTTCTATAACCAAAAGAGTCTAGATTTATCCATCACATGGGAACTAGAAATGAATTTCTCATGATTAATGCTAATTAAATTGTTTGAGTTATCTATAACTGTTAGGTATCGTCTTATCTTATGCATATCAAATATCACAAGATAAATAAGGCATTGCCACAAAGATCACATCTTTATAAATTGAAACATCTCTTTATTAATTGCCATCATTGTCATACAATATGCAAAAATAAAGTGTTTCTATCTATTGGCAAGTATGAAATAGCAGTTCATAACTGTATTACATGCCTTATTGGCTGAAAATAAACTAAAGCATTCCTATCTATAAAGGCAACACTTGCCCTAAGTAAGAATGCTTTACACTTTACATCTTGATATCATATATCTCAAAAAAGTGTTACAAGTTTATTTACATGACACCTTCAAATAGAGGCTTCAGTCGCCTCCTTCTTCTTTTGTTCTTCCAGGTAGAGAGGACAATTCCTTTTCCAATGTCCTGGCTTTTGACAATGGTGGCAATTTCCTTTCTTGGTCACGCCTCCCTTGGCCTTGAGAGCTGAAGATGGCTTGGACTCCTGGCTAGCTTCAGACACTTTCTTAACTTTGCCCTTGCCCTTGCGCTTGGACTTGCCTTTCTTGCTCGTGATCACCATCACGGACTTAGGCTTGTCCTTCTTCATCTGTAACTCGGCTGTCCTCAACATGCCCAACAATTCTGACAGTGGCCTATCAAAGTTGTTCATGTTGTAGTTCATCACAAACTGACTGTAAGATTCTGGCAACGATTGTAGTATCACGTCAGTAGCCAACTCTTGGCTCAGTGGAAATCCCAGTCTTTGTAGGTTCTCCACATACCCAATCATCTTGAGTGTGTGAGGACTAACTGGATCTCCTTCTGTCATGACGCACTTGAACAGTGCCCTAGAAACATTATACCTCTCTTGCCGTGCCTGATCTTCATACATGTTCCTGAGATGCAGAATCACCTCTATGACACCCATGTTCTCATGTTGCCTCTGCAACTCATGGTTCATTGAACATAGCATCAAGCACTTTGCATCAATGGCATCATCAGAATGCTTCTTGTAAGCATCCCTTTCTGCCTTTGGTGCATTAGGAGCGGGTTCCTCTGGAATTGGAGTATCCAGGACATAGAGCTTGCGCTCTTGAGTGAGAACAATTCTCAATGTCCGTTACCAGTCGTGGAAGTTTGTCCCATTTAGCTTGTCCTTGTCAAGGACCGATCGCAAAGAAAAGTTGTTGTTGTTTGTTGCCATTTTAAACTACAAAAGGAAAATATGCAATTTTAGTCCAAAAACTCATTTTTGACTTATTTGATTGATTTGAAAATTTGACGATATAATTAGGCCTTTAATTAATTATCGCTCCCACTATTTTACTTCAAATTGATAGCCCTTACCATCAATTCGTAAGATTGCAGCGTACAACCTTCTAGTGGGCAAGATCCTGAAATCCTCTAAGTCATGGACCAGCTAGGGCTGTCACCCACAACATAGATCTCTCAGGTAGGCAACTTTTGCCAATTGCATCATATGCAACTCTTGATAAGATGTCATATACAACTCCTTGCAATGATCATCTCCATGCCTCAAGGTACTAGATCCCATCTAGATCACCTTGTTAAGTCCGACCCAAAGCAAACACGATGAATATGCACCCTGCTAGGGCAGACCCACACATTCATCCTTCACGCTTCCACGAGGTAGACGGTGCACCACGCTAGGGCGTGCCCACACTTGGTCAAACAAGCTTTTCACGTGTGTCGCATTTGGAAGGCATCTAAAACTTAATATTGTAATGAGGGATTTGGTTATATATATATATATATATACATATCCAATCACCACAATACGTAGTAAGTATCATATACATGCTATATCCCACTGAAAACATGCACAAAACGATAAAAGCGATGATTATGGCCATCCTAATGTGATTCCTCGAGCCAAGAGGAATCACGGTCATCTAGGTCTACATCACATGCAACATGTACAAGATAAACATTTGTGCCTTGCCATCCGAGTTGATCAACTCATCACATGAATGATCTGTACTCTCCAGCCGGTCGTCTGGGTGCCACCAGCCGATCGGTTGGCTCCTCCAACCGATCGGTTCGCCTGGTCGTCGTGCATCTCTTCATGTCCGCCACCCGCTCGTCTCGCTCTTCGAACCGGTCATCAACTGATCGGTTCACTCCTTGAACCGACCGTCTGGAACGTCAATCGATCGATTCACGCCATGAACCGATCGTTTCAGCTGTCGTCTTGATCCGCCGATCTTGGACATAATAGGAAATAAAAATCTATCCTATTTATTACATTGCTTTAAAAAGGGAAACCCCGAGTTACATTCGGGGGGGGGGGGGGAGCAAAGGTAGGAAAGAATCTTGAATGCGCAGACCGAGATGCAAGCAACCACAAACAACAACACACAGATAGGGGTTTATAGGCCATAATCACGCTACACACATCCACCACAAAACTCGTTTAAGGGCGACACGTATCGAGTGCATTAATAATACATATCATATATGTAATTTGGGATTTGTGGATTTAGGATTGGACATGCATAAAGCCGATATTATTCGCATCGTATGCAATAAATAAAGGCGACAAATCAAAATCGATCATATCAATATTCCTAAAATATAGAACAGCTGACGTGGCTCTGATACCACTGTTGGGTTTTAGGGGAGACAGAGAAGGCAGCGGAAACAAAAATTTTCTCCCCAAACCCATACCGAGGAAACGCGTCAACGTCTATATAATAGGAAAGGATGGTTTGCGGAATCATACCTTGTCCCGAGGCTTGCTCGGCGACAATACCTCGCGCAATGCGCGGTCTTCAACTCCGGACTTCGACGGTGTCTGTGGAGCTCCTGTTCGCACCGGGACTGACAACTCCTACTCAAACCGGACTGTCGGATGACAGTTGTCCTCCTAAGCGGCAGTGTCCTCCCGCCTCTGTAGTAGTCTACACGGACCACCTGGAACTCCACTCTCCTTGTCCCACAAGGAAGTGGAAGGAGTCACACCCTCCTGTTGACGTACTAGTCGCCAACACGCTCTCCTGCCTCCTGTTGCAACTGCAGTTGTCCTTCCCTTACTGCACCTCCCTTTTGCGGGAAGCACTTGCTCGGGCTCTCTCACGGTTACCAAAACCAGAGAGAACGACAACTTGCAGAGCAACTGGTTGCACTGAGCTGTACTTTGAGAAGCCCCCAATACCCCTATATATATAGGAGAGTCATGGGACAGGGTTCTCCATCCCGGGCAATGCGGGACTAAAGCAGGAGTAGAAGGGTTCGAGAATTTTCCACAAAAAGTAACCGGTTCGCAACTTGAAATGATCGGTTCACAACTGAACCGATCGGTTCTGCCATTGAGCCGATCGGTTGGACCTGAGCCGATCGTTTGGGGCACTCCAACCGATCGGTTGGTGCCCTGAACCGATCGGTTCATGGTCCTAATCCGGCTCAAAAAGACTTTCCTTGTTTCTTTCCCAATTGGTATTGAATACCAATATTATTCCCAATCGAATTGGGCAATTTGAAACCAAAGGAAAATTCTTTCCGACATGACTTTTCCCAACTGGTCGGTTGCACCAGTTGAGCCGATCGGTTCAACCCTTGAACTGGTCGTTTCAACCTGGGCATGAGCCGATCGGCCTGGACACTCCAGCCGACCGGTTCAGCAACCTCAGCCGACCGGTTCATCACATGAACCGATCGGTTGGGAGCACAGGTTGGGCAAAATCAGTCAATTGCGATTTCAATCAATCCGATACTCCAATCAATGCGTCCAACACCTTGAACCATACGATATTGAGCTATCGACTGATTGAGTGTTTAATTGAACTACTAAACTCCTTTAGTAATCAATCTAAACATTGCTTTGTGGACAAAACTCCTCTTCCAGGTTAAATCCTATGTGTGTGACCCTGTAGGTCCATTTCACATTGGCAGTGAAAATCCATAACACTTATGACTTCACAAGCAAAGAGCGGTGCCTAGTCACACATCAGTGCTACCCAAGTGAAAGTAGAAAGTTGGAGAACAACTTTCATCCTACAATCCGTGAATGGTGTTATAGTGAATGTATAATTCCTTTGTCACTGATATCTCGAATGAACTCGAGGCATGGAACAGTCATCCTGTCAACGTTCATTCACTTCCTTGATCTCAGAGTAGACTGGAAGAGATATGCATGACATCAGTATCATATACTGATTCACACATGCGTTCACGCCTTTCTCAATCCTACTCATCAAGTGGCCATGGATATCAAACTCCCTCAGGAGGGACAAATCCCATATCTATCACTCACCCCTCAAAAGCCCCATGTGTCAAAGCCACCCAATCATCACCTTTATAACAACCCATGTTTCAGGACTGCGTTTGATGATGTCAAAGTGTGCCCAACGACATGTGTTGAGTGCAGTGATTTCAGGTCTAAGAATCACACTCACCACCATCACTGTGAGTACTGACTGTGACTACCATCTCATGGTTCCATGTGTCAAAATCACGGTGGGTCTGTCCGGTACCTTGTTCTCTAACAAGTACCTATGTGTTTGGTTTGATATCTCTATATCATGACTAATGAGATTCTGTCATCAACCAACACCACAATCTAGTTTTGTGTGTCATTGTTGTCTATCTACCTTCCACAATGACATCCGACTAGGGACATAACAAGAATGTACAAACTCTTAGCATCCGTATGATCTCATCGTTCAGGTCATGAACCTGAAGGCATATGTCATTGAGCACTGTCATTCTCTAGACATTCAATCTGTTCTATCACTATCTCATATGACTGAACCAGAAAGAATTGGAAGCTCGCCTTTTTTTATGTTTATCAAATCAATCTTAATGTATCCCACCAATCATCCCATGATTGGCTCTCAGGGCATACATACCAACATCACTGTCACTGTCTCCCTGGTTCTATTCCTGATCATTTTGATTCCTTCTGCGTCTCTGGTGATGACGACGTCTATCCCGACGATGGTCATCCTCGAACTGTTCTTCTTCGGGATCTTCAGGTTGATGATCGCCGTCATACCAGTCATTATCTTCAGGTGGAGGCGAGTGAGGCCTAGCTCTCGCGTGTCGCTCACCTTCTGAAAGAGGTGGTTCAATGTGAGGCGGCATGTCTGGTGATGTTGGTGCTCAGTAGAGTAGAACGCCTTCCTTCTGAGTACCTGAATAGCACGTAAAAAATCAAATTAGAAAACCTATATTAATAATATGAATTACTCATTTTAGTTTAAAAAAATATATATAAAAAAAGGAGTGCTGTCAAGCTCATTTCTAAGCTTGAGGCATTGGAGTGTAGTTAGTGGATTCAGGTTCATCAACAGTATCGTTTTGCCTTGTCCTCGGCAACAGCGCCAAAAAGTTGATCAGCCTAAATCACGCGTCTGAAAAAGTGGAGTGGATTTGAAGTAGTCGGACTTTTAAATTTATAACCCGAAACCTTCTAGGCCCCCACAACTTTGTTTATGGGGTCGAAGTAGATATACGGGGTCGAACACAGGGACAATGGTGGTAGTTTTGGGAACGCGGAATCGACACGTTACACTCCGGTAAGGGTAAGGAGATGATAAAGTTCCCCAAGGGAACAACAGGCTAAGATCGATAAAATAAAAGAAAACTATCTCCAAATGGAGCTACGAGGAAAATTAAGGTTTTAAAAGTTTATTAGTTTTTAAGGTTTTCACGCAACGAAAACAGAAAGGATAAAACTATTGCTTTTAGCGAGGAACGAAGGAGAAATCTTTGGTAAAACAAGCAGCAACAGAAACATCCTGTACCCCTTCTCTCAAAGCGGGTACCTCTAACTAAGCATCAACACCTCTCTCGAGGATGTTGGTCTTTGGTTAGAGTGGAAAGGTCACTAAAGCAACTCCGATCCTGGGCACTCTCGTACTCCCGTATCGGACCAAACACTAGAGCCACAACACCTCTCTCGAGGCTGTTGCAATGGGAAACACGATTCAGTAGCTAGTCGAAACATGATCCAAACGTACAAGTTAGAGTTCGGATGCTAAACAAGCAATCATCCAACAAAAGGGACCAAACATAAAGAAGTAGATAATTAAACTCTTCTAATTCCGTTAACATAAAAAGGGTTTGATTACATTGCATGATTAAAGATAGTAAATGACTGAAATAAGTAAAGATAAATGTCGCCTTCTTGATTTAGAAGGGCGACAGGCAGTAGCAGACCCTCCAGCCCGATAGCGGGCGGGAGCCTTTCCCGATACACCTGTGTCGTGCGACACACCCTCTCGGGCAACACGCTCATGACGGGCGGACGTATCGTGTGGGGCGCCCATGCCCGATACGATCATGTCGGGCGGCACCCTCTCGGGTGACACGCCGTGACTGGCGATGCGTATCGGGCCAGAGTGTTGCTTCCAGAATCAGGTACTCCTATCGAGCGTCCTTGTTGGCCGATATCGGTCTGCAGTAGTGCCCGGGACCGATCCTAAGTGAACCATTCCCTCCCTCTCGGGTTGGGGAAGTGCTCACCTAGTATCGCCCGATACACCCCTGAAGCACGACACGCTAGTTCCAGATGTTTTCCCAAGTTGGCTTTCGAGAGGTTCCGACTCGTCCCATCGGAGTCCTGTAGCTGCTATTTATAGGCAGTGGTTGGGGGAAGTTATGGTGCTCCGGACGCCAGGTGTTCTTCATCATCTCTCTCCCTCATCGCGGACTCAGGGGTGCCTGATATGCATGTCGCCCGACATAAGGATGTCGGGCTGGGAGCATGTCGGTCATCGTGACGAGTGGCGCCTGCCAGTGGGTGGCCAATATCGTGCGACACGCTTCAGCAGTCGTGGCGAGTCCGGCTCCCTGTCGGGTTAATGGCGTATCGCTCGTCCGCTCCTTCTTGCGCGGCACCCTCGTGTCGCGCGGCAGTGTATCGTGCTGCCCTGAGTCATGCAGCGAGCATATCGGCCGACCGGTTGGTAAGAAGGCCGATGTAGGTGGAACACGTTCGTGGGCCGGGACGTGCCTTTTTGCTGATAAATGAGTTGAAAAGCGGGGAAAACTCTACAAAAGATGATAAAATTGAGTTAAGAGCGTAGCGTGGCTTGTTTATTCAAAAACATGACAAGAAGGAGAGGAAAACAGTTTAAAAGGGCATATTTGATAACGAAATAAGGGCCAAAAACATCACAAAATTTGGTGTTATCAACTTCGACGAGAACATTGTAGTTATTGCACTTTCTGATTTGAATAATTAAAAGCGGAAGGCACCCTTTATCAAATATATATATGTGTGTGATAATCTTTATATAGGTTCTAACAATAAGTATTCAGAAATGGTTGTTAGGAATAGGTTTCAAGTGTTCAGCGGTAAATTGTCAATGATAAGAACAGAAAATGCGTTCTTGATCATGTCATCATTGAAATTGTGGTACCTTCTAATTAATTTTTCCAGGTGCTCTCCTTGTGTAAACCTAAATAGGCCATAAAATCAGTCCAGTGAGATTAACCTGTAAGAGACCCTCTACATAACTCCAGAGATCAGAGCTTCTTAAAACATGAGAGAAACTATCAACTAAATGAGATAAATCTAAAGCAGAAATAGATAACGATAAAAATGTTAGAATGCACATATGAAAACAGGCGAGTATCCTTCTCATCCATTAAATTAAAAGATGCATTGCTATATAAATGTTATGACCCACTTCCTGATTAACTAATAAATACCTCGAATTACGTAAAACACCGCAATTAGTGTTGAGAATCAAATTAAATATCATGGATAATCAAAATAAGTTAATATATGAATCAATAGTTGAGTTTGAATCACCTAAGGCGACTAATGATATCAATGTTGATTAATTAGTTAATTAGGACGAGTTGAATACTCAATGTTGTAATTAGTGTTTTGACCTGATGTGACAAGCTAGTTAACATGATTTTTATGCCCTGGGATGATAGAGAATATCGTGCTTGAGAGTTTGCAAGAAAAATCACCCGAAACCGACTTCCGAGCTAAAAGATATGGGCATTTGAGTGTTCAGGGACCTAGTTGTAATTTTAGATTTTTGCTGGGTAATTTGCTTTCCGGCCCCTCCGCGAACCGACCCTTATTCCTTCTTCTTCTTCGCCCGATAGAACAGAGAAACGGCACATAGTGCCGACAGAGCAACGGAGAGAGGGGGGAGCAGGGGCGATTGAGGAGCGATTTTCTCGGCTCTTCAGCTCCGACTAGCCTCGCACCCTTCTTCTTCTCCTTTCCCCGCCCTCCATCCTTCCTCTACCTCGCCCTACCTGCAGCCCGACCTGCTGCACAGAGCAGCGCCGGCCAGCAGCCGCAACAGCGGCCAGGGGCAGCTGGGCGCGAGTTAGCAGCACCAAAACCGCCGCCCCGACTTCGGCCAAGTGCCTAGTGCACGAAATCCGTAGCCCTCTCAGCTACGAGCAACAACTAGCTGCGTCCCTAGTTCCTTTCCTCCACCTGTGCGCGAAGGAGCATATGCTAATTGCAGCAGGCCCTAACAAGGACGGATTGGGCACGAAGAGCAACACTAAATCGACCGCTTTGAGTTCGGCCAAGAGGCCTAAGCAGAAATCCGCAACCAATAGCCAAGATTTCCGGTTGTGCGTGAAGCTGCTGTTGTAGCAGGTTCGTAAACTGGAAAAGACCAGAGGTAGAAGACGATCCGAAATCGTCTAGAATCCGTCCCTGGACGCATGAGACACCAAAGAAAGGTAGCTTTGGCTTTTGATTGAGATTCCAAATCTAGAATCTGTAGCTTATAGCCTTAATTAGGTGCTAAATCGAGTTCGTCTACAATGAGATTTTCGTTTCTGTGCAGGTGCACGGCGTGCAACTCAGTTTGCACGGCGTGCAAAGTTACAGATAGCGGAACGAGTTTCTGCCCAGGTGCACGGCGTGCAAATCAGTTTGCACGGCGTGCAAGGTTGCAGAAAAGTAGAATAAGGGTGCATTGAAGGTGCACGGCGTACAACTCAGGTGCACGGCGTGCACTCTGCTGTAAAGGGAGGAATTAGGCGTGGTTGTGGACGTTTTTCGGTGTATACAAACACACCGAAGTGGGTGAGTAGTAGTTCATTTAGAAATCAATATTTAACTCAATTTAAATGTTTAATTGCTTCTGTATCAATTGATATAACTTCTAAACAGTATAGTTCATACAATAGTGTATGTTAGATTCATTAGAATTGAACTACGTGATATGCTTAATGAAAATGATGAAATTTCCTGTATTATTGTTGCAATGTATTAACTAATTTCAAATAGTGATGTTTAGCATTGAAACTGGATGAATGATTCTGAATCCTATTTATTTATGATAAATATATATATGTGCTTTTGTGATGTTTAGATTGTGCAAAATGCATGAAATGTGATGTTACTGTTTAAATGTTTAATTGTTAATCAAGTATAGACCTAGATGCCCTAACACCGTAGAACCCCTAACAGGTGTCTGCAAATTAGGGGTGAAACTCGTGTTGCAACATTATCCGTGCGATGTCATGGAGACACGAGGACAGAGAGAACAGTGTCCAACAACAACGCGTGCGATGTCACGGTGGCACTGGAGAAAATTGTGGGTTATTGCAACAAGATCCGTGCGATGTCATGGAGGTAACCCCGTGAGACTCTCCGCCGGTGTACTCAGGTTAGAGGAGGAGTCTGGAGCACTCTGAGTAGTGCAATGAGGCCGATGAGCCTGGAGTCCTGTGGCAGAGCAGGACTGGAGTCAGACTTAGCACTCCCCGGGTGTGTCGCTAAGTCTTGTACGGTGGGGCCGTAGCATGAACTTGCTGCGGATCTTTATATGCAGAGTACACTGCATATATTTAGGGCATAATAATAAAATGAATAAATAATCATGTAGGTTCACAGTAAATTTATATAACTGTTTAATTACCTGAATTATCTGTTGATGCTTTGAAGTGTGATTATTATCTGTATATCTGCAATGTTATTAGAACTGTCTGCTTAGTTCTGCATTTATGTAAATTTTCAGTTTATAAACCTGATGAGTTATTTATTGAAAGCTAAGTGAAATGCTATTCACTGAGCGAGTAGGCTCATACCTCTACTCAAAACATTTTCAGGTTATCATCAGCAGCAGGAAATCAGAAGGATCATTTTACCCTTACGCCTAGTCCATAGAAGGTTCGTAGTTAGTAGTTAGAGGTCTCTTAGTCCACTCCCCTCGATCTTCGGGACAAGGTGTGAGTGAGAGAGTGAATGTCTTTAAAGATGTAAATTAACTGTTATGCTTTATCTTATGTCAGATAATGTAATATGTTGTAGATTCTGCGTATATTGCTATTCAGTTAATAAAGATGCTTCCGCGGTTTGTTTAGTTCATTTTACAGCATAAATCGGATTTTCCTGTTAATATCTTTAATATGTTTTAAAAAGTGATGAGTGGTTGGCTTATGTGTAAATCCCATCCTGTCGCGTCCTAATCTCGTGGTTTGTGGTTAGTGCGAGATTGGGGCGTGACAATTTTTGGTATCAGAGCATAGGTTGAGTATATGAATATTCTAAGTCAAGGTCAGGGGACGATAAGAGACCAATAGGGTTAAGGTTTAGGTATCTTTCCTCAATCTGTAATTTTCTAACAGGAAGTGTTCTGTTACATTATTGCAGATAGCAGGAAGAGGATGTGGTCACGAGAATCAAGTAATGAGCTTAAGATGAGTCGTTAAGAATCATTACGGTCAAAGAATAAAGTTATAAGTAAGGCGAATAATGAATGATGTGTTTTAGCTCTGGAAGGTCTGAGTGTTTAGATACCCTGGCCAGGTGTCTGAATACTTAGATTGACCAGTATCAAGCTACTCAGTCTGTTCTTCTCTGGATGCCCTGGCCAGGTATGCAGAGGAAGGATAGGCTAGAGAAAAACCCTAGAAATCTTAGGGTTAAGAAATCAGAAATTAATAAAGAAGTAAGAAATTTAAATAAAGGATGTGATATAACTCCTACCTTATATTGCTTATTGAATAAAGATCACTAGAAACGCTCTTATATGCATGAATTTAGACTTCCAGTTGTACAATAAGTATGATTTTTGTATATTGTTGTGACATGAAGTGAATTGTTTAATGTTTGTTTTCTTTGTATTAAAGTAGATCCGAAATCATGTATAAGTAAGTTGCCCTAAGTGGATATTCTTTCCACATGTTTAAGATTAATAGGGGTTGATTAATCCCGAGTAGCTCTTGGCTTTAAGACTACAGGTTCGGCCTGGTCCGGCTGGCAGGATGCGTTACTGGGATCTAATGACTCCTATTAACAAGTAAAATATGAATAGAAGTCTAAAAGTTCTTTTATCTTGAAAATTAGGGTTTGAGAAGCATAGACCCTAATTGGCCCAAATTAGGATTCAAATAACACATGAATACAGAATTTGATAAATAGAATGTCTCACTAGATGATTTTTAGTATTTTATGTGTAACTTTGATTTAGCTCCAATTTGGATATGAGTTGGATGTATATAATGTGAGCAACATTGGAAGATATCAGAATATTTGAAGAATGTTCTGACCTGTTCATCGGCTGAGTTTCAAACTCGACCAATCACATTTTCTGAATGATATAGCAGTGTGGTAATTGAATTTTATCTTTTTATTGGTACGTCCAATTGATCCCAAATTTTAATTATGTTTGAAAATCACAAATTTTAGACACTCTATTAATTTGGCATAATTTTTGGATGACTTTTGATCTCTACAGTAAGGTGTCGGTCGAATTGCAACTCGACCGAATCTGCTGCAGACTGCTATATATCAGCGCACTGTTTGATTTTTAATTAATTATTAGTAACTTGAAATGACCTGAAATTTTTACTGGAGGTCTAAAACTTTATTAGGCACAACATATAAAATTTTCAAAATTTTTGTAGTTTCTGTTTACAGTTTAATAAACGAATTACAGAAACTATTATAAAACTGAATTTTCAGCTAAATGTAATTAAAGTTGAGTGTTGGATTAATATGCTATTGATCCAAGTAAATCAGTTTGATCTATATGATCGACCACACACATACAATAATGCTATGATATTTATTTAGACCAAAACCCTAGGATGATTAGGGTTGAAGTAGTTTAAAGGATATCATTAGTGATGTAACCTTGTATACCAATATCTTTGTTAAATAAAGATCTTGAGATTTGTTCTATGAAAAGTAAACTGGCTTTGATAACGATCTAGGGTTTTGAAGAGGATAACCCGATCGGTACATGAACAACATGAGATGATTTAGAGGAATGAGTAAGACATAAACCTAAAATGTAACAATAAGTAAGTAACATAGGAAGCGGAATATTATCCGATTATGATATAAAGATAGCTGATGTAGTCCATGTTTTAAAGATATGGTGTCACTATCTTTATGATGTGACAATAGATTATCACCCTGGTAAAGAGAATGTGGTGGATGATGCTTTCAGTAGAAAGTCAAGTTCAACAGTTAATGCATTCTCTACGGCAGGTTTCAATTGAGACCTGCTAGTAGAAATGTGGGAGTTGAACCTAGACTTAGGGGTGACAGCACAGAGTGATTTGATTGTACAGATGTAAGTTAAGCTTACTTCTTATGATCAGATCAAGGAACTACAATAGGGTGATAGTGAGTTAAACCAGACTATGCATGACATGATAGAAGGAAAAGAGACTAGAGTTTAAGTTTTTAGATGATAATATGTTGATTTAGCGTGACATGTTGTGTGTATCTCGAGATGGAGTAAAATTCTTTTAAGGGGAAAAGCCTAAAAGAAAAGATTCTTATGGAAATGTATGTATTGATGTACGCTATGCTTTCAGGAAAATACTAAGATGTATATGAATTCCAAGAAGTTGAAATGGATGGTCAGATATGCAGAAGGATGTAGCTGGGTATGTGGTTAAAAGTAGTGTGTATCAGTAGGTTAGGGCTGAACCCTAAAAATCTATAGCTACCTTGTAATCTTTTTCTATACCTGTATGGGAATGGGAATTTATCACAATGGATTTTGTGGTAAGATTACCCAGGACACCTAGAGATTGTGATTTGATATAAATGATTGTGGATAGACTAATTTAGTCTGCTCGCTTTCTTCATATTAAGTCGACCTTTGATGTCTCGAAACTTGACTAAGATACATGGATAAAATAATTAGGTTGCTTGGTAATCCAGATTCAATCATGTCATTTTGAGAACCTAAGTTCACATCTAGGTTGTGGAAACAGTTGCATCGTGCTTCGGGCACAAAGTTAAGATTCGATATAACCTTTTCATCCGCAGACGGATGGTTAGTTTGAGAGAACCATTCAGACTCTTGAGGACATGCTGAGGGCATGTGTTTTGCTTTCCAGTGGAAATGGGAAGAACATTTAAGTTCTATAGAGTTTGCTTAGTGTGAATGTTGAGTTTAGAAGTACACAATTGATAATGGTACGGTTTGAGTATGAACACAGTAAACACAGATTTGGTAAATCATTAGATGCATGATTTCAAGCTAGCAAGACAGTATTAAAATATGTAAATAAACTTAAATGCATGCTTCCTGTTATGTTAATGTGTATGACCTGACATTTTACAATGAATTGGCACTTTTCATTGAGATATCATTAGAAAATTCTTAAGTACTATTAAATACTTGTGTGATGATACGTAAATAACTCTTAATTGAGTTATGTGGTGCATAAACCAGGAATTTGGTTAATATGCACGATTCTTCGAGAAAATTTAAGTAATTGAAAAATAGTACAGATGGTTTGTTATATGTGAAGTAAATGACTTCTATTGATGTAATAAGATGTTCAATTACATGAATCCGGTATGTATGTGCCAAAATTGATTGAGTTTGGAATATTTATGAATTTTTAATCTGTCTGCATGCATGATATAAACATCACTCAGTAATTGCAATGATTTTGAATATACTGCTCTGCCAGTTTCAGAATGATACCGTATTGTGATTTGAATTGCAATCAAACAGATGAGATAATGGAAACCCTAAGAGTAGGGTGTTGCCATGTGATTACTGAATGAGATAACCCTAAGAGTAGGGTGTTGGCATGCGATGAATGAATAAGGCAAATGAAACCCTAAGGATAGGGTGTACGATGAATCAAGTATTTTAATACCAATTCTCAGTATGATATGTAGTGATGCTTAACAGTTAAATTGCATGATTTAATTTTAGTACCAAACTGACATGCATTCTGTTTATTTAAGAATTTTAGTTTGTCTGCATGAATAGTATGATAATTTCTCAGTAGTTATCATAAAATGAGATACTGCTATAACAGTTCTGGAAAGACAATGTTTTGTGGGTCGATCTGGAATCAGATCGGATGTGTCCTAGGTTAAAGGACTTATACAGATGGTTGATCGGAGGATCAAGAAACTCGCGAAATATGAAATACCATTAGTGATAGCTTTGTGGAGAAATCTTAACCTAGAGGGAGTTACGTAGAAAAACGAGTCAGAAATGAGTAGCACGCCTTCTTTCTCTTTTAGGAATTTCGGGACGAAATTCTTTTAAGGGGAAAAGGTTGTTATGACCCACTTCCTGATTAACTAATAAATACCTCGAATTACGTAAAACACCGCAATTAGTGTTGAGAATCAAATTAAATATCATGGATAATCAAAATAAGTTAATATATGAATCAATAGTTGAGTTTGAATCACCTAAGGCGACTAATGATATCAATGTTGATTAATTAGTTAATTAGGACGAGTTGAATACTCAATGTTGTAATTAGTGTTTTGACCTGATGTGACAAGCTAGTTAACATGATTTTTATGCCCTGGGATGATAGAGAATATCGTGCTTGAGAGTTTGCAAGAAAAATCACCCGAAACCGACTTCCGAGCTAAAAGATATGGGCATTTGAGTGTTCAGGGACCTAGTTGTAATTTTAGATTTTTGCTGGGTAATTTGCTTTCCGGCCCCTCCGCGAACCGACCCTTATTCCTTCTTCTTCTTCGCCCGATAGAACAGAGAAACGGCACATAGTGCCGACAGAGCAACGGAGAGAGGGGGGAGCAGGGGCGATTGAGGAGCGATTTTCTCGGCTCTTCAGCTCCGACTAGCCTCGCACCCTTCTTCTTCTCCTTTCCCCGCCCTCCATCCTTCCTCTACCTCGCCCTACCTGCAGCCCGACCTGCTGCACAGAGCAGCGCCGGCCAGCAGCCGCAACAGCGGCCAGGGGCAGCTGGGCGCGAGTTAGCAGCACCAAAACCGCCGCCCCGACTTCGGCCAAGTGCCTAGTGCACGAAATCCGTAGCCCTCTCAGCTACGAGCAACAACTAGCTGCGTCCCTAGTTCCTTTCCTCCACCTGTGCGCGAAGGAGCATATGCTAATTGCAGCAGGTCCTAACAAGGACGGATTGGGCACGAAGAGCAACACTAAATCGACCGCTTTGAGTTCGGCCAAGAGGCCTAAGCAGAAATCCGCAACCAATAACCAAGATTTCCGGTTGTGCGTGAAGCTGCTGTTGCAGCAGGTTCGTAAACTGGAAAAGACCAGAGGTAGAAGACGATCCGAAATCGTCTAGAATCCATCCCTGGACGCATGAGACACCAAAGAAAGGTAGCTTTGGCTTTTGATTGAGATTCCAAATCTAGAATCTGTAGCTTATAGCCTTAATTAGGTGCTAAATCGAGTTCGTCTACAATGAGATTTTCGTTTCTGTGCAGGTGCACGGCGTGCAACTCAGTTTGCACGGCGTGCAAAGTTACAGATAGCGGAACGAGTTTCTGCCCAGGTGCACGGCGTGCAAATCAGTTTGCACGGCGTGCAAGGTTGCAGAAAAGTAGAATAAGGGTGCATTGAAGGTGCACGGCGTACAGCTCAGGTGCACGGCGTGCACTCTGCTGTAAAGGGAGGAATTAGGCGTGGTTGTGGATGTTTTTCGGTGTATACAAACACACCGAAGTGGGTGAGTAGTAGTTCATTTAGAAATCAATATTTAACTCAATTTAAATGTTTAATTGCTTCTGTATCAATTGATATAACTTCTAAACAGTATAGTTCATACAATAGTGTATGTTAGATTCATTAGAATTGAACTACGTGATATGCTTAATGAAAATGATGAAATTTCCTGTATTATTGTTGCAATGTATTAACTAATTTCAAATAGTGATGTTTAGCATTGAAACTGGATGAATGATTCTGAATCCTATTTATTTATGATAAATATATATATGTGCTTTTGTGATGTTTAGATTGTGCAAAATGCATGAAATGTGATGTTACTGTTTAAATGTTTAATTGTTAATCAAGTATAGACCTAGATGCCCTAACACCGTAGAACCCCTAACAGGTGTCTGCAAATTAGGGGTGAAACTCGTGTTGCAACATTATCCGTGCGATGTCATGGAGACACGAGGACAGAGAGAACAGTGTCCAACAACAACGCGTGCGATGTCACGGTGGCACTGGAGAAAATTGTGGGTTATTGCAACAAGATCCGTGCGATGTCATGGAGGTAACCCCGTGAGACTCTCCGCCGGTGTACTCAGGTTAGAGGAGGAGTCTGGAGCACTCTGAGTAGTGAAATGAGGCCGATGAGCCTGGAGTCCTGTGGCAGAGCAGGACTGGAGTCAGACTTAGCACTCCCCGGGTGTGTCGCTAAGTCTTGTACGGTGGGGCCGTAGCATGAACTTGCTGCGGATCTTTATATGCAGAGTACACTGCATATATTTAGGGCATAATAATAAAATGAATAAATAATCATGTAGGTTCACAGTAAATTTATATAACTGTTTAATTACCTGAATTATCTGTTGATGCTTTGAAGTGTGATTATTATCTGTATATCTGCAATGTTATTAGAACTGTCTGCTTAGTTCTGCATTTATGTAAATTTTCAGTTTATAAACCTGATGAATTATTTATTGAAAGCTAAGTGAAATGCTATTCACTGAGCGAGTAGGCTCATACCTCTACTCAAAACATTTTCAGGTTATCATCAGCAGCAGGAAATCAGAAGGATCATTTTACCCTTACGCTTAGTCCATAGAAGGTTCGTAGTTAGTAGTTAGAGGTCTCTTAGTCCACTCCCCTCGATCTTCGGGACAAGGTGTGAGTGAGAGAGTGAATGTCTTTAAAGATGTAAATTAACTGTTATGCTTTATCTTATGTTAGATAATGTAATATGTTGTAGATTCTGCGTATATTGCTATTCAGTTAATAAAGATGCTTCCGCGGTTTGTTTAGTTCATTTTACAGCATAAATCGGATTTTCCTGTTAATATATTTAATATGTTTTAAAAAGTGATGAGTGGTTGGCTTATGTGTAAATCCCATCCTGTCGCGTCCTAATCTCGTGGTTTGTGGTTAGTGCGAGATTGGGGCGTGACAATAAAAGTCAAAAGGTTACAGTGGCCATTTCAAATAATAGAATTCAATGACCAAATTTTATACGGGAACCATGTAAAGAGGCGAGATCGCCTCCTTACTAAAATTTAAAGGAAGTACAAAACATCCATCTTTTTAGAAAGACAAAAGATACAGAGGGATGCATGTATAATATTCCAAGTAAATAAGCATGCATCAGATACATTAAAAAATGTCAATAGCAGCGGAAATAAAAGTGCTAAGCCTATTACATGGCTTTCATTGTGCATTACATGATTGTTCCCAAAAGAAAAAGATAAGAGAAAAGGATCTAGCTATAGCAAACTAGACATCCTTTTAGTTAGCTTGAGATCTACTCTTGAGATGAATTCCTTCAAACCTATCCTTCTCCTTTCTCAGCACCAGCACCTGGGTGGTTGGGAAAGCACCCAGCAAAAGGGGAAAGAAAACAAGGTATGTGTCACAAAACTAATCTAGGATATCAAGATAAGTAAAGAAAATGAAAATAGGCTAGGGTTCATCACATGATGAAGATAACAAGAGTATGAGGCTATATTCAAAAGAAACTTGCCATTAACAATTATATCAAAAAGGATTTGTATGTAAGATAATTATGTCTATCTAACTATGTAGGGTTGAGGCACCTACCATACCTCTAACCTTAGGTGAGGGGAGAATAAGACATTCCCAGTCACCTATAATATTATGGGGAGAATAAGACATTCCCCAGGGCGATTATTTACATGCCCTCTATGGGTGATTTTTTTTTAAAAAAATTGGCCATTCTATTCATCCTGTGGCCTGGGCTCGATCCTGGGACCTCTCGCTAACAAACCGAATGTCTAACCATCTTGGTGTCTTCTGTTAGACCTCTGTGGGTGGTTGTACATAAGTATCGCTATTTTAAATTAAATAGAACATAAATCCACATGCTAGAAAAGTAGTCATGGCAAGAGTAGTCATAATATTCAATTAGCATGGCAGTGGGCCCAATCCGTTATCCACTTCCCCGTCAGCCGATACTGACTCATCTCCTTGCAACCAGATCACCACCACCCCCTTTATACCTTGCATCAACCTCCTCCATCATCGTTGTCATCACGTCCACCGACCTCACCTTCTTCCTCCACACTACAATCGAAAACCCAAGAAGTTGTTGTTGACCATCATTGATGTACTATTGCCAGCTCCAACTCTACACGATACCTCTACCAGCACTAGTATCCCAAAGAACAGTCGCCATTGCCTCCTTCTCAACCTATCTTCTATATTAGAATCGCTACCACCTCTAGACCAGAGTTATCCATCACTGCTACCTCCCCATTGTGTGCCCAACAACCTGATGAAACTAGTGCACCTTTACCCATGTTCTGAGATTAGTTGAGGGAAATATAGGGTTTGCCTACAATTATCCCAACATAGGGTGTAAGGAATGCAAATACCTCTCTTACTTATATCAATTACTAACTTTCACCACTTTAATTGAGTCCAAGTTCCACTTTGCCTATTTTCAATGTATTAACATGTATTAGACTAGATAATGTACATTAATGTATAGAAATCTTAACTTTAGACCTTTTTTTAAGAAAAACTCAGATTTAGACTCTTAAAACATGACCAATAAACTTATTAAGTTCTCCTGATCAAGAAAATATATTTTTATATTAATTTTGGAGTTATGATGATTAAGATGTAATTTTTATGGATTTTATGCATTAAATTCGTTTTACAAAAACCACCCTTCTTCAAACTATGAAATCAGACCTTGAAAATATTTTTATTATATAGAGATTAATTTTCCAATTCCAAAACATATTTTTTTGTCAAATTTGGATAAGCGGTTTAGAAGATATGAATTTTTCAATACTGACCAATAGGAAATTGCCACATCATTAAACCGACCGAGATAATTGAAGAAAAAGGGAGAGTGAGAAAACACCATTTGACCCAAGATCAAGTTTGAAGTTGCATAGGTAACCAAACTAGAGCTTCTGGAGAAGGTAAAATAGAAAGAAACTAAAACCCTAGAAGAACATGGTAAAAAGAGATGGAAATCATCGATTTTAAACATAGAATCGTGAGTTTTAAGCATGTACTAAGCAATATATGAGAAGGGGGTTAACAAAACTTGCCTCTAGGAAGGTAAGAAGGTCCAAACAGAAAGAATCCCGAGATTACACTACAACAGAACTTAGATTATCCGGCATTTTATTACGACATTTTAATAGGTAGTTGCCGCAAAGTATAATTCGCGGTTAACGGGACTCACCCGTCACGTAGGGTCGCGCGTCCCGCTTCACAGACTCACTCTCACGCCAGGGATAATTAGTAATTATCTTCTAATTTTTATCTCAAAATAACCGACCCTTCGCACACCATCTCTTTCTCCCCTGCGTGTGTTCTCTCCCTCGGCGATATCTCCTCTCCTAACCTCTGCCTCTTCTTCTCATGCCGTCGTCAGTCGCCCCCTCTCTCCAGCCTCTTTGCCTCACTGATCTTCCTTTCTCTGCCAGTTATCAGGTATCCTCTGTTCCGATGCTCTCTTTCTTTCTTCTTCTCTACCGTATGGTTTCCTATCCGTCTCCCATCTTCTTCCGTTCCTCGTCCTTCCCCAAATCTTCTTATGCAGTGTTCGGCAACGCGCTCTGTAGCGTTCGGGCAGCACTGGCAGCGTCTGGGTAGACTTGGGCAAAGCATCAATCGGACGCAACACTGGCAGCGTCCAGGCAGACTTGGGCAAAGCATCAATGGCTGCTATTAAAACAGTATCGTTTATTTTTTGTACAGAACTAAATGGCTTGAAGCGTTGGTTTCTGCAAATTCTTCACCGGGACAAATTGATACAGTGGAGTGAATGGAAAATAAGAGCGGCAGTTCATCGTTGTTTCAGTAACCTTAATTAAATAACTGCCCGTGATTGCAGAGAATGGGCTATCGCTGCCCGGATGCTTCTCGACGCGTTCCCGAACGGAACATTTAGCCTTCTGTAGTTTCGTGTTGCTGTTCCGTGTTATACGCTTCTTGTTCATTATAGGTTCAATTACATATTTTTTAGCTCTCTCCGATGAATCCACTGGTTTGCGATATATCTGCATGATAATCCAGAACAATAAGGAATGTAATATATAGTTTTCGTAGACAATCATTCAAAAGCCATTAATTTAATGGTTACTTGGTTTAACTCAACTATTATCTTATACTGTTGTTTTGTAATGTTTATTCCATGCGTCTGAAAAGTTACAAAAGCATGATTTTTTTATGTATGCACAACAATATATGGGCCTTTCTCTACCTATTTGCCTATTGTTAAAACATTTTATTGCTTCTATATACCTCATGTTCACATCTTTTTATATACAGACGTGTTGACCCATATCATCTTATTGAAGATCACATCATCTCTATTGTTCACAAGTCATACTCATAGTATCATTGAGATTACTAGACTGACTATTAGTTAGAAGAACACACTACTACAGAAGTGCCTTAGTGTCGGTTGTTTAACCCCCTTTGGCGTCGGTTTCTGAACGACGCCTATGTGGGCGCCGCTAAAAGGTTTGACACTTCAGCGTCGGTTAAAAAACCGACGCCTATTTAATATAAAGGCGTCGGTTTATTATAAAACACCGACGCCAAAAGGGTTCGCGTCACAGAAAATGGCATCATCTAGGACGCTTTCTGCGTCGGTTATATACTAAAAAACCGACGCAGAAAAGTGTCCTAGATGACTCCCATTTCCTGTAGCGCGAACACTTTTGGCGTCGGTGTTCAACAAAAAACCGACGCTGTAAGTCTGTGCTGACGGTTATCGGTAAATAACCGACGCCTATATCTATTTTTTTTTATAAATCTGTTTGCAGGCCTGCTGTGGCTGGTCAGCAGGATGAGAACCTGCAGTTCAGTTTTCTGAACTGCAGGTTTACGACATCCATTGATATCAGCCTACAAACAGGCCACAAACCTGCAAAATTAACATAAAAAGATTCACACAAGTAGATACATTCAGACATCAATTCAATTGTCACGTTCACACATATAGAATCATTCAAATACATGTTTTAACATTCAGAAACATTCATTTACAAAGTATCATTCATCATCACTATCAACATCCCAATTATATCTAACAGTTTATGACCCCACATGCCTTCCTCCCCAGTTCATGCCGCTAGACAACCACACAATGGATCCAAGAGGATATGCAGGCGTTTGCCAAAGACTATAGGCTGAGTTAACTATTGAGTTAACTCAGCCTATAGTCTTTGGCGAACGCCTGCAATCCTCTTGGATCCATTGTGTGGTCGTCTAGCGGCAGGAACTGAGGAGGAAGGCATGTGGGGTGATAAACTGTCAGGACTAGCACAGCAAGTTGCGATGGAGGTGGAGACGACGACGGTGGTGCTTCAGGCGACGCCTGCTTGGCCGGGTAGGGCTCGGCGAAAGGGTTCAACTGCGGCATGGCTTCGATGTAGTAGAGGGAAGGGAGGGGTTCAAAATCCTACGAGAAACGTTTAGAGATGAGGATATTACTGCGGAGGAGGAGGAAACGGTAGACGATATCTCGAGTTGGAATGTCCTCTCTGCGCATCAAGTTGCTCCAGTGCTTCAGTGGGTACATGTGCATCATCAACCTAAAATTTGACAAAAATAAACACACTGAATTAGGCCAATATAGAAATATAGGATATATGACATAACTAGAAGATAATGAATTTTATAGAAATACAGGATATGTTTTTAGAACTTACATTGGTATCCTCGCCATGCTCGTCATGGACAACATGCTCATCATGAACATCATTCTCATCATGGTCAGCCATCTGAAAATGTCATAAAAAAGGCAAACATTTAGCATTTGTATCAACTAGAAAAAGGAAAACATTTAGCATTTGTATAAATTAGAAAAAGGAAAACATTTACCATTTGTATAAACATACATGTCTCTAAAATTGTGATCTTTTATCAATTAACAATCCTTCATTGTGATCTCCGCGCACATATAAGTCATCATTAGCTTCAATATTTTGTGGAGTTGGCAACCCAACTGAGAATGGACTGGAGTCATCATACTTATCATAGTACTCTTCTTCATCTATAGGATCTTCAATGAACTGTCTTTTACCATGAAGAACAACCGACCATTTATCATTTGCAGGATCATCGATATAGAATATTTGTTTTGCCTGTGATGCCAATATGAATGGTTCAGCCTTCTCGCCAATCATTTCAAAGTTCACCAAAGTGAAACCCAATTCATCCACTATAACTCCTTTGGTGTTATCAACCCAATTACATTTAAAGAGCGGAAAATTGAAATCTATGTAGTCAAACTCCCAAATGTCTTCAATGACACCGTAATATGACATTTTTAGCTTCACGTGGACTCTTATCCTTTGCACTTGCAAAGTACATAGTTGACACTTGAAGAGTGACCCCACTATTTTGGACGACACTCTTATCATCTTGGCGCTTTGTGTAATATGTGAATCCATTAATGTCAAACCCTTCATAAGACATAACATTCGGTTTTGGTTTAAAGGCGAGACATTTGATAGTTTCTGTAATATCATTTGGTGTTTGAGATAGTTGAT
This sequence comes from Alisma plantago-aquatica, assembly GCA_963693085.1. NCBI lineage: Eukaryota > Viridiplantae > Streptophyta > Magnoliopsida > Alismatales > Alismataceae > Alisma > Alisma plantago-aquatica. The sequence goes on from OY856414.1 coordinate 509,515,025, forward strand.
GTAAGACTTTATCTTCAAACCACTTAGTAAAAGTCTTATTATGCTCCCTAGCAAGCCACATTGAACTTGCTCGAGGATGTTGTCTCTTTATGAAATTGGTATGTTCCTCGATATAAACACTCACTTCGTCCATATTATGTAAAATATACAAGTGAGCTTGTTCCAACTGCTCACGGCTGATTACTTTCACCCGTGATCCCAAAATTCCTTTGCCCTCCTCAATATTCTTGTCATTATCAGGAGTGTCATTACCACTGAGAAAGTCATTGCAGAAATCCATAACCTCTCTCGCCACATAACCTTCAATAATACTCCCTTCAGGACGATAACGGTTTCGAACATCACCTTTAAAAACGCTCATGTATCGTTCAAAGGGATACATCCAATGCAAGAAAACCGGTCCCAAGATTTTCACTTCCCTAGTCAAGTGGACAACAAGATGTACCATGATATCAAAGAACGAAGGAGGGAAATACATCTCAAGCTGACATAGGGTAACAACCACTTCTCTTTGCAAATTATCGAGAGTATCAGGGTCAATAACTTTGCTGCATAGACTGTTGAAAAAGAAACAAAGTCTGGTAATTGCAAACCTTACATGCTTCGGCAATATAGATCGAATTGCCACGGGCAATATTTGTTGCATTAGAGTGTGACAATCATGAGATTTAAGACCTATCAACTTCAGATCTTTCATTGATACCAATCTACGGATGTTGGATGAGTAACCATGTGGCACCTTAACATTTACCAAGCATTCACAAAAAGTTTTCTTCTCCTTTCTAGACAACGTGTAACAAGCGGGAGGTAAGTATGTTCTTTTATTACCCATTTCACATAATTCTGTTAATTCTGACCTTATTCCCATTTCACGTAGGTCCAGTCTGGATTTTATCCCATCTTTAGTCTTACCTGGTATATTTAATAGAGTACCAATGATGCTATCACAGACATTTTTCTCAACGTGCATTACATCGATACAATGCCTGACTGACAAAGAACTCCAATAAGGAAGATCCCAAAATATTGACTTCTTTTTGAATGAAGAATTGTCACTCCGTGTGGCCATACTACATTGTGATTTCTTACCAAATTCATTGACAATGTCTTTTACTCTTTCATAAACAACATCCCCTGGTATAGGTTTAGGTGCACTCCGTTCATCATTCCATCCATTGAATGCTTTGCGCTTCCTACGATACGGATGGAATTTTGAAAGAAACCTTCGATGACCAAGATATACAGTCTTGCCGCCATATTTTAGTCTTATTGAATCAGTGTTTTCTTCACATATAGGACACGCTTTAGCTCCTTTGACACTATATCCAGACAAATTCCCATATGCCGGAAAGTCATTAATAGTGCAAAACAACATAGCATGCAAACGAAATGTCTCTCTTGCTGAAGCATCATAGGTCATCACACCTTCAGCCCAAAGTTTCTTTAAGTCATCAATCAAAGGTTCAAGATAAACATCGATATCATTTCCGGGTTGTTTAGGGCCCGATATCAACAATGACAACATAACGTACTTATTTTTCATACACAGCCAGGGAGGAAGATTGTATATAACAAGCATGACTGGCCAAGTGCTATGTTGGCTGCTCAATGTCCTGTACGGATTCATCCCGTCTGTACAAAGCCCAAGTCTTAGATTCCTGACTTCTTCACGAAATTCAGGGAACAATACATCAATCTTCTTCCACTGTGGGGAATCAGACGCATGTCGTAGGATCCCATCATTATTTTTCTTAACATCTGCATGCCACCTCAAATTCTTCGCATCTTTCGGATTTGCAAACAAGCGTTGAAACCGTGATGTTATAGGTAGATACCACAACACCTTGGCAGGAGAACCAGTTTTGGACTCCCCCGAAGTCGTCAATTTATATCGTGACGCACCACATTTTAGACAATCTTTCAAATCTACATAGTCCTTTTGAAATAATACACAATCATTCGGGCATGCGTGTATCTTTTTGGCCTCCATTCCCATTGGGCACAACATTTTCTTTACCTGGTATGTTGAGATTGGCAGCTCGTTTCCTTCAGGAAGAATTTCTTTCAACAAAGTCAACAATTCAGTGAAACTTTTGTCGCTCCATCTATTGTTAGCTTTCAACTTATACAATCTCAGCACAGCGCTAAGCTTCGTAAACTTAGCACAACCTGTGTATAACGGTATCTCAGCATCATGCACAATGTTTGTAAAGATAGGAGGTGGATCGGTGTGCTCTACCCTACAACTATCCAGCATCGCATCAACAATGTCTGCTGGAACTGGTTCGTTCACATTTACGTCATCGGAGGCAATTTCTTCTTCCACCCAAGCACTACTATTGACATCTACTGGATTCGATTTTGAAATCTCTCCATGCCAGTGCCATTCTGTATAGCCTTGTACAATCCCGTTGCACATGACATGACTTTTGATTTCCTCACCAGTGTTGACTTTCAAGTTGTTACCGCAATGCCTACATGGACAGTAGAACCTATCTGTAGGTTTTTTCCTATGTTCCTCGGCAAATCTAATAAACTGATCAAGACCATATATAAACTCTGGGGTGCAACGATTACGAATGGACATCCATGATCTATCCATTCTATGATCAGAGAAAGCAAGTATATATTAGGAAAGCAAGTATATATTAGGAAACAAGTATATAAGCAAGTATGTCGTATTACAGTTCATCATTAAGAAAGATATAAGCAAGTATGTCGTATTAAAATAGACTAAACAATAAAAGAATTTTTTTTTGAGGCAAGACAATATGAGAAAATAGTAGTGTAATCATGTAAATGGGAACATTCATGGGAACACACACTTCAGTTATAAGCATTCATGTAGCAACTTACAGTTCCATTCATGGGAACACACACTTTAGTTATAACAATAACTAAACAAAGGGGTTGGTGTACCCCTAAACATGCGCATAATTAAAAAAATTATTACTACAGACAAGTCTAGATAGATAGACAACTAAATACTACACCAACATGGTCCCGCATGCATCAGTAACTTCTTTTTGATGATGAAGCTGTGTCACGAAGCTCCTCACTGTATTTAGACGAATCTGAACTGATAGGGGCCTCAGATTTAGATTTGTCTGAGCTGATATGCGACGCCGTGCGCTCATACCGTAGAAGATGATCGGGGGTCTCGCAGTTGCTGTTGGTTATCCAAACTTTGATGGAATTATCGCCAACTGGACGGAGAAAAAGCCTATTCCAACGGACCACATGCAGCTCTCCAATCCAATCACGCCAACTGGATTTTGATACAAGATTTCCCGCCAAATCATACTCAACCTCGATTACATGTGAATAATTTCCAAAAGTTAGGGTCACTTTACCAGGCATGTAGTGTCTTCCTTTTAGAAAACGCCAATGTTTGGGTATGACCAATTGGTTTAAGGAACGATCATCTAGGATGATGTCCAATTGTTCTTCAATAGGGAACGTTAACATTGACATAGAGGCCCAATTCATAGTCATTGTTATGGGAAGACAGAGACTGCACAATATTAGTATTAACAAAGTGTAAGTACATATAACGATGTTATATATTTTCAGAAAAAGTTGTATAACATCAGTTAACCTTTTAAACAAGTATATATTAGGAAACAAGTATATATTAGTCAATCTTGGACGAGTTTCTAGGCCAACAAACACATTTGATGTCAATCTTATATATAATAAATGTGTACCACCTATCCCATCCTTAAACACCTAATCTCACTTAGGATGTAAGTGTATAATGTGTATTGGGTTTTCGAGAAAATTTCGGTAGCATTTCCCCGTTTGTTCTCTAAGTACATATGTACTTAGAGAACAACGGGGAAATGCTGCCGAAATTTTCTCGAAAACCAAATACACATTATACACTTACATCCTAAGTGAGATTAGGTGTTCAAGAACAGTCCCAAACTGGGGACTATCCAAGATTTACTCCTACTGAGTAAATCTTGGACGGGTTTCTAGGCCAACAAATACATGTGTTGTCATTCTTATATAAACCCTATAATTCATGAAATCATTCTAATTCAATTTAATATGTTGGGATCACATAATTATATAATGACATCAGAATATATAGAAGAATCATAATTAACATGATTAACAACATGCTCATCAAACTAGGGTTTTCTTGAATATCATCTAATAAATCAAGAATTTCATAGTTTCAAACATGCAATAATTCACAATGCAATGTTATAAACTATAGGCAACATGGATAGATGAAATAAATAAACATCCATCATCTATCACTTATTCAATCTTCAAGAAACCTTGACAAACATCCAACATCTATCACTTATATAATTTGCATGTATATACACCCTAAAGTGCCACAAATCATATAATAAAACTATCATGTTATGATATTAGGACCACTTAAAGCAGATTAGGCACATTAAGCAAGCAGAGTTGGGAGCCAATTTCGTGCAAGCAGATTAGGCAAGCAGATTAGGTCAGCACATAAAGAACCAATTTCGCGCCTGGGTAGGTCTGCAGGTACCTGGGCAAGAATAGTAGGGTGAGGTCGAGCTGGCTGAGTACGTGGGTGGCGGCCGACGAGCTCCAGAACCAGCGGCATTGACTCCGACGAGCAGGAGCGTCAGCCGCAGCAGGCAGGCAGGCGGCCAGGCGGCGGCAGGCAGGCAGCGGCCAGGCGGAGGAGAAGGAGAAGGGGGTACGGCGGCGCCGGTTCTCAGGCGTGGCAGGCAGGTGGGCACCAGGCGTTGCGGCGGTGCCGGTTGTCAGGCGTGGCGGCGGCGCAGGCGGTTGGAGAAGCAGGGCGGGCAGCAGGGGTGCCAGAGAAGAAACGCGTCGGAGAGGGGCGCCGGAGAGGGGACGCCGGAGATGGGGCACCAGAGAGAAGCGCCGGAGAAAAACTAGTACCAGCAGCAGAGAAATCGCCGGAGAAATTGCCGCAATAGGGAAATAGGGTAGCAATGAAACATAAGAAAGGGGAAGAGTCGGGCGATCGAAGGTTATGAAGTTCCCCAATAGCGTCGGTTGTTTACAACAACCGACGCCTAAACATCTTTACCGTCGGTCGTTCGCAACATCCGACGTCCATTTGGACGATATTTTCGTGAAAATGTTTGGCGGGAACCACATTCGGCGTCGGTGATTAAAGGACGACCGACGCGGAAAAGGACACTTTTCGCACAAATTTCCATCGCACATAAGCGTCGGTGTTTTAACTACAGACTCGACGCCGAAAGTGACATTATTTTTTTCGCTCGAAAATTGGATGACATGATGCGTCGGTTTTGTATAAACAACCGACGCTGTATACAAAGCGATACCCGTGTTTGGCTGGTCTTTGAATATAGACGTCGGTTCTTCTAAATAACCGACGCCTTTAATATAAGGCGTCCGTGTTCCTTAATAACCGACGCCCAGAAAAGCGACACTGAATGCTATTTCTGTAGTAGTGACATATACTACAACACATATGAAAGGTATACAACTTAGATTATGAGTGATTTCTTCAAATCAAGATGGGAATTTGGATACTAACAAAAATAACATCATCAGTCTGAGATGCTAAGGCTTGTCACACTAGCCTTCTATATTGTCTCTTCCTTTAGCTTCAAGATTTGTTAGTCTCAAGTGAACACAAAATAGCCCACTATTAAATTAAGGGCATGTATAACGAACATTTAATTTGAATCAAGAGATTTAATTGCATTTACATATATCTAAAGATAATCAAAGGTGTAGCATACATCATTGAAGTAGAAAACCTAAACTCCTTTCTTTAATCATGGTATTAATTTATGACTTCGTTTTATATTTTTTATCCTATTCAAGTCATATGCTCTTTGTCCAGTGTTCATTTTTCAACTACTGCAAGTATTATTCTTGAACTAAATGAATGTATCATGCACATCTATAGTTCATTTTTTCAGTTGCAGTGACAATGTTTATATCAATGCAAAGATTCATTTAAAGATTTTTTGAATTTAATTTTACCATGCTTGTTTATGATTAATTTGAGGATATGTAAATATTTCATTGACTAAAAAAAGTTCAATTATATTTGGAGGGCATCGCATGGAAAAAAAGTGACGTTGTTGGTCCCCTCCTCGGCGTCTGGAGCTCCTGATTGATTGCACGATGCTGCTCCTCCTCATCTGCTTGGCGACCGACGTTCCTCATCCATCATCGACGCTACATAAGGTAATATATTTTTGTGTATGCACAATCATTAGGTTTTAGCTCCTATGACACTGTCTACAAATATATTTCTGTGTATGCACAATCATTAAAACATTGTTGTCACAAAAAGTCCAATTATGTATTTAGATTATAAGTATCCTGATTTTTAAATAAGAAACAAACTTCAACCACAATATTTGCAATTGACCATAAACCCATTAATCCATCTTATCAAATAACATGATATCCATGAGACAAGGAATAAGATTCAATAATTTGGTCGTTAGCTTCATTTCTAGCCTCACAAGGGCTATCTAGTCATCCTACAATATGTTAGACATTTCACCTTAATGACTCCTCTTCTGGCCTTCCTGCTAACTTATAATAGGTAAAATTGATCTGTCATATACCTAGAAATAAATTTTTATATTGAAAAAAAATTATATGCAAATGCCAAAAACTATATTAGTGAGGATAAGTTGGATTGTTACATTGAAGGAATCAATGTAGCTCTACAAACTCTTATTTCCTCATCCAGACCTTCCATATTCTAAAAAGCCTATGACCATGCCATAAATAGGGAGAGGTCCCCAAGAATGGGACAAGGTGAAGCCCAAGACTTGTCTTACCTAGGTATAACAAATGTGTTATTGCTAATCTTGAACATAATAATAATTATGGGAACAAGATTAGAGGAAAAAATCGCCCTAGGAATCCTCCATCTTGGAACTATCATAATGGACATGATCAGAAGAAAAACTGAGCATAAAAATTGGATGTGGTGTATATTCCTATATAATTATTTTGGATTTTAAGTTAGATATGTTTAGATGTGTATTTTCCTAAGTATATCATACTGGTTTCTAAACTTAATCAATCCTAAATTTATTTAGATAGACAGTGAGGCCCTGTTTGGTTCAGTGTAGTAAGTGTGCACTACAACAAATAAATTTTTTTTACGGCATGTTTATCTGGTATTTTAGTAAGCAGTGTCGTATGTCAATTACCGCTATTTAGTTAACTACCATCAGCCCAATGGGCGCCAAAGTTAGGCGCCACATATTAATATAGTTAAGCCTTAATTCTATTTTTTTTTTCTATTTTTAAAAAGGAAATATATCAATCCATTATCTCGTCTTCTCCTTTCGTTTCTGGGCAACATCTTTCTCTGCTTTCCCCCTTTTTCTGCTCTCAACGTCCGCATATCCCTCCATAGCGACACTTCTATCCAATTTCTCCCTCCCTTTCCCTCCCAGTCAAAGACTCGCGCACTAATCGTCATCTGCGTGCACACAGGCTGCAGTTGTTTTTTATCGATCAAAGGGGCACAACCCTCACTTCAACAAACACCCTTTTAGATGGCATTGAATTGCGGCAATTTTGGAGTCGGGTGTCGTAAAAGAAATTTCAGGCCAATCCATGACTCCCACTTATATCCCCGGGTACGCGCGACCTGATATTTTCTACAACCGAAAAAGGAAAAGGGAGTCAAACCCTTGTGGCCGTGTGTTCCTCTTCTTCTCTCCACCCGCACGTTTCTATCCAGTTTCACGCAAGCAATCTGATCGCACCATCACTCACCCTGCCTCTCCTATTCTCAATGATTTCTTCGCCCTAGAAACTGGCATCCTGATCCCTCACCTCAAAGCACCGCCACTGTCACCCTCTCAAAGTCGTTGCTGACGGGTGGTTGTTAACTTGCGACCCTGTTGATCCTGCTTGGCTGCCGATGTTGATGATCCTTCTTGGCGATTTGTGCTCCTGATCTACTACTTGGTTGCGTTGTTCATCCCCTATTCGGTGGTCAGTACTCTCAATTCTTTTATTGTGATCCCTGTTTCACGCGGCATATGCTTCTAATTTATCTTAGGTCAGAACCCTTCCAAGTTTAAAGAGGAAAACATATACTCTTTTAAAACCATTACTTTTTTTATATCAAAGGTAGATATATTAGCATATTACTTAGTGTGAATTTGATGACATATGACAAATGGGCTAATATATTCCACTTATATTCTCAAATCATATTTATAATGGATTACATATAAAATAATTCCAATTCTAAAACAATTTCGATTTTTCATTATATTTTTTATATAAATTTAAGGTGGGGGAGCACATTCCACTACAAACACGCATAGTGGACAAAGGTGCTTCTGTTAGACACCTTGTGCTGGTGCTCGAGAAGGTTTGAACCAATGACCTATGCTAAAACCAATATGTTTTATCAACATAGGTTTATGTTGAGAGATTCAGAATCTTAATGATCAAGTATATCAAGAAGTCAAAGAAGAAAATGATGATAATTACAAACTTCTACTTTATTATATACTGAAGAGATGGAGACAATATAATAAAACTAGAAGGTAAGAGGAAAGACAAATAATAAGTAAGTACCAAATTTTGCTATTTTGTAACTTTTCATCGTCAATTAAAATTGTATCAATAATGGATTATACATAAGCAATTAATTAAATCTTCATATATTAGCTTTAATTTTTTCAAGAGGAAATCTTCCCAAACATGACCATTAATAGACCTGCCCTGGTAGGGTAATGTTTGAGACCTAACACGTGGTAGAAAGATGCTCACTTATAGTGCCTAACTAACATTTGGGAGCCCATTGACTTTGAATATAACTAAGAACCTTTATGAGAGGAACATGTGCTTGGACCGTATGTACCACTCTACGCATACAAATTAATTTAATTTCACTTTAATTATATACATGAAACTTGTATTTTTATTTTTTATTCATAGAACATATGGTACTTACTTTATGAAATAGATTTTCTCAATATATGATGACAATATCATGAAGTAAATGACTATAATTAATTTTACAGATGTAATTTTTTCATTAATAAAAACATATAGATATTGTGAATTTATTAATTAAGTAAGTAATATAATAACATCTGCATTGTTATGTATGAATTTATCATCGATTTGTAGCTTAGAGTAGATCAAGTGGTAGCATATGGGTAACCCTAATAAAGGGACTCGTCATTAACCCTTAGTTGTACCTTAGAATAAGCCTATTATGTTAAGAAAGATGACCTACTGTCTGATTCAAATGTCCCCTCCAATGTGAGTCATTGAGGGGGGCATAGAGTTTACTCTATTTGGGTGGGTCTAAAGTAGGCCTTTTTTGGGTGGGGGGTTCTCTCGTAAGCACGAGACAAAACTTTTTAGATATATCTGGTTACAAGTGAATTTCTCATTACATATTACAAATCAAATAATTGTGTAAAGGAAACTACCATATGTCTAATAGTGTAAATCTTTATTTCATGTGATATATCTACATTGTTGGTATGGTATGCCCAGAGAGCCAATCATATGATGATTGCGATGAGGCATATGATACTTGATTTGATAATGATAAAGGTAATTCCATCTATTATGTTTGTCTCACTCATGAAATATAGTAGACTTCTATCTATGGCAAAGTTGAAACGAAGATGGTGTCTATTACAATAAAATTCTTGGCCTTATATATTTAAAATCATATTAGCAGTAAAACAGAGTTGAACGAGATCAAAAGAAATTTCAATATCATGTACTATAGATAGGAGTTTACGCTAAAATTTAGACATTGTTTCTCGATCACACACATCAATATTTTAGATCTTTTTGAATGTCCTTTTTACATATCATGGAACATGTTGTAGGTGAAAAGGAAGTCCAAAATGGCAAATAATAAATGTTTTACCGATATTACACCTGACTAACAAGTTGTCTATCTAGATAAAATGTTTAAGGGATTCTAATGGTAGTTTGCACCATAATATTTGATCTTCATATTTGCTAAAATATACAATATATGATTGGTTATATATTTTAAATTTGTAGATCTTTTCATTAATTTTGACAATGCATGATCTTTATATTTTTATCGAGTAATTGTGCTTATCTATAACTGGTTCCATGTCTACGGCTTTAAGGCATCTAAGTAGTATTCAATCTAATTAGAACAGATAAGTGGGATACTCACGACCACATTTCTCCTTTTCCATGCCAAAAAAATGGCATGTTACTCACACAACAACTTCTTCATCAAAGATATGTGATATGACATGACTACGAGAATTAAGATTTGGGTATGCACTTGCATTCCAAGCCTACCAACTCAAAAAACTTCTTTTGATCATATCATGTGTTCTGAGATTACTGTGGTTAACATTTAGGTATGAACTTCTTTTATTTCGGATATGATTTGAGTTAGCAATAAAATTTGTGTGGAAGTAGTGGAACTCTCTTATTTCTATGATTGCTAGCTCTAGTCTGCCCCAACATGAATGAAATCTAATTTCTTTGGACTTTTTCTTGCTTGAGTATATAAGTTAATGAGCTAAAGTCTTTTCATTCCACTATGTGTACTTGGTGGCAAAAAAATTGGAGCAACCAATCCTGTAATGTAGTATACCAGTTGTATTTATGTTATCTCTAGGGTGTTTTTGATTCCATGAAAAGATACAATTGAGTTCAGAGTCCACAAAAGGTTGAATTTTGATGCACAACAGATTCCTTCCATGTTAGTTTTCATTCTGGTATGCATTCAATTCCCATAGATAGAATCAGAAGCAGTGGATTGTAATGTAGTTTGTTAGTGTCATTGTGTGGCACCCTAGCTATGTTAATCATATGTTTTACACGCCTTCTCATCTTAAGATCATACTGAGTATTACTGAATTTTGGGTTTAACATTGACGAGCTATTTGGAAACAGAAAAAGTTTCCAGGGTTTGTATCTATGAAGAAGGCTTCATTGCCTCTCTTCCATGATGGTCCTTGCAAGAATATATATTGTATGGAGGTTAGATTGATCTACAACATGGAAGTAGAATGAGGACCAGGAAAATTAATCATGGAATCATCCCTCGTAGAGGAAACAGACCCACAACCATGTAGAATCAAAAGGTATGTTATAACCCATAAATTCAATGTCCTTTGTTGCTAATATGTAGTTTAATTTTGCCTCCATGAATCATCTAGAATTGTTTTTTTTGCCAATATACAGGGTCCCCTGCCAGTACAAGCCCTACATGGACATTCCTGTCGAGTAGCATACCAACCAACCCAACTATTTGGCCATCAAATTCCTCTACCAGGGAGGTTAGACTGACATCCAAGTTATTGAGGTCGACCCAGTATGGTTCTCACTTATATATCTAGCTGTCTTTCTTCATTTATTCTATCAACTCAAATGCACGTGAATTACCCATTTTTCAACTATTAGATTTCACATACATTTTAATGTTATTGACTTACCATAATCAACCATACATACAATTCCGAAATAGAAGTCAAGGGCTTGAGCTCTAGATAAAAAACAAAAAATAGAAGTCAGACTTAAAGGCTACTAAACTAAATGACATTCAACATATTGCCTAGATACATTGTTTCTATCCAACTAGACAAATCCCGACCAGAATACACTGACCTCCTTGTCAATAGAAAGTGGGCTAACAAAATACAATGACCTCACTGCTATTGATACACTAATGAAATACACTGAATGCAACTGAATCAAATGTAGCTAAATTTCTTTTCAAACTAATTAGATGCAGAATCTTTCAATACAAATTTATTTTCTAAAGTCTTGGGGTTGGGGGAAGGGGTGGAGTCCGTAGGTAGGGAGGGTATAGTCCCCTTTGTCTAATGTTTTAAATCTGCAATTAATTACTCTCCTTTCCAAAACTAACAACATTTCCAAATTCATCAGTTGCTAAACGAATTCAGGAGCTAATATATTTTAGTATTCCACAATACTTAAATGCCAACTCAAACAAGTTCATCAGTGACACAAGATCAACACCTCCATCACCTCAAAATATTTGAATGGCAGTCAAATTCCAAAGACCTAGTAGCTCGACAAGAAAAGAGAGTAATGACCCAACTGGATTAAGCTATACCACAACTGAATCAAATGTAAGTTAATTGAACTTACACTCAACCAATTAGACTTGCATTCAACCACCAACCAACTAAGACACCAAAATACATTCACAAACCAATCAAGCATAATCCAAAAACTAATCATAAAACTGAATTGAGTTCAGCTTCTGAATTTATCCCTTCAAATCAATTTAGTTGAGTTGAGCCAAATAGATACATAAATGAATCGAGCACTAAATCCACAATGTCTATCCAAGCACTAAGAAACAAACCTAATGCCAAACGGCCCCTAAGTCACTATCTTCCTAAGTGCCAATAATATAGTCTCAACCTCAGTGATTCTGCTAATTGCATTGTGCCTTTACTTTCCCAAAAGGCCATTAACTTAGACAAATCTTATGCATACATGTACTGTAGTATTGGCCATCAACTTAGGTTATATATTCACCTTCACAAATATAGTAGTAAATACAATGCATGCTGAGATCAGTGAGCTTGGAAGGTTTGGGACACAAAACTAAGTAAGCTTAACATTTTCGTTGTTGTTCCATAAACTAGTTAATGCTAACTTTCATAATATGTTACCTGTGATAGGAGAACATATTGGCAAGAAGTTTTTCTTATTTAATTATGGGTTTGGTTTACAAACCTTGCGCATAGCTATTATTGAGAGAAGTTAAACAATAGCTATGTATGTTTTCTTTTAGATAAATGGAAAAATGGTATATACATGCAGGTTGATATGTAGGAGTCACAACCGCATCAATGCTTATTTGTACAAGAGTCCAGCTAATTGACGAGAACTATTTTTTCATGCCTCTTCTTCGGGTTGATACACATGATGAAGCACATCTTTCTTATCTGCAAGCTTATCTAGTAATGTTGTTCCACTTGAAAACATCATGTAGGTGTTTCAAGACAAGGAGTTCCTGAACCCTGCAGTTAAAGCTTCTCAAGCTGTTTGGAGGCATAGTTTATGGTGAGGTGATCAAGGGGATGTCTGTGCTTAAGCTATTTACGGTGAGGTGATCAAGGGGATGTCTATGCTTAAGCTGTTTGGAGGCACAGTTAAAGCTTCTCAAGCTATTTACTTTCTATAGATTTCCAATTTCCTGTTCATCACTTCTCATCTCTCTGTTTCCACATATACCCAACCAATCCATTTTCTTTTTTTCATTCTGGTCACAGGAACAGCTCAGAGACATATTGACTCATGCAGTAATCAACTAGAGGTTCACTGATTCAATCGACATTGCTCTGCAGTTGATTGATAAAAGGGCTCACTGGTTAGGTCACCCTCCCCTCTGATTTTCATCTTTAGATGTATTTGTAGTGTTGATATCTCTGCTTCCTACATGCTCTATTGTTTTTGTTGACTCATGCAGTAATCAGGTAGAGGTTCGCTGATTCAATCGACATTGCTCTGCAGTTGATTGATAAAAGGGCTCACTGGTTAGGTCACCCTCTCCTCTGATTTTTCATCTTTAGATGTATTCATAGTGTTGATATCTCTGCTTCCTACCTGCTCTATTATTTTTGTTTCTTTTATTTTTTTTTGCTTCTCAACCTCAAAAGCCAGAATGTAGAGGAAGTCAACAAAGTTACAGTCGACATGTGAAATCCAGATACACTAGCCAGGCATTGTCACGATTCGATCATATTTTATAGACCCTTTATACTTGATGACTAAATGTAATTATAAAAGCTAGAAGAAATGAACAGTAGCATAAACAAAACCATTTCCTTGATACAATGTATAACCACTTCGCTTCTATATTGTGCCTCATTGGTTATGATGTGTTGTATAGACATTCATGGTGCCTCAATGCCTCCCTCCATTTGATCGTAACAAACTTTAAATTGTCTTTTTATAAACATTAATTTGGTTTTCAGATCATGTAGACTGGAAATTATTCTAATTTGTACAAAGTTAAGAACAAATTCTAGAAAAGGACAAAGCAGGCTCCATGTTGAAAGAGCCACTGGTAGGTGTTTATCTAGATATTGTTGCTGATGTTGATCGTCGTCGCTGCCTGTGGTGTTTGGCACCCTCTACACTAAGATTTGGGTCTGTGGAGTCCGAGACAACATGCGGGTGAACCAATACCTCCTCTCTGCCACCCCTTATTTGGTTTTGGTGGAGAACCAACCAGGTGGTCTTCCATGGTTGTGTGAAAGGGGGATGAAACCTTCGGGTTTTGGCGTGAAGTGAGGGAGGCAGAGAAGAAGAGACATTACAGTGTCTGTGAATGGGTCTGACAGAGGAAACATATTACAAGACATGCATAAGACATAAGTTAGTGAGATATTAGTCCAAAGATCTGATACAGATCCAACAGGCACAAACATGATTGTATTAGAGGCCAAATACACTTGAGTGTATTCTAGACTCACTCCTTATATAATCATATAATTCTTTGTTTAGTTTTGAGTAGGTGCAATTAGAAATGTTTTCTTGCATATCAAAACTTTGAGCAGAAGTGATAATAGTGATAGTAGAAGGCTAAATTATAGCATGAACAGGTTTCTAAATGATTTTCTTTGAGTATTTTACTTGAAAGTTTATATTTATAACTATAAATGCATCTAATGATTGTTATAGATATTGATATCTTACAGATTTTATTTGTAAGGTAGAACTAATAAGAGTAAGAAGAGTTGTATCTTTTTAGAGCAATCTAAACTTTATAATCGTGAAAGTTTGCTTTTATTTTCTCATTTATGACCAGAAATGGATAAATGTTTTGGTTGGATGGTTGGGCAGTCAATACATATAGAAGGCATTGAAAATGGAGTTGTTCTACACCTACAGGGGTGTTAAGTATGAACTTTGTCTTGATTTTAAATTTTGGTTTATATTACTCAAGAATATTTGATACTGGAGAAATGTGTTTGCTACAACTAGTTAATGAAATCATATAAAGGCATAAATAGTGGGGGTGTTATATTCTTACAGTTGTGATATTGCAGGGGTGATTTATAGGATGGTTCGTTGGTAGTTACGTGATGTGCTACATGAAGTGGAAAGTTCCATGTCTTTTGAAGTTTCAGAGCAATTTTTCCAACGACCACATCCTCCTTTGCCCCAGGCATGTTGATTTTTGGTAGTTAACCATGCCTTCTTGCATCCTTTTTTCTATGTTCCTTGTGCTTTTCATATGTTAACCATGCCTTCCCTCTTTCTATTTGTGCAACCGTGTAGAAGAGAAGACAAGGAGAATCTCAAGGGCTTTTGCAAAATGCAGCTGAGAGGTGGGCTTGTGAGTTTATACTTCAATATATAAACTTGCGAGCTGTGTTTGATATGTACTTGTAACTTTACATCTGCTGC
This sequence comes from Alisma plantago-aquatica, assembly GCA_963693085.1. Classification (NCBI taxonomy): domain Eukaryota; kingdom Viridiplantae; phylum Streptophyta; class Magnoliopsida; order Alismatales; family Alismataceae; genus Alisma; species Alisma plantago-aquatica. The sequence goes on from OY856414.1 coordinate 509,530,427, forward strand.
ATCTTTGAAGAAGATTATCACATGGTTAGATATGGAACATTATAATAATTGAGACGTCAGTTCTTAAGTGAGTTATCTGCCAATAAATTTCTATAGTTAACAATACAAAATGTTATACATGAATATTTCCAATAACATAGTATCAAATTAATAATTTCTAGACCAATCAGAGTGATCATGAATGAACATCATAATATTTAGTGAGTATCCAAAGTAGTAGATGGTGAATACTATGTGTAAAATTCATTTGAGTTGTTATTGTTGTTGTAGTAGTTTAACACAAGAAGCACCAACACTTGAATAATGAACAAAATTCACTATAAGAGCATTGATGTACAAATATTATGCCATTATAGGTGCACACATGTTTGAGACACACTACTATAGGAATATGTGATATAGTAGGTTTTGTGAATGACATACATGAATAGAAGAAACTAGACAACATGGTCAGATGACATGGATTCTTCTCTTCATCTTCTCTCCTCCATCTCATCTCTTCCCTATACTCATCTTTCTCTATTCTCCTTCTCACACCAACCATGAAAAAGGATTACAAGAGTAGTTTGTGTGGAAAGTCACAAACACTAGTAGAAGATTGTATATGTAAAGCATGACTCAAAAATAAAGTACTACCAACATAAAGGTACAATAGGTAAAATAAAAAAGTACTGATGTGTACAAATGATAGGAAAAATACAACTACAAGAATATATGCAGTTTGATATGAAACATAGAAAGTACCTAATTCAAACAAAGGAACTCATTGACATGTGTTAGGGGAACCACATGGATAAGAAGAAAAACTAGTGTGATGCTAATTCACTTTGCTGCTTATAAACTAGCATGAAGTCTTTTATTTCTAATATGTTGTTGATATATCTGATAATGTAAGTCAATGTGCTACATGACTCGATTAGGTAGATCTAGCTAGAAAAATAAGGGGATGTTTGTGTGACCCAAAAAGTACATTTTTCTTGGGCTCAAAAATGTATGACCTGTGGGGTAGAGCCTCGTGGTATGTATCTAGTAAAGGATCATATATAATTAGTAATAAGTATAGTGTTTAGGGGAGCAATCACAAAATCAACTGAAGGAGATAAGATAAGTTTATTTGGTTGTGAATAAATGGGGTATTTGTACTCATTTACATAGATACATAGATATTTATGGTTTAATAGGTGTAGGACTCAGTGCCCTTCTCAATCTGTATTAGTAGTTGTTCAAAAAAGTATGTGCACTACCAAATCTTTGGTTGGAAACATCATTGTAGGATGACCCTTCTTTATTTCGTCGATGGCCAACTTGGGTGCATCTCCCATATTTCACTGATGTAGAGCATGTATATGTAGGACACACATGGGTTTCGATGCACTTGCTACATGTTTGGAGCATGAGTGTAAGATGTTCTCAGAATGGACCCCTAGATGGGTGTCTAGACAACAAAAGAGCACTTTTCGATGTCCATAGGAGTCACGAGACAGTGGGAGGGGTTCTGAACTTTATTACCAGCACTACAACTTGTGTTGCTTTGATGGACGAACAGTCATTAGTTTGGTGACTCGGTGGCCACATCAAGATTTTGAGTGATTGGTCCCACATGGACTTACATGAGCTGATAGTTGTTTGATAGAACATGTTGTAACTACTGTACATAACATGTTGGGCATGATCACAACAGAGGTACTAGATCCAATGAAGATGTTGGATTCATTCAGAGAATTGCTTTTTCCGATGGACATGCACAAAAATGGGTATGTGGGCCTGGTATAGCATGAGGCATAGGGGTAGCATCAAGTGGCCAATGGGCATGATATGAAAGAAATCTTTTTTAAATAGAAGAAGGGAGGAGACTATCATGGAGGTCTAGATGATGCATGGCGGGTGGACAAGCCAAGGGGAGACTACGGTCGCTTGTAGGAGAAGGTTCTTTCTATATCTCTCTAGGGTTAGGATTGATACACTGATACCATGTGGAAAATTGTCCCAAAGAGTTGATTATGGGGTGGTTCTTGGACTTCTATGGTCTTTGGTCAATTTACTCACAATCAATTGGTTCCGTGTAAAGTGACCACATACCTTATAAAGTAAGGACCACTCTAAAAGTCAACAACGGGACAAGTATTCTCACACACCCCTCATGTGCAACCACTTTTTGTTTGTGCTTGCACTTTTTATTTTATGTAGGGTGTGGTCCTCACACTTGTTGCATAGGGTGTTCTTTAATACCATGTGAAAAATAAGATGGGAGGCGTAATGAATTAATTCTTATTAATAGATAGAACATGACCTCATCTATATATAATAAAGGAGGCAAGTACATGTAAGCAAAATTTAGTGCTAATGGGCCAAGCAAATTAGTCCCATGTAACATAATAAACTAAATAACAATAACTCTAACAATGAAAAAAATGGATCCAACAATCAAAGGTTGTCTTAGAATTTTGAGGAGTCATGGTACTTAGGAGGTGGAACAAATATCATGACCAGAAATGGTTATGGTCGAAGTGGAGGTTAAGTCATGTTTTAACAGTGAGAATTGGATTGTTAGCATGACAGCTATAGAGTAGAAAATTGTGGTGGATGAGAGGTGGAATGATAGTTCCAGGTGAAATGGCTATCGTAACCCTAGGTAGCATGAATGTGTAAGGGCATATTTTGGAATATGTTGTGAAAGTATGTAGAAGTCATTTTAGTCATGACTACTCTGTTGGACAAAAGTATGAGAGACATAAATAATGATCTTGTTGTAGGCATGCATTTTATGAGAAACAATTGGAGTTATCAAGAGTGCATGATCATTGTCTTTGAAAGACAACTTGTTAATTTTAAAACAAAAAATGATATGTTGTTGTATGTTTAGATGATGTATATTTTTAACTTCTATTTTCATACAAATGTTATTTGTACTTTTTTAGAGGCAAGGCTCCATGTCCTCCAAGTGTAAATATTTTATTCAAGTAAATAAAGACTTTTCGTTGAATGTTTTCAACACTTCATGCTTAAAATATCTTCAATGAACTGAATTATTTAAAAAATGGAAGTTAGTTATTTGTTTAATGCAAATTCTATGTAATGGTGTTAACCGTTACTCATTCAGGTACAACAAGAGGTATGCCCTTATAGACGTTCAATTTTAAAGTAACATTTTATTCAAACACTACTGTAGTGTAAGGGTGATCAACATAACTCAATAACTTAGCCCCTATTTGGTACATGATGCGATTCAAATTTACCCGTCTTTTTGTGCCACTTGGGCTTAATCCGATTCGAGTTGAACAAACAAGGCGTTTGGTTGCACTCCGTATAATGATTCGTTTCCAAATTACATAATCCTATAATCCTCACTAACTCAACCATACTTTTGGCAGGATTTTCGGTCTGAATTTAGATCTATCTTATATGTCATTTTGTTATATATACAATAATGAAAATGTGATCAGTCCAATCTGGATGCCAATTAGATTACATACAATCGAACCGGATCCAGATCTTACATATCCATATATTTTGACTAACCCCGATTAACCTAATCCTGACTATAAAATCCCAATCATTAACCAAACACCCCCTTAGACATAAACCTTTTATATGAGACGCTTTGTGTAAGGGTTCCTTGACATATGTTAGGGTTCTCACCCTAACAGATTTCAAACATCTAATGTTTTATAAGCCCAACTAGTAGCCCGTGTTGTTGTAGTGTGTCGGTCTGGATAAAGTTCTAATGCACACACTGATACTCCTTCAATACAACTTCCATCAAACAATCCATGACCAAATCTGTACCTGATTATGCCCACATGGGACGTGGCATAGACAGACAACTCAATACACGTTCAGTTTCAAATCAAACAGACAATATACGGAATAGAGTTGACGATGCTTTATAGCTTTCTAATCTTCAGTAGATAACCTGGTGTGTTGATAAAATATACTGTTCTTAATATCGCTTCATGTTCTTTTTTGTTCTTCCTTTTGAATGTTGCATAAAGGCCAAGAACAAGTTATCATTGTTAACACGCTTTCAAGATGTTGTATCATGATGTTTCTTTCTTTTGTCTGATAGCTCAGCAGAAAGCGAAAGCGAATTTAATGAAGATGGATCCTGGATTTTCCCAGCAGCGCTGGCGTCAGAGGAATTTCCTTACGAAGTTGTATAGAACTATTAAACTTGATCTGTGAATAAGAAAAAATAAAGAAAAAAGCTAGCAGCACAAGCTCAAATATGCAAAAACTGAATTATAAACGAGCTAATAGAATTAACATTTTTTTCTCATGCTCTCTCGTCTGAAGATTTAGCATTTTGTAGTTCAATGAACGTACATGGTATGCATACAGACACAGATTGACTCATATATACACAGCATCTTACGCGGAGGAAGAAAGATGTAAGCTTTAAAGAATTCATATCGCTGGATAAAGACTGAAGAGAAATGGGGTCAATGCATAGCTATGGAGGATAAAAGTAGGGTGGCATTGCAAGTGGGACAAGCTTGAAGATGATGTGGTCTTTCAGCCACTGAATCACCTATGTACTTGGTACTTTTGTTGATGCTTTCGGTAGTCCTGTGATGGCCCAATCATAAGAGTTATTTGGATGGTTGAGATGTTTCTTCAGCCAGAAGTCCTCTTAGAATTAGATGTCAGATTACAATTTTATAGACACTGACCATGTACAAACTTATGTCTTTATTAAGAATACAAAAAAAACAAGATTAAGCTTTGTACAGAAGAAAATATGAAGTGGATGACATGATTCTGGATTTTTATTCGATCAATGTGGTGCACATGTATAAATGAGTTCTCAGCCTAATTTCTCCAAAGGCACAGTCAGAACTTTCTAAAGTCTTTACCCAACTAATATTGAATCTAAAATAATGATACGTTAATTTCCCGGCATCTTGGAAATGTCGGGTTTGTTTCTTTGAGGCAACTTTGTAATGCCGTTCATGCTATTTATCAGCGTGTATGTAATGTCAGGTGTAGCATTATTTCCAGGCAATTTGAAAATGATGAGAATCTGGTAGCGGCACGTCTATAAACGACATCTTTCCGACATATTAGAATGTCGGGTTTGGCATCATTTTCCGGCGATAATCATTTATCCCCGGTATGGACATAATGCCGATTTTGATACTATTTACGGCAATTCTTAATATGCCGTGAAACTTTTGGCGGCACGCTTTTCAACGGCATTTTTCCGGCATATTGAAAAATGCCGAATAAATACAATACTGGCATAGTTATGCAGTTTTTACAGCATGTCATTATGCCGGGAAATCTAATATTTGTTGTAGTGTTAGAAGGTCTAGTTTCTCCAAGCCAAGCTCCTTTCTAGAGCAAAGATCACTTTCTCCACTTTAGAGGTGCAAACCCTAGCAAAAGAGCATGGAGATGAGATGTTTTGTAATGTGATGGAAGTCATGTGATGATTGTAATGGGATACTTTGTAAAGGAAAGGAGGATTCCGTTGGTATGTATGCCCATAGAGCAAGTCATGTGATGATTGTAATGGGATACTTTGTAAATGATTTGAATAATAACAAAGGCAATTTCCGATCTATATGTTTTAACTGTTTTTGAGATGATAGTGTAACATGATAGATGTCTAAAGAATTGTTATACTCGATGACGTATGCTTTTGGGTTGAGGACCTAAACGATGAGATCATACGGATGTTAAGAGTATACATTCTTGTTTAGTCCCTAGTCGGTTGTTATTGTGGAAATAACCATAGACATCAATAACACTAAAGACTAGATTGTGTGTTGGTTGATGACAAAATCTCATTAGTCATGATATAGTGATATCAAACCAAGCACATAGGTACTTGTTAGAGAACAAGTGTACCGGACAGACCCACCGTGAGAGTGACACATGTAACCATAATTTGGTAGTCACAGTCAGCTCTCACAGTGATGGTGGTGAATGTGATTCTTCAACCTGAAATCACTACACTCAACACATGTCGTTAGGTGCACTTTGACATCATCAAACGCAGTCCTAAAACATGGATTGTTATAAAGGTGATGATTGAGTGGCTTTGACACATGGGGCTTTTGAGGGGTGAGTGATAGATATGGGATTTGTCCCTCCTAAGGGAGTTTGATGTCCATGGCCACTTGATGAGTAGGATTGAGAAAGGCATGCACATGCATGTGTGAATCAATATGTGATATTGATGTCATACACATCTCACCCAGTCTTCTCTGAGATCGACGAAATGGATGAACGTTGAAAGTATGACTATACCATGCCTTGAGTTCATTCAGGATATCAGTGACAAAGGAATTATACATTCGCTGTAACACCATTCACGGATTGTTGGATTGAAAGTTGTTCTCCAACTTTATATTTCACTTGGGTAGCACTGATGTGTGACTAGGCACCGCTCTTTGCTTGTGATGTCATAAGTGTTATGGACTTTCACTGCCAACGTGAAATGGACCTGCAGGGTCACACACATAGGATTTAACCTGGAAGAGGAGTTTATCCACAAATGATGTTTAGATTGATTACTAAAGGAGTTTAGTAGTTCAATTAAACACTCAGTTGATTGATAGATCAAAATCATAGTGTTCAAGGTGTTGGACCAATTGATTAGAGTATCGGATTGATTGAAACTGCAATTGACTGATTTTGCAAAGTCTGCACCTCCAACCAATCGGCTCATGTGATGAACCGATCGGCTCAGGTTGGTGAACCGATCGGCTCAGGTGGTGAGTCGATCGGCTCATGTGTCAATGAAACGATCGGCTCAATTGTTGAACCGGTCAATTCATGTGACCAACCGAGATCATTTGGAAAGTCAGAAGACTCTTTTTGCAAAAACATATTTGTTTCACTTGTACAAATTTGATTTGGACAAGGACTAATATTTGATTAGTCAGAAACAAACATGGAAAGTCAATTCGAGTTGGACCAGGACCACGAACCGATCGGCTCATGCTTGAACCGATCGGCTCAGGTATCCCAACCGATCGGCTCAGGTCCCAAATCGATCGGTTCATGCTTGAAATGATCGGTTCAGCTGACGCAGTTGGTTGTTTTGTGGAAAATCTCGAACCCTTCTACTCCTACTTTAGTCCCGCATTTCCCGGGGTAGAGAACCCTGTCTCATGACTCTCCTATATATATAGGGGTATTGGGGGCTTCTCAAGGTACAACTCAGAACATCAGTTTCTCTACAAAGTTGTCGTTCTCTCTGGTTGTGGTAACTGAGAGAGCCTGAGCAACTGCTACCCGATAAAGGAGGCACAGTAAGGGAAAGACAACTGCAGAATAGTGACTGGTTGTAGGAGAGTGTGTCGGTGACTAGTACACCAACAAGAGGGTACGACTCCTTCCGATTCCTTATGGGACAAGGAGATCAGAGTTCCAGGCAGTCCGTGTGGACGACTGTAGAGGCGGGAGACTTCTGCCACTCGGAGGACAACTGTCAATCCCGACAGTCCGGGTGAGACCAGGAGCTGCACAGACACCATCCAAGACCGAAGGTGAAGACCGCGTAAGCCATGAGGTAACATCACCGAGCAAGCCTCGGGACAAGGTATGCCTCTAAAAATCATCTTTCCTATTGTATAGACGTTGACGCGATTCCGTCGTTCTGGGTTATGGGGAGAAATTTTTTGTTTCCACTGCCTTCTCTGTTTCCCCTAAAACCCAACAGTGGTATGAGAGCCACGTCAACTTTTCTATGCTTTAGGATTATCGATGTGATCGATTTTGGTTTGTCACCTTTATTTATTGCATATGATGCGAATAAAATTGGCTTTATGCATGTCCAATCATAAATCCACAAATCTCTAAATACATATATGATATGTAATATGAAAGCACTTGATATGTGTCGCCCTTAAACGAGTTTTGTGGTGGATGTATAGCATGGTTATGGCCAGTAAACCCTATGTATGTGTGACGTCCCCGAATTTTCTAAAACTTAATCTGATGTGCGATGTCCAAATTGAAACCTCACCCCAGCAAGCATCCCAATTTAAACATCCCACACTAGGCTAAGAAGAAGAAAATCAGATGAAGTCATGAGGAAACAATCAGTAGCACATGCACATGAACAATAAACAAACCATACAACATATGTTCACCATTCAACATATAATTACAACATGAATTGTTACAACATTTGATATTACATATTGAACATCAAACCTAGACATATACATGTACTACCACTAAACTACATGATCTTAAGACAACAGGTCCACCTGTACATCAGCTCGCCACACAACTCTCAACTATCATGGTTCTTCAAGAGCATAACCACAACCTAAACAAAAGATTACATGCAGTACACGTCATCACAATATTCAAGAATATTGTACTGAGTACGCCTACGTGTCTTTTATATACCTCTCATCATATCTTGGAAATAAGATAAAACTAATACTTGGCAGCATTAAACAAATATAAAGAAAAGCGTATACTGGCAAAAAGATATTCATTAACAATAAAGAGAACACATATATTTTAAGCACATTTCCATCATATAGCTCGTACATCTGTTTCCAAGGGCTTTGATGTTCTTAGGCCTTATGATCTACTACCAAAGAGTTTGAGATGATTTAACGTGTGATATACTACCAAAGAGTTTGAGATCTAACACATGTGATCTACTACCAAAGAGTTTGAGATCACTTCAATGCACTATACTACCAAAGAGTTTAGTGCTATCATATGATGGATCTGATATCTTATGTTTCATGTGTTCATAGCCATAAGTATGGAAAATCAAGAAAGATATCATACAAGAACAATCATTTCATCCAATACCATATGCCAAGTATTTTACTACACATAACACAAGCATATTGTATAATAAGCCAAGTAAGAGGTAATGGCGTACCTTCCAAAGAGATTTCCTAATCACATATACTCCTGATGTCAACTATATCCTTGGTCAACCCTGATTAAGACAAGATCATGTACCATCATCAGGTTCCCATCATCTTAACCCTAGTTAATTCTTGTTAGGGTTTACCTTATCTCATTATGATATTCTCACGATTACTTGCATTCTTGTCTTATAATTATCTTACTGATGTCATATTCTAGATTATAGTTCATCAACTGGATATACTCATGTGTCACATTATTATGTGAACATATTTAACATTATGTCACTTTCATTAACCATATTAGGGTTATATCACATGTATTAAGGATTCTCTTCATATAACATGAATTCTATGCATCATCATGATCTCATAATTAAATATGAGGTTTCAAATACAGATATGAGCTTACTCTGTAAATTTCATCATTTATTGAGCATATATGCATTTATAACATTTTATTTAGGGTTATTAGCCTGAGATAGCCATTCTAAGCAAATTACATAATTTCGAGCATCAACATTAAAATTACTGACATCAGATAGATTATAAACATGAATATACACTTAGTGGCATATTCTCATAATTTTAGGTCTTTGTTTATTATTTATTAGGCATGAAATGACCATTTTACATCTTACATGATATCACTGAGATTAGTGCATCAAAAGCCTAAAATTATCATTCTACTTTATTCTACGCATTTTTCTGAATAGTTTGGTACCTTATTTGTATTTTTCTGATAATCATGCTATTTTCTATGAAATATTAAAGTTCTGAGCATTTACTAAATTGTTTACCTTTTCTGGCCAATCGAGTAGTGCCATGTGGCAGGCAAGGGTGCTGCTTTATTCCTGTACCGGTCAGTCTGTCCATCTGAACCGGGTTCACTTCTTCTTCTCTTCTTGCAATATGCACGATTAGGTTCTCTGCCTAGCGTCCGCTTGAGGAGGCTCCATTCTGGGCGGGAATGAGGGACGCCGCCACTCAATTTCGGTGAGCAATAGGCACCCATCTCCTCCTCCTCAGCCTCTGCTTCACACCAAGGGCAACTGCCTGGGTGCTGCATCTGTTCTCGGTGCCACTCTATGTCCGTAGGAGCCCGTGCTCCTGCTACAGACCCGCCGTCGCTGCTACGAGATCAAAACAAATCATGCACCGCCAGCCCCCTCTTCCTCGCGACCTCGTGTTCGACAGCCAGAGTCCCGAGCGGGAATCTAGTCTTCCGCAAGGCACCGCCAGGCACCAATGCTCTGGCGAGTGATCACCTGAGCCATAGAAATCTTCTGCCAAAAGCTCTGCCCAGATCACCTCCTCTCCTCCGAGCTCTCTGGATAGCCGCCGGAGCGTCTTACGTGTAGCTCAGATCTTGCCACCATGAATTAAAGCTCCGATGAGTGATCATGAGGCCTTACCTTCCGCCCTAAGCCGCCGCTCATGGATGTTGCTGTGGCGGAGAAGAAAGGGTAAAAGTACCCCGGTTCATCTGCACGCCTACCTGAGGCATCAAGAGATTCCCACGCTATACAGTAGCCTCACCATGGTTCCAAAAAGTGGTGGGAGTCACCTGCTAGCCTCCTCCTGACTCATCCTTCTCCTCAGGTGAATTGTAGTCAGTCGACTACCAAACACTCCACGGAAACCCACACCAAGACTGAGGAGTCTTACAAAACTGGTATCTCATTCCCTTGGTTTATCATTCTCCATCCTCGAGTCAGAGGTCGGGGTATTGGTCTCCAAAGGCGTAACCAGATGCTCGGTTATCTATCCCACTCGCTCCATGATGTGCACGCCTAACATTGTGGTTATGGGGCCAACTGTAATGACTAAGAAGAAGTCTTCGCAATCGTAAGATACATCCAAGGGCAGGGAATACTTGATGCACAGACTTGATCTGTGGCTTTCCCCTTTGCAAAGACCGCATCATACTAAAGATATCAGATCTTAGTCTAGCATATTGAACTTAGGCCATTGGTCACCAACGAATACTAATCATTTGTCCATATTCAAACATGTATACTATCTTCTTGAAACATACAGTTGTTATACAACATTGGGCATAGCTTTGTCACCACTCAAGTACACCCCCATACAATTTTAGTGTCAAAATTCAACTATTTGATCATCCAATTAAATACTTCACAAAGGTATAAACTTAGAGAATCTTAATCATGATATCAACATCAAATCAACACACAAACTTTGTTAAAATATTGGAAATCTCAATATAACTCAACCATATGATTTTACTAATGCTATTGTACATTAAGGATTCCAAAAGTCTACTCCATCACATCCTACAAACCTTAAAAGATATTTCATCCTCAAAATTAAGCAAAAACCCAATATTTCACATCATATACATCTTAAAAGAACTTTCGTCCTCAAAAGTAAACCATACTCATACTTCCAGGGAAAGCCTTATCTTGCCTTCATCCATACATAGCAAACCACTCCATATTTAACATCCAAAAACAAAGCTTCAAAACTATACCCAAGCTACTAGGATGTTTTACAACATCTAGGGTGAAACATCACTTCATAGAAAGCTCAACAAGGGTTTAGAAGATTAGGTTATGTCATTACATATCTCATACATTAGGGTTGCTTCCTTATTTTTACCTCTGCATTAGGGTTTCCACATCATATCATCATGTTCCAAAGGAGTTAACTAAAGTTAACCCATATATTAAGGTATCATCAACATTTTATTTAACTCATTGTTAGAACATGTTCATCATTAACATATGCCTTATAGGAGGGAGTTAACTATAATTAACCCATGTTATCTATCTAGAACATATCAAGGTGTTATAATCATTATGTTGTGTTAGCTGTCAAACTATATATTTCATCTTCAGTAAGTACTAAAATTAACACCTCATGTAACATGTTTCATTCTATTGATCATATTTCATTGCTCATAATACATTGTAACATTTACTAGTGATTTCATCACAAGATTAGCCATCATTTTCACTTTATTCATGTATAAGGTTAACCATTTATGCATTAATATCTATTAAACCATCTTTAAGTTTTCCATCATGTCATATCCATATCTCAAGATTAGATCACATATTACGATCAAATTTACATATATTATATCATGGTTGTGCTAACAAACTTATACAAGTAGAATAAAGTAGAATGATAATTTTAGGCTTTTGATGCACTAATCTCAGTGATATCATGTAAGATGTAAAATGGCCATTTCATGCCTAATAAATAATAAACAAAGACCTAAAATTATGAGAATATGTCACTAAGTGTATATTCATGTTTATAATCTATCTGATGTCAATAATTTTAATGTTGATGCTCGAAATTATGTAATTTGCTTAGAATGTCTATCTCAGGCTAATAACCCTAAATAAAATGTTATAAATGCATACATGCTCAATAAATGATGAAATTTACAGAGTAAGCTCATATCCATATTTGAAACCTCAGATTTAATTATGAGATCATGATGATGCATATAATTCATGTTATATGAAGAGCACACTTAATACATGTGATATAACCCTAATATGGTTAATGAAAGTGACATAATGTTAAATATGTTCACATAATAATGTGACACATAAGTATATCCAGTTGATGAACTATAATCTGGAATATGACATCAGTAAGATAAATATAAGACAAGAATGCAAGTAATCATGAGAATATCATAATGAGATAAGGTAAACCGTAACAAGAATTAACTAGGGTTAAGATGATGGGAACCTGATGATGGTACATGATCTTGTCTTAATCAGGGTTGACCAAGGATATAGTTGACATCAGGAGTATATGTGATTAGGATATCTCTTTGGAAGGTACGCCATTACCTCTTACTTGGCTTATTATATAATATGCTTGTGTTATATGTGTAGTAAAATACTTGGCATATGGTATTGGATGAAATGATTGTTCTTGTATGATATCTTGCTTGATTTTCCATACTTATGACTATGAACACATGAAACATAAGATATCAAATCCATCATATGATAGCACTAAACTCTTTGGTAGTACAGTGCATTGAAGTGATCTCAAACTCTTTGGTAGTAGATCACATGTGTTAGATCTCAAACTCTTTGGTAGTAGATCACACGTTAAATGATCTCAAACTCTTTGGTAGTAGATCATAAGGCCTGAAAACATCAAAGCCCTTGGGGGCAGATGTACAAGATATATGATGGAAATGTGCTTAAAATATATGTGTTCTCTTTCTTGTTAATGAATATCTTTTTGCCAGTATACACTTTTCTTTATATTTGTTTAATGCTGCCAAGTATTAGTTTTATCTTATTGCCAAGATATGAAGAGAGGTATATAAAAGACACATAGGCGTACTCAGTACAATATTCTTGAATATTGTGCTGACATGTACCACATGTAATCTTTTGTTTAGGTTGTGGTTATGCTCTTGAAGAACCAGGATAGTTGAGAGTTGTGTGGTGAGATGATGTATAGGTGGACATGTTGTCTTAAGATCATGTAGTTTAGTGGTAGTACATGTATATGTCTAGGTTTGCTGTTCAATATGTAATATCAAATGTTGTAACAATTCATGTTGTAATTATATGTTGAATGGTGAAGATATGTTGTATGGTTTGTTTATTGTTCATGTGCATGTGCTACTGATTGTTTCCTCATGACTTCCTCTGATTTTCTTCTTCTTAGCCTAGTGTGGGATGTTTAAATTGGGATGCTCACTGAGGTGAGGTTTCAATTTGGACATCGCACATCAGATTAAGTTTTAGAAAATATGGGGACGTCACAGTATGTGTACTTGGTTGAATGTGGTTGCTTGCATCTCGATCTGTGCACCAATTCCCTATCTCCTATTCCTGATGTAACTCAAGATAACTCGAGATTTCTTTCCTACCTTTTCTCCCCCCCAAATGCAACTCAGGGTTTCCTTTTTCAAATGTAAAATAGGATATATTTTTTATTTCCTGTTATGTCGAAGAACGACGGACAATCTGACGACAACTGAGACGATCAGTTCAAGGAGTGAACCCGTCGGTTGGCGATCCAGGCGACTAGTTTGAGGAGCGAGATGATCGAGTGGCGGCAATGAGGAGATGCACGAGACCAGGTGAACCGATCGGTTGGAGGAGCCAACCAATTGGCTGGTGGCACCCAGACGACCGGCCAGCGAGCATGTCATTCATGTGATGAGTTGATCAACTCGGACGACTATAACACTTCATCATGGACAGGTTGCATGTGATGTAAACCTAGATGACCATGATTCCTCTTGGCTCGAGGAATCACATTAGGATGGCCATAATCATTGATTTTATCATTTCACATGTTTTATGTGGGATATAGCATGTATATGATACTTACTATATTGTGGTGATTGGATATGTATATGTACCTATAAAAACCAAATCCCTCATAAATATTAAAGTTTTAGATGCCTTCCAAATGCGAAACACGTGAAAAGCTTGATCGGCCAAGTTTGGGCACGCCCTAGTGTGGTGCACCGTCTATCTCGTGGAAGCGTGAAGGATGGATATGTGGGTCTGCCCTAGCAGGGTGCATATTCATCGTGTTGGCTTTGGGTCAGACTTAACAAGGTGACCTAGATAGTATCTAACACCTTGAGGCATGGAGATGATCATGGCAAGGAGTTGCACATGACATCTTTCAAGAGTTGCATATGATGCAATTGGAAAAAGTTGCCTACCTGGAAGATCTGAGTTGTGGGTGACAGCCCTAGCTGGTCCATGACTTAGAGGATTTCAGGATCTTGACCCACTAGGAGATTGTACGCTGCAATCTTCCGAATTGATGGTGAGGGCTGTCAGTTTGAATCAAAATAGTGGGAGCGGTGATTAATTAAATGCCTAATTAACTATTGTCAAATTTTATTCAAATCAAATCAAAAGGAGTTTTGACAAATGCATTTTTCTCTTATAGAATGGCAAAAGAATCATCTTTTAAATTAGGAAAATTCATTGAGAATAAATTCCATAACTGGTTAGGGATTGTGAGAAGTGTTCTACACAATCCAGATATACCAGTAGCCTTTGAATCCGCTCTATGTGCGCTTAAGGATAGTTCATTGATTGAGATCATTGGAACAAAATCTAAGGACAAAGGTGAGGGAGAGAAGGGTTCTCTCGCCGAACTAATGTCAGAATCTTCTACGCTCAAAACATGGAGAGGATGGAAAGAAAGATGGAAGAAGAAGTGAGAGATAGAGATCTCTACTTCTGGTGTATACATGATAGAGATTAACTTCACTACTTCTTTGTCATGGGTACTTGATACCGGATGTGGATCTCACATTTGTTCAAATGTGAAGGATCATAAGAGAAGTAGGCCTTTGGGGAAAGGCGAGGTTGAACTACGTGTTGCCAATGGGGCAAGAGTTGCCGCCAGTGCTGTAGGAACCTATGAGTTAACTCTACCTAGTGGGCTAATAATAGAGTTGAAGAACTGCTATTATGTACCTGCCATAAATAGGAATATCATTTCCATCTCTTGTTTGGACAAGGATGGTTTTGAATTTCTTATTAAGAATGGAAAGTGTTCTATTTCAAAAGATGGGATCTTTTATGGCAGTGCCCCAATGTCTTATGGTCTATACTTGATAGACCTAGAGACAAGTGTATACAACGTAAATGAGAAGCACATTTCTAGACTCCATAAAGATGGTTATATAGACTCTTTTGATTATGAATCAATAGAGACATGTGAATCTTGTTTGTTGGGCAAGATGACCAAGACTCCCTTTTGAGGTAAAGGTGAGAGAGCTAGTGATCTATTAGGACTCATACATACTGATGTATGTGGGCCTTTTAGAACTAATGCTAGAGGAGGGTATCAGTACTTCATTACCTTCACTGATGACTTCAGTAGGTATGGCTATGTGTACCTGATGAAACATAAGTCAGAAACCCTTGAAAGGTTCAAGGATTTCGTGAATGAAGTACATAACCAACTTGGTAAAAGTATTAAAGCACTTCGATCCGATCGAGGTGGAGAATACTTAAGCCAGGAGTTTGAGGACTTTCTGTGAGCCCGTGGTATTGTATCACAGTGGACTCCACCTGGAACACCACAGCATAACGGTGTGTCTGAAAGAAGGAATCACACTTTACTGGATATGGTGTGATCAATGATAAGTTTTGCTGATCTTCCGATTTCCTTTGGGGTTATGCTCTTGAAACCGCCGCATTTACACTTAACCGAGTACCATCTAAATCGGTTCAAAAGACACCATATGAGATATGGCACGGGAAGCGTCCCGATTTGTCTTTTATTAAGATTTGAGGTTGTAAGGCTTACGTCAGGAAAATGTTTCCTGATAAGCTTGGACCCAAGTCCGATAAATGTTATTTTTTTGGATACCCCAAGGAAACAAGGGGATACTATTTATACCACCCTACTGATAACAAAGTGTTTGTTGCTAGGACAGCTATATTCCTAGAAAAGGAATTTATTTCCAGAGGAAGCAGTGGCAGGAAAATAAAGCTTGAAGAGGTTCAAGACCAAAAAGAAAACATTGAACCATTAAATGTACAAGAGGAACATAGAGATTCACAAGGTGTTGTGGAATCTCAGTCTCCTCAAGTAATACAAGGACCTCGTAGATCTAGTAGGACACACCTTGAACCTGAGAGGTTTGGATACATTGTGACTCAGGAAGGCGGTGAGTTGGTCATAGAGGATGATCCAACTACCTATCTAGAAGCTATGGAGGGACCAGATTCTGAGAAATGGCTTGAGGTCATGAAATCTGAGATGGAATCCATGTATTCCAACAAAGTATGGACTTTGCTGGAACCACCTGAAGGGGTAAAACCCATAGGGTGCAAGTGGGTCTTCAAGCAGAAGACCGACATGGATGGAAATGTGCAAACTTATAAAGGCAGATTGGTTGCAAAGGGTTTCCGACAAGTTCAAGGTGTTGACTATGATGGAACTTTTTCTCCAGTTGCCATGATTAAGTCCATCAGGATCATGCTTGCTATTACGGCTTACTATGACTATGAGATTTGGAAAATGGATGTTAAAACCACATTCCTTAATGGGAATATAAATGAGGATGTATACATGACACAACGTGAAGGTTTTGTAGATCCAAAGAATGCCAATAAAGTCTGTAAGCTACAAAGGTCAATCTATGGATTGAAGCAAGCATCTTGGAGTTGGAATCTTTGATTTGATGAGGAAGTCAAAGTGTTTGGCTTTATTCAAAATGAAGATGAACCTTGTGTGTACAAGAAGGTTAGTGGGAGCACGACCACATTCCTCATATTATATGTGGATGACATACTATTGATGGGGAATGATGCCACAACCTTATAGAAGGTAAATACTTGGCTTGGAAATACTTTCTCAATGAAGGACTTAGGAGAAGCATCCTATAGTTTAGGTATTAAGATCTATAGAGATAGATCTACAAGGCTTCTCGGACTAAGTCAAAGCACGTACATTGAAAAAGTGTTGAAGCAGTTCAACATGGAGAACTCAAAGAGAGGCAACATCCCCATGCTACATGGAGTCACCATCTCTAGAGCTCAATGTCCCCAATCTTGTGAAGAGAGGGAGCGTATGAATGGGATCCCATATGCATCAGCCATCAGATCCATCATGTATGCTATGTTGTGCACATGCGCAGATGTCTCGTATGCCCTCAGAATGACGAGTAGGTACCAGTCAGATCCCGGGGATGCTCACTGGACAGTCGTAAAGAACATCCTCAAGTACTTACGAAGAACTAAGGATCAGTTCCTTGTATACGGCGGAGAGGAAGAACTGGTTGTAAGAGGTTACACTGATGCGAGATTCCAAACTGACAAAGTTGATTACATATCACAATCAGGATTTGTGTTTTGCCTGAACAATGGAGCTGTGAGCTTGAAGAGTTCCAAGCAAGAAACAGTTGCTGATTCTAATACAGAGGCCGAGTATATTGCTGCTTCACATGTAGCAAAGGAAGTTGAGTGGATCAAGAAGTTCATCACTGAACTTGGTGTAGTTCCCAGTAGCTGTGATGCAATTGAGCTTTATTGTGACAATAATGGAGCTGTTGCTCAAGCTAAGGAGCCCAGATCACATCATTGGTCCAAGCACATACTACAATGCTTCCATCTCATACTAGAGATCGTACAGTGAGGAGATGTGAAGATTTGCAAAGTACCAACTGACGACAACATAGCTGATCCACTGAAGAAGGCTCTTTCTCAGCAGAATCATGATGGTCATGCTAGGTCACAAGGACTGAGGTTCCTAGGTGACTGGCTCTAAGTGCAAGTGGGAGTCTGTTGGTATGTATGCCCATATAGCAAGTCATGTGATGATTGTAATGGGGTACTTTGTAAATGATTTGAATAATAATAAAGGCAATTTCCGATCTATATGTTTTAACTGATACTGAGATGGTAGTGTAACATGATAGATGTCTAAAGAATTGTTTTACTCGATGACGTATGCTTTTGGGTTGAGGACCTAAATGATGAGATCATACAGATGTTAAGAGTATACATTCTTGTTTAGTCCCTAGTCGGTTGTTATTGTGGAAATAACCATAGACATCAATAACACTAAAGACTAGATTGTGTGTTGGTTGATGACAAAATCTCATTAGTCATGATATAGTGATATCAAACCAAGAACATAGGTACTTGTTAGAGAACAAGTGTACCAGACAGACCCACCATGAGAGTGACACATGGAACCATGATTTGGTAGTCACAATCATCTCTCATAGTGATGGTGGTGAATGTGATTCTTCAACCTGAAATCAGTACACTCAACACATGTCGTTGGGCACACTTTGACATCATCAAACGCAGTCCTGAAACATGGATTGTTATAAAGGTGATGATTGGGTGGCTTTGACACATGGGGCTTTTGAGGGGTGAGTGATAGATATGGGATTTGTCCCTCCTAAGGGAGTTTGATGTCCATGGCCACTGGATGAGTAGGATTGAGAAAGGCATGCACATACAGGTGTGAATCAATATGTGATATTGATGTCACACACATCTCACCCAGTCTGCTCTGAGATCAAGGGAATGGATGAACGTTGAAAGGATGATTGTACCATGCCTTGAGTTCATTCAGGATATCAGTGACAAAGGAATTATACATTCGTTGTAACACCTTTCACAGATTGTAGGATTGAAAGTTGTTCTCCAACTTTCTATTTCACTTGGGTAGAACTAATGTGTGACTAGGCACCGCTCTTTGCTTGTGAAGTCATAAGTGTTATGGACTTTCACTGCCAACGTGAAATGGACCTGCAGGGTCACACACATAGGATTTAACCTGGAAGAGGAGTTTATCCACAAATGATGTTTAGATTGATTACTAAAGGAGTTTAGTAGTTCAATTAAACACTCAGTTGATTGATAGCTCAAAATCATAGTGTTCAAGGTGTTGGACCAATTGATTAGAGTATCAGATTGATTGAAACTGCAATTGACTGATTTTGCACAGTCTGCACCTCCAAACGATCGGCTCATGTGATGAACTGATCGGCTCAGGTTGGTGAACCGATCGGCTCAGGTGGTGAGCCGATCGACTCATGTATCAATGAAATGATCGGCTCAATTATTGAACCGGTCGATTCGTGTGACCAACCGAGATTGTTTGGAAAGTCAGAAGTCTCTTTTTGCAAAAACATATTTGTTTCACTTGTACAAATTTGATTTGGACAAGGACTAATATTTGATTAGTCGGAAACAAACATGGAAAGTCAATTCGAGTTGGACCAGGACCACGAACCGATCAGCTCATGCTTGAACCGACCGGCTCAGGTGTCCCAACTGATTGGTTCAGGTGTGAACTGATCGGCTCAGGTCCCCAACCGATCGGTTCATGCTTGAAACGATTGGTTCAGCTGACGTAGTTGGTTGTTTTGTGGAAAATATCGAACCCTTCTACTCCTGCTTTAGTCCCGCATTGTCCGGGTTAGAGAACCCTATCCCATGACTCTCCTATATATAGGGGTATTGGGGGCTTCTCAAGGTACAACTCAGAACACCAGTTACTCTGCAAAGTTGTCGTTCTCTCTGGTTGTGGTAACCGAGAGAGCCCGAGCAAGTGCTACCCGATAAGGGAGGCACAACAAGGGAAAGACAACTGCAGAACATCGAATGGTTATAGGAGAGTGTGTCGGTGACTAGTACGCTGACAGGAGGGTACGAATCCTTCCGATTCCTTATGGGACAAGGAGATCGAAGTTCGAGGCAGTCCGTGTGGACGACTATAGAGGCGGGAGACTTCTGCCGCTCGGAGGACAATTATCAATCTTGACAGTCCTGGTCAGACCAGGAGCTGGACAGACACCGTCCAAGACTGGAGGGGAAGACCGCGCAAGCCACGAGGTAACGTCACCGAGCAAGCCTCGGGACAAGGTATGCCTCTACAAACCATCTTTCCTATTGTATATACGTTGACACGATTTCTTCATTCTGGGTTATGGGGAGAAAATTTGTGTTTTCGCTGACTTCTCTGTTTCCCCTAAAACCCAATAGATTCTTACTATTTTTGGTCAAAATCACCAAGGAGGAGCTTAAGAAATCCTAAATAGAGAAATTTAGAACCCTAGGAGCCTTCTTCACCAAGGTAAGCACTTTCTTTTACCTTGGGACAGAAACTTCATGGACAAACATAGAAGGGATGATTCTATAATATGTGAGAAAGAGGAGAGTATTTCTTCTTAGTTTGGGAGGTGGGAAGGGGTAGGCATGGCTTTATAAAGAAGGGGGCAAGCATGAAGTGTCTATGTGACTTTCCATGTGTCCTTAGGCTAAGGCTTCATGGCCATGCAAGAGGACTTCTCATAGACTCTTTTTGCATACCAAAGGTCGGTCCTAAGAGCCCCTAGATCCTTCTAGGCCATTCCCACCATCCTTCAAATAAAGAAATAACTCCATTGGTTGATAGCTTTTAAAGATAAGCAAGCACATTTATAAAGATGGTAATCCCTATATTGCCCTTGGAAAGTAACACCTTCAAACCAAGGTGCAACCAGGTGCCCCATGGTTCAAAATCTCATGAATGGTAAGGGAATATCTAAGGATTAAAATTCAGTGATAATTTGCAAAGAAAACCTCCCAATTGGGTAAATTGCATAAAAGTCCAAAATGTACCTAAAATTGCATAACTTGCACAAACAACATCCAAATCGAACCAAATTTGAAATTTAGGATCATTTTATGTTTTCAAATCATATAAAAAAGTTATATTAAGGTTTAGAGTACTTAATTATGGTAATTAAGCTTTTACTGAGGTATTTGTGCATAAACCCTTATATTGGTACAATTAGTGAATAAATGTTCACTAAACCACTATAAATTCCACTAATTAGACATAAATGACATAAAGGATAGAAATGAGAGGGAAACTTGGGAAAATGTTTACATGGAGATTACATCTAAGATTCATTATGTTACAAACCAACAACAAATTGAAAAGAAAGAAAGAACATCAAAGTGACACCCATATAAATCTCTTTGTAACAGATTTATTTGACTAAATCATCAAATCATGGGAAGCCAACGCAGCTCCTACGAAAGCACGAAGATGATAAACTTCTAAATCGGTAGATTTTAATAAATCTAGATATCAGAGAATAAATTTAGATGTTCCTCTATTTGAGATTATGTACATATCACATGATTCTAGATTTTACAACAATTGAGCCCCTCATTTGCAACTTTTCCAACCCCCATGCTTCAAAAGACGAGGTGTATCAGCTTGGCAGAGAGAATGATGATGTCAAAATAGAGTTTGTTAGGGTCAAGATAATGAACAATCCATTAGCAAAAGCAGGGAAATACTACTCGCCTTTGGTGTCGACATCTTGCATCGGTTGTTGATACCAGAAACCGACACAAAAAACAAATAAGAGGGGTTTGGACGGACCAATCACAAATACAAGATATCAGAATACAAAAATAACCCAAAGAAAGAATATCAAAATATAGCAATTACCCAAAGAATGTATATAGATACATGGAATATAGAGCTATTGCTTCCTTCGCCAAGCCCACAATTGGACTATCAATCTTCTCTAGCTTCTTTGGCTTGCCACACCCTACCAGGAAAAGTGATGACGAGAAAAGTCAAGATAGTCAACTACTAACAGTTATAATTTTGCAAAGAATGCCTGAAATATTATTTCTCAGATAGCTTTAAGGATCAGGCCATAATTCTTCATAAAAACATTTCTATTTTATGCCTAAAAGTATTTATAAACTCAATGAGCCTAAAAATATTCTTGAATTGTAACTAAACATTAGATTAGTACTTCTATAATAGAATTAAAAATATCGACTATAGAATCTACCACAAAAATATTTTATGCTTGTGCATTGCATGGGTCTCTACACTATATATATGTATGTATGTATGTATGTATATATATATATATATATATATATATATATATATATATATATATATATATATATATAAGTTCGACCAAAGTTACTTTCACACATGATAAATAATAATAAAAATCAAAATAATGGTAGAGAAAATGAGTCATGCATCATTAATGAAAGTGTAGTAGAAAATGCAAATTGAATAATTACTATATGAACATGAATTTTTTTTTATTATCCCAATTACTAAGGCAAGTTGTTATTTTGTGTTGACTCAAACATGATGATGGAGGTGGTCAACAATAGTGAAACACTTTGCATTGTTATTCAAAAGAAATTATAATAATTTTGATACCATACAAACTGGGGGCAAATCATCGACTAACAATATAATTCCTAATAAGTAAGCATCACACTATCACATAACCAAGAAATCTAGTTGGTGAAAGACTAATCTCCAAATATCAAAGGGTTGAAAAGGCAAGAAAATCACATATTTTCATAGTACATTCAATTTTTTATAGTCCTTAGTTCTATCTGTGTTCATTAGTATTTCTAATATTTTCAAATAATCAAGACCAAACCATGTTTTCAAATGTAAGTTTCAGTCAAAATTCACACAATTTTTATGTTTCACATGTCTAGTGATTTGTTTAAAAAATTATAGAATTTTATGTTTCCTGATTTGTCAATGATTTTTTAAATATTTTGTGGTTGTCATTCATTAGGATTCATTGCGTTCGATTCATAGGTATATTAGAGTAACTGTATTAGCGATGCATCTATGACATCCAAATAGTATTATTTACATTAGTTGGTGTTAGAAAATTGATTTTCTTACCTTTATTTTCATGTTGTGATCATAATTTTGAAGAATGTAGCCTAGTGGGGGAAAAATAGAATTTAGGAGTGTATAATATCATGTAAATGGGTCCTAGTCATTCTATGTTTTCTAGGTAACTGCTAAAAGTCAAGAGTTCATTAATAGTGTTTTGTAGTGATTTATGTTCAGTAAAGTGAAAGAGAGACATGTTATGGCTGTAAAGTTTAATTGTGTGTCTCAACATATCCTTTATCTTAAGCCCTAACAATCTCATCGATCAAATTTAGGTGGACACTTCTGTCATGAAATTTGACTTCTGATTAAGTTCACTCATATCCATTTTGTCACTTATAAAAGGCTTCCTCCTAGGTTGTGGTTTTTAGTGTTCCCCAACAAAATATGAAACCTTGGCCCATGTCTTCTTTCAAGACAATCTCATAACTATTTTAATTTTGATACATTGTGAACCAAATAATATTAGTTGCTGCAAATTTTCTAAATTCATTACAAAAGAAATATGTCGTTCATGTTATCCCAACACATTAATCAATGACAATATGATATGATGAAATTTTTAGAAGCTAAACTATCTCCTCTAATTGAATTCAGAAATGAAAGGTGTTGGTGCATTACATTTATTTAGTTTGGATAAAACATCAAGCATACCTCAAATGATAGGATTTGTGGTTTCTTCTTCCTGACACACTACAAAGTGAAATCCAAGCTAACCTCCATTGGCTTTTTGACAAGGGACTGTTTTCTTCAACTATCTTGATAAAATCCTCTAAGTAAAATAAAATTTGCATATAGAAAAGCACAATATCAAATTTCATGGGTTATATTAACAATAAAGATTTGTAGTCATGGTTTCCTTCATATGATCCCTATTGGCTCATTAGATGTTATAGATATAAAAACGAAGCTTCAACTTTATTGAAAAATAACAAGTATTCTTCATTCATGCACAATAACATGAATTTTGGTAGTAATGGTTACCTCAATTTACTCCTTTAGATATTTTTACAATTCCATGTTGACATGCATTACCTTGCTACATCCAGTCATCCACTGCAAAGAAATAATCCGAGTTTGGTAAAATCAACAAACATTGACAAACGATAATTACACGTTAAAGTGACCAACTTATTTATATAGAACGCATGTGACCGAGACAATTTTCATTCATCCCATGGAATGCTCACATTTGTCAAGCCTCTGTGCATACAATACACTTGTGACTTTTTTATAATGACAATTGATTGATCAAGAATATATAAAATAAAACTAAAGAAATGGCAAGACTATTTATTTTTATCTATGTAACACTACACGAATAACAAATTTAAAAGCAGTGCAAAATACTACATATCAATATATAATGATCGGTTAGAGCAGGAGGACTATATTTTGAGAAAGATGTAGATCTCTAGAAGACAAATTCTAACAACAATGCATGGTTATTTGGATAACTTAAGGCTCAAAGGAACATGTAGCACTTAGATCTTTAGAAGAGCAGTTGGCACAACAATCCGAGTCTAACGATCTAGCACTAATTCAGGTGAGAAAGCGAACTACATAAATGTTGTTAAAAAGGCAACATTCATAAATAACTAAAAAAATAACACCAATAACTCAAATAAATAGGAAGGTCGATTGATTCCATTTATGAGAAAAAAAATCTTTGGTACAATGATTTTTTTACAGAATTATAATATTTTTAAATAAAACTCATCAACTACACATCAAAATACAAATGGTCATATGATTTTGTCAATCTTCCCTCTACATTTACCTGACCATCGTATATTTTCAGAAAAATAAAAAATTTAATTGGATACATAACGTGTCCAAGTTTACAAAAAAGCCTGTTTGACAACTTGAAGACGAAAAGGTAAAAGAGGTGAGGAAGTCCTTACAAAAAATATAACTTAAGACCTAAAAGTTCTTCAATTAATAAAGAAACCATTCACACGTTTTTTTCAAAATGGACTTAGGTGTTTCTTTTGCAAAAAGTGTTAAGATAAATAATCACAATGAATGAAGATAAATAATCTAAACCGTCTCTATATATATCTAAACGCCATGACTTCATCGAGTAGAATAGAAATGGGGCTTTTTGAATACGCGGAAACACCTAGTAGATAAAATAAGCATGATCATCACTGTGAAATATGAAATAAGGGAAAGAATAAATGGGGAAAGGGGTTGTCGTGGTGTGACATGAGAATGATAGGAGGAGGGGGGAGTTTGTTTGAGTTGACCTAGTGTAGAGAGAGACAATAGAAAGTTTTGCTTAACAGGAGTAGAGAAGAAGCGAAGAAAATTACAAAACTACAATCCCTGGCAATAGTAGTAGATACATGCCGACCTCATCTTTTTTTAATCATACCCATATGGAATTTTCCTTTATCAATCCTATTTCACTTACAAAGAAGAAAATACACAGGAAACACCACCTTCCACACACCGCCAATAGAAATAGGGGTGTAAACGGTGCGGGTACGGTGCGGGTCTGGCCATACCCATACCCATCTAATTTAACGGTTCCGGTTCTAGACCCGCATAATACAAAACCTGGACCCGCACCATACCCGTACCCGCAATAATAGCGGGTATGCAGTGCGGGTATGCAGGTAAGCGGTTCTATAAAACATCATATTTTTATGTAAGAGAAATGACTATGATATATATATTTAACACAACAAGATATTGTTATCATATAGTATATTAACATGTAATAGTTATATTAGACAATGTTGTATTATACACAATAACATTAATTGAGTAATTGTTTACATATTTGTAGTCACGATCATAACATTTAATTTATGTAGAAAGTAATGTAAATTAGTAGACATTTTGATTTTAAGTTTACATATGATGTTCATTATTATAACTAGAATAGTTAATTCTTAATTATATGACTAGTCTCCACCTCATTGTGGTTAGAGTAGGATATAATCTCAATAATTATATTAGTTAGACTAGTAAAGTATGATATATATAACACATTATTTTAGTAGTTAGTTATGTATAGCGGGTCTGAGTCCAAGCATACACATTATTGGACCCGCTTATAGGCGGGTCCAAGGATATACGGGTCCAACGGTATGCGGGTATAAAAAATTAGATCCATGATAGGTTTTTTAAGGGTTCGGATTTGCGGGTCCGCGGGTCTACCCGTACCCATTTACAGCCCTAAATAGGAAGAAAAAATTTGCATAACAAGATAATCCACAAAGAAAAATTATGAGAGAATCTGTAGTAAAAAATTATGAGAGAATCTGTAGTCTTTTTTAGACTGGGGCAATATACTAATAGAACAGCGGCGTCGACGGAAATACCAAAATATATAGTTTGAAGTTTCGATGTATACCAACGCACTAGCCCATCTGTAGTAGTTAGAAATTGAGACGGTTTGTCAGTAATCACCGAAGATGACTTGACGGAAACTTTTTTGCTTGCTTATATCTCGTTTGGGATTGACCGGCACCTCGACTTGGCGGCCATAATGGAATGGAACTCATCGAAGACGATGAGGTCATCGCCGTTGAGATCGACACCTTGATCATCTTCATGCATCGCACCACGGTAGCTGCTCCCTGATTCATGCTAGTCCTGGTCTGTAAATTGCCTGTCTTGGTCGAGGTGGAAAATGGAGAACGCCTCCAGCAGACCTCGACCTTCTCCTCGGTACCACAAAGTGTATGTTCAGCTACACAAACTCCTCAAAACCAGTGAACCTGTCACTGCCGAACTTAGCCTCCGCCATCTCCCTTAGCTTCTTGTCCGACGGGTATCCCCTGAGCTCACGTAGACATCCGCGAGCTCCTATACAAAGATCTCGTTGTCCTCATTGGCGTAGAACTTGCGGAACATGTGCTCCAGCTCCGCCGCAGAGGAGGATGGGGGATAGGCCATACGGACGACAAGAACATCAGCGCTGTCTTGGGAAGAGGTTGACGCATTCGCTAAGGTTTTAGAGGGAGAAGGGGTTTGTAAATTGCGGTCTTCATAACATGACCTATAAATGTCTAAATGTGCTCAAATTTTATGTATGAGTTATTCACAAGATGATTAAGAATATCAATGGATTAGATTTTTGAAAAAAATATTGCATCATGGAAAACTACTTGAGTGTATTCGGAGCAGAATACACTCGAGTGTACTGATTGCACGGATATACTCAAGTGTGTTTGCATATCAAGACTATTTTTTTACAAAATATAAACCATTGAACTTCACCGTCATACTATAACTAGGCTACATACATATTTTGAGCCCATTTGGATGAGTGTAAGTCACTCATCCGAAGGCAACAAAATCGACGCGCGAAACTTATTTGAAATGCGTAATTTTTGCAGTCTTTATAGCATTACCTACAAATGTCCAAATGTGCTCAAATTTTGCATATGAGTTATTCATAAGATGATTAAGAATATCAACGGATTAGATTTTAAAAAAAATTGCATCATTAAAAACTACTTGAGTTTATTCCGCTCCAGATACACTCGAGCGTATTCTACTCTGACTCTCTCTCTCTCTCTCTCTCTCTCTATATATATATATATATATGTGTGTGTGTGTGTGTGTGTGTGTGTGTGTGTATGTGACAATGATCCAGAGAGAAACATATCTTGGTGAGAGCATGAGAGGCATTTGAATAACTTTGCACAATGATAAAATTTCATAATCCAACCATATGGATTAAAAATATACCCTATTAGCTACCTTCCCAAAAAAAAACATAATCATAAGACTCGTATTGCACGCACAACAAGTAAATTCTTTTCAACGCTCAACATTGAATTTTAGGCTGACCGTTGGATGTAAAATGTGTATATTGTAGATATGGACATGTAAAAGATATATGATTGTGATGATTTTTTGTGTGAAGGTAAATGTAATGATGTTCTTCCCATCCATAAGGTTGGATATTAAAAATAATTTACAACTTTATAGTTATTCAAATGCTTCTCATGCTCTAATCGTAGAATGTTTCTCACTAGATAATTTCCCTATATATATATATATATATATATATATATATTACTGTAGATCAAGTCAAGTAATTGTGAATAACATAAATTTCACATGTTCATATTATTCAACTGATAATCTTGTTTATTTTACTTAGTGTACTAAAGTTGCATCAGTAATTGTTTCTGAAGTGTTTGTCCTCTCATCAAGTTGATCAGTGTGTATTCTATCATTGGAATCTTCCACCTCACTTCTTATTGTTCCTTTGAACACTCTCATATTATTATACATATATTTTTTCAAATTGAGTTTCTTCCAATAACACCCTTGTGAGATATCCATTACTGAGTTCTATGTTATCATTAACTTCAAACATAAGATGTTATAATTTTTTTAGTAATTAAAAGCAATGATGCATACATCATGTAAATAAAAAATTCAAAAAAACTTTAAGAATGAAAAACTCTTGGTTAAAGAAAATACTCATAGATAACCCACGTACCTTGTCTTGGAGAGCATGTGATGTCCACGGTCAAATAATCCAAGCAACAAACATCAATCTTAAAATTGATATTCAACTAAGTATCATAAACATATCAAATCCTATCTTAGGATTTGTTAGGTCATTTTAGGATTTTGACAAACACATAGGGTTTGGTTCCATGGGTTCTCTCTTTTAGAAATTCCTAAATTATCATTTTGAACCTTAATATGTTGTTAAAATACACAAATATGAGCAATCCTTAGGAGCGTTGAAGAAAGAGGAGAAATAAAAAATGTAGTTATCCTTACGTCATGATTACAGATAATGATCCAAAGTAAATAAAATAAATAATGGAAGGTAGTACATAAGTACATGAAAACCTTAGAGATAGTTAGGGATATAGGTATACCACCTTGAGCGCCAAAGATGAATTCAGATTCTAGAGTTTGATAAACCTTAGATAATACCTCTAGATGATGGGACCTTATCCCTAGAGATATCCTCTTAATCCCTAATACACCTGGATAGAAGAAAATGATATATCCCACCAAGTATTATAAGTAATAGTAGGCTTTGGTGGAGAAATTAATTATGTTAATTAAAACATCCTTCTCAATCCCACTCTAAGAGTAGTTGAGGGAATAATCCTATGTACACATTTTATTCTGTATTCATGGGTGTCGAATGTATGGAAGTATAGGTGATGACTTTTAGAAAGGTCCCTATACACTAAAGGAAAAGAGTAAGGTTGCTTAAATTATCTTTCATGACCCTTAAGCCTCAGGTTGCAACTTCTATATTTTCACTATGATGATAGGCTTGATGTTATGGCACTAGAATACCTTAGGATTACCAAAGGATTATGTGATGGGATAATCTGGTTATGTTGAGGGCTCGACAGGGAAGATGACTCCCAAGGAGTCCAACAACACTACTGATTGCTCTTTTTTGTGGGTTAAAAGTGTAAACACAATTGTGCCACTGACAATGAATCTTATTACAATCTTTATCGATCGACAGATATGTCAATCTCTTCTCGTTGTCGACAGATTTCTTCTTTGCAAGTGATCTATCCATCTTACTGTCGATAGGTCTGCCGAGGTGATTCCTCGACAATTGTCCTTGGACATCGATAATGTTGTGGACGTAGTCTATCGGTGGAATAATTGACGGGACTATCGAGGGTCCTCTGCCCGACATATGTGTCAAGCACTGGATCGATAGCTTCATACCGATAAGTGTCTATCGGTGTTGATGGACTGGGCTGTCGATGTTGTATCGACAGAGGTGATTTTTTCCTTTTGTTCGACACTCCTTCCCTCAATAGGTGGCTGTCAAGGTTCTTCAATTTGTTATGTCAGTGCTCAATAAGTCTGTCGAGCTTGAGTTAATAGACATTTGTTGATCCTCTGGGTGAGTACTTTTTGTCAACCTATTGATCGATTATCTTAAACTAGGTCTTTTCAACAATTGCTCAACTTCATCGATTTCACTTGTATTGCGTCCAATTCCTTCAAATATCACCAAAACTAAATTAGAACTTATTCTTTAAGTGAACTAGAATAAAAATGGGTAAATCTAAACATCTAAACATTATTTCTAATGACTTTTATTATGTAAAAGGCTATTGAAATTGCACCCAAATTGATGTTATCAACTCCCCCAAACTTAGATTTTAGCTTGTCCTCAAGCTAATGGAATCATTATTTCTTTAATCAGTCAAACAAAGAAAAATCCAGAATTTACTGAAAACACAAGTTTATACAATCCTCTTAACAAAACTAATCTTTATCCAAGATGTCATTATGTCAACAATTTCTTTCTTTATTTGTTTTTGCCTAATGCTTGTCTCCAGTATATCTGTTACTTTATCAAAGTAGCTTTCACTCTCGTCTAGGTATTTATGTGGAAAAATTAGATAGGCTTATGGATATTCTTTTCTTCCTCTGGGTCATTCAAGTATAGGTTCGTTTAGATAGGCGAGTGATCCCTGCACTTCAAACCAGATGGTTTTAGAGCAGTGATTGCACATTCCATGTATCACTGCCCTAGATTGTAATACCTTTAAATGAACTCCATTAGAGTGAGGTAGAGGTTGTAGAGACTAAATAAAACCGACATATATGCGTTCATGAGTGCAGCACTACACCATTTCAATAGCTCTAATTCATGGATGTCTCTCATATCCTTTTTCAGTCCTAACTCTTTTTGGGATGAAATATTCTGAGGATAGCACGAGGTAGCTCTTTCTTTGTTATTGTATCAGTATACCTTTGACAAGATAGGACTTTATTAGTTATATTCTTTTTGTAAGAAACAATTGATGACATCATAAAAGATAAATGACATTTTACTAAGAGGAAAACATAAAAACTATATCAATAACAAAAAGATTTTTGCCTTGAAATATCATGCATAAGGGAATAGTTCAGGGACAAACTAGAATCTTTATAGAGGGAGTTTTTCCATCAACAACAGCTTCATTTCATAAACATGTTTGAATTGGCGAATGAAAATAAAGAAATTATGAAAAGAAATATTAAAGGAAACAAAACAGGAAAAGAAGCAATGTTTGTGATAGAATGGATACCTACTCAGGGGATTACACCCCCCCAAACTTACAACACACACTGTCCACAGGGTGTGAAAAAGAAATGAAAAGAAAATATAAACACGTGAGTTCATCAGTGAAGGTCCACTATTGCCCATGGGGATTCGAGCAACATCAGAGTGTAATGTCCTCAAAGGCAATGATAATTATCATTCTGAGTTTCTTCAACAACAACATGGACAACTCCAATGGTGTACATCCAGTGTAGAACGTAGCAGCCACAATCATTATACAACGGACGTTGTTGAGGGAAATGATGCCAGAATTTGTTTACCTTCCATCTTTTTGGTTCCTGAGAAGAATATACACTACCAAATTCATGGATCAGCGGAATGAGTTCCTTTGAGC
This sequence comes from Alisma plantago-aquatica, assembly GCA_963693085.1. Lineage (NCBI taxonomy): Eukaryota > Viridiplantae > Streptophyta > Magnoliopsida > Alismatales > Alismataceae > Alisma > Alisma plantago-aquatica. The sequence continues at coordinate 509,561,871 of OY856414.1, forward strand.
ATTCATTAGCAATACTTTCATGCGTATTGTGGATTAGCACTGAGTATTTAGGGTCATCAGGGTCAAAAGAAGAATCATAACCATTGTAGAGCACGACCTCCCTTTCACCAGTAGAGACAACAAGTAAAGTCCAGTGCACGTCGTGAAAAATAGGTACAAAAAATTAGCGGGGAATAGAATCTTGCATCCGTTGAAATAGATCTTTTTCACCTGAATCAGAGTCTTGGAAGAGATCAGTGAAAAGATCAGGACCAACCATATAGACATCATCAACAACCCGGCTGATAAGAGGTTGGTAAGCTACTATGAGGCTATGAGATAAACATCCTCACGGTTGAAGAGTCTCCAGGAGGTCGTCTTTCATGACCAAAAGGTCATCTCTACTGAAAACAACATGATTTCTACCGGGTTTTAAGCAGTGTATCAACATCATTAGCTAAGGAAGAGAAAGTTCACAAGATGTATCGCGGTCAAAATTCTCAAAACTTGGCTCTGTAGTGATAACGGGGCCATATATCGAAAATAGAACAGGCTCATCGAGGAATTTCAGTATATCTACAACTTCTTTAACTTTTGTAGTTGTCATAACAGTAGCAGAAGGTTCCTTATTATGCTTCCTCTTTCTACAAGACATCGCAAAAGGCCTACTTCTTATGTCTAGGAATAAGTGGATAAATATCCCTTAGGTTTTCCAGTAGTTCAGGGTCCTGAAAGAAGCACCTATCGTGGATAACTTCCATAGCATAATGTCCACAAAGAGGTGTAAACCAATTGGGTCCGGGCTAGAGATAGGAGTTTCACGATTGAGAGCTCCCATGACCTAGAGAACGATGAAAGCACTATTATTGTGCTCAGGATTGTGCTGGAAAGATAGTGGTGCAATCACATAACTTGTCCAGTTAGGTTGATAATATGGAACTTCTCGAACAACTCGTTGAAGTTGGATTGGAATATGAGGTAGATTTTTGGCAGCACGATCTCAAAATTGAATATCAGAAGGTGCAAGCATTTCAATGCACGTGTTGAACATAGTAATTTGTAATTTTTTTAGGTCAGCTACACACAGGAGCCACAATCCTCTAAAATAAAAGGGTAACAAGATCACCCTCATCTTCTTATATTCAAGCTTTTCCTGTAAAGTCAAAATAGCTTGAGCCTTTAAATGATTCTTGAATAAGTAGCTTGCTAAAGGAGTGTCATTATAATATGGCCAGTCCTTATCGCTAGGTATGACATCCTCCAAAATAGTTCATGCAAGGATGGTGAACATTTTTCTGGTAACTTTGGCAGGATTGCAAAAAAAAAATTCCGAAATCTTCTCGTGAAAGGGTGATGGAGTCGTTGTTATAGATAATATGACTACCATCACATTGATCATCCATAATGCATTATAGGACAAAGATGTCGTGAACCTACATTCCCTTCAAGCAATCTGGATCAAATTCACTCATTTTCAGAGGACTTGAGGTGGAAGTGGCAAAAGAGGATCTGGAAAGATAGGTTCAGAAAGGCGAGGGGGTGCGGCTGACAAAACAATATAGAGATCACCATTATCATCATCAGAAGAAATCTCTTCAATGTCTGAAGGGCTTATAGCATCATCGTCAAGGTCCATATGTGTTGTATATACCCCAACAGATATGCCTTCTTCTGTATGTAGACTAAGCAGAAAGCATATTGGGCTTAGATTGAGCAGTGCTTTGTCAAGTTTCTATTTCATATCCCTTTCAAAAATATCTTGGGACAATGGCAGAGATGGGGGAGGAATATTTTCGATTGGTCGATCATCTGAAGGGATGATGATAGGTGTTGTCTCAAATTGAGGTAATCCATCTAATAGAGGTTGTGGCAGATGAGGCATACGAAGGTTTAGCAGAGCTAAAAAATGATTCAGACACATGGGATATATATTCTAAAAATAACCCAGTGGCCTAATCAGGAGAGTGGCAACGAGCGTCTTCACTCATAGTATCAACAACATAAGAATTACCCTCGACGAACTCAGAAGACGGTGAAGATGTGCTTCAACAGAACAACAAAGATGCTCTCATCTTTGTTCTCATCGAAGGGTGCATTGTTCTTCTTGGCATTGCCTAGACTTTTACTGATAATTCATATTGAGTAGGAGGTGGATTTGGACCTTCAATATTTCATCTAGCTTGCGTTGAAGGGTAACCATTTGTATAGGAATGACGCTTAGCTCATTGACCCGTGCATCCATGGCTAGAACCCATTGTTCAATGTTTTTTACTGCCTTTCAGAGTTTAGGAAAGGCAGTCATGATTGCACCAATGACCCAATGTATAGTGTCAATTCACAACAAAGGTGCCTCCCAAAGTATTTGGCACCAATGAAGATGAAGAATGATTATCAGACCTAGGGTCTTGGTGAGAAGAAAATGGCTGATAGGAACGCGGGTGACATCATGGTGGGCTATCAGGAACATCATGCACCATCTTTCTGGGCAGAGAGATAGGTTTTCTAGTAGCAGTTGTGACTGGTATGGAGGTGAGGTGGTTTGTGGTGGATTTAGGTTGCTTGCTTGTAGTAGTAGATGGAGTGACTGGGGGAAGTTCTTCTTTAGATACTGGAGGGGAGTCCGAGCCATTCTCGGGTAATACTCGTAGTTCTTCGAGGTCATACCCGATAACTCTTATTTGATCACTTTCTTCTGATATCTTCGACAAAGGTCGCTTAGATTGTTTTGTAATGATAGGATTTGTTGGACCCGACAATGTGATGTGCTTGGTTGTGCTTGGTTCATCTTCTAAAAGTTTTGAACAAGCTCATTAATTTCTTCCTCAGAGAATAGTAACTAGTCTTTGTCATAATCCGCCAGGCCAGGTAAAGGAATAGAAATTTTGGTTCTAGTGAACCTGTAGTTGATAGAATTGTTGAATTGTACAAAGATACCAGCGGACATTAGGTACCTTATGGTAATAAAGTTGTCTCCTATTATTTTCTTAAAAGTAACACATGGAGGGTGTCTGTATGTCTGAAATATAAGTCTTACGAGACCATCCATATAATATTCTCTTTGTGGAGCAGAGCAGATAAGTAGCCATTTATCAATCAAAAGGCGACCAATATTGATTGGACGTCCATCCATTATCAAAGCTAGAAGATATAGTTACTCAAGGTAGATGCTCCCCATTTCTACTTTGGTGAAGAGGATTTTGGCAACTATTTTGTGCATAACTCTCCAGAAACCAGAATGCACTACTGATGCTTTGGAGTGTCCAAATTGATACTTCTTTTGGCTTGTTAATTTCTCCCAATATTTAGAAGCATTGAAACCGGAATCTTCTTTTTCTAGGAGGCCTGAAGAAGCCATGGTAGCTTCTCCCTATGAACCACATAAATTTTTGTTCATACTTTGGTCAGTGAGAGCATAGTCAATGCTGTTTATTTTGACTTGTAGCTGTTTAGAGTGCATTTCCTTGGTAGATGATACCTCCTTGATAGATGACATGAACTCTATAGTTTCTTCTGCGTAGGCTCGTGGAGTAGCAAAATAGAGGTGGGCTAAATTGGACTTACCCACCTATTTTGTCAAGGGCGGTGGAAGAGATGAAGCGAGTGGGTTTGAAAACCACTCTTTTCATTGCCTTGAATGCCTCTAGATGGTCTTTGTTCGAGTCCTGCAGGTTCCTTGGTAGGGAAGCTCCCACTGTGAACTTTACGGAGCCTCTGGTTCTGGTGCAGTAGTCCTGACCCTCTTGTTTGCTTCAGTTATGGGTTTGTCAGAAAGATGTCTCTTCTCCCCCTTCTTTGATGGGATGGTGGTTCCTTGGTTAGTCATCGCTGTAAAGAAAAGAGGAAAGGGCACTAATTAGGTGTGCATTAACTCTGTTGATTAGTATTATAGAAGAAGGCGTCGACAACATGCAAAAATGTCAGTGGTGTTGATTTGAAAAAGGAGTATACTATCGATATGGTTGTCTATAATCTATGGTTGTCTATAGATTATAGTGAAAATAGGTCAACAATGTTATCGACAGGAGATCATCAAGAGGTAAAACATCAAGGGAATACAGGTTAGGTCAACAGTTGTGATTTGTAAAAATGGTCGATAACGTTATCGATTGCCTGAGTATCTTGTAAGAAGTCTAATATGACCAAAGAGCACCATCAAGTTTAGACGAGCAATCTTTTCTTGACTTGCTCACAGTTTTATTAAGAATCTACTTGATCTTCATGTCACAGACCTCGACCTGACCTACAATCTGAGGGTGATACATGGTGGCTATCTCACCCCATATTGTTTCAGAAGAGCCTCAAATTGTCTTTCAATGAAGTGAGACCCTCCGTCACTGATTACAGTACATGGAACTCCAAACCTAGGAGACGCATGACTGTCTTAGAGTTACATGTTGATGACGGTATAGCCTCCACCCACTTTGAGATGTAGTTAATGGCCACCAAAATGTATTTTTTCCCAGAAGATGGCGGGAAAGGTCCCACAAACTCTAACCCCCAAACATCAAAGATCTCTACTTCAAACCATTCAGTAAGGGGCATCTCGTTGCGTTTGCTGATATTTCTAGTGTGCTGACACTCGTCACATTGTTTTGTGGAAGTGTGCAAATCTTTATATGTGGTTGGCCAATAAAACCCAGAGTTCTAAGATTTTTAAATCTGACTTCTCAGTGCCAATATGTCCTCCATAGTCGGCCACATGACATTTTTCTAAGATGGAACGAGCTTCATATACATTATATGCGCACTTTTAGAAGAGTAGGGGATCATCCCAGAAATAGTTCTTGATGTCAGAAAAGAGTTTCTTCTTTTCATTGTAGGTCATTCCTGGAGGTAATTGTTGGCATGCTAGGTAGTTGTAGAAATCAACGTACCATAGAGTTACTTGATTAATAGAATGAATAAGAAGAAATGATTCGTCTTGATAGGATTCATTGATAGGGAGTGGATTTCTTTCTTCCACCTTGATTCAAGAGAGGTGATCAGCAACGACATTTTCTGTCCCTTTTTTGTCAACAATCTCATGATCAAATTCTTGCAAAAGAAGGGCCCACCTGAGGAAATGTGGTTTGGTATCTTTCTTATGCATAAGATACTTGATTGCCCCATGATCAATATAGATTGTCACCTTCCCTCCTAACATGTAGGATCTGAATTTTTCGAAGGCGTAGACGATGGACACCATATCTTTCTCAGTGCTGGTGTAATTAATTTGAGCCTCATCAAGAGTTTTGCTGGCGTAGTAGATGACATGATGTTTCTTGTCCTTGTTTTGTCCTAGGCCAGACCCTATTACATAATCACTAGTGTTGCACATTATTTCAAAGGGGAGGTCCCAATATGGAGCTTGTATAATGGGAGAAGTGGTCAAGGCATCCTTTAGGGTGTGGAAGGCCTTCTGGCACTCTTCATCAAAGACAAATAGAGTGTCTTTTATCAATAGTTTGGACAAGGGCTTTGCGATCTTTGAAAAGTCCTTGATGAAACAGCGTAATATCATGCATGTCCTAGAAAACTACGGATAGAAGAGATTGAAGAGGGGGTGGAAGTTTAGAGATTGCCTCTACCTTACTTTTATCCACCTCCATACCGGATTCGAACACCTTGTGTCCCAGAACTATTCCTTCTCGTACCATAAAGTGGCACTTCTCCCAGTTGAGGACTAACTGCTTTTCTTCACATCTTTTAAGGACCAGGGATAGATTTTTGAGACAATCTTTGAAAGATGACCCATACACAAAGAAGTCATCCATGAAGACTTCCATGACCTCCTCTATTAGATTGGGAAATATGGCTGACATGCACCTCTGAAAGGTGGTAGGGGCGTTGCACAGACCGAACGACATGCGCTGAAAAGCATATGTCCCGTACAAGCAAGTAAATGTGGTCTTTTCCTGATCTTTTGGATGAATAGGAATTTGATAAAATCTAGAATACCCATCTAAATAAAAGAAATGAGAATGATGTGAAAGCCTCTCTAGAACTTAATCGATGAAAGGAAGGGGAAAATGGTCTTTGTGTGTTGCCACATTCAATAGTCTGTAGTCTATGCACATGCACCAACTAGTCACTATATGAGTGGCTAATTCCTTCCCTTCACTATCATTTACTACTATCATCCCACCTTTCTTGGGAATGACATGAACTAGATTTACCTAGTTGTTTTCACTAATAACATAGCTAATACTTGTGTCCATAAGTTTGATGACTTCCTTGTGTACAACCTCTTACATTTTGTCATTCAACTTTCTTTGACCTTGGACTCATGGATTAGCATCATTTTCGAGGTTGATTCTATGCATGCAAATCGTTGGGTATAGACCTTTAATATCATCTACAGAGTATTTGAGAGCCTTCTTCTGGTGTTTCAGTTCAGATAAAAGTTGCTCTTACTGATCGGAGGGAAGTTGTGCATTAATGATCACTAGATGTCTCTTTTCCTTGTTGAGAAATTTGTACTTCATACCTTCCAGAAGTGGCTTGAGTTCTAGTAGTGGTTTTAGAACTAAAATGTCTTTTGGTTCACATTGAAGAGAGGCATATCTTACCATTTTAGTAGCACCATAAAACTCTTCTTCCTCGTCTGTGGTTGCCAAGTAAGCTAGGATTTCTTTGACCTCGGGATTGTTAAATTTTGATGTAGGGTTGTTTAATGTGCACATCAGAGGATCAACTATAGCATTATGCTATGTTATTTCCGCAAATAGCTGATTGCAACAGTCAACAAAGTATCTTGTTTCTGTTGAAGAGGGGCCCCGCATGTGATCGAGTATGTGGAAATCAATAGATTCTTTCCCAAATCGTATTATGATTGACCCATCAGCCACATCAATCAATGCTCATGTTTTTGAAAGGAAAGGTCATCTGAATATCATTGGACAGGTGGGATCTTCAACTACGTCAATGATGACAACGTCGCAAGGGATGAAGAAATTCTCTATCCTGATAGGTACGTCCTCCACCACTCCAATTGGTTTAGTATAAGAATTATATGTTAATTGAATTCTCATATTAGATTTACTAATATCAGTGAGGCCCAACTTGGCTTCTAAGCTGTATGACATCAGAATGATGATGGATCCTAGATATGAAAGACTACATCTCATCAATGAATCGCCAATGAGGAATGGTATAGTAAACACACCATGATCTTTTTGTTTTTTCAGTATATTCAATTGACAAAAGGTGGGTGCCATTTTTTTAAGGCATATTGTCTCGACTTCTCCCCTCTTCCAATTCTTTGTGATGAGGTCCTTTAGGAACTTGGCATATGTAGGCATCTCATCTATGACGTCAAGGAGAGGAATATCAAGATGAATTTTCTTAATGGTGTCAAGGAATTTGGTGTGTCTCTTCTCGAGTTGTGCCTTAATGAAGAGATGCAGATAAGGGGCTCCAGTGGGAATTTCAGTCACCTTCAATGAGGGAATATAGTTTGTGGATCCTTTTGACATTTTGCATACTGGGGCTTCTGTTGGGCTTTCGATGCTTCCTTCAATGATTGGTACTTTAGGTTGTGAAATAGAAGTAGAATTCCCAGAGCGAAGTGTGGCCATTCTTGTTGTTTCGTTCTTGGGATTTTGTTCAGTGTTGGATGGGAATTGTCCTGATGATCTTCCAATCTTTGCGGCAATAGAAGCTAGTTGTTGATCAATCATCTGATTGTGAGTTTGAAGATCACTTATTTGAGTATTCATGGTGCTCATCTGTGTCTGCATGTTTGCTAGTATGTTGTTGTCACTCATGAGACATTCCCCCGTATTTTCTGTTAAAAACTCCAAACCAGAAATAGACTTTTGATGATGTTGAAAGAGGCTCCCCCTCTTCTCATTGAAAGTTACCTACTTTTGTGGCTGAAATCTATTTTGTTGAAATCTAGGTGGTGTTCTTATATCGACGGCTTGTCCCCTGCCCATTGCTTGAGATGATTGATTTAGTTGAAATGAGTTTTCTACTGTCGAGGTGTTCCCATAAGAGAATCCAGGATGATCAGGACATTTATAGTTTACATAAGAAACATTCTCAGTTTGTGTGTCTTCTACTTCATGGGTGTAGATTCAGTTATCAATACCATGACCCCCTTCTCCAAAAGTGACACACTTTATGGATGCGTCAGTGAAGCATCTAGAATTGATTTTCTTCAGATTCTGGACATCAGATTTATCAAGGGTCTTCTACTTCGTGGGTCGATGTTTTATCAAGTTTGTTATTCAATTTCTCCAATAGCTTAGTGTCTAGGGATTTGCAGGCGGCGGGCACGGTTGCTGAAGAACTCCTATCAAAAACTCGACCTACTTGGAGAGCTGCCATGTTGTTGATTATCTCTTTGGAGGTGTCGGCATCGTGTTTCATGAAATTAGTGCCAGATGTAGTGCTCAGAGACGTTCTTTTGGTCGATGTAAGGCTTTCATAGAAGGTGGTGTCAATAAACCCATCATCATAACCATGATGAGGATAGTCTCTCAAGTATTCTTAATATCTTTCCCACGCATCATGCAAGCTTTTAGTAGCCTTCTGTCTAAAACTTGTAATTTTTAGCTTGCACCTTATTGTCTTCTCAACTGGTTAGAACTTGTTCATGAAAGCTTCAGACAGTTGTTGCCATGAAGTAATGCCCTTTTGAGATAGGTACCATTGTAGGGCTTTGTCCTTGAGGGAGAAATGGAAACCTTTCATGTAGATGACATCTTTTGGTACTCTGTTCACCTTGATAGTATTACAGAGGTTCTTGAAGGCATCTATATGGTGATAAGGATTTTCTTCCATAGAGTTTCCCCAAACATCTAAGTTTGGATCATACTAATGAATCTAGACTTCAACTCAAAGTTTCTTATTGGCATGCGAGGGAGAACTATGGGATCACAATCATCATTAACACGACCTGTGACCAAGGAACGTAGAGAAGGCTTTTCTTCAGGGACATTTGCGTTAGGGGGACCTCGTGTCGCCATTGGATCTATGAGGAGAATATCTGCCTCTGGATATTTAGTGAGGAACTCTAAGATTGATTAGAAATGATAATAGGCTACCTATAAGCAAAAATATTGAACGAATTAGAGACTGAGACTGGAAACGTAACCAATATTATAGAAGATAGGTAGTAAAAGACATTTTCTAATAAACGTTTTGCAAAATTTAGAAGCGATAACTAGTGCTAAGTAGACATCAGGTTCTTAGAGGTTATCTGATGCCTTGTCCTCGACAACGACGCCAAAAGTTGATCGCTCTTTTTCGTGGGACAAAAGTATAAACACAATTGTCCTAGTTAAAGAAATCAAACTTTGAATTTATACATGACTATAAGAGACGTCTACAACTCACTATGGAATCTTTGTAGTAGTGCGGGGTCAAACACAGGGACAAGGAGAATAACATAATAATAATGTGAAATCTTTGCTTAGTCTAGCTTAACCAAAAGCAATCTTGTGGGTGTTCTGATTAAGGAACAGATTTAACCTAGTCAAGTAGTAAACCTAAATTATAAAAGATCAAAGAAGAAATAAAAATGAATTAAGAAATAAAAATAAATTAAGAAATCAAGATAAAAAGGGACTTGGATTGGGTTTCACAAATCAAACCAACCTCAACCACGTAAAACCTTCACTCTTATTTTATATATATTCTCTACTTATTTTGCAAACATCCATAAGAAAATATTTGTCCCTTCTTTCTCTCGACACCCAGGAAGATGTCTATCTAATGAGGTTCTCTCTCTCGAGTTAATAACTGAAAGATCAAGGGAAAACAATACGGCTTTTGTTATAGCAACTCCTCACTCTCATTCATTGTTACTATCCTATACTCTAGATCTTGTTGAATTCATCCTCTCAAACAATATCTTTATCAAACATCGAAGGAAGGTATCTAATCATCAATCGACGCAATTAAACAAGAGTAAAGGAATAAAACTTTAAAAAATATATGCCATAAAATAGAAAGATGAACAATTACATGGTTGGGAGGGCCTGATGACTACTCCCAACCCAAGTTAGGGTTTTATCCACACATGGCTAAAGAAACAAAAAGAGTACAAGCAGAGCAAGTCATGATGTAGAAAAGAGAAAGAGAAAATCGATACAAGGGTAGATCGAATGATTGATCTACCAACCTCTCGGTTGATATCTTGGCAGTCGACAGTGGTGTCGACAGTCTTTCTCCTTGTTTAAAATCTTGACTTGAAGCACAGGTCCTTTAGATCCATGGTGATGATGAAGGAACTGGCAGGGAGCAGTGTCAAAAGGTCTGGATCAAGGGAGCTAAGTAGGTCGACAAATATCGTCCTCCAGCTCTAGAACTTGAGAAGGTTTGGCGGCAGCCTCTCATGCTCTAACTCCAAAGATTCAAGATGAGTGGTATGGCTATGTTGGGGGCATATTTATAGGATTAAGGCTGTCAACCCCTGTCCATTGATGTCGATGGTTTTCTGTCATTGGGTCTGTCGACATCTAGGACGACAATGGATCATATTACAATATTTGTTGATCAACAGATATGTCGATCTCTTCTCATTGTCGATAGTTTGGAATGATCTGACGATCTTACTGTTGATAGGTCTATCGAGGTGATTCCTCAACAATTATCCTTGGACGTCGATAATGCTATCAAAATAGTCTATCAGTGGAATAATTGATGGGACTATCGATGGTCCTCTACTCAACAAGTGTGTCAAGCACTAGATCGATAGCTTCATACCGAAAAGTGTATGTCGATGTTGATGGAGTGGGATGTCGATGTTGTATTGACAGAGGTGAATTTTGCCTTTTTGGTCGACACTCCTTCCCTCGACATGTGGTTGTCGAGGTTCTTCAATTTTTTATGTCGGTGCTCAATAAGTTTGTTGAGCTTGATTCGATAGCCATTTGTCGATCCTCTGGGTGAGTACTTTTTGTCGACCTATTGATCGATTATCTTAAATCAGGTCTTTCGAACAATTTCTCAACTTCATCGATTTCACTTGTATTGTGTCCAATTCCTTCAAATATCACCAAAACTGAATTAAAACTTATTATTTAAGTGAACTAGAATAAAAATGGGTAAATCTTTTTTTTTGGTCAGTCAAAACTCGCCCTCCTTATTTTGTATTTCTTTTTGAAATGATGTTATGTGCAAATAAAGAAAAAAGAGAAATATGTATAGGTATACAAAAACTTCTATATAAAATCATATGTACATAGATGATAGAGATGAAAGAAGGGAAAGAGAAATAGCCCCAATCCCAAACAGGAGACGTCTGGATTAGTAGAGAAGAGAAACTTCAAAAGTCTCTTCAAACAACACAAAAAAACAAGCATATCAATAGGCTCATCAATATTCCAGAACAAAGAAACCTGAAGCAGGGTGCCATCAGTCCAAGAAATGATATCAGGCTCTTCATACTCAATGAAAAAAATTTATCAGAAAAGACAACTATCATTGCCTCTGACCCTTATGACTCTTGAAATAGAGAACCAAAACCCTCCAGCACTATAGCTATGTTCCCAGTATTCGAGCCTCAACACAGAGATAATCCTTGAGACCAGTCCATAACAGAGAGCATCCAGAAGAACCACTAGAATAAGGATAATAAAACCCACACATTCAGTGAAGATCCTATCTCACTGAATTCACAGATAAACAAGAGCAGAGCTTTAAATCTAAGAACCCCAGGATTCAGAACAACAAGAGCATGACATCCGGAAAGCAACCCCCAACAAGCTAAAAAATCCATCATACTAAAATAGGGATCCAAAGTCCAAGAAAATTAGCAGGATATTCATACTGAACATAAGATCAACCATAGGACAAAGAATCATCACACGAAACGAATGAGAGAAAGACATAGCTTCTCTCCCAGCATCCAAAACTCTACACAAGGAAACTTCAGGACCAAAATATAGCAGAAGAGCAGCATGAAGAAACTACTGAAATAGATCCTTACTCGTTGCTTTCTCAGCATGAGTCAAAAAGGAAACCATGAAAAACAACCATAGGATAAAGAATCAACACAACAAAAGAATGACAGAAAAAAACATAGATTCTCTCCTAGAATCTGAGCCTCCACACAAAGAAACTTCAGGACCAGAACATAGTAGAAGAGAAGCAATAAGAAACAACTAAATCAAGGAGAAAACCCAATTTCCTTCCGACACCAAGAAAATCTGATCTCTGGCCAAAAAGGCTTGAAACCAAGAAAGCAACCAAAACCCAAAACTAGTCACAAAAGAATATGACTGTCACTAGAAATAATGTTCCAGAGAACCTCAGGTTTCATATGCTCATTCTCATGGACTCTCATGTTCCTTTCAAGCCAACTATGATAGAGAATTAAAGGACAGCTGACAGACTCATTCATGGATGTAAAACCAAAAAGATCATCCCAATTCAAAGGCATGCTTTCAATCAAATTATTTTGTATGGCTAGGCTCCATAGAACTTTAGTATAACTGCAACCAAAACATATATGGCATGTATCTTCATACCCACTCATGCAGAGAAAGCAAATAGAAACCACAGTGATACCCCTTCTTCTTGAATAATCTGATGTAGGAAGTTTGTTGTGAAAAGCTTTCCAAACATGAATCTTACTGTTTATACTGCTCTTAGAGTCCCAAATCCATTTGAAAATAGCTTTCTTCTCTCCCCTAGATCTGATAGTATTCCAAACAAGCTTGATGTTCACTTTATCTTTGCCTTGGAAAAAATGGGTAAATCTAAACATATAATAATTATTTCTAATGACTTTTATTATGTAAAAGGCTATTGAAATTGCACCAAAATTGATGTTATCAACTACTCATGTTCAAGCCAACCAGGGGTAAGAGAAACCTCTCAAGAAAGCAAGGTATAAAGGAAATTTGGGACATATAGAATACCAGAATTATGGATGTCTCCCTAGTAGAGAAAGGTTATATGATGAGTAGTATATTTCCAAATCTTAGAGTGTAGGCATCCACCCTAAGGGTAACTCAATACATATTCATAATTTAGAATGCTTATTTATACATGTAAGTTTCTAGAACAAAGGTGTGATAACTTATGGTTGGGATAGGTCATACCTAGGTACTGTATATCTAGAGAAGGAATAAGGGTTGAGCTAGGAAAGGACCTAGCAAAACCAATGATATGGACTAAGTATAGGTATGATCTAACCATCATGGTTGATTAATTCATGCAAGCTTATAAAGATTCTTGTGATAAGTGAATCACATGAAAAGCATTAGGATTATGAAAACTTAAATAGGGAGTATACCAACCTAGTCACCAATTTTTTTTAGGATTGCATGAATAATTGTAAGGAAACATGTCTATGTTTGGCAACCCGTCCGAAATCCACAAGATCTACGTACCAATTCAAATTTTACGCATATAAGTATGTAAGTTGTGAGTACGTGTTTGTGTAAGATACAAGTGAGTTAGCATGCTAGTATGTGAGCCATGAGGAAATGAAGCTCAAGATTCTGATTGTTATACGAGGTTATAGTTGAGATAAAAAAATCACTTTTAAGGAGTGGTGTCCAAATATGTGGAGGGTCATAGACCAAAGCTCATAGATGCACGCTATGTGTCTTGAGAGCCTAACATCCCAATGAAGAGTAAGAAGAACACCCTAGACTAGACTATCTGTGGTATTTAATTTGAATTTTGAGATTACTCTAGCTATCCTAAAAGGACCGAAAGCTAAAAATATTATGGCATGCTTTATAACCAAGTGGTATGATATATGAGACATCCAAATCACCTAATATATGTTTAAAAAGTGTCATGTCTTGGTCATTTGAAATGGCATTTGCAAACTCACATTACCTTGGTTAAATTTGAGATGAATTGTTATGAAAATTTTAATAGATCAAAAGAAATCATTCCTGGTTCAAGATGAGTCATTGAGACACAAGTTCCTAATTTTTGTCAATAAAATTTTGTATGAAATAATCATGAATCTTGATAAAACCTATAACACCCAAAATAATCATATGTGTGATGAAGCCCTAAGTCAAATCTAGGGTCAAGTAGGGGAAGGGTGTAGAGGGAGTCTCACTCCATAAGGCTCGAGTGGTTTGGAGAAGATCACTCCATTGATACCTACAACCCTATAAACCCAGATGGAATGATTAAGGTACATAATACATGAGGAATTTATATAAATAATAGAAATACTTATGTAATAATGAAGCCCTAAGGGAGGTTTTCTCCAAATGCAAGGGCTCTAACAAAAGCACATTTCCCCTTGGATTAATGATTTTAGGAAACTATTTGGAGTTAGTGAAATGCTCATATGTGAGGATTCACTCGTTGGACATGAATCCACCCAAATTTTAGGAATATAAGATAAAATTTGGGTTCAACATCTCTACATGTGGAATGGGGCAAAATTTTGTATTTGCATTGTAGCTAGATACATTTTTTTGCAGTATAAGTGTAGGAGATTGGGTAACCACCCTAATGCACATATGTAGCATGCATGTCTTGAGCATGATTTTAATAATATGACCAGAACATGGAGGATTTATCTCAATAACTTATGAGTAGAGTTACAAGATAAACCTTTGATGACAACCATAAAAGTAATATGACAAAATGATGAAATGAATAAGAATGTAGAAGCATACTTATGAAAGTCTTGCACTTCAATGGAGTATATGTATATATATGATTACTTTAAGAAGGCTGATGATGGTTTGTAGAAAAAATATCCAAGAGGGGTTGTTTTCCCAATATAGTACATGTTATAGACCCTAGATATTGTAACATACCAAATTTTAGACTTTTTGCCTTTTTGGTCATCTTTTCCATCTTTTCCTCTCATTTCTATCCTCTTTGTCTGTTCTATTTATTTTGTGGAGAATATAATGGTTTAATGAACATTTGTTCACCTTTTATTCCAATATTTGGGTTTATGCACAAATACCTCAGTGAAAGCTTAATAATGGGTCTAATATGTAAAACGTTCATTCAAGTGATAACAAGAATAAATAAATTTATTCTAGAACTTTCTAGTATCTTTTTAGATATGAAAAATAAAGGAAGTCTCGAAATGTGCATAAAGGGGATGATAAATGTAATAATTGGAGAAAATATGGAATATATTGAATAAAGAGGATAATGAGGAATATGTTGTTTCAAAAAAAAATCATAAATAGAAAGACACGAGATAATTTGATAACAAAATTCGTTTTCTTGACTTAAAAGATACTTAATGGCCAAGTATCATCTAATTTGGATAATAAATAAATATATATAAGCCTTTATTACAAGATAATGGGAAATAAGCCAATAAGGTGAAATAAAATATCTATTATCCTCAAATTGGAAAAATAACTCCAAATTCATAATCTATATATCAAAATTAGTCTATGTGTGAATTTTTATTTAATTTTGTCAATGTTTATTATTTTATTTTATTCAGGAGCGAGAAAATGACTTAAAGACCAAAAATATTAAATATATGTTGAAAAAAATTAATTAATGACAAAATCGTGTTCCACACGTTTAGTATTGCTTATAGACCACGTTTTACATTTTTAAAAAGTTTCTAGATGCATCTAATAAATAAAAAGGATAAAATAAGTGATAAAATTTAAATGTATTAAATATAATAATAAAAGTCTTCAAAAAATAAAATAATGCCAAATTCGTGTTCTAAATGTCAAAATATATCTGTGGATGGATTTTCACTCAATTTGGAAAATATTTGATGAGAAGATAAATTTAGGAGGGAGAAAGTGTGCAAAACCTTCAAATCATTAATTAAAATAAAAAACAAATGAAGTTAATAACAAATTCATGTTCCATATATTTTGTTTTGCTTGATAGTGAAGTTTCACATTAATTGATAATTAGATAAGTCTCTAATATATTAAGAAAGAGAAAATATGAATTACTGTAAAGGAATTAAATAAAATATTTAGAATTCCCAAAAATGAAAACTAATGTTACAATTGGGATCAACATGTATTAAATAGTATAGGGTTCAAATTTTATATTTAACTAGATAATGCTTGCTTTTCCAATTGAATTGGTATTTAAAATTCTAATTACCATAGGGTCTAATAGTGGTATTTGATTAAACAAATTAATGTTTTCCTAAACCAAACGTAAAGCAACGCTGTGTTACTTCCTCTCCCTCCAACGTGACCTCACGTTTCCCCCCTTCCAAAACGGGCAATGCCCAATGCAACAGTCATCACCCTTCCTCTTCGTATCCTATTTATCTTACCCCCTTCATTCCTTTTCTCCTCAAATACACGAAGCCCTAGACGCCCAGCCTACCCTCACCTTGTGTCCAACCGTGGCGCGCCAGACAAAGTTGAGGATCGTTGGGCAGCGTCGACTCCTACTCTTCTTCTTTCTCTCCATGAACGATGCCTGAAACTTGACGCCCAGCAACCCCGATGCTGCATCGGCGTCGTTAACACCTTCCCATCTGACCCTCGACGTCCAGCAACCCCGACGCTGCGTCGGCGTCACTAACATCTGCCCAACTGATGTCTCAACGCTACGTTAGCATCACTACCACCTGCCCTTCTGACGCCCTGATGCTGCGACGCCCCGACGCCCTGACGCCCCGACGTCCACAACACCACTTCCAGAGCAACCCTGACGCCATCACACACTGACAGAAGGACATCGTAGCCACCAAGTGCAACACCATCGACCTTGACAGCTACGCCGTCATTCGCAACAATTAGATCTGTAACACCATGACGTTTGCAAACTCCTCCATTCAACCTGACGATGGTGACTCATTACATGTTGCTTCTTCCTGGGTCACATGATCATAGAGAACACGATGATGTGTTTGGGTCCCCATCTTGTTGTGAATCAACCAGACATGCAACCCCCATGGTAACTCTAGACATGTAAGTCTTCATTTCACTTTGAATAGTTTTGTTTTAGAAAATATATTATAAAGATGGGATAAGTATGGAGTAAGGATAATCTAGTTATTTAAAACCATAACATGAACTAGTCAATTATCTTACCTATCAACTTTGTTGTATACAAATGTAAATATTAGATTGCATGAAATCAAACATGTAAGGATACATTAAAGTGGAGACTTGATATTAAATAGAAGATATTGTATAAGACCCGAGTGGATTGATATCCAAAATGATAATGAATCACCCTAATTGCTTATTGTATACTTACCTAACCCTAAGAATCATTAGTGGGTGTATCCTTGTTTTAATGTATCCTTTACATTAGAAGTCATATATATATATATATATATATATATATATATATATAGGTGCATTACATGATAATTAGAAATACATATGGATCTAGGGAACACTCTCATCTAAATTAATCCAAGGGAACTTGAAATCTGTATAAGAATTCATCTAACGATATTGTCTTCTTAGGAATTAAATAGTAAAAAAAAGATAATAATGTGTAAAGGAATATACTTTTATAAACATATATCTAGATGACATGTTAGTTGGATCAAAGAATGTGTATATTAGTGAACCTAATAAATATTCATATGGAATATACTTACACCAATAAACATGGTAAGCATGATGTTAGGAATAATATGGACTCACATCATTAAACCTATATTGGAAGCATATATATTATTATCCACATATATGTCAGTTACATAAACTTATGTGACTAAATAATGGTAACTAGAACTAAGATAGATATGTAAAGCATCACATAGTGTCTCAACAAAGATTACAATCATAAACCCTAACATGACATTACATGATCGGGAATTGGGTAATAATAATATAAAAATATAATAGGAACAAATATGTTCACTTTGACTTGGCTAATATGCATAATGTGTTTCTAGGATGAAAAGTTGACTTTGTAGACCAAAGTATACTATTCAAGTTAACCTTTATGTGTGAAAAGAGGTATGTGCATCTACCCCCTTCAGTTGGGAAGTTATTTATACCATTACCTATGTTCCTTAATGAGGCTTAATCTGACCTAATCCATTATTCTTGAATCCTAATTTATTCATGCCTCAAAATCAGTTGTAGTATTATCTTGTTTGGGTTTTTATACCCCACTACCATGTTATATAAATCCTTTGATTAATCTTGACATAACTCTTTTTCTAGCATGTAGTTATATGTTCTATTTAATTTTAAAGTAGAGGTACTTATGTACAACCACCCACAGAGGGCATGTATATAATCGCCCTAGGGGAATGTTTATAATTCTCCCCATAATATTATAGGTGACTGGGAATTTCTTATTCTCCCCTCACCTAAGGTTAGAGGTCTGGTAGGTTCCTCAACCCTAGTTAGTTAGGTAGACATATTAATTTACATACAAATCCTTTATTTATATTTGTTATTGGCAAGTTTCTTTGTTTAAAGCCTCATACTCTTGATGTCTCATCTTTTGATGAATCCCTGGCCTGATTTACTTGTTATATTTATCTTGTCACCTTTAGTATAGTTTAGTGACACATACTTTTATTTTCCTTCCCTCTTGCTGGGTGCTTTCCCAACCAACCATATGTGGAGCAAGGTGATGGATAAGGCATGAAGATCTTAGCGTTGACATGGACTAGATGTTGGATATGTTGCTTGGAGACAAAAGTGGAGTAGTCTAGACTTCCCTCTATCTAGATCCTAGTTGTGTATGATGATGTAACCCTAAAAGGGAGAATTTGATGTATTTTTGTACAATCTTTTATGAAATTGAATATAGTCAGAAAAAATTTTATTCCGCTGCTTTCCAATGGTGTTATGTTTACCAAATTTAGTAAATGGGTGATCTCGCCTCTTTATAGATATGTTGGGTACTCTTCTATGAACAAGAAAAATCAAAAATATCAACTTAAGAATTTAGCCTCATTGGTAACTTGGTATGCCCAGTTAATACATGTGTACCTAGACCTATATTGAGATAAACAATATGAAAAGATCAACATGAGACAATAACTTTTTATAAAGGAGTTCATCTAGTGTTAGGACTTGTATTAACAATACCCATACATGGGTAAACCTTGAGAAGGAAAACTCCAAACATAGGAGGCAAAAGGTTGTAGTCGGAGAGCCTAACCTCAATTTATAATGTGATACATGATGAAAGTTCTAAGCTAAAGATGCTATGAAAATATACGAGTTAGATCAACTCATGTTAGATGTGATGATATATGAAACCATAGATGTCCTAAGGGGACGTAAACTTTATATATACATTTTGATAAAAGACTATGGCACTTATGGTTGATGGACCTTACATTTAGGTGATGGAAAAGTCCCAAGACCCTATAAGAGGCAGGTATTATGAAATGTACATATGGGTGAGGGAAGAGTCCCAAGACCATGGGGAAGACATGTTGATAAAGCCTTGTGCTTGGACTAGTGGTCCCTAATGTAGGAATGTAGTGGTTGTAGCCAAGAGAGTGGAATAACTTATGGTCATAAATAAACATCTTGACTTGAGTAGACCCTATCTTGAGTGACATGAGCCCTGAGAGCTCACCCTAAACTTCTTATGAGGTTAACCTTGAAACTATATAGGTTGTAGAGGACTATGTTCCTCACTAATAATAATTATGGTACAAAATCCTTGTTTGAGCTAACCTCATCGATGAGTAAAGAGTCACTTGATAAATTTGGATTAACTAACCTAATGATTGAGATAGTGTATGGAATAATGATGTTTTTCCATCCACCTTGGACATAGTTTGATTGGATTGGACAACTCAATCCTGACAAAAATATTTGATAATGCATGATAAATGAACTTACCCTTCTACTTGGAAAATTATGTCTTCTTAAAAATCCAACCCATTCATACCATTGCAATAAATTGAGGACGTTGAACTCCATGCAGGAGAATCTTGTAAATTCATGTAATAGGTTCATAGTCTCATTTGGCATCTTTCCCCACCAACCATGGTATGACATAATACGTAAAAGTTTCATGTGTCTGACTTAAAGAAACATGTAATGATTATGGACATGTGTCGATTGTCAAACATGTAGATACTCCAGGGTAGATCTGCCTAGAGAAACCTATGAGGATATTTCATTCCAGGGTGAAGGAGCTCCTAAATTAAGGTAGAAATACCATGGAGGGATGAAGCCACATGCGGGCTGAAAGTTGGCATGGTAAAGGATCACCCACCCTTTTTTATAGATGACCCAAAGTTTGTTGGCAAAATTAAATTTGGGGTGTGAGGACTTGAAAATTCCTCTCATTTTTACCTTTTTTGAAGTTTGAAATGAAAGAGGATTATTAAAATATAATCTTCTTGATAAATAATTCAGGTGTTTTTATACTTACTCTTGTGTCCTATAGGACACCAAATAAATAAAATAATGGTTCAATTGAGTAAATATAAAATATGGTAATTCTTTTGTTGTAACATTGCTTTTGAAAGTTACTTCCAAGTTCTAGACACCTTATGAAATTATATATATTTGGATACTTCTAAAATATTACTTTAGAAAGAGTGTGACTTGAAGCAAAGAAAAGTATATTATCTAACAAATTTTATTATCTTATTTTATGGTAGAAAGATAAGAAAGAAATAAAGAAGATCCAAGAATATTAAGTCATTAAGACTTTTATAGTGGTCTAAGGCTTTAGATATCCAACATGGGATATATATGTGCCTTGGAATTTAATTTTGGCATGAAGGCCTTGCCATTATGGGATTAAAATTAGTCTATATGGATATTACTTGCCAATAAAGCAAGACTTTAAAATTCTCTTTTCTTTTATAGCAATGACCTGATGGTTGAGATAGTTTTAAGATCATGTGTAGGAGTTTAAATGCTTTGGACATATTCTTTAGTGTTCAATCACACCACATTCAAAACCATCACGTAGTCAACATCATATCTTACCACTTTTAGAAATTTCATGAACAGTTACACTATGTTTGGTATGTAGTGCATGAAGGGGAGGGGAGGGAGGGGAGGGTGGGGGAGAGAAGGGAGTGGAGGGGACACTTATGTTAGTGTGTTTGGTTAACATGGGGAGGGGAAGGGAAGGAAACTTGAAGAATAATGTAAACATAATAAAAGTTGTAGTGGCATGGAAATTCTTGATATAAAAATACTTGTACATATGATAATTATATTTATATATCTATATATGAATATTAACTTATAAAAGTACATTCATAGAGGTGGATACAAAACAAAATTTGTTAATGTTTTTCGGATGGCTAAGCCTATATATCTAAAAATAAAATTATAAGATGTATATAAAGGAAACATTTAGGTTTTTTTGTGTTACAAGCACTACAGAAGAGATATTAAATATAAAATTGGGAATACCAATTCATATATGTATATTTGAAATTTTCTTAAAGAAGTTTTTTTTAATATTTTTGTATTTACAACAAAATTTTCATCTAGTAGTTAAGTATTTTCTACCATAGTCCATAACATTTTCTCTAATTGTTGATATTTTTATTTTTATGTTTGTATTATAATCTCAAAAATTTTAAATTCTCAAACAAAAAATATAATCTTTAAGTTTCCTTCTAAATTATGTATATTTTTGTTTTCATTTATTTATTTTATTTTTCTCACAAAAAATTTCTCCAAAATTTATTTGTACTCCTCTAACAGTCAATATGTTCCTCCAAATAATATAACATATACATGACATACTACATATATACTCACATTAGTTGTGGGCTACATTGATTTTTCTGTCATGTTATTCATATTTTCTCTCTCACATTTTGTATTTTCCTCTAACCTTTATAATATATCTCCCACAAAGTCTTTTCCTTCCCCCTTGTCTCCACTCATGTCTGGTGGGAAGAAAATGGGAGAAAAGTGGCTGAAAATACACATGTTTCTTTACCCTCCATTCCCCTCCCCTCCCCATAATTTTGTCCAACCAAACAACTCCAGCCTTTTCCCCTCTCTGCCCCTCCCCTCCATTCACCACATACCAAACAGGCCCTAAGGAAAGAAAAGAAGGGGAGTGAAAGGCATGAAAGGGTGTATAAATATAGAGTTTATCAGTGTGCTTGATTTAAACCCTACCAACCTACTCTTCTTACCCTTTCCCTACAATGTCTCTCTTCAGATCATCTTCTTTCCCCTCACCTTCCTTTTTCATGTCAGTACATCAACATAGATGAAAACCTAGTGGTTGTTTCTGCCTACAACTGGGATCATGACTACCAAAAGTTGACCCAATCAATGCTACATGACTGTACGAGTTACTCAGTCTGTTGTCTGCTACAAGGAATGTATGATGATACATTATTATATGCAACAACAGATGTTGGACGCAACTACACTGGACTGCACCCTTTTATGACGTAGTACATTTGTTAGGATTTGGAGTGGGATCGGGTAGTTGGGTGTCAATGCAAATCACATAACTGCATCTGACTTCACCCTACCAAACACACAAATTAAGAAAAAATGTTGCATTTGAACCAAAACTGATCAACAACATTGTACCAAACAAGTCTTTAACATAATGTTATGTACCCTACCTTCTTGCTTCATCCTATTGTGAACTGACATTGCCCTGAGCAAGTCTCAATGGAGATTCAAAGGCTTGGGAACCCTGGTCATGATTTACCAATTTAACAGATTTGACCTTTCCTAGAAGTTGTGAGGTTTTGGGACAAGAGCATAGAATCTGAGGATTAGCTTGCACTGTTGATTCTCCCAGTCACTCCTTCCCAATCTACTCCATGAATTTTGTTGTAGCAATGACATTGTCTTGCCGCATGGACCAGGGAGGCTGGCCCCCAAGTCATGCCACCGACAATGTCAGGAGGAGGAAGTCCTGAAATCTGGAAGTCTAGGTGGTCGTTGTGTCATCATGGTTGTCAAAACCTCAATTTTTAGAAACTCCCAATTAAGGAAGGCCTTAAAATTGAGATCCATTACCTAAAATTTCTCAAGGATCCAGATTTTAGTAAATAACACAAAATAGTAAATAATTTCTATTAATTCTAATATTATTTACAAAATACTCCTTAAAAGAGTTACATGAATTTCTTACACAATAATTGTACATGTGAGAAGAACTATCTATCTAATCCTTCTTACAGGTTAATTTTAATGTCTTCCAAGTAATTTCATATGTCCATCATATCTTGATATCATCTTTTCTAGCATATGCCTAAAACACCGTGAAACAAAAGTATGGATCGGCATATCAAAATATAATGTGTACGTGGGGTGCATGTAAAGGTGTGCAAGTACATGACAACATATAACAATAAATTACTTGGAAATAAGAATTGTCATTTTCTTCACATAATCTTTCTTCATGTGATATTCATAGTGACATCATAATTGAATAGAATGTAAATAAACATCCAATAGTTTAGTTGTTCAATCTTCAAAAAAAAAAAAACTCGGCAAACACCGGCAAACTAATGTGGGTAGTCATAAATGTAACCATGTACCTTTTGTAGACCATGCAGATTATGCAGTCGTTAAGCATATTATCCTATCAAGCAGTCAACTTTAATCTGCATGTATGCAAAAATCTTAAAGTGTCACCATCACATTAATCACATTAAACCCTACTCGAATCCTGATCTAGATTTAGAATTGTCTTGCTATCGAGTTATCATTACATTCATGCTTTGAAACCCTAATTACTATATTCAACCTATCCCTTCACGATGATCACTTGGATTCCATTAAGTTTATTAACAACATGGCAAGTTAGGATATTTAACCCTAATTCTTCATATGCATGGGGTATTCACATAAGAAATCTTAATTCTACATCATTATGAGAATGAACATATTAAACCATCATTATATTTTATAGTGCCATTTTACATCTCAAAGATTCATATTTAACATGATTTGATAACTTATCCAATAAAACTAGGATTTATGTGCATTAATCACCACTCAAACACATGTTTGCACTACTTTCAGAATTAGGATCAGATTTAGATCCCAATGATATGTTATTTGCATTCGTCTCATTTTTACGATCAACTTGATATATAATACTATCATCGGATCTACCATTTAATTATTATGATTAAAACAAATTATATCGTTATACCTCAACATACAGCCATGTGGCACCTCCTCATTGGCCACCCACTCCCTGTCATTTCCGAGTTGGCCAAGTGGCCAGTGGGCCACGCCTAGGTTCAGGACCAGTCGTCCGGATTCGGCTCAAATCCTTAGTTTGTTTTCCCTTCGTCCTCGACCTCATACACGAGGTTTGCTCTGGGTGCACGACACCGTGCCGAGTGTTTACCGTCAGCACTTGCCCCTTCCCCAAGGATTGAATCTTCTAACCACCAAACCTTGCCTCCCTCACCGCTATTGTGGCCCGCCCTCCACAGACTTCCGCTGTGCACTTCTCCCTCATCTCTTCTCCTGCCCGTGCTGGAACCGCATTGAGGATGCCGCCGACTGGAGGATGTCGCACAACCACCATGGTTAGCGCTGGAGAGAGAACCTCCCGGCATCATCCCTCTATGTCAGTTCACTCCAAGCTGCCACCCCTTGCTTCCCTCCCACAGATCCCCTTGGTTCCCTAGGCTGAGGGCAGTGCAACACCGCCCACAGATGGCTGCTTGAAGAGTTAATCGATAAGGAGCAGTAGATCCAATGGTGCGGCTGAGAAAAATAGCATCTCCAGGGCCCTCATGGCTACCCCAGTTAGGGTCAAGCAACCCACGAAGGTGAGGGGGGTCCTATAGTTTTAGACATGGTAGAAATGGTGCCAAAAACAATCGTTCAATGCGTGGAAAACAGAGCATATTCAAGGTTCCTTGGCGTGGATAAAATAACAACCGTGAATTAAGAAATATACGTACTTGTCCGTGAAGTATGACCATACATAATTGTTTATATATATGGAGACGACCAAACAGACTTATTTATATATAATCCACATCGTAGCCAACATTTTCAATGTGCACAGTTACACTAAACTTGATAATAAAAAAGTAAAGTCGCCCGCGTTTGCGGAGTAGCGAGAGAAAGCTCCAACTTCTCTCTAGCCCCAATCTCAGAAACTCCAACCGCTCTCTCCATCGGCGAGCTCCAGCGCATTGATCTCCAACTACTATTTAACCCCAACCTCATAAACACCAACCATTTCTCTCCATATGCAAACTTCAGCGCATTGATCTCCCGGAGCCTTCTTTCGACACCATCGAGACAGACATTTGGACTATCTGAGAGATCGTCCAGGCGAGCTAGCTGATTTAGGGACGTTCAGGTGAGCTTCACTAGCTGATTTTTACTCTAGAACGGTGTAGCTACATCTACGATTTAGAGATAGTACTACCTACCTGGCCTTCCTACACCTGCATCATCCAGCTACGATCACCCTCTTTGCGGGGCGCCCCCTGACTGATCCCTCACCCTGTATGCTCGACTTTTACTACCTGTAGTGATCACAATCAGTGCCATCCCTCATCCTCACTGGTGCTTCTGGAATCTGTGTTGCCCCTTTATTGGCCTCAAGCCACCCTTCCCATCTGTTTTTCTCAGAAACTTCAACATGAGGACGGGGGGTTCCATCTCTGCCTCCCTGAGCAACAACAAGAGGATTAGAGGCAAGATCGAGAATCCTACGCTCTTCAAACGAGCTTTTCTTTATAAGAAACCATCGACTCCAGCAAGATCAACCTATCTCCCACCAGCTTTACCAAACATGGCTACCCGCTTCCCTTTCATGGACTACAACCTCTCAAACCCTCTGTACCTCACCAACATCCCCCTTCCAAAAGCATGGATCTACCACAAATTTGATATCTCGCCTGGCCCAAACACAATCCTTATTGGATACAAAACTTTCCCAGTCACCATAGAACTCATCGGCAAATCCAACCTGTATATCACCGACGGCTAGGCAAGCATGATCTCCGAGTTGAAGCTTAAACAGGAATGGACCATCTTCATAAAACCCTCAACTCACAAAACACTAATAGCTTGGGTTAACGACTTCAACAATGAACCCCCCCTAGAATTATACCCACTTTTATTCAGCACGGAAGAGCACATCTCCTCTTCTACCTCAAACTCGACTAACCAACTCTTTGTGAGAAATGAGCACCAACCACCCACCGGATCAAAGCTCTGGCCCATCTCCCTATCTTCTAGCCTTGATGAGGAAGATACGGAAGACACAACTACATCATCACCCATCAAGAACACGATTGCAACAAGGTATGAGATATCTTCTCCCTCTGGGAAATATTGGGATGCTT
The DNA here is from genome assembly GCA_963693085.1 of Alisma plantago-aquatica. NCBI lineage: Eukaryota > Viridiplantae > Streptophyta > Magnoliopsida > Alismatales > Alismataceae > Alisma > Alisma plantago-aquatica. Next base: position 509,587,987 of record OY856414.1, read on the forward strand.
GTAAACATCATGTTCCAATAAAAGATTATATCACCCCGACTGACCCACACCAGTTAAATCTAACATTTCCACCACTTGGACACCTCCCTGCGCTTGCTCTTGCTCATCAGAGTTTCGAGACAGAGAAGAACTCACAGCCTTGGAAACCATCCCCACTGAGGCAACCCTTCAGAGCCCTGCGATGCACCTTTTTCCACAGCCTGAACCATTCACGCTTTAGATGCACCAAAAAAGTGATTTGCTTCGACTGTCAAGAAAAGGGCCACACCTGACGCTTATGCAAATCCACCCTTAATCACTTCCCAAAAAAGTATAGACACTTTTCAAGATCTGGTCTAGGTTACGATGCTCCCAAATGGCATGCAGAACACTTTTTCCGTTATGACAAATCCTATCAGATGAAACATCTTAATCATTCTTTTTCAACTCAAAACAACTCTTTTACATGTCTTGCAGATCCACCTTTCCCTCCTTTAGACCCCCATGCACACGATAAACTCTACTCACGTCCTCTTTTTAAGCCCACCATAACACCATAAGCTAAACCCACCCCCATCCTTCTAAACCCAACACCACCCCTGATTTGCTTCTTGCACCTCTGACCTTCGACATGGTTCCTGCTGCTCATCTTGAGACTGCTATCCCTTTCGATCTCCCTGCCAGTTCCATGTGACTCCTGAAAGTCTTCATCACTGAAGTATCCTGACTATCATAGAAAACAATATGGACAACAACACGGTCAATATTCTGGATGTCACTAGAGCTATTGCCATGTTAATCCCTGGACATACTATAAAGAGTGAGACCCAAAAGGGGATCCACTCAAAATGATATAATACAAGAGCCATGTAATAATAAAGCAGCAGAAACAAAACTATTACAAAGTTGCTTCGTGATTCATTTATATAATTATTACTCACCATAACAGGTGATTTTACAAAAAAAAACTTGAACTAAGTACAACTAAAGCCAGTAGCAGAGGGTAACCCTGCCATTCCAAGCTATCCTTAAGTCCATGTCAAGTTGGTGATCTTTTGAGCTCTTGTCTTCCAATGTACCTAAACCTGGGTGGAAGGGAACATCACCCAGAACATAGGAAACAACATAGGGGTCAGCAAAGGCTGAGTATGTACACATAATAAACTTTGGGCATTATATTGGGGTAAAAGTGCAAAAAGAGATGTTCCCCCAAGAAGGGGGCTATTTGCAATTAGGTAAGTTCAAGAGAAATGTAACAAAATAAATGAGGCATATTAAATTTAGATTTGCAAGCATGATAATAAAGAGTGTCTTGCCATAACAATCATCCGCAGATTCATATTAAAATAATAAACATTTGCATGCATAACAATGTAGACTAAATATACCTAAAATAGGGCCATAACACCATAGGATCATGGCCTAAAAGAAATAAGGGTGGAAATGCACACCCCGGGCGGAAATGCACGCCCTATATAAGTATGGTTGTACATAAGTACCACTATTCTAGATATTCTAGTCAAACATGTAGCATGCATAAAATAGTGAGCAAGACTAGCATTACAATCAGTTTCTCATAAATGGTAATCAAAGCATGAGGGGTCCAAGAACCCATTATAAACAAGGTATCACAACAACTAAATGGATATAATGAATTGAGAGTAGGAAAATATAAATGTCCAAGCAAATGGATTTCCAAGTAGAATAACGGTTCAAGAGATGCCTCATTAAATAAATGTAGGTTCAGTCAAATAATGCCCAAAATAAAATAGAGGATGTACATACCTGAACTTCACAGCTAAATCTTAACTCAATATATATACTTGATCCATGAAGCTGAGTTTTCACCCTATGAATATATTAGGTATGCACTACTACAGAAATGGCTTATAAAGTCACTTTTCAAGGTGTCAGTTGTATACATAAACCGACACCTAAACTCTACAGTGTCGGTTTATAACATAAACCGACATCCAATCTGTGAATGTCGACCAGACATGGGTACCGCTTTTATTAAGTGTCGGTTAATTAATAAAAAACCGACACCTAAAATCAACCGCCAAAACAAAAATTCTAGCGAAAAAATTACCTCCAAAATTTGACATATGGCATCGGTTCATAAATAAATAACCGACGACTAAAGGTTATTCGCGAGACAGAAATAGGTGTCAGTTGTCTTTTAGTTAAAAACCGACGACTATAATCTAGTATAGGTGTCGGTTTTTGGAAAAGAACCGACACTGTTGGTTTTTTTGTCGGTTTTTTTTAATAACCGACACTTATGGTCAACTTAATAGCACCAGCACGAGTGACTCTTCCCCTTTCTCTGTTTCATTCCCGATTTCAGTTAGGTCCGGCGATTATTGCTCGTCGCCGCTCGGTGCTGCCGCCGCGTTGCTGCTGTCCTCTCGTCGCCGCTCATCGCCTCCGCCGGTCGTTGACTGTCCTCTCGTCGCCGCCGTCGGTAGAAGCAGCTACGGTGCTCTCCTCGTCACCGCCGCCCCCGCTGGTAGAAGCAACTTTTCTCCTCCGCCAGCTTCCTGCAAGGTAACCCACAAAAGCTTCACCCCCTTTTCTCCTCTACCTTGCTTTTCTCTACCGCCGCCGACCTGGAACTCACCCAGGCGGCGCCTAAGCAGGTGACAGGGCACGCCTAGGGTCCCAAGCCCAGGTGCCCTGCCTAGCTAGGCCTCTGGGCGGATGCTTGGGCGGCGCCAGGGCACATTTAGGCTGCTGCTGGGGTTTGGATTCATCTACTGGACGCCCAAAACATGCACTTATTTCACCAAGTCACCCCAAAAGCCATGAAAAATATTCTGATTGTGTTTATTTATGTACTGATTTCACCAAGCTAGTGGATTTTTTTAAAGTTATTTACTGATTGTGTTTATTTAATTATGTACTGATACATATGTGCTATACCAATCTGATAGTCCATGATAGAACAAAGCATAATGATGTTGACTGCAACTTTGTGCGTCATGCTATTCTGAATTAAGTGTATATTTACTTCATAATTGAATGTTTAAGTAAGTTATAGATATCTTGATGATGAACTATAATGCACACATGTGACATGCTTGGAATGTAAATGATGAACTGTAATGCACACATGTTTAACTTGTTTCATTGTTGAGTATATTGAGAATCCTAATCACCCTTCTTGCTTAATGATGAACTGTAATGCACACATGTGACATACTTGGAATGTAAATGATGAACTTTTCCCTAAATTGCCTAGATCTTAGGGTATCTCTACCATCCTAACTATGAAATTGGTAACTTGTTTCCTTTTTGAGTATATTGACAATGTTAATCACCTAACTTGAAGAACTAGGATATGAATGATGAAACTAGGATTGTAGGTATAAGAATGACAACACATGTATTTGTTGGCCTAGAAACCCATCCAAGATTTACTCATTAGGAGTAAATCTTGGATAGTCCCCGGTTTGGGACTGTTCTTGAACACCTAATCTCACTTAGGATGTAAGTGTATAATGTGTATTGAGTTTTTGAGAAAATTTCAGTAGCATTTCCCCGTTTGTTCTCTAAGTACATATGTACTTAGAGAACAGCAGGGAAATGCTGCCGAAATTTTCTCAAAAACCCAATACACATTATACACTTACTAGTGAGATTAGGTGGTCAAGAATGGGATAGGTGGTACACATTTATTATATATAAGAATGACAAAACATGTATTTGTTGGCCTAGAAACCCGTCCAAGATTTACTCATTAGGAGTAAATCTTGGACAGTCCCCGGTTTGGGACTGTTCTTGAACACCTAATCTCTCTTAGGATGTAAGTGTATAATGTGTATTGGGTTTTCAAGAAAATTTCGGCAGCATTTCCCCGTTTGTTCTCTAAGTACATATGTACTTGGAGAACAGTGAGGAAATGCTGCCGAAATTTTCTTGAAAACCCAATACACATTATACACTTACTAGTGAGATTAGGTGTTCAAGGATGGGATAGGTGGTACATGTACATTTATTATATATAAGAATGACATCACATGTATTTGTTAACCCTAGACCGTAATCTTGTTGTAATATATACTTGTTTTCTCTTTGATCATAGAGCTTTACAATTTTGTTGTGATATATACTTTGTTGTAATAATGTGAACTTTACAATGTGAGCTTTACACTTTGAATTACTACTTTACAATGCAAACTTTACAATTTGAATGTGAATTTGCAGATGGCTGACCATTCTCTTGATGACCGTGCTGATGACTACCGTGAGGGTGAGGACATCAATGCGCCGCCTCACAATGTAAGTTTTAAAAATATATCATATATTTATATCTATATGTCCATTTATAGTTATATCTTGTAAATGTGAATTATTTTATCAAATTTTAGGTTGATGATGCACAGGTACCATCTGAAGCACTTGAGGCACTTGATCAATAACACCAAAAAGTTGACAAGAGAAGGGGCATCACTATGATGAAGAAGTTAATTGCACAAAAGGGCAATGGACCCAAACTTGTTGTGGATTTCGATAATGCAGGAAATGCATGTGGTGTGAATCACAATTCATTTATTTCATATCTTGGGTTTGTTACTCGTAGCCATTGCGGTTGTCTCTTAGATTCTTGGCATAAAGTTTCTAAGGAGAAGAAAATTTTAATATGGAGGGATTTATGTGTGAGTTATTATTAATTTGCAATTCTATTTTGTAGATTACTAAATTTTTGGATACTAGTTAATAGCAATTCTATTTTGCAGAGTATATTTGAATTGGATGAAAAGCTGCATCTTAAATGCGTGATGCAACACTGTGGGAGAGTCCTAAGGAACTATAGGACAAATCTCACCAGAGAATACATACAAGAAGCCGACAAGAGGAAGAAGACAGCCACTGAACAGTGGAACTTCCTGGACAAAGAAGAATGGGACGCGTTTGTCGCTTCAAGACAAACTGATGAATTCAAGGTATTAGGCATCAGTCTCAATCTCATTAATTAATATATGTTGTATTCACTTATTCAAGATTAACATTTAGTGTTACTAACCAAATCATTAATTTGCATACTAACTAGGCCCTCAGTGAGGCACAAAGATCAAGGCGTGCACTGAATGTGCATGACCACAGAATGGGTCCAAAGGGGTATGCAGGCGTTCGCCAAAGACTACAGGCTGAGGCTATTGCTGCTCAGTCTGCTGCTACTCAGGAGTCCTCTACCATAGGTAGCACACCTCTGCCTCGCCATGATGTCTGGATAGTTGGGAGGCAAAATAAGAAGGGAGAAATAACTAAGGCCGCAACTGCTGAGGCGGCTGCAAAAATGGTAAAATACAACTCTTACAGCAATCATTCGAATATTGATTATTTGTGTTGTTTACTTAAGTACAAATTTTTGTTTTGGCGATTAGCGGGAGCTGCACGAGCTGAGGAAACAAGGAAAGTTCATCCCTGAGGGAACAAAGGATGAATTGACAGTTGCTCTGGGTAACCCAGAGCATCCTGGACGTGTTAGGGCTGTAGGCGCTGGTGTGGGCATCAAATCTTTTTTTGGGTCATCCCAGCGCAAACATGTCCCAAAAGCGGGACTTTCACAAGAAGAGGTAACATATTCTTTCTTTATAATGTTACTGTAAAAGAGAATTCAAAAATTAGAATTTGACGTTTCTTTTATCCATGTATAGGTGGATAAGCTATTTGACAGGAAACTCGAAGAAGCAATGAAAAAGTGGCAGGCATCTCAGACTGCCACTTACCAGACAATACCTACTGCAGACTCTACTCCTACTCCTACTGCAGAGGTTGGGAGTAATCCTGTAGAACCACCACCTAGCACATCCACTGTAAGTATTTTTATGACATAGTAACTAGTTTTTTAATTCAAGATGATACGTATATATGAAATTGTAGTCGTTTCAAAAAAAGATGATATGTATATATGTATATAACATTCTTTACACAAAAATTTGTAGGGGTTGAAGCCATTCCGTCTAAAAAGTAAAGAATATGTCGTGGTAGAGGCGTCGGCTTACCCATCCCTACCAGGGGAAACGTGTCACGGGTCTCCAGTACCAGCTGGTTGGATTCGGGTGAGCCCGATACATATATTCCCCCAATTTCTGGAACTTCCACTGCCATATGCCCACCCAGATTGTGAAACGCTTGGTGAGGCAGTAGGCGGAGTGATATTGTGGCTAAAAGCAGATGTCTTCTTTACTGATAAGGTATGGTAAATTTACATTATGTTCAATTGTTAGTGTGTGTATATGCTGGCAGTTGATCTGAAATTATATATATACAGGTTAAAAAGAAGACACCCACATCATCTAAGCCTCCACTTCCACCTCCTGCATTACCTAGTTGGGTTCCACAGGACCTACCTGTCCCGTTAGGTCCTAACTGTAGGGGTATGGAAGTATGGTTAGGGGAACATGATATAAACTCCCCTATAACTGTTTCTTCTGATTCAGATTCTACAGGTCAGTCATACGAAACAAAACTATTTATACAAGATATATTGGAGTTGTTTCGATATGATTGGCTAAATACATCTGTGATAGAGCTATGGATAAGGTGAGATATTCTTTATACATCCATATACCTTGTGTATGATCTGGTGATCTGGTTTCTGATTTATTAATACATACGTAATTAATACATATTTTGCAGCTACTTAGACAACATATGTGCAGATTTTGGATTCGAACATGTAGGGTTTTTTATTCCATCCTTGATTAGTCTAGTAGCTAAAGACCCTACATCAGTTCAACAATACTGATGTGAGTCTTTTTCAAATTTTGCTGTAAAAAAGAAGACGGTGATAATGGCTCCATTCAATGTAGAGTAAGTTTACTTTGCTTATTATAATTTGGACTTAAGAAAATTACATTTTATTGTGGATTTTGAGTTATTAATTTTTAACTTTTTTTCCTCTAGGGGTAGGCATTGGGAGTTATTGGTTATTTCCCCCGAGACGTTCACTGTGTATTATCTAGATCCTAAGGGGGGTAAATTGAATACAAGATTTGGATACATAATAAAAATGGCAATATTTCGGTGAGAAATATTTCATTTTTCATATCCGTTAACATATGTTATTACATTACTATTTAATTGCAATGTTCTGTGTTACATTAACATGTAGGGGTTTTGAGGAGTACAAAAAGGCTGGAGGAAAGGTCCCCACGAAAAAGAACCAGCCAATAATTTGGAAGAACGTGCAAGTAAGTTCCCGACTGCAATATATGTATATATTATTTATGTGAACAATGCTTAATTAGTTGTATTTTTTAATATTTTGTATGTTTGAATTTATAGTGTGCTACACAAGACAACGGATGGGCATGTGGATACTATGTCATGCGATATATGCACATGCTTGTCAAATATGCCGCAATGGACATCGATTGTATTGCTCAGGTATTATATAGTCTCATTAGATAATATGATCGAAATATATCAATCTTATTTATAGCTCATTAATTATATATATACATCATTCTCTTTACAGGTGTTTAAAGCTGACCCCATTACAGGAAAGGACTTACCAAATGTTAATGCTCCCTATACAATGGGAGAATTAAATGAAGTAAGAGAAGAATGGGCAACAACCATACAATTAGTGGGGGCTTTAAAATATAATTGGGATCCTGATAGCGAATAATGACTAAACAATGATACTTTGTAAATGAATTTCTGAATTATAATATATGTGTGAATGTTTCTACATGTCTGGATGTTTCTACATGTGTCTGAGTGAAAATGAATGAAAGTGTTGGTTGCTATATGAATGTTTCTACATGTGTGAATGTGAATGAATGGAACTACAAATTGCTAGCATGTGTGAATGTTTATAAATGTATGAAAATAAAATGGAACTGCAGGTTGCATTGCTAAATGCATGTGCTACTTTTTTATTGTTAATTTTGCAGGTTTACGGCCTGTTGTCGGCTGATATCAATGGATGTCGTAAAACCTGCAGTTCATAACTTAACTGAACAGGTTTCTCATCCTGCAACCAGCCACAGCAGGTCTGCAGACTCACAGGAAAAAAAAACCAATAGGCGTCGGTTATTTGTAAATAACCGACACATAATGATATAGTGTCGGTGTTCCTACAATAAACCGACGTCTATGTCCTTAACACCACGACCGTGCTGGACAGCACGGCCGTGGGGCGAAGATATATGGTGTCAGTTTTTTACTTATAACCGACACTGATAGTTCCCAAGATGGTGCCCTTTCTGTGGCGCGAAGGGTTTGGGCGTCGGTTTTTAACTAATAACCGACGCTTATAGTCCCATGATGGCGCGTTTTCGGTGGCGCACGAAGAGTTTGGGTGTCGGTTTTAGAACCGACGCCTTATGGGTGGACTTTTAGTGTCGCCCACATAGGTGTCGCTTAGAAATCGACACTAAAGGCTTTAAATAACCGACACTAAAGGTAGGTTATGTAGTAGTGGTTAGTCAAATCAAAGCATACATGTGTATCCATCCTATTATGCTATATTAAACCCTTATCTAAATTATTATCACTTAATGGTGTGTTAGACCTTTGAATCTTATTAAGTGAATGTATCATTCATTAGATATATGCATTTTAGTTCTTGTATCCATATTTAGTCGTAGAAGTCAAATTTACATATATGCATTATTCCATTTAGGTTTTGTAGTATCATTCTCTTCCTAATAACATGTGTTTCTATATTCTTCCTAACATCATATTTAGCATGCTTATTAGTGTGTGTATACATATTCCATTATATAGTTCTTGAACATGTCTTGAATAGTAGTATTCAATGTATACATGTTTGATGTGGATTTTCACCCAAACTTACATTTACAAATATACATTCTTGTACATATTTTATGTGCCCTTCTACACAAAACTTAATCAACCTAGATAGGTGTATTTCCTAGTCCCGTCTGTATTTCTAATTTTCATTTCACTATATAAGAACTTAAAGGTGATTAGGTATATAAATGAATTGACTACATTAGTCAATGTAATAAAGTTTATATGCCAGTTCATGTACATCATTCGCTTTCATATCATTATTAAGTGTATAAACCCACCGAGATTTCAGAATCGATGTATATTGTACTAAGTCATGACTGTATACATATTGGTATAGTTATAGATTACTAATAACTGTATTTTTTAGAACCTTCCATCTAGTGATATATTAGCACGTGTATAGATATGATTTTGAACCTGATACATGTTACTATAATGGATTAATTATATAATGTCTTCTACATCTTAAAAGACATTATATTTACTATTGATGTATAATCCAACGATATCATTATCCAAACAAGTTCTCAAGTTAAGTCATATAGGAAACGAGACCACATAAATAAAATACTTCTACTGACCTATAGACCCACTTGACTTTCGTTCATCCATGATGTCTTGGACCTTCCCAAGGTAAGGGGCACAACCTTGAACCAGTTGCAACTCAATTGTACAGGATGATGGTCGATCTAACAGATTGCAAGATGACATGGAGGACTTGTATGATGACTGAGCAAGTTGTGGTGATGTTTAAAGGTAGCATGTGTGGTGGTGATTGTGGTGGCTACTAACCGCAGGCGATCACTACTGGGTTGTCACCGGCCACTACAGTGCTAGGTGTTGATGCTCTCTCGGCTACAACAGGACACTCAGATGCATGGAGGAAGGAGAAATGAAGAGGAGGCAAGGAAGGACCAGACGAAGATTGTGTCAAGAGCAATCACTACTAGGATGAACGAATAGATGATCCTTGATGTACAATGATGACAACTCTGGTGACGGCAGCCATCTCCACAGATGATGTCACCTTCATGTGACCACGGCACCGAAAGTTCTCAGTTTGCAGGTGGCGGGCAGGCTGGATCATGTTGGTAAGGAGGGATGAGTTGGTTGTGGCTGATGATCAGTGGATATGGCGGCGTTCACCCTTGGGCGCACAGTGACGCTTTGCTGCAACCTCTGTAGATTGCAACACTGAATCCGACAGCCAAAGTAGTTGGCGCAGGGTGAGGAATGAGGGCAATGGTGATGGTGGCTTGTTGTCGTGGTTGTTGTTAAGAGTAGAAGCACTGCTATGGTTTAGAGGGCCTAGAAGGAAAAGAGAAGAGGATGCATAGGAGGAAGGGGAGAGGAAGTAGCGACTAAGAAGAAGAGGGTGAGAAGGAGAAGAAGAGATGATCGATGGGGGTTGTGGATCCCTGGCGGCACCTAGGAAGGTCTATGGATGAGGCGAGTCTGGAGGCATAAGCTAATCTTGCTGCCGCCACTATGGCTAGCGAGTAACATGTAGATCTTTTGGTGGTTGTTGGAGTTTGGGGAAATGGCCGGTGCACTGGTTTCCTCCAACACGTCTGCTAATCTCGGGGAGGGAAGAGAGGTGGTTTCTAGGTTTCGTGTAATTGGGGATGGAGACAAAGAATTAGAAAGGACGGTAAGGATTCGATGTTAGCTAGGTGTGTTTCTCTGTAGCCGGATTTATAATGGGGTGTTGGGCACAGGGTGCGAGAGGGAAGAAGCAGAGATGGGTGGCGGCTAGGGTTGGCATGGAGAGGAGAGGGACGAGTGGCAGTGAAGGAAAGAAGTAAGGAAAAGGAGAAGAAGAGGAGGAGTAGCGGCTTTTGGCTGCCCAAGAGCCGGTCGTCCACGGAGGTAGGAAAGTGTGAGATGCGTGGGGAGGGAAGGAAGAAGGTAGGGCGGCAGACCGGGTCTAACAGGTTAAGTGGAACGTTAATGAAATCAATGTGATGACCAATTACTCAAATAAACCTAGGTCTATTGTACTATTCTCTATCATTAATCGATTAGCATTGTAATTAACATCCAATTAGTCTGAAATTTGTTAAATTAGTTTAGTATAATATGTGGAATCCTAATATAACCTTGTTTTTAACTTTTGACATCGATGTGTGTATTATTCTACTACTTATGTTCTAGTTTCTCACTTACTACCTTATTATCTTTTTTTTATTCAATTATAGGATAATATGTCATATGGTCTTCATTTTCCTCCACTCACTCCCCTACTAGGATACTAGAGTGAAAGGAAATTTTCAAAACTTACTAAATGATGACTATATATATAAACCCAATTAAATACTTAAACTCTCATTTGATCTGACAACCTTATGGGAAAAAGAATATTTTGTTATGCATGTGGGTTTGGGTATGTTACAACACTCCATCCTTTAAAATGGATTTCATCCCCGAAATCTACCCATTTGTAACCTAGACCACCGTAGTGCTTAATATCAATCATATTCCACTCCTTTTTTTTTTACTAAATTAGTTACCCACCTAAATACCCTCTTTGTACTACCAACTAATTGGGTTCAACCAAATCCTAAAAATTGACTTTGACTTGATAGCAAAATCTCATTGTATGGATTCATTTTAGTTACCTAGGTAATGCCCATGATATTCATCTTAACAAGATCCCCTCACCTAATTAGGTGATTTCTATGTTTGTTTGACATTATTACTAGAAACTATCTAAGTATTATTTGTTACAACTACTATAACTTCTCATTATTCCTTAAGTTAAGCTACAACCCTAAGCGTATAAAACTCCATCCCTTAAAAGGGTTAATCTATGACTTATCTAATCACCTGGAGGGGCAAAAGGGGTGAATCTAGGTCATATATATCCAAGGCTTCTAGGCGTACCCTCTACACCACACTTAGTCCTCGGGTCTCAGGTCGATCATTCCAGCCAAGTGCTACTTTAACTTAAAGGGCTTCTCTACAATTCAAAAACCTTTTGGTGGTGACTTGGTTCCAAAACCATCGATAAAATCTGAAAACTTTTCTTTTGTACATATAACTTAATAATGAAAATAAGTTTGACGATGAAAAACCTGTAATGAAAAATCCAAATTTGGCGCCAGAAATTGACCCGAGAACCAAGTCAACCACTTTCTAATATACTACACACTTGGTGTTACTCCCATCAATTCATCCTAATAAAAGAGTCTAATCACTAAAACAAATGAAAGGGCATACCAACATATCCTAACAAATGACATGCGGGGGATAAATGGCTTTTTAATACACATTGTCAACTTCCACATGACCTAGTAGAACACACCCTACTTTATTCTTCACTTTACCCTTATCATGATCTGCACATCTTCAATTAGGACATCAGGGAGTTGTATGGTTGTCCAACCAGTACATGTATAACTAGGGTTTTCTATTGAATGTTGGTTTATAATCACATATTTTTCACAAGACAAGGAAACTATATAGTTCAATTACCCATCACCTCATTTACTAGGTAATCTAATTACATAATGGAGGAAGGAGAGGTGAACTTCCTAAGAACAATCTACTAAACTTATAGCTTTCATTTCCTTAAAGAGGCCTATCAAGTTCAATGAGGATGCTATATATCTCCTTTGATAGATGGATTGGGGCATAGCTATGTGGATATACTCCATTCTATAGTAGGCCTACCATGGAAAATTAAATTGAGGTCATCGCCTAGTGTTAAGGACATCACCACCATTCTACAACTTATGTCAGAGTTATGTGTTTATCATCGATGCCTGTCCAGTCCTCTCAATGGACGTATTCAAGGCATGTTAGAAAAACAACATGGAAAGGATCAAGGACAGAATTATGGTTAGTCTAATATATGCTTGTTCAATCAAGCTACCTTTTAGTCATGAATTGTCCACCCATGATGCTGGGAAATAGAATCTAATGACCATGATATGTCAACCCCTATATAGGAAGATTCCGTACTCCATAAAAGTTGTAGGGTTAACTAGGAATCTTGAAACTGGAGTCTCAATCACACAATGATTTAGGGGACGAACACCACCGAATCAGATAGGGATTGAAACCATGTTTCGTATGCCACTACTTAGGATCAGTTATGTCAACTAAATGTAAAGGGTGACCTCTGTAGCTAATTAAGGAACAATATAGGATAACTTGAAATAGTTTAGTTACCGAATGCTTTTGGCTCTGATACCATTTCGTAAAGAGTGAGACCCGAAAGGGGATCCACTCAAAATGATATAATACAAGAGCCATGTAATAATAAAGCAGCAGAAACAAAACTAGTACAAAGTTGCTTCATGATCATTTATACAGTTGTTACTCACCATAATAGGTGATTTTACAAAAAAAACTTGAACTAAGTACAACTAAAGCCAGTAGCAGAGGGTAACCCTTCCATTCCAAGCTATCCTTAAGTCCATGTCAAGTTGGTGATCTTTTGAGCTCTTGTCTTCCAATGTACCTAAACCTGGGTGGAAGGGAACATCACCCAGAACATAGGAAATAACATAGAGGTCAGCAAAGGATGAGTATGTACACATAATAAACTTTGGGCATTATATTGGGGTAAAAGTGCAAAAAGAGATGTTCCCACAAGAAGGGGGCTATTTGCAATTAGGTAAGTTCAAGAGAAATGTAACAAAATAAATGAGGCATATTAAATTCAGATTTGCAAGCATGATAATAAAGAGTGTCTTTCCATAACAATCATCTGCAGATTCATATTAAAACAATAAACATTTGCATGCATAACAATGGAGACTAAATATACCTAAAATAGGGCCATAACACCATAGGATCATGGCCTAAAAGAAATAAGGGTGGAAACGCACACCCCGGGCAGAAATACACGCCCTATATAAGTATGGTTGTACATAAGTAACACTATTCTAGATATTCTAGTCAAACATGTAGCATGCATAAAATAGAGAGCAAGACTGGCATTACAATCAGTTTCTCATAAATGGTAATCAAAGCATGAGGGGTCCAAGAACCCATTATAAACAAGGTATCACAACAACTAAATGGATATAATGAATTGAGAGAAGGAAAATATAAATGTCCAAGCAAATGGATTTCCAAGTAGAATAACGGTTCAAGAGATGCCTCATTAAATAAATGTAGGTTCAGTCAAATAATGCCCAAAATAAAATAGAGGATGTACATACCTGAACTTCACAGCTAAATCTTAACTCAATATATATACTTGATCCACAAAGCTGAGTTTTCACCCTATGAATATATTAGGTATGTTAGTCAAATCAAAGCATACATGTGTATCCACCCTATTATGCTATATTAAACCCTTATCCAAATTATTATCACTTAATGGTGTGTTAGACCTTTGAATCTTATTAAGTGAATGTATCATTCATTAGATATATGCATTTTAGTTCTTGTATCCATATTTAGTCGTAGAAGTCAAATTTACATATATGCCTTTTTCCATTTAGGTTTTGTAGTATCATTCTCTTCCTTATAACATGTGTTTCTATATTCTTCCTTACATCATATTTAGCATGCTTATTAGTGTGTGAATACATATTCCATTATATAGTTCTGGAACATGTCTTGAATAATAGTATTCGATGTATACATGTTTGATGTGGATTTTCACCCAAACTTACATTTACAAATACACATTCTTGTACATATTTTATGTGCCCTTCTACATGAAAACTGATCAACCTAGATAGGTGTATTTCTTAGTCCCGTCTGTATTCCTAATTTTCATTTCACTATATAAGAACTTAAAGGTGATTAGGTATATAAATGAATTGACTACATTAGTCAATGTAATAATGTTTATATGCAAGTTCATGTACATCATTCGCTTCCATATCATTATTAAGTGTATAAACCCACCGAGATTTCAGAATCGATGTATATTGTACTAAGTCATGACTGTATACATATTGGTATAGTTATAGATTACTAATAACTGTATTTTTTAGAACCTTCCATCTAGTGATATATTAGCACGTGTATAGATATGATTTTGAACCTGATACATGTTACTATAATGGATTAATTATATAATGTATTCTACATCTTAGACATTATATTTACTATTGATGTATTATCCAACGATATCATTATCCAAACAAGTTCTCAAGTTAAGTTATATAGGAAACAAGACCACATAAATAAAATACTTCTACTGGGCTGTAGACCCACTTGACTTTCATTCATCGATGATGTCTTGGACCTTCCCAAGGTAAGGGGCACAGCCTTGAACCAGTTTCAACTCAATTGTACATGATGATGGTCGATCTAACAGATTGCAAGATGACATGGAGGACTTGTATGATGGCTGAGCAAGTTGTGGTGATGTTTAAAGGTAGCGTATGCGGAGGTGATTGTGGTGGCTACTAACCGTAGGCGATCACTAATGGGTTGTTACCGGCCACTGCAGTGCTATGTGTTGATGCTCTCTCGGCTACAACAGGACACTCAGATGCGTGGAGGAAGGAGAAATGAAGAGGAGGCAAGGAAGGACCAGACGAAGATTGTGTCAAGAGCAATCACTACTAGGCTGAATGAAGAGATGATCCTTGATGTACAGTGATGACAACTCTGGTGACGGCAGCCATCTCCAGAGATAATGTCACCTTCATGTGACCACGGCACCGAAAGTTCTCAGTTTGCAGGTGGCGGGCAGGCTGGATCATGTTGGTAAGGAGGGATGAGTTGGTTATGGCTGATGATCAGTGGATATGGCGGCGTTCACCCTTGGGCGCACAATGACGCTTTTCTGCAACCTCTGTAGATTGCAACACTGAATCTGATAGCCAAAGTAGTTGGCGTAGGGTGAGGAATGAGGGCAATGGTGATGGTGGCTTGTTGTCGTGGCTGCTGTTAAGAGTAGAAGCACTGCTATGGTTTAGAGGACCTAGAAGGAAAAGAGAAGAGGAGGCATAGGCGGAAGGGGAGAGGAAGTAGCGACTGAGAAGAAGAGGGTGAGAAGGAGAAGAAGAGATGATCGATGGGGGTTGTGCATCCATGGCGGCACCTAGGAAGATCTATGGATGAGGCGAGTCTGGAGGCATCAACTGATCTTGTTGCCGCCACTATGGCTAGCGAGTAACCTGTAGATCTTTTGGTGGTTGCTGGAGTTGGGGGAAATGGCCGGCGCACTGGTTTCCTCCAACACGTCTGCTAATCTCGGGGAGGGAAAAGAGGTAGTTTCTAGGTTTCGTGGAACTGGGGATGGAGATGAAGAATTAGAAAGGGCGGTAAGGATTAGATGGTAGATATGCGTGTTTCTCTGTAGCTAGATTTATAATGGGGTGTTGGGCGCAGGGTGCGAGAGGGAAGAAGCAGAGATGGGTGGCGGCTAGGGTTGGCATGGAGAGGAGAGGGATGAGTGGCAGTGAAGGAAAGAAGTAAGGAAAAGGAGAAGAAGAGGAGGAGTAGCGGCTTTTGGCTGCCCAAGAGCCGGTCGTCCGCGGAGGTAGGAAAGTGCGAGATGTGCGGGGAGGGGAGGAAGAAGGTAGTGCGACAGACCGGGTCTAACAGGTTAAGTGGATCGTTAATGAAATCAATTTGATGATTAATTACTCAAATAAACCTAGGTCTATTGTACTATTCTCTATCATTAATCGATTAGCATTGTAATTAACATCTAATTGGTATAAAATTTGTTAAATTAGTTTAGTATAATATGTGGAATCCTAATATAACCTTGTTTTTAACTTTTGACATCGATGTGTGTATTATTCTACTATTTATGTTCTAGTTTCTCACTTACTACCTTATTATCTTTTTTTTTAATTCAATTATAGGATAATATGTCATATGGTCTTCATTTTCCTCCACTCACTCCCCTACTAGGATACTAGAGTGAAAGGAAATTTTCAAAACTTACTAAATGATGAGTATATATATATAAACCCAATTAAATACTTAAACTCTCATTTGATCTGACAACCTTATGGGAAAAAGAATATTTTGTTATGCATGTGGGTTTGGGTATGTTACACATACGGTGCTAAAACCCAAAATTCTCTCACCCTCGCAACTTTTATATTATGTTCCTGAAGGCACTAAGATAGACCACCTATTCATACATGTCCTAACGATCCCTTGTGGGTCTAGTTTTGTTCAAACCAATCCCTCTAAATGGACTTCCGACCAGGGGGCTCTTAAGGTCTCGTCAGGAGGGTCGGGATGGGTAGCCATATCCAACCTTCCTCCACACCTTTGGGAAGTGGAGATCTTCAGAGCCATTGCTCACTCTGTGGGAGCAACCCTCCAATACATCAGTCTGGATACTCTACACCCCTCACAGTATATCAAAGCTTTTTGTCTCTTCTCTATTAAACAAACCACCTCTCTCCTATCATCCTTGAATATCAGACTGGGAGAAATAATTCACAATATCAAGCTTTCAGCTGAGTACTCCTCTGATATCAAAACCTCTTTCTCAGATCTATATATTCATCCACCTTCTTGGTATTGTTTGATTAATAGCAAAAAACCATTCAGTTTAATCCGCAAACTAGGTGAAAGAAATCTGGTATGGGAGAGAAAAATAGCCACCACAAAATCCTCAGAAGACTCCAACAAATCCCTCAGCCTTAAAAGACATACTACATATTCTCCACCTATTAACCATTCTTCTCCCTCCCCCAAGGACACATACCAACCTTTCCCCTCATTTCCAAAAGAAGAAAACTTATCTCTGAATATAGACCCTGATACTATTAAAAAGCTTGAAACTGCTATCATTGACAAGATTAGATCGAGTCCTAAAAAGAAGGGAAAAGGAAAGGAAATGAACATCATAAAGTCCATCAACTCCATGCAATCCATCCCCGAAGGGTTGACCAGGAGAAACATCTTTGCAGCACCAGAAATAGGTACTTGTTACTCTCCATCCTCCTCAGATAAAATTTCAGATTCTGGCTTATCTTCACCAGTTTCCAAAGAAGCTTATGATATAGACAATATAGAAGACATAGTGTCATGGCCTGACATACATAGTTTCACTAGTTTCGCTAACAAAATAGGAATACATTTTGAAGAGGAAAATATAGCTAACATAGCATTAAATGACATCAAAAAATTCATGAACTAGACAAACCGAAGGCCATTAGTAGAGACAAACTCAAAGATCAACTTATTGAGAATCTCTTAACACCCTTTTCTTTCCCTCTTTTAGGGTTGCTCTCTCAAATGAACCTATGAAGATCACATCCTAGAACGTTTATGGTGTGGCCAACGCGCAAAGAAGAAAAGAGATCAGAAACCATATCTATAAAAACAATATAGACATTATCACCATACAAGAAACCAAAACCACACTTTCACCTTTTGCGTTAAAATCTATAGGAGGCAACAAGATTACAGAATGGTATCAAATCCCACCAAATGGTTTCAAAGGGGGACTCCTAGTGGGATATAACAAAAACACTTACACTCTCTCTCACTGGGATCTCAACACCTTCTCCATCTCTCTCTCTAAAAAATTCGTCCGATCACTTCAACTGGACCTTTACTGGTGTATATGGTGAGCCTGGGTACAACAAATCGATTTTTCTCTCAGAACTCTCAGCAATCATGCTAGTCAATAGCCAAAAGTCTTGGCTCCTTGGAGGAGACTTCAACCTCATTACTAGAGCTTCAGATAGGCAAAACCTCTCCTCAACCTCATCAGCCCTATCACTAGCAGACAAAACCCTCATACACCTCCTTACTAAACACAAAATGATTGACATTCCTCCCTCTAATGCAGGCTTTATGTGGTCTAGAAATAATACTAGAGCCAGATTAGATCACTTCATCCGCTCCTCCTCTTGGGAAGAACATTTCCCTCTAGCATTTGTCCATATTGCCCATCGACCTATCTCAGACCACTTCCCCATAATCATTGATACCCACAGAGATGTCTGGGGAAAAATATCATTTCAATTCGAAAACTATTGGCTCACTTTCCCCCACTTTATAAAACACTATGAGAACAATTGGAACTTGGTTGATCACAAAACTAGAAATCTGGGGTACCACATACATAGAAACACCAAACTCATAAAACAAAATATCATAGATTGGAAACAAAAACAACCCCAAAACCTAGCCAACTCTCTTAAAGATCTTGAGCAACAACATCTCTTTGTCGATAGCGACCCCTCAGCCGATCCAGCTCTTATTCTCACTATCAAGTCTGAGATTGAACATATTAAAAATTATCTGGACATCAAGTGGAGACAGAGAGCCAAAGTTACTTGGGCAACGGAAGGTGACAAAAACACAAAATTCTTCCATAAAGTTTGCAACAATAACCATAGGAGAAATGACATTGCCTTCCTAAATATACAAGGCGTCATCACCACAAACAAATATTTGATCATTTATCACATTGTTGAACACTTTAGGAAGATTTTTAACACCAACCACAGTCCATCTTTCCTAAACTCCATAAACTGGAAGATGCTTTGCCCGATTAAGATTGATTCTCCTTCAAACTTAATTAAACCGTTCTATCCTGAAGAACTTGATTCTGCGATCAAGTCCCTTGGGAAAAACAAATCACCAGGGCCGAACAAGATTAATGTGGAATTCTACCTGGAAAACTGGAACCATTACAAGAAAGACTTCTTGGCTTTTCTTCAAGAAATCCACAAGCACAACAATGCTCACAACATCCTCAAACATCTAAACAAGACCTTCATTGCAATTATCAAAAAAACTGTACAACCTGAGCTTATCTCGCAATTCTGACCCATCATCCTTATTAATACTTCATACAAAATCATTGCAAAAACCCTGGCCAATAGATTGAAGCCCTGCATAAACAACATCATACCAATAAACCAAAATGTCTTTCTTAAGGAAAGAAATATCCAAGACGCCTACGTTATGTTTAATGAGATGATACATCTGTGCCACATCAATAAAACCCCTCTGATTGCTATCAAGATTGATTTTGAAAAAGCCTTTGACTACATCAACTGGAAATGTCTCATTAAAACCCTAGAAGGCTATGGCTTCCCAGATTCCTGGATAGACTGCATACATGCTTGCATTTCCACAAACCATTTTTCCACAATCATCAATGGCTCACCTTTCGAATATTTTAAAAATACAAATGGGCTCAGGCAAGGTGACCCCCTTTCTCCATACATGTTCATTATTGTGACCTCGATCCTCACTAAGATGATCAAACTTGGAACTGCTCAAGGTCTTATCACTTCCCCCACTGAATGTCAGGAGAACATCATCTAGTTCGCGGACGATACCATCAACCTGGTTTCACCTAAGGATGACACCATCATCAATACCATCAGAATCATTGGTATCTTCTCATACATCTTGGGACTGAAACTTAACCTCCAAAAGTCCTCTATCTTTGGTGTACACACTGATCATCACATCATCAACATATTCAAAACACTCCTTAAATGTAAGCATGAAGAGTTCCCGATCAACTATCTTAGCATACCCATTACCCCATTAAACATTACTCATTCGATATGGGTCCCCATCATAGATGAGATCAACACAAAACTGAACTCATGGACAAATAACTTCCTCAACCTTGCTGGTCACCTCACACTACTAAATAGTGTGATCACTCCCATCACAATACACTACCTCAACTGCATTCCCTTACCAACCAAAACAAAAAATATCATTGACAAAATCAGAAGAAACTTCCTTTGGAATAATCACAATCCTCCACATTCTAAAGGACAACATACCCATCTTGTAAACTGGAACACCATCTCAGCTCCTACTGGATATAGAGGATGGGGTATCATCGACTTAGAAACTCATGCTCTTTGCTTAGTGGTTAAAATTATCAACATCCTAGCAAACAAAAAAAACAAGATATGGAGAAACCTGATCCAACAAAAATATTATAAGAAAACCCCACCATGGCAAAAAACTACTAAAAGCACAGCCTCACCTCTCTAGAAATATATCAACAGACACATCTCCATGATAAAAAATATCATTCATACCCCACCACCCACTCACTGCAACATAAATTTCTGGAAGGATCCTTGGTTCCGTCACAATACCATCAAAAACCTACACCCAAAATGTTATATCCCAAAAAAATTATCAAATATTACTACCGTCAAATCCCTTAACCTCCTCACCAGCAAAAAAACAAATGCACTCAAGCGAATGCTTCTCACATACCTAGATAGTTCAGAAATTAACAACATCATCCATGAGTTGGAATACAACATAACAAACAAGATCTCCTAGATGGGGTGCGGAATACACCCCCAAGGAAGCATACACCTTTCTCACCCACAGAGGCACCACCCCAAATTACTCCCTCATATGGAAAAACAAATGGTCTCAGAAGCACAAATTTTTTTTCTGGCTCCTACAAAACAACAAACTCCTCACCGACCAAAACATCACCAAGAGAGGATTCTCTGCCTAGAAGAATTGGAAACAACAGAACATATTTTCAACCATTGCTATTTCTCTAAACTCATCATCAAAAACTTTTTTGACATAAGATCTGATAATCAAAACTTTCTCTCTATACCTTTTTCTAGAAAACCTCTTCAAAGAGTAGCACATTTCTACCCAGAAGACATCATAATAACCATTTTATGGCACATTTGGATAGAAAGAAATCACTAAAAATTCAATAACTCCAAAAATCTTTTACATATAATCTTCTTAAAGATATTATCAGATCTTTCTATCCAACGTGCTTGCAGGACAGGCGTCGACATCATCAAGGATGACTCCAGCAGAAGGTAGCTCAGAAAACAACACTACAGCAGACGATGTCTTCTACACTTTGGAGGAGATCTTGGAGGAAGAATCGAACTTCTGACAGTATACTTTGGCAGTCCCAGTAGATCTAGTATTTTTTTTCTCTTGATTTTCATCTTTTAGAGGCTTTTTATAGGGGTGCCTCATCACTACAAAAAAAAGATGATTTAGCTACGATTGTTTAAGTTACATTTAATTTATGTGTAGCAAGAGCTATTTTTACTTATAAAATTTAATTGTGTAACTTAAATAATTGTAGCCACTTCAATAAATAAGATGTAGCTACAAATTTTTACTTATTTTAATTATATAAAAAATGTAACGAAAGGCCAGAGGGAAAAAATCCCGCACTCTTTCATATCTCCCCCGTAAATGCCCGTGAAATGGTTTGAGCATATCCAGTCCGGCCGTGCGACCCTGGCACACGAAGCAAGGATTCCCGTTAGCGCTTCCCGATCGCCGACTCCCTCCCCGGACGCCGCTGCTCCGAGCCCAGCCGCCGATCGGAGCCCAGCAGCCAAGCAGCCAAGCACACAGCCGAGCAGCCAAGCAGCCGAGCGCGCAGCCCAGCAGCCGATCGCGTCCATCGCCGACTCCCTGGTACACGAAGCAAGGATTCCCGTTCACGCTTCCCGATCACCGACTCCCTCCCCGGACGCCGCTGTTCCGAGCCCAGCCGCCTATCGGAGCCCAGCAGCCAAGCGCGCAGCCGAGCAGCCGAGTGCCTCCATCGACCCCCCCCACACCCAACAGACGAACTTCACTTTTCGACAGACGGCCGCCTCCCAACCTCCGACCCGACTACGCGAAGCAAGGTTCGTCTTCGACACAGCGGCTCCCCCAATTTCCCGCCTACATTCAGTATAGTTTTCTGCAGTAGGATCGCTCGACAAATGAGTATTAGGGCCCGTTTGGTTTCAAGCAGTTGCAACAGCGTGAGTAGCAACTGCACATGTTTTACAACTCCACGATCAGGTGTCCTACTTTAGTTCTATGTGGCTGTGTGCGTGGTGGTAACCACACCGTGATGTCCTGATTCAAAATCTAACCCCATCCAGGCCATTACTGAACGAAAGGACTGAAAACCAGATGCTTAGTACCAAACAAGTGACGTTGTGTTCAATTTCCTATTTTCGTTTGCATGTCTTACAATTCACGGTGCTAGTTGCAACTACTTAAAACCAAATAAGCCCTTAGCTATTAAAACTTCCTTCTAACTGCCTAATTTGTTTTCATCTGAAAAGGTGGGTGAGGCACAAGCCTCACATGGCCTTTATGTGGCTCTGCCATTGGTAAGAACAACATATCCTTTTACTGCAAACCACCACCACCACCATGCTATATGAAATGAACACCTGATTTGTAAGGGCACTAGTACTTTCTACAAAAGGGAAGCCATAGAGGCGGTTGTCTTCTAAGAAGATTGAAGTTTTAATCAACTGACCATAGAGGCAGTTTCAGTAATTCAAATTGATATGCTGCAATAAATATACATCTATGGAAATTTTATAAGACATATCTTCAAAATCAAGTGCTTATTAGGAAACTTCAAACAATTTAGAAGGGTGGTTTGGGGCTTCTTGATTTTATATCTCACTATGGACACTTAATATTAGCAAGTCTTAATAGTAGGAATCTCAAATCCGTTCATTTACATCAACTATACTAATTAGGGAGCTACTACTTCCCCTGAGACGAGCCTCTCCACTGCAAGGTATCTAAAATATTCAACTTCTTACTATTTATAAAAAGACCCAACTAATCTGAGTAGCATAGCCTATCCACTACGCTTGTTTGGTTTCGATTAGGGGTTGTTTAGTAGGAGGTAGCTGCCTGCAATTCATTACAATTAAATGTCCAATTTTCAGATCAAAATTTTATTTGGTTGGGTGTTGTCGGCTGCAGTTAGGCCCTGTTTGGTACGATGTGCTCCGGTGTAGTTCGAAGAATTTAAGAACGGATCAAACATAATCCTATGTTTCAAACTGCTATATTTCTATTTGGTAGGATGCATAATAAACTCCACGTTTATGCTCCCATTCATTTGGTACGTGAATTAATTCACACACTAACTGGTGGTCTCAGTAAAATATACCACAACAGGTATCTTCGACTGGTGTCGTGTGGTCCGTGGTTGTCATTACAAGAAATAAAAGGTAGCATAGAAGGAAAGCACCGTCAAAATGACAGGAAGGTCACTCTGCACCCGACCGCACCTGAAAGGGGTGCATCACCAACTCACTAATTTTGGGGCAAAAAGTGAAGACGAATGTAACTACAAATCAATGAATTAGACACCAACACAACTACTCAAATAAAAAATACAACTGAAAAATAGCCAATTGAATGTTAAGAACTACAATTACACACTACCAAACTGGCCCTTAATTGAATTCGTTATGCATCCGAACTAGTCATTTTTCTTCACGTTATCGGCAATAGGGCATGGGGGTTCCAGAATGGGGAGTGAGTCCTATGTTTGCATAGAGATTCACATATCATATGAATCCATAGGATTTAGTAAAAATAGAAGTCAACCATTCTTTATTATATTTAGTTAGTTTTCAATAAATGTGGATGTCACACATATTGTAGTACCATTCATTATTTCATTGTCGTGATTTTAAATTCAAAGGAAAAATTCTTATAGATCATTCGCTATCCAAAAATTCTGGTTGAAGATCGCATATGTTAGTCATGCTAATGTTTGATACGCATATGGATGTATAGTTTCTTATAATCCAATGGCCAGTACAGATCCCTTTCCTTTATATTGTCTATGTGGCATGACATTTATAAATTGTGCTAGTATTATTCTTCTTAACAAAGATTCCTTTTGGATTCTTGATTGAGTTTCTCAGCTATTCAAGCTGTTGGAGCTTATGTTTTTTACAATGTTGTTTCATTAGTGGTTCTTTCTCCTCTGGTCAATATGCATATCTGATCCTAATTTTCCCTATTGGGCTGACTTGCTGTTGTAGCATTTTTTTGCAGCAACCATTGATATGTTTTCTCTTCCGCTAAAAAGAAAGTATGAGTATATTGTATACATATTTTCTTGTCTTAGATTGGTAGTACGTTGTTAGGATTGGTTCTTGTGTTTGTTACTGTTGGAAATGTGCACATTGAATTAGTATCAGGAAATTCTCATAAAGTTAGTTGGTTGTTGTTTATAGATGGCTATTGTGAACAATATGAAAGAAGAGTAATTGGATCAAATAGACAAAGTGACTATAAAAGCAGATAGCTAGAGGCAAACTAGAGCAATGAGAGATCACGATAACATGATGATGTACACAATCATGATGATTTAGATCATTATGATGTTGGACATTCTCATGGGAATCAAACTCATGTTAAATGTAGCCATGGACGAGTTATAATTGTTAATCATGACCTTCAATCAGGGAATTCTGTGCACAAAGATGATCTTGAAAAGCCATTACTGAAGCATTCTAATAATGCTAGACACTAAATCTCTAGTTCAAAGAATCCAAAGAAACATTAATGTGGATGGATAGTATGGTTGATGTTCATGAGCTACACATAGGACTCCTCACTGTAACTTTGTTGATTGATTTCTTCCCCTAATCCCTGATGTTTATATGATATCTAGAATTGCTGGAAATTGTAGTGATCTAAGATATTATTCAAGGCTGTATTCGAATGTCATGTTGACCTTGCTTTAGAAATTGTTTAAGTTAGTGAAAGTCCTAAAGTTCATTTTTAGTTGTGTTATGTGTTTTTTGAAGAATGCTGACCAATGAGCTTAGTTTCTACATGCTGATCCCAGCTTAATTATTGATAATAGTCATTTTATTAGTGTGAATGCAGAAAAGTTGAAGGGCATAGACAACTACTGTTCTTATGGTTTATATATTTGCATTGTACTTGCAAAAAATGGTGACTCTGGTCCCTCTTCACCAAAGAGACCATGCTCAAATGACCTAAGGACAAATCTTTGCTAAGGATAATAGAGGAGGTAGAAAAATTTGGAGATAGTACTGGGATGATAGTTGGTGTTTTGAAAACAGTGATTCTGGCTGGTAGTACATTGGCATAAATTCCATAGAGGGAACACGAAACAATATGAAGTGTCAAGAAAAATTTAATTAAGTCGACATTCTTTGCCTTATCTAAATGGTTAATTCTAGTTGAATGAACATGTGTTTAGCTTGCAGCTCGAGATGGTCTATGTGTTGCTCTGTTTTGATTTAGATATGAAATGCAAACAACACCTATTTACAACTTATGATTCAGTCTAATGCTTCTTTTTTGTGCATACCTGGCTGGCTTATGCTACTGGTCCGCAGCTGCTTCTTAGCTATGATATCACTGACTCACTATAGGAGTTGTTTGACAGGTGGTCTACTACTTTGAAGCATTTGTTGAGAGTTTGTCTAGTCTACTATAGGAGTTGATTGACAGGTGGTCTACTACATAATGATCTACATTGTATTGTTATGCTCTCTGTTACATAGTTTCGTTTCCCTGCTCAAATTTTGTTTCTTATTGTGAATTCCTTTTGTTCTGCACCAAGGCTAATGATTCATTCTATATTTTGTTACAGATACTTGGCCTTATCTTGGTTTGGACGTTCTTCTAGTACCATATAAGACAACATCATATTGCATCATTTGTTGTCTTGGTCTTGCTTTGTCAGTAAACAACTCTAGAAGGAGCCGTTTGGCTCTATTTGGGTTTTTTTGGGGGGTGGTACTGCATTGGGCTGCTGATTTGATATTTCCCAACTCGAAGTAGGAATTTGATGTGTTTGTATTTATAGAAAACTATATTATTTTTGTTTGTAGTCCAATATACCAATGTGACATAGATTTAATATTCCAGAAACCATTAGGATTTACTGGATACGATCCAATTTGCCAGGTTTGAGACTTCATGAGCTGATTTTAGATGAACATGTTGTTGTTTCTTAGTTTTCAAACCAGTTCTTGTTTAAAGGAAGATTCCATGCTGATACTGATGTAGATTTCACGTGAAACACAACATTAGGATATCTAGAATGATCCTAATCGATATGTTCCAAGAGTCAAGACTTCAGGAGCTGTTTTAATGACGAATCCACCATTTTTTTGAG
The DNA here is from genome assembly GCA_963693085.1 of Alisma plantago-aquatica. NCBI lineage: Eukaryota > Viridiplantae > Streptophyta > Magnoliopsida > Alismatales > Alismataceae > Alisma > Alisma plantago-aquatica. The sequence goes on from OY856414.1 coordinate 509,614,586, forward strand.
TCTTCAAGTTAATTTGTGCAGAGATGAAGATCCCATGTCAATACTTTTCTTTGAAGTCTTGCATCAAAGTGTCAATGTTCTTTTCATTTCCTCCTGGGTTCCAATAACCCTCTTGATCACAAGACATCAAGATTTTTGAGTATTAGGGTATTGATTTAGTGTAATATACTCAATTACCCTCATTCATATCCATGGCAAATAACACATCTGTAGTTTGCATAGAAATGATACTTGATGTCACAACAGTTTTGACAGTCTAGAATTAGATGAATAGAGTCTCCTAAATGTTCTCATCTAATGTATTTGTCAATGATGACTTTGTTCTGGAACTGCTAGGGAACTGGCAAGGTACATGGATTCAAGATGTGGATGTTAAAACCTCACTTGTGCTTTGTATTTTAAATTATTCACATGTTTTAATGCAAAGTTTTTAGATTGAGCTGAGTCATTGATTTGACAGTTGACATGCTTGTCACAAAGGTTTTGTATTTAGGTAAGGAGACTGTAAGATACACTTGAAAGGCTCTATCCTCATGATGTTATAGAGGGCATGTATAAAATGCCTGCACCTTTTGAAAGGTTTTGCCTTATCAAGCTTCAATATCATCTAGTTTATGTCAAGTTAGGTTCTGTGGCCATGGTGATTGCACTGATCCCAACCTCCTCTCGAAGACAGCCTAAACATGGTGATGAGATAAAGAACTGGGGTTTTTTTTTATGTTCTGGCAATTTGTAGTGCACATTAGATGATAAAAAGCTCAAAGTTATTTTTTTGACGTCATGGATTCTGAAAAGAACAATGGATTTGACTATAATTCGCTATCCTCCTGTCTCTGATTTATACGGGTTATAAGTGTAACATGCTTGCAAAAGTACTGAAAAGAATAAGGGTCACCACTAAAGAAAAGTTATACATCTTTCGATCTATGAAGGATAGATCAAAAGAGTACATGTAGCTATCCTGCATACTCTTGAATACACAATATGTAACTTATTACAGTATTCAAAATGAATCAAAGTGAACATGTGCATGTGCTTTTTTAGAGTTCTTAGTAGCTTCTGGCTGGTCATAAAATGATCTGTAGTCTCTTATTAAAGGAGTTAATATACAACCGTATATATTTCTGATGACGTTAGGTCACTCCTTGTCATCCCTGGTAAGAATCTCTGCTCCATATCAGATGTTGCAAGCATTCCTCGTGATATGAATGAGCAACCCTTTTGCCCCCCTTCCATAATTTTCATAACAGAGCCTCTCATAAGCATTTGATTGAACGATCTAAGCCAATCCTAACATGAAATCTATAGAGGTTTGAGTTTGCCTGTCAAGGGACTTTCTAAAGGTGTCAGAAATGCAATGACCTAAAAAATAATTCCCTCCCCCCACACATAATGAGAACTGTGAAAAGTAATGTTATACTCTGTGCTAAGCATGCCAGCTTACCCTAGAGGACCACCACTTGAAAAGATCAACTTGGTGGCAGTAATGATTTTGTATACATTGTGCTGCTAACCTCTGTCTCTTCCTTGTCAAATGGTCCCTATCAGTCTATCCGCCTAAAAGCTTTGTGCCTGCACCATCTTGATCATGCTCTCAGCTATTAGTTCTAGTTTCTAAGCCAAGAGATGGTTTGTCAGTATTGCTATTAAAAAAAAAACTCACCTATGTACACATCCTGATTTGAAGTGCAATGCAAATGAAATAAATAAGGGTTAACATGTATGGCCACTGCAAGTGATGTCCCCATCTTATCTTGGTGTAGGCCTAAATGATCTTTAAGATTGTACATAATAAAGTAACTTCAATAATGGGCTTCCCTAAAAAAGTGATATTATGGGGAAAAACTAGGGTGATGCATGTTTTCCATTTTATCTGAAAAAAATGACTCCTACCTTCTGTTATGAAATATTGCAATCTTGATCTTGCTAATGTTTCTAGCTTTAACTATTTGTTTCAGTATTATTCAAGCTGAATAAAAGAAAAACAGATGAAAATCTTCAACTCCTCCATGCAATCCTCTTTGGCAAGAAAGGGAAGGTATCCTTCTTTTCATTTTCCAACTCGGAACATTGTCATTTCAATCTCTGCTTGTTAGATATATGGTGTGCATTCCTCTTTCAAAGAAGGTTTCTGATTAATGAATTTCTCTTATCAGGCTCGCATTGTAAACTCTACCTGTTTGCTAGTTCACCTTGTGCGATAATGAAAATGCTTCTAGGTGGTTGGATGCTTTTTACATTTCAATAGCTGATTAATGTTGGTCAAATAGCTTCTCTCTGTTCACTTTGTTTCTATCTGTTGGCTTACTACATTATATCTGCATGCAATCATAGGAGAAACAACGTGCAAAAATCAGAGAAAGGCTTGATAAGTGCGCTGAAGACAAGCTCTTAGATTTCTGTGATCTGCTTGACTTGTCTTCTACAAAATCTACTATGAGAAAGGTTGGCTTTAAACATCTTAATAATGTTTTTGGAAATGGGTTTATTGTTGCTTATTTACTAATCTGTTTCATTTATTATAGGAGGAACTCTCTGTTAAATTGTTTGAGTTTTTGGAATCTCCTTGCGTAACTAGGGATGTTCTTCTTTCGGAAAAGAAGGTTCCTGCACTGCATCATATGTGCCACTTTGTATGTCTCTTGTAGTGGTCCATTTTTTGTATTTAATATATATGTATTTTTTTTCTTATAGAGTAAGAAACAAAGGAGGAGTCGGGCCTCAAGCAAGTCATCAGAAAAGGTACAAAATATATCATTGTTAATGTTCCAAGCTTTGCTGATTTTAGTTTGTTGTTTGATGCTTCATAAGCTGTTTGCTGGTATAAATAATCTGAATGTAGATTTAACATATTTAGTTATGTTTTCTTGTGTATAAAATCTTTTTGTTGTAATCATATGACGATGCTGATAACATAAAATTGATTGTCTAAGTTTGTGTTGTCAATTGTGAATTCTGATTGAACAACGCTTGAATCTTTTCCAGTGTTGCTGCATCAACTGTATTGGTTCTAGTTTTCTTTACAAGACATTGTTCAGGCATGGATCATTGTTGATTGATTAGTTGCCATTCAATGTTTTACTGTCATCATTCAATCATATAGTGGCGCCCTCCATTTAAATAATGATTCTGACTAAAACCACGTGAAGTGCATAAGTGGCTGTGTTTCACATGGTTGCTGTAGTGATATTTGGAATTTGTATAACCAGATTTTACTAGAGTTATATATCTAATTACTATAATTGTTCACTAAGTATTTTGACAGTAAGCAAATTTACCAAGGCTATGGCTATCTGCATTATTACCCAGTGAGGATATACCAACTGTACATTACATATCTAATGTTTGGAGAGTACATTTTTAATGCTTCCTGATACTCTATCTAGGCTTTTTCTTGCACACGTGCATATGCACTAGATATATTCTATCTAGTGCATAAATTCTAGTAGATATATTGTCTGTCCCCCAAGCACTGCCCATGACATCTTGCAATACACACGCGCGACTGCCCTGAAATATATTCTGTTATTTTGTAGGTCATGGCTAGCAAGACCAAAGTGTATATTGTAATGGAATACGTGACCGGTGGTGAACTCTTTGACAAAATTGTAAGGCTTCTATTCCCTCCATAGTTTTCCTTTTGTAATAGTAGTCTCTTATACAATACAATATATTTAACATGATCATCTCTTTTATAATCAATCAGTCCTCATGTGTAAAGCTCAAGGAAGAAGAAGCTAGGAAGTACTTCCAACAACTTATTAACGCAGTCGATTACTGCCACAGTAGGGGTGTCTGTCACAGAGACCTCAAGGTAAAGACGACATATTTTTCTTTTCCCTTCTTCTGATCCCCCTTGTCGAGCGCATTCAAAACGATGGTACTTTCTGCTAAATGCAGCCTGAAAATTTGTTGCTGGATTCCAATGGCCTTTTAAAAGTCACTGACTTTGGATTAAGTGCTCTGCCTCAATAGATTCATGTAAGACCATTATGAGTTTGACTTTTACAGTCTTCAATGCTTTGACTTTTGGTTTTACTTTACTGTCAGTAGTGCTTCGTTTCCTGGCTATATGTTGGTGTCTTTAGTCTCAACTAAAAAAAAGGAAAGGTGGTTTGACTTTTGGATGGATCAAGTGTTATCTTCTTCCTGTAGAAATAAGCATCAACCTTTTGTTGTTTAGAAGGATGTAGTTGAGGACGAGTTGGTTGAACTTCAACTTATAGAATGACTTAAAGGTTGAATCAGATATTGTTGGAGAATATGTTCAGAATTATGTTACAAACGGCAAACATGAACGCGGATTGGAATTTTGTTTAGTCCATTTTCTAAGATATAGTTACCTAGACTTGAGCCAAACATTATGCTATAATAGCGATAATTTACTAAATGCAGATTTACTTCTTTATACTGGGTATATTGCTAATGCCTACGGCAAGTCCAGATTCTAAATGATGATGCATATGCCTGGTGTTGGTAAGACTGCAATTGCTGAAGGGCTTGCTCAGCGTATAGCAACTGGAGATGTTCCTGAAACAATAGAAGGGAAAAAGGTCTTGCCACCAGATATTAACTATTTATTTTTTTTGTTGAATTGCTGACATACTTTTGGAGTCAAGACATATATAAGCTCTTAATTCTGTAATGACATGTTTATTTGTTACTTCTTTGATGCTAGGTGATCACACTTGATATGGGTCTTTTAGTTGCTAGTACAAAGTATCGTGGAGAATTTGAAGAAAGATTGAAGAAATTAATGGAAAAAATCAAACAGAGTGATGAGATTATACTCTTTATTGATGAGGTTCATACTTTGATAGGAGCTGGGGCAGCAGACGATGCAATTGATGCTGCCAACATACTAAAACCTGCACTTGCTAGAGGTGAACTCCAGGTAATCTAAATACATCACACCTCCTTTATTACATAACGTCTTCAGTCGTGACAAATTGCTTTACTGAATTGGTTCTATGCATAATTGTCAATTTTTTTTGGTCAATAGGAAAACGTTTACTTTTTTCATTCTTGGTCTAATGTTTCAAGCAATATCAAGCACAGAAAGAAAAAGCTTCGCATGTTTTTATGGGCGCCTAATATGTAGTATAGGGTATTAGGGTGTTTTTCTCTTTACAAATGTGCTTGAAACATATGCAAGCTCGTTGGCGTACTGAATGCTTATCCCTCTTGCTCGTGTTGGTCTTCTTTTAGTTAGATTTTTTTGCATTTGGATTCCAGAAAGTAAGTTCCAAATGGTATATAGATATGTCAATTGAAGATATCGCCAGAGATTTCAGATGATGAGATCTATTAGGCTTTGATATGTCAATTGAAGATATCGCAGCTGCCAGAAAATCTTTTGCTTCATTCATATGACTTCCAAAATTTGTTGTGGAAGTATTACTGTAATTTATGTTAGTCTTTAGTCTGTACTCCACTAGAATTTCTTGCTCTACGTCTTTCAAGGCTATATCTTTAACCTTTTGTTGATCTACTAGAAAACAATTAAACTGCATTCGATCGCGATAGTAGAACACTCATTAGTTCAGGCCTCATGTGAGTGATTATCTGTACACAGAAACATCCGAAATATTTTCCAAGATTGCAGTTGAATTTTACATAATGATGAGGAGTTACAGACTTTTATAAACTAGACTGGATTATTGTATATGTGCTTCTCGCACATATTATCCTATATTGTTGTTAATGTTCTCAAACACGAGCAATTTCACCTGTGGCCTATATCAATCTGAACAATTATTACAAAGACAACGGCTTTCATTTATAATGATGACATTGATAATAACCTCTAGTTCTTGTATCATTTTTTATTTGTTATATGCTCTAGGAGTTGTCTAGTAAACCATGCTATCTTCAAATTCATAGTTAGCCATCTATGTGTTGCTCTTCACTCGTTACTGGCCTTTCTAAGGCTGTTGATTCATCCTGGCATGTATGTGGGGCATTTTTGTTTTTTCAATTACTTTCACTGATTTGTTCTCTATTTTTCAAGATCACGCTTTCAATTTGAATTGGATTTTCATCCACTGAATCTACACGACATCTGTTTTCTGCAGGTTACACTGCTCAACTAAAATCACTACAATCTACAACCATGGCGAGGTCACTGGTACAATATGCTATTCTCCCAGTGGCAGTGACTAGCGATAGTCGCGGCAAACTGCGTGAGTCCAGGAGAGCTAGGAGTGTTCCCAAGATGATGGTCGTTGTAGGTGCTCAGCCATTAAGGTTGCATAGCTTCTCCGGTCTGCAGTCCTCAAATGCTGTGGACTTCTTGTCAAGGCACACCAAGTACTTTCAGTCCGTGGTTGCTTCTACTGTCTCACTGCCCAGGGGCAGAGGTAGCAGAGGAAGGAATTATGTGGACGAACTAAGGGAGATGAGCCCTCTTTATATTGTGCTTTGTAGTTTGCAGTGGATAGATGTAGTCAGAAGAAGATATTGTATACATGTGTCTTTTTTGCATACATATTGTAAAACAGGGGCCAGGTTAATGTCCTCTCCATGTGTACTCATTTTTCAAATATAAATAAAAGTATCATTGGTGACATTGTAAGCATAACTTGATCTTAAATAACATTCATCTGTTTTCTTATTGAAAACCACTCTATATTGGCAAGCGACTGACTGGATACATGATGTCTCTCACTACATATGTATGTATAGTACATGGTATCTTTCACTACACACTAGCTATAATTACATGTGTAGCAAGTGCTAATTTTTGCTATACATGAACTACAAGTACAAATTGTAACCAATGCCATCTCTCCCTACATATCATAGGTACAAATTGAATTGTAGCCATACATTTGGCTACAATTGAAACTACATGTTTATGTGTATGGACATTTTTACCTACAATTATGGTTACATATGAATTTGTAGCGAGAGGAATAACTAACTACAACTTTAAAAAATGTAGCCTAAACAATTAGCTACACGGGTATTAGCTATATATTATAAATGTAAGGATAAATGTAGCCAAAGCTTTTAGCTACAAATTTTGGGGTTTTCGCTACAAATTTTTTTTGTAGTTAAAGACCATATTTTTCGTAGTGAGCTCCCCCTCGAACTATTTCCATCATAGATTTTATTTCATCCTATCCTTAGCTTCTGTTGTACCAAACAAAAATCTCACAGGTGCTAGCATGCCTATCTGTAAGTTTGTTTTTAGAAATGCATGACCTTTCACTAAAAAAAACACTAAACTTGATAATACATTGCAGCTTTGTTCATGTACATGATGTTGGCAATTTTTTTTGAGAAAAAAACTTTGTTTCACATTCCAAACAGCTACTTCCTATCAAATTCAACTTACTATTTGTTTCATACAGGGATTCATGGTACATGACGACATCACACTGGATACATAGTTAAAAAGTTTACAACTAAAGATATGTCTGATACATGGTCTGGAAACCTATATAGAAAAACAAAACTACTCCAGATTTAAGTATAATTTCTAATATTTATACTTATGTCTATGGGCCAATCAAGCAGTGATCACTCCTCAACAATTAATAGTAGTAGTTGTAATATTCATACAAACTAAACTTCACTATCAAGTGACCATCACAAAATGTGACATCAGTTTGAAAAACTGAGCAAGTGCCATCACTAACATGCTTTGCCTGTAGCAGCTATATTGACTCATGCCCAGCAGCACCTTGATATAACCAATGCAACAGAATGAGATAGCTTCAGCGATTGCTTCTCTGAAATTCTTGTTATCCACAAAAATATTATTGCGGCCACCAAAGACTGCCACCGTCTTGCGACTTGCTACCCCAACACTCTTTTTACCCAACAAAATATTGTTACGGCCACCAAAGACAGTCACCATCTTCCATCTCCCCAGAGCAATTAGGTGTCAACTAGCGTTAAGTAGTGTTGGTTTGTACCAAGGGAAGATGTTGTAATAATTTAATGTGCATGGTTGCATTGCCAAAATATTTTTATACCTCAATTGTTATTTATGTACAAATGAATGAAATAATAATGACAAGTATATAGAATGAGAAATACATATAAAAGATGAGGGAATAATGGTACCAAAAAATGACTTACAAAAATATTATGGATTGCAAAATGCAAACAACATTCTTGACCATGAAATATAGTAGACACCCTTTCATTTGAAACAATTGTATCCCTTTAAATTTAATGCACAAAAAATAGAAATGTGTACATTGTTGATATACATATGTGTCAACTTAATCCACTAAAAGTAGATGATACATATATTGGTTAACATATGAGAGAATATAATACAAACAAACCGAATTGAGCATAACCCTTCTTCATATTCTTAGGCCATATGAATAAGAGCTATATGAGTAAGAGATGGCGTACTTCAAATTCTATATGAACGATATGATGGTACATCCATATATGAAGATAGAGAAATTGTTATCAGTGTTATGATATGTACAACAAATATGAGTGTTGCAGACTATGTTGAATCAGAATAGATAATACATTCTTTTATAAGAGAAATTAACTATGACAGAAAGTTGCTTACCCTTTGAAATGGAGTAGTATCCAGTAATGAAAGGGCTAAAAGATGAATGCAACATGGTACTTTTTGGGCATGTCATATTCCTCCACATGAGATATAACAAAATATTACAAAGGAACTGATTGGAAGGTGATCTTTGCATAAACTATCCATTTGCTTGATATTCAAAATGGCAAAATAGATTTAAGTGCAATGACAAGATAACTTGGACATGAATTCCATGTTCCAAAATAAGCCAGTGACCTCAATTTTCATATAAATCATATACCATGACAAAACTTGGCAACATTATAACCTGGTCAAGAAAAGTAAAATGTCAAATATATTGGTGAAAAATGATTTTTGAAAAGGCAACACATTAATCTCCAAGAAATTTACATTCAATGTTGATGATGACTTACCAGCCATAAGGGCCGAGGGAAGCATGTGGTGAACATAAATCCTATAAAAAAAGATAAATAAGTAATATGCCATAATCTCAAATGATCTATTTAGTTTACATCACTGCAATATATATACCGGGATATTGAATGACTAGTTGAAGTATGGGATTCATGCAAACAAGATGTTTCTTGTCGATTTTCCTAAAAATGAAATTGTATGTAAGAATAAATAGATTCTGGTCAAATATAAATATATATAATAAGTTCTCACATGTCCTAATTGTTCTTTAAGACGATCATTTTTAGCTTCCAACTCCTTAATGTGTGATTGTTGCTTAATATAGGGTGTCATTTTTACACGTTCTAAATGTAATGCCTTCCATCGTTGTCTTGATGCTCCTCCAACATAGCCCCTCTCATAACCACCATGGTGCTTCCCAGACACCTCATCAAGCACACCACTAAAAGCAATATGGTTTTTCGAATGTCGAAGTTGTCATTGTTCACACTTTTTGGCAATTTCCTCCTACAAAAAGAAAATCATATCACATCCCTACAAAAATTTTAGTTAAGAATATCTAACTATGATTGATTTAAACTTACACAATGATTCTTTGTGAATTCATCTACATAATCACCATTTGTGTTTTGACGATATTTAAAATAAGCCTTGAACTTAGTTGATACAGTCCCCTTTTTAGTCTATCATCACATAGAATATTTCAATTTGTTAATTAATAATTAAAAATTAAATTTAAATGTCATAGTTATATCCCATTCAATTACCATCTCATGATAACATCGTGAGTATGACTTGGCTCCTGTTCTATGCATTGGTCGAGGGCCTCCACGGTTAGCCTTGTTTTGTGCAGACTCATCCTACATACATTAGACGAATTCAATAGAAAACATAAATCAACAGTATCACAAATAAAACTTAAATGATAGAAAAATTAGGTGATAAATATTTTTGCAACAACCTGCTTTTTGGGAGACCCCCAATATTCAATAGCTTCTCCCATTCTTCTTCAGTAACTCTAGAATCTAGTGGTGACGTGCACTCTTGATGTGGATTCTTTGGAAACATCTTTTTTCTTTTTAATATGCTACGCCAAGATCTAACCTTCATTTGTATATCTGCGTAACACCAATGGACAACTTCTTCTATATTCGTAATTATCCCTCCATCCAACATGAAAAACTCAAAATCATCCTAATGTTGCGTAAGTTGTGATGATAAATCATATTAACATGAAATAAAAGATATATTTTTTTATATTACTAACCATGAAAGAATCCATTGTGGCCTCAAAACCCTTAACGTGCTCTCCATCCCATTCTTTATGCAATGGGAAATACATTCCTTTCTTTGCATACACCCTAAGAAAATTGATCGGTTTTTTAGCTACTTCCCCGACTGGAGACCTTTGATCATTAAACAAGCACTTATGCATTTTTTCACGTTGAGGTTGCAAAGTGCTTAACTTAGTTTCTCCTCTATAACATCACTTTGAAAGACATGATTTTACATTACCTTAAAAAAAGTACAACAATTTTTTTGATAAATTTAATATTTTTCACATAGTAAAAGACAACAACAAGACTACATATCCATTGAGCGTGTAGTCATTCTTTTGTTTTGTTGTCTTAAGGTGACTCTAGATTGAACATGTTCTTATCTATTTTGTCTACTAGAAGTGATGTCTCCACATTCATTCTCAAGAGTGTAATAAACATTGTGTGTGGATTCAAGAGACAAACCTACTTCATATGACAAATGTAATAAAATGTATCAATCCAAAACTATAATGTGGTCAAGACTATAATAACTAGGACACAAAAATAAATAAAAAATTCAACATTTTATTAAACAATATAAAATAGTTGCAAACCATTTCTCCCTCCAAATCCTTCATCTAAGTTCCTTGAAGAATTCATTGTCATGTTTGTGTTAGAAGCATTTCCTATAGGCTCAATAGAAGGATCTATAAGACAGGGAAACCACACTAGAAAGTAATATATCTAAATCTAACCATATTTTACTTGAAATTTAGAAAAATAATTATCAAGCTGATCTATATATACATCCATGGTCTCTAAAAATGATCCTAGAAAGTTACTCAAGAAATATAAACTTAGTAAAAATTAATTCAGGAGATAAATGACTAGATGGAAATTATGAAAACTACCATATTCTTCATGTGATGTTCTTGACTGATTGGGCAGATCATTTGACACTCTTGGAGGCTCAGTAGAATAACCTATAAGACATAAAATCACACTTAAAATAAGAAATCTAAATCTAACCATATTTTACTAGAAATTTAGAAAACTAATTGTCAACCTGATCTATTTCTACATCCATCATCTAGAGGCCTTGAAGAATTGAATTGTCTATTGTCTGGATATGAACCCAAATAATACTCAAGAAGTATAAACTTAATGAAAAATCAATTAAGAAGCAAAATAAATAGATGGGAACAATGAAAATTACCAAATTCTTCAAATGATGGTGGCTGATTAGGCAGATCATTTGATAATCTTGGAGGCTCAATAGTCTGACCTATAAGACAGAGAAACCATAGTTAAAATGTACCCAAATAATACTCAAGAAGTATAAACTTAATGAAAAAATAATTCAGAAGCCAAATAATTGATTGGATACAATGAAAATTACCATTTTTTTCATGCGATGATCTTGACTGATTGGGTGTATCATTTGAAAATCTTGGACCTTCAAATGTATAAAGAAAGTTTTCTAATAGTTTTAAATCCATTACACCTTGAGATGATAGGTCTAACTCTTTTTGTAAAACTTGGACAAGACCTACAACAATGCGATGTCTTGATAAATCTATTGGTTGAGAAGTGGTAGGTTCTCTCGGAGGGAGGCTCATATTTTCACCAGAAAGAGAATAAATTGTTAGTTGCCATGTATTTCAAATGAAAATAAATTCATTAGTTCATATAAAATATCATATAATAAGCTAAATAAGCTAAACAAAAGTATCAACCTAATGTGTTGGGACTATTCTAAAAAACATGATACATTGTATGACTCATTGAAGTGCCTAATGACCTACCTCCAAGTGGAGGGCTTCTCATGTTCTCATCAACAAGGAAAGAATTTCTAGATTTCCCTTGATCAAAAATAAAACCAAAGACGCATAAGTATATATGAATTATACTTCAATAATGTTTATAAATTGAGAAGCAATATATTTTAACACAGTGGAATGGATAATATGTGCAATGTTCAAGTGCCTACTCAAGTTGTTGTGACCATTTTCTTGCACATGACGAATTGAAGAACTTAGTTTGGTGTTATATGGGCTTTGACCAAGTGGAGTGTTGCTCCTATTTTCATCAAAAGGAGGAACTTTTCTGCATTCCTCTGGATTCCAAATCAAATAAACAAGATTATAATATTGTTGAGTTCTAGCTAGTTGATGTCTAACTTGAGAGAAAATGTATGTTAATATAATTTAAGTACAAGTACCAACCTAAGGGTTCATCCACAAGATATATTAGAGCAGTAAATGAAGTGTTTATGGGCCCTTGATCACTTAAAGGATTGCTCATGATTTCATCAACAAGAAGGTGAGATCTAGATTTCTCTATAACAATTCTATACTCCAATAGTGGGTTTGGTATGAAATCATCAAAGGATGCAACTTCCCTCATTCTCTCAATAATTTTTTTTATCTCAGATGTCACATGTATACATTCCTTTTGCATCATAGCTTTAGGCTTTTTCTTCAAAATACCCTTGATTCCTATGATCAAGAATGTAAAAATAATTTCTGACATCAATTCATTATTACAAGAAACAAAACTAATATCCACATTTCTTACTGGGAAGTTTACTCAACGTTGCATCCAAACTAATAGACGGGTTTGATTCACAACCTTTAACTAAAACAAACCATCAGTTGTTTTATATCAATCTAATTTATCTTTGCAAATATATACTAGAAATGATTTACATAGAGTAAACTTATAAACTCACCATATGAGGTGCCCCTTTCATTTTCACATGTATGATTACAATCATCTAGATGAGCTACATAGTCATCTTGTAGAATCTCCTGAAGTGGTCTTGTTCTCCCAAAATGAGACATGATACTAGATATGAATAAGGAATTAGACTACCGATAACCTTAATAGAAACAAAATATAAAAAGGAATAATGCATTACTTTATATGTTTTTCCTTTTTAATCGATTTCTTGAGTTATCGATTATTGAGGTATCTACCAATACATCATTTGTCACATCTGATCTAGTCCAAAATTTGTTATCACACATTTCTTCAGTTTGACCAATGAAATTGGCACGATCAATATAATTAAAGATAATGTCATCATTTACATTAGTAGAATTGTAATTTGGAATACCATATGTATTCCTAGGCCTCCAGTGACAACCAACACTCCATTCTGAAAATTTAGGATCAACTGAGTAATAAACCTATTGTGCCAAAGATGGAAAGATGAAAGGTTCATCTACATAGCTTCTTTGCATCATATCAATCATAGAGAAATTGAATTCATCTTTGTGGCATACATATTTTATGTCATTCCAAATACATTTTAAAAAGATGCAACATGATCCTTTTTGAATATGTGATCTCTATGATGTCTATTAATGAGCCATAAAATATGCTTCCATCGGACCCCATAGTTGCTACACCACTATTTGGGTAACTCTCATGCTTTCTCTGGATTTAACCTCAAATTTGTAGCCATTAATATGCTTTATATGAAGCAATCCTAGCTTTAGGGCCATGAGCCAAGTTTTTTAGATCTTCTGATATATTTGGGGAATCCTCTATTTCCCAGATCTGAAGTAAAAGAATGCAGCTTAAAAAATATAAGGCATTAGTTCTAAAAAGTATTCATATACTTACATGTTGTTTAAACCAATTTATAAAATTCTTATGTTGTTCTTTTTGAACTTGGGATTCACTCTAATGTGGATGTTCACTTTGGACCAACCTTTTATGCATCCTACACACAAGGAATTAAGCATAACACTACTATAAATTTATAACTATGTCATAATAATATGTGAAGGTAAACAATTACCTCAAATAAGGTTGTACTTCATCTGTATTGAATAGGACAAAGCGATGTGCTTGGAATAATTCATCTTCAGTTATAGAACACTCAATTTTAGCTCCAATGGGTCCCTCTGAATACTTTTTTGACCTATCTAACTTTGAATTGTCCAAGTTATTGTATCAAGAAAAAAAAGTGACTGCTTCTTCTAAAAGATAAGCCTCATAAATGGAACCCTCAGGTCTATTTTTATTACGTATATAACTTTTGAGTCTATATAAATATCTTTCAGCTGGATACATCCGTCTAAAATGTACAGGACCAACAACTTTTGCTTTAGTGGCCAAATGGACAGCCAAATGCACCATGACATCAAAGAAAGCTAGAGGAAATATTCTTTGTAGTTTGCATAGAGCTATAGAAATTTGTTTCTCTAAGAGCTCCATTCTTTCAACAGTAATTGTTTTGCAACAAAGTTCCTTGAAAAATGAGGACAACTCACTAATTACCATTGCAATACGTTTAGAGATTGTGGTCCTTAAAGAAAAGATCAAAAGTTGTTGCATCATAACATGATGATCATGACTTTTCTGTACTCTAATCTTCTTATCTGATAGTTTTTACTTTTCCAAAAATATTTGAGGAGAAACCATTAGGAAAATTTAAAATTTTCAAGACCTTAAGAAAAGTCTCTTTTTCATCATATGTCATGTTGTATGATGCACATGGGAGAATCGACGTTTTAGTTCTTTTTGAATTAATCTTAGGCCATAATGATGGTCGTTGTTCAAGTGCCTCCAAATCAAGTTGCGCATTGATGTCTCTAACCTTTCCATCTTTTTCTAACAACCAATTTAAGATATTTTCACAAATATTTTATTCAATATGCATGACATCTAAATTATATCGTATCAATAATGTTTTCCAATAAGATAGCTCAAAGAATATACTCCTCTTTTTCCAGCCAGTTTTAGCAAAATTAATACTATTGTAATACTTTAAAAGGTTTTCTACCTGTTCTCCAAATAATGGTTTAGGGGCAGCATCAAACTCAGTATCACAATTAAAATTCTTAGTGTCTTTGTGCCATGAATGATCAATAGGAAGAACGTGTTGATGCCTCAAGTATACAACCTTCTTACTAGCAGGAAGGTAACAAGATCCACTATAAGAATGACATATTGGACATGCCTTGTGGCCTTTTGTACTCCACCCAGATAACAACGCATAGGTCGGAAAATCACTAATAGTCCATAATAAAGCTGCACGCATGGTAAAATTATTCCCAATAGAAGAGTCATATGTGTCTACCCCATCATCCCACAAGATCTTTAGCTCATCAATCAATGGTCGAAGATATATATCGATATCTCATGGTGTTTTCGGCCCATCAATTAGAAGTGTTAACATAAAATAAGACTGGTCTAAAACAAACCAAGGGGGCAAGATGTATACCATCATAATCACAGGCCATATTGATCGATTACTACCCTTAGTCGTATGAAAAGAATTGAATCCATCGGACGACAACCCCAATCAGTCATTACGTGGTTCATTATTAAACATAGAGTGTTTTTCATCAAAAGATTTCCAAGCTTCAGAGTCTCTAGGATGACTCATTTCTCCTGCTTCACTAGGTGGAGTTTCTTTGTGTCATGTCATAAGATTAGCTGTATTTTTGCAAATAAAAAGCCTTGTCAATCTTGGAATTAGAGGGAAGTGACGAAGAATCTTTATTGGTACTTTCTTTTTCTTTTTAATAGAATATATCCATCTATATTTTACATTTTGGACACTCATTCAAACTTTCATTTTCCCCATAATACAACAAACAATCATTCGGACAAGCATGAATCTTATTACATGACATTCCTATGTTGCTCATAACTTTTTTGCACTCATACCAGTTCTTAGGAAGTGTGTTATTTGGAGGAAGTATTTTTTGAGCAAACTCCAAGACATCTGTAGCGCCTTTCTTACTCCACTTGTTGCCACATTTCATTTTCCATAAGTGGAGTATAACATCAAACTTAGAGAGTGGACAATTGGGATACAAAGGTGTCTTAGCATCTTGCATTAGTTCTTTAAAATTTTTAATTCCAAAATCATTAAAAGCTTTGTTGTTATTGGAATCATTAACTTGTTCAACTTCCTCACAATTATCCATCATGTCATTTAGCATATTTAATGCCTCACTATTGAGTGTGTTTACCAATTTAGGTTCACTGCCATTTTTTCCATGATATTTTCATGTTGTATATCGTTCAAGAAAGCCATTACAAAGAATATGATATCGAATGACCTCTACATGTTGATATATAATATTCTCACAACTTTTGCACAGACAAAGTTTTTTAGAATCAGTACTATCATTGAATGCAAAGTTTAGGAAGAACTGCACAACTTCACGAAAGTATATATTATGGAGCCCATCAAACTTTGATTTGCACATATACATCCAGTTCTTATCTTGAATATATTTGCTCACCATCTTTGAACTACCTTCAGACTAGCACATAATAAGATTAAATAATACTCAGTTGTGAGAAATGAAATTCTTATTCATTGGTTCAAATTCCAAGTTTTTTCTTGGAAATTGATATCCATGTGGTTGGTTTGTTTAAATATGTACAATATCTCCAAATATTAGTATGTTGTATTAAAAAATATATTATCAATAAATCCTTTGAATAAGGTAAAATGTAGTACGTCTCAACTAAAATTTAGATAACATGATTGAACATTAAAATTTTCCTACTATTTGGTACACCATTATAAATTTATATATGCAACTTGTCGACAAAAAATTATTGATCCATAACCCCATTGCAATGAAGAACATCCTAGTTTAAAAAATTGTGATTTGTATTTGCAAATGAGAACAAACATATAAGAATTTTTCTACTTTTACTAAGACGTCATTTGAAATGGATCAGTAATATATTAGCACAATAAACAAGATAACAATATAATGTGACCTCTACTACTTATATTTTCCTGGTCAAAATTAGTATTTTAATAATAACAATTATTTACATGTGTGCATATTTGTGAGATATTAGAGCAAAGTTATACAGAGATAATATACTAGACAGTCATAAATTACCATTCTTTTGATTAATAGACACTTCTATGGTCCATGATTTGCATGTACAATTATTTTTTATGTATATATTTGATTTAGAAATGAGGAACCACATATTTAAAATTTTAGTTTCCATCATTTATTTTTATGTTCCACTTTTGGGGAAGTCAGAGGGTTTCTATTCATCTCGCCCCTCTCATGCAAGACAAATCATCAAGAACAATACAATCATTCGAATTAATAACAGAAGTAAATCTGGTAGTACTACTACCATTACATGCATCTGAGTTGATTACATCAACTAGGACAGACGGAGGGTTTCTATAGAAATAAAAGCCCCCAGGGTTTTTGAGGTAAAATTTAGCTAACTGGTCTGCTGCATGATTACCCTCTCTTCCAATGTGTGAGCACGACCAATCAGGTTTCCAGATCTCTTTGACAGCTGCTATCCATCTAGCCAACATAGGGTTTTCTGATGTATTATTCCTCAACGCCTTGACAATGTTCTTGGAATCCGACTCAATGCAAAGCCTGATACCCTGAAAAGACAAACCTGCCACTTCCGAAGCAAGGGCAATGGCTTGAACCTCTGCCTCTAGAGCACTCCTGGCCATGACTTTCTTGCCCAGCCTCCACGCCAATTTCCATTACTATTGCGACATACAACAGCAAGAGACGATTGAAAGGTATGTGCATTGAAGGTTGCATCCGTATTTAGTTTCAGAGAATTCTGCATTGGCTTCCTCCATGTCACTCCAGTAGAATTCGATTGCACAAGTGTATAAGCAGGTGCCCAAGCTTGGAGATGGATGGACGCATCCTTCTTGATGATCGCTTTGACGTGGTTAACGGTCTTCCTCTCGTTTTCAAATACCAGCGAATTCTGATTGCTCCAGATCTGCCAGCAACCCCCTGCAAAGAGAACATCATGAGGCCTTGTAGCTGATAAGTTATTAGCAATCCAGTTCCAGATGCCCATTTCCCCGAAGAAACTGCTCCAACTTCCAGTGTCTACGACCTCTTTCCAGATCTGAGAAGCATGTATACTATCCCTGAGAGCATGTAGAGTGGTTTCGTCCTCGCATCCATAGAGGGGGCAAGTTTTATCAGGTGACTTGTTTCTCGCAACCCTTCTGCAATTGGTTAAAATGACTTCGTGACCAACCAGCCACATGAAATATCTCAACTTCATTGCAATCTTTGCCTTCCAAATCACATTCCACTTACCATTGGGCATGATGCCTTTACCTTTTCTCATAATCCCATAGGCACTACAGGTAGTGAAATGGCCTGAGTCAGTATGACACCAGGCCCGAATATCAGCCATGTCAGTGTTCAAAGGTAAGGTGGTACTGGTCACCTTCTTCACAATGTTCGGCGGTAACCATTCCTCCAGGAATTTCTTATCCCAAGTGTTTTCGAAATTGATGAGACTTGCGACTTTAAGGTCCTCTAGCTTTTTATGTTCCACTTTGACAAAGGAAAAAATATAGCTCCTAAATTTCTAACTCCAATAAACTTTTCCTTAGCCGGCTTGAAACTACAAAAAGGAAATTGAAAACGGAACAACTAAAGTTGTCTTTGACTAATGATGAAAAATAAGATGTTGTGGATGAACATTTGTTATCAAGACAGCCTCATTTTTTATATTTCTCTTAAAACAATATGTCAATAGCCTCCTTTGTTATATCTCTTTTAAAATGACATGCGTACAAGAAATACAGTACGGAAATAAATTTAGAAAAGTGCCAAACTTCTTATCATGAGACTTTTTTTTCATATTTTTTCACAAAAGTTTGGAAGCTAGATTATATATTTTTTCAAAAGTTACAAAAATTTTGTATTGTAATATTCAAGAAATCATTCATATTTGTCCTAATTTTTTACCTAGATTAAAAAAACAACTAGAGTCAAAAGTCCATACGAACCTTGATAAGAGAAAAGGAACTTTGGAAAAGCTTAAAATAGCATTGAAATGGACAAACCTATTCGATGAACACTTCAATCTTCCGGGCTTCAGCCACCAATGGAACTTCTTCCGATTTTAAAAGAGTCTTGTTGCACGAAGATATCCTCTGGTCTATAAAGCGCACGTCTAAACCTTGGATTGTGTGAGAGTGATCAGACTGCCTACGTAACAAATGTGCCAGAGATTGGAAGCAATAAGGCTTGATTCTTCTCTGTAGAATCCACAGATGATCTGCTTGATTCTTCTCTGTAGAATCCACAGATAATCTGCTTCCCCTGATTGGGACCATGGTACAGAGTCAGATGGTAGACTTAGGGGAGTTTATAATGACAATGTACAGTATAGATTAGAAAGGAATGAAAGAGGGAGACCATGCGTGCACCTGGAGATGGTAGTTGTTAAGAAAAAACCAGAGGCAACGGCCGGCAACGCAATCGGATTTCGAGAAAATGAGTGGAGCACTGGATTGCTCGGAAGGCGTTGTAGAAAGGCCTCTGTTGCTCGGACAGGGTCTCGCTATGACGCCAGCGTGATTGCTCAGAGGTGAACAAGGGTTACTTTGTGGTGCTCGTCATATATACGAGCCGAAAAATCGAAGAGGTCTGTCGTCTCCCTCAGCTGCCTCTCTCACCCAACTTCCTCAAGCTATTGCGGTTGAGTAGGCAGAAGCGCCTAGACAGCAGCACGACAGAGGAAGGGAAATGCAAAAGGGGAAAAGGACAAGCGGAACTGTTTGGCAGAAATGTAAAAGGGAAAAGGGCAAGGAAAATGTAAAAGGGGAAAACGGCAGCGCGAGGGAGTAGTTGAATCGTCAAGTATATTGACTGTTATATTTTAATATTATAAAAGAATGTTGAATATGGTGCCATCTGGAAAACTAATTTGGTGGTAATGAAGGGCGGGAGAAATACTACAGTAACTATGGCCTGAATCAACGGACCTCAACCTGTACTTATACACCAGTGTAAAAATTGCAATTATCCAACCGTGGATTCAAAACACCTTTTCTACTACAGAACCCTCGAGGGTAGGAGGAAGAAGACGACGTAAGAAGAAAGGGAGGGGGTATCCCATGAGAGGGATGGGAATCTACACTTATATATATGTATATATATTGCTCATGGAGCCCTTCCCACTGGTCATGCCTCTTTCAAATTGGTTTACATAAAGGCTTGCCGAGTTCCTCTTTCTTTTTTCTTATCCTATTACCAAAGTTAATTTGTTGGTTACTATGGGAGAGGGTCTTACCATGTTGCCCACGAGACACCACTAAACAAACTCCCCATCTTTCTCTTTCGATCTCGTGGTTATGACAACACACATGGAAATGTGTGTATGGTTAAAAGGAAGATATTTAACAGATTTCCAATATGGTGACCCATGCATGTCCTTTAAGTATATCTATACCTATATTGCCAATCTTTACTTGATTGACACACAAAGAACCATAAACTAAAACATATAAAAACATCGCACTTTAATGGTTAGTTTGGCCATGAATTCTAGATTTGATATATTCCTCCAAATTAATTATCCTCATTTCAAAAAGAAAACCCTTAATACTTTTCCAAGTTACATTTAGTAATTGGGATTTATTGGGATGTATTTTATATACAAACTTGTTCTTTTATACATCTCATTAAAGCAATTACCATTGCTTCATGAATCATCCTTTTCCTCTCAATCTCTAGAATTCTCTTTTTCATTATTATTTCCTAGTATACAAAAAGTTAGATCAAAATATCCTTGTTGATGCCTCAACCACTGTGTTGCCAATCTTGTCTACATAATTATCCTTTAATTATCTAAAAAATCATGTATCTTATTTTCTTTTAGAAACTTGGATATTATCTTATATTTCAATTTTATAATAAATAGCAAAGTCTCTTATTTCCTTAACTTGCGTCACACGAATCTATTTGCATAGGAAATAGTCTTATGGGCCTTTATATGGGCCATGGATCACACCCATGCCACAAAGGTGACTTTATTAATAATTCCATTGAAGAACTTACTTATTTCATGCCTTTATTTATATAGCTCAATTTTATCAAAATTAAGGGTATTACAATGGTTGTGAAGATGGGGAATAGAGTTAAGTGATGGAGACACACGAGGTGGAACACCCTCCAACTCCGTCAGTGGTAGTCATGCAATGCGACATGTAAAAGAATGTGGATGCATGAGGAATAATGGGACGGGGTTCCCTTTGTTTTCGACCCACCTTCTCTTGGACTGAGGTCGCATGGTTATTGGGTCAGAGGATAGAGTTAGCCCAATGAAGGCCCAAAACCACAAAATTGGAAAAATTCTTGACTATATTCCTAATGTTTTGTATCTTTCTAAAATGATAGAAATTACAAATATTATCTAATGTAAGTGATGTTATATATCAAAATGATCAGGAGAATGAGAGGGACATCATTTACATGGTTTCCTAAGTCAGATCATTCCATAATCTAAAAATTATCTTGGAACATCATCCTTAATGGATGATTAATTTGATGAACTCTAAAGGTAATGATTGATGCAGACGAAAATCTTAAGAATTCATTATTATTATATCCCAACTAATAAAAATATTTTACATAAAAATATTTTTTTGCTTGAATAAGATCAACAATAAGTGACCATTTTAATTTTGAAAATAAATTAATTTTTAGCATATATTACTCATTCACGCCTTTAATTTATGTTTAAAATGACATTTGCACTCCTAGAGTAATAAAGTATCTTGACTATCATAATATCTGAATGTACTAATTTATTTAGATGATACAATGTATGATATGCCCTCTCCTCAATTTGCTGGTTAAAACATTTATGGATAATTACTAACATAAAAATAAATTATTTATACTATTTTAATAAATCCTGAAATTTATTTTTTAATGCTAAAATACTTTACAACTCCTTCAATACAATTAACTTGAGTAATACACCTTGAATATGGGTTTTGGTATCTAATTAGAGAGTGGATAGACTGTTATACTCTTTTAAAGTCATAAAATGTCTAATAAAGTCATGCATTAATTAAAGGCCTAAATTGTTCCAAATAATAAGCTAATAATTTTCTTGAATACTCCTCAGTCTAATCTACCATTCTCTAAGTTTTGGTCTCAATTGGAAATTATTTACCCTCTCATTTAATTTATTGAATTCATAAGACTTTAACATAATAATATATTCGATATTTCAAGTAAATCTATGCTCTGGTTGTAATTTTCCTATAATGAAACTCCTCTTCCCAAAGGTGCATGTCTTCCTCCTCCTATAAATGAATGCCCAAAGTCTGTAAATCAAGAAATACTTTAAGTATAGTAAACAACATCTTATATGAGATATAGTTTCCTAATTTAGATAATCTTGAATAATAAGAACAATTTCCTTAATGTTTGAATTATACAACTATGACTGAATCATAATGTTTTAATTCATACATTGATGTTTGGAGTAATTTTTGTAAACTATATATATTCTTCATCCTAGATTTGTATCCATGCCTATTCTTACTATGTTAAACTAGAAATTTACTGAAACAATGTGGGACACATTTGTTTGTGGATACCTAAAAGAAGAAGAAAAGCCTCCATGCAATCAAATTTAATTAGAAATTTAATAGTTCAAAATATATCTTTACCACGACATGACATATCTATTATTCTCCAAACGATCTTCGCTTCAACGTCCAAATGGTTTGGGTATCCTAACGGTCTTGATCGTTGCCTCGCGTGGTCTTCACGATCTCTATTCCAACCGGTCTTGCATTCATGCGGTCCTTGCACGCCAACCAATCTTCATTGATCGATCTTGCCTCGTGGTCTCTCGCCAATCGGTCCTGTTGTCCAACCGGTCCCGCTGCCTGCTGTCCAACCGGTCATGTGGATCGATGAGTTCCAATCGGTCTTGAGGACCGTTTGGGTAGGTAGCAGGTGTGGGTGGTGCGACGGCCATGGATGACGAGGAGGCGCTGGGTGCAGGTAGGTAGGAGATGAGGGCGGTGGGCACAGTGGAGGAAGGCAGCGCAGAGGTGATTGCGGTTGCAGTTGAGTGGGTAGTGGCGGCATGCTCACGATCTGGTGGAGTATGGAGGCGTGGGAAGCAGATTGGATAGATTTCTAGGGTTTACAGAGGTGGTAGAAGGAAAAAGAAGATGGAGGTAGAGGAAGCAGGGCTCTGGTGTGTTGGTGGCAATGGCAACCGGTCCTGGTTCAACGGCTGCCATACGGTCTTGAGAAAGGTCTGTTACACGGTCTTGAGACTGTGAGGCTTCACACAGTCTTGAGACCGTGTGGCCTCACACAGTCTTGAGACTGTATGAAAGGGGAAAATCATAAGGGCAGAACTATAGGAGGGGGACCGAGTGGGGAGGTGAATAAGGGGCATTGATCTGGGATCGTGTGGTGAGGGGAAAGCCCAAGATCGAATGAGGTGAAACCGAATGGATCAAGATCGATTGATAAAGACCGTTTGGTCAGGACCGTTTGGTCAAGACCGTGGCTGAGAGGATCTTGAGTGAAGGTGAGTTCTAGTTGATGGTTGAACCTCACCTTGACCAGCATGATCGGCATGAAATTCATATAAAACTAGTTAATAACTTGATAATCTGATCAACTAAGCAAAATTACACATTGTAAGATTTAAGGAGATGAAATCGAATGTATTTAGTCAAATTGGACCCGCAAGCGGATGGGTCTTATCGCAATATAGTTAAGGATCGAATCCCAAGGGACAACGTCTTTAAGAATCGTTGCTAGTCTAGTCCAGTTCAAGTAAGGCTAATATTTAGAACAAAGATTGAGTTGGGTTTAATTAAACTAAGAGCAGGAAAGTATAGAGCATAATTAAGTTGATCTAGATTAATGATATGGAATCACTGGGATGGTATCTGGTTTCACCACCACTGCACATGCAAACACATCCAATCTCAAAACATCCAGGCAAGATATAACTATCCAAATAGAACTGTTGTGAACCCTCCCTGAGGGATGTTTAGGTTCGCGTAAGCATCACCTTAGGCATCAGATGTCTTGTCGCCATCCGGATAATGCACTTACGGTTCTGAAGATACAAATTTCCAACTAAAGTCGTGGCCCTCCCTGAGGGATGTTTAGTCACACAGAAGTGTCACCGTAGGCTAGATGGCTCATCCCCTCACGGATCATACACTTACGACCTCAAGGAATCCCTTTCTATTTCTAGTTAGGGAGTCAACCGTGCTAAACGACTAGCAAGAAGGTGATTAATCTACAAGCAAACATCGATGATTAACGACGACGATACAGATATCCAACTGAAGCTGTGGCCCTACCTGAGGGATGTTTAAGCCACAAAAGCATCATCGTAGTCTAGATGGCTCATCCCCTCACGGATCATACACTTACGACCTCAAGGAATCCCATTTTATTTCTAGTTTTGGAGTCAACATCGTTAATCGACATTCTACCCTACATATAGAAATTCTCGCAACATAGGGAAGAACAAGATAAAAGCAAGCATGTAATCAATCCACAAACATTAACGATTAACAACGAAATGAAAATTTAAAATCATTTCCATGGAATGTTAAAGAAGAGAACATGCTTGCATGGGCAGAGGGGCTAGTCCCCACACCCCAGCAAAAAGGAACTACTCGCTCATGATACGAGAAACAAGAAGAATAAGAGAGAGGGAAGGTTCCGCCATGAACATGATGCAGAAGGTAGTCGCAGCTCGGTGAAGATGATGCGGTCTTCTACGTCGTGTCGGAGTAGATCTGGACAAAGAGGAAGAACCACCAAGGCAGACAGGGCAAATCTTCTTCTCCACCTTCTTTCTCGTCTTGACCTCCTTGCTCATAGCAGGAGCAGTAGGTGAAGTGGCAATTTCGTGGATGATCGGGATCGAACCTGCGTTCAGGAAGCCTATCGGCATCCTCCGTTCCCTTCCACTTCAAATGAGAACCCTGCTGGTCCTATTTATAGGCTTGGGTCGGTTCTTCACGTTTTTGCTATGAACTCTTTACACGATTTTGAGTTTAAATAGTTTGGATTTAAATGCCTCCAACCGATCTTGCTTTAACGGTTTGGGAATTCTTGTCCAAACGGCCTTGATTAGTATCCTCCAACCGGTCATGGCTTCTCTTGCTCTAACGGTATGTGCCTACCGGTTTGGATCTCTGTCCAAATGGTCTTGCAAGATCGTTCTCTCACTGCTCTAGCAGTCCAAGGTCCAAATGGTCTTCGATGTTCGTTCACACACTCTCAGTCTCACAAATCAATGTGGCTCCAAAGGGTCTTCGCTTCAGCGTCCAAATGGTCTGGGTATCCTAACGGTCTTGATCGCTGCCTCGCGTGGTCTTCATGATCTCTATTCCAACCGGTCTAGCGTTCATGCAAGTCATTGCGCGCCAACCGATCTTCACTAATCGATCTTGCCTCATGGTCTCTCGCCAATCAGTCATGTTGTCCAACCGGTCCTGCGGATCGGTGAGTTCCAATTGGTCTTGAGGACTGTTTGGGCAGGTAGCAGGTGCGGGTGGTGCGTTTCCCATGGATGACGAGGAGGCGCTGGGTGCAGGCAGGTAGGAGACGAGGGTGGCGGGCGCAGTGGAGGAAGGCAACACGGAGGTGATCGATGTTGTAGTTGAGTGGGCAGCGGCGGCATGCTCACGATCTGGTGGATTATGGAGGTGTGGGAAGCAGATTGGATGGATGTCTAGGGTTTGCAGAGGTGGTGGAAGGAAGAAGAAGATGGAGGTGGAGGAAGTAGGGCTCCAGTGCGTTGGTGGTAATGGCAACCGGTCCTGGTTTCTACGGATGCCATACTGTCTTGAGAAATGTCTGTTACACGGTCTTGAGAGTGTGAGGCTTCACACGGTCTTGAGACCGTATGAAAGGGGAAAACCATAAGGGAAGAACGATAGGAGGGGGACCGAGTGGGGAGGTGAATGAGGGGCGTTGATCTGGGATCGTGTGGTGAGGGGAAAGCCCAAGATCGAATGAGGTGAAACCGAAAGGATCAAGATCGATTGGCCAAGACCGTTTGGTCAGGACCGTTTGGTCAGGACCGTTTGGTCAAGACCGTGGCTGAGAGGATCTTGAGTGAAGGTGAGTTCCAGTTGATGGTTGAACCTCACCTTGACCTGCATGATCTGCATGAAATTCATATAAAACTAGTTAATAACTTGATAATCTAATCAACCAAGCAAAATTGCACATTGTAAGATTTAAGGAGATGAAATCGAGTGTATGTAGTCGAATTGGGCCCAAAATGGCGACTGAAAACCGTGATGAATTTGGATTCATCAGAATACCCCGAACTTAAACGTTGCTCATCCTCGAGTAACACAAAATCTAAAACAGTTGCCAAATGAATACTTTCAGATCATCTGATTGCTTCCTCTTCACATCACAATTGTTTCCTTTCTGTTGAGTATAACTAAGCATCTCAACTTCCTGTGATCATTGAACACATCTTACCCCATCTTCGTTCCCGAGTTTGTTTACCAACAACACTTCTTCCTCACCTTTTCCAACAACAAGCATTTCTAAGAGTTTTGTAAGAGTCCAGAGATACACGCAGAACAACAAGTGTACACCTGATCTGACACTGGTGTATTTCATGATAGTGGAGGCATTCATTGTGCCTTTAGGTAGAAAAGGGAGTGAGTGGTGGTATGGAAGGAAGAAATAAATCTCTCCTCTATTCGACTTGAGATTTTTATTTTATGATTGCAATTTCATTGATTGCATTTTTTTGTGTGAATCTCTCCTCTATTCGACTCGAGATTGCATTTTCTTTTTGTGTGCACATTGGCATCTTTTCTTGGTGGTACGAGCGAGGGGTATGGAAGAAGAGGATATAGAGGGAGGTGGTGCGCCACCCCGAACTTAGGGTTTGGCACTATTTTGGCTATTTTTGTTTCTTTTTGATGGAAGGAGGGGTATGAAGATGATAGAATAAGTGTAGAAGAGAGTTCAGATCAGAATGTAACTTGATTTACAATTCAGTGCACTGGGTGATTCTCTTTATCATACTCTGCTCAAATAGTGACTTGATGAGGATCTGGTGGAGATTCCATGTTATTGTTAAACTTATTAGTTAGGAAGCACGACATGTTTGATCTCTATCAGTTCGACAGACACTTGCCATTTTTGCAGAAGGATCATGATGTTAGGATTCATAAGCTTCACACGATGATTTCAGTCAAAAGGCTAGTTTCAAAAAGTGGTGCTCTTGAAGATTTGCTTCGAATAAGGAGGGTGTAATGATTCAAAATGCATAGAAAGAGAAACAAAAAGTGTCAAAACTTCATCCAGTATATGTTCAATTTCCTTGAAAACTTCAAAATTTTTGAAAATTTTGATAATAAATGTGACAGTGAAATCTTAAGTATGAAAAAGATGTGTGTAGATGGGAAGTGAAGTATGTACCACCCACCCTCCACCCCAAACTTATAAATTTTCTCATCCCAAGAAAACTCTAAATCCGAGATGGAGGGGAAAATTCATGCTGGTTGGACCATCAGACGAGGTTGCGTTCCAATCAGCGTGTATCCTCCATCTGAAAATCTCAAAAATGAACACTAGTTAAAACTGAAGATAGCATCTTGCGATGCGATTTTTATTTAGTGCAAAAAATTTTAAAAAGTAAAAACAAAATTAAGGAAATTTTCTAAATCAAAAATAAAATTAGAAACAAATTATTGATCGGGTTGCCTCCCGACAAGCGCCTTTATTTTACGTCGATGGCTCGACGTGAGTCCTTCAATTTTCTAGAGGATACGTTGGATTGGTAAGGTCCATCATTGTTTCGGTGCCTATGTCAGCTGAGGTGAAATATCTCTTCAAGCGTTGGCCGTTGGCCACAAATTCTCTTGACTGTTCGTCCCATAAAATGAAAGCACAATGTGGGTAGATGCTCTTGACAATGTAAGGTCCATACCAACGAGAACGGAGTTTCCCTGGGAATAGCCTCAGTATTGAGTTGAATAGTAGAACTTGGTCTCCCACTTGAATGTCCTTTCTTTTGATATGAACATCGTGCCAAAGTTTGGTGCGTTCTTTGTAGATTCGTGCATTCTCATAAGCTGTCATCCAGAGTTCTTCCATCTCTTGAAGTTGTAGAGTCATGGCTTGGCCTACTTTATTCATATCAAAATTTAGTTGTTTTATTGCCCACCATGCTTTTTGTTCGAGTTCTATAGGCAGGTGGCATGACTTCCCATAGATTAACTGAAATGGTGTGGTACCAAGGGAAAGCGGTTCAGTAGGCCCACAATGCGTCATTGATTTTCACTGACCAATCTTTTCGGTTGCTACCTACTGTCTTTTCCAAGACAGCCTTGAGTTGATGGTTAGAGAACTCTACATGTCTACTTGTCTGGGGATGGTAGGGTGAGGCTACCTTGTGTGTAACACCATATTTCCTCAGAAAGGCTTCAAAACTTCTTTCTAGAAAATGAGAGCCTTCGTTAGATATCACGTTTTGTGGGACTTCGAAATGGGGAAAATAATATCCTTGAACATTTTTATGACAAGTTTGGAATCTCTAGTGACGGTTGGTGGGGCCTCTGCCCATTTTGAGACATAATCAACCACGACTAGGATGTAGGAAAATCCATGTGAAGATAGGAATGGACCCATGTAGTCCACACCCCAAACATCAAAAACCTCGATTTCTTGCCACAACTTGAGTGTCATCTCATCTCTTTTTGTTATGTTACCTATTTGATGGCATTTGTCACATGATAGAACAAAGTTGTAGGAATCTTTGGATATGGTTGGCCAAAAGAAACCACATTGCAAAACTTTCAAAGTAGTTTTCTTAGAAATCATATGGCCTCCAACTGGGCCTGAGTGACATTGCTCTAAAATGAGTTGGTCTTCCTCCTCAGTGATACAACATCTGTCGAGACCATCAGCACAAATCTTAAAGAGATACGGCTCATCCCAGTGATACTGCTTTACATCATGCAAGAATTTCTTCAGTGCATTTCCGATGCATTCAGGGTGGATGACACCCCCATCGAGATAGTTCACAAGATCTGAGTACCAAGGAGTAGCTTCTAAAACTTTCATTAATTGGTCATCCGGAAGAGAATCGTTAATTAGGATCTTCTCGGTTTCCAAGGTGTGGATGCGACTTAGGTGGTCTGCCACAACATTCTTTGTACCCTTTTTATCTCTTATCTCTAGATCAAATTCTTATAGAAGGAGAATCCATCTTATCAGTCTGGGTTTTGCATCTTTCTTTGCCAGGAGGTAACTGACAGCTGCATGATCTGTGTAGACAATGACTTTTGAACCTATGAGGTAGGATTTGAACTTTTCAAAGGCATACACGACTGCCAGAAGTTCTTTCTCGGTAGTTGCATAATTCCTCTGAGCTTCATCGAGGGTTTTCGATGCATAGTAGATCACATAATGTTACTTTTCTATACATTGTCCTAAGACAGCACCCACAGCGTAATCACTGGCATCACACATAATCTCAAATGGGTGATCCCAATCGGGAGTTCTAATGATGGGTGTTGTTGTAAGAGCATGTTTTAGATTGTTGAAACTCTTCACACAGTCTTCGTCAAAATGGAATTTAGCATCCTTTAGTAATAAGTTCATCATCGGCTTAGTTATCTTGGAGAAATCCTTTATGAAAAGTCTGTAAAAGCCTGCATGACCAAGGAAAGCATGAACTTCTCTTACATTTGTCAGGATAGAGAGTTTGGAAATCACTTCAATTTTCACTCTGTCTACTTCGATCCCTCTACTGCTGACTCTATGGCCTAGGACAATTCCTTCCCTTACCATAAAGTGACACTTCTCCCAGTTCAACACGAGATGTGCTGCTTCACAGCATTTAAGGACAAGGGAGAGGTGCTTCAGGCACGATTCATGTGAATCTTCATATACAGAAAAATCATCCATAAAAACTTCCATGATAGTTTCAGTGAGACCAACGAATATAGCCGCCATGCAATGTTGGAAAGTTGCAGGCGCATTGCAGAGACCGAACAACATCCTTCTATATGCATATATTCCAAATGGGCAAGTAAAAGTTCTTTTCTCTTGGTCATCTGGATATATAGGTATTTGATAGAATCCAGAGTAACCATCGAGATAGCAGAAATAATCTTGGTGAGCCAGCCGTTCTAAGACTTGGTCAAGAAAAGGCATCGGGAAACGATATTTTTGTGTCGCCTTGTTCAACAACATGTAATCAATACACATCCTCCACCTAGTGACTGTTCAAGTGGGGATGAGTTTGTTGTCTTCATTTTGTATCACAGTAGTTCCACCCTTCTTCGGGACAACATGCACGAGACTTACCCATGGTGAATCGAAGATCAGATAGATATTCCTATCTTGAGCAACTTTATAACTTCAAGGCGGACAACTTCTTTCATATTCAGATTAAGCTTCCTTTGGTGTGCAACAGTTGGCTTGTGATCTTTCATCATGGGGATTTTGTGCATGCACAGTGCTTGACTAACCCCAGTGAGATCACTCATCTTGTATCCTATGGCTTTTCTTCTCTCTTTTAATTCTATCAAGAGTTTATCTTCTTGTTCTGCCGTTAGATCAGAATTTATGATGACTGGGCAGACTTTGAGGTCATCTAGAAACACATACTTCAATCCCTCGGGTAGGGGTTTCATTTCAGGAGCTTGTGGTTTCTCACATGTTTCTTCAGTAACATCCACAGCTTTGAGTTCCTCAATTTTTGCTTTAGGATCTTCTTCAGCAGTATCGAGGTGGGGAATACAACTTTTCACTTGTTCTTCAATTGAAATTTCTTCATTCAAATTAGTAAGGGCCATTCCTAAAGGATCTTCTTGTTCATAATCCTCTTGCGTGAGGAGTGACATCTGCTCTATGCACTCAATCAAGTAGACCTCTTCTTGCATGCTTGGTCTTCGCATACTTTCAAAGACTTTGAACTCGAGAGTTTCTTGGCCTAGTCTGAGCAGCAAGGTTCCTGCTTCAACATCAATCAGAGCTCTTGTAGTGGCAAGGAACAGACGGCCAAATATGAGAGGGTATCTGGCGTCTTCTTTTATCTCCATAATGACAAAGTCACATGGAACATAGGAATCCTTGCCTACCTTGATAGGTACATCTTCAATGATTCCCAAGGGAAGAGTCACGATGTTATCTGCAAGCTGTATGGTCATGCCAGTTAGGAGCAGTTCAACAAACATTAGCCTTTTACAAAGGCTAAGTGGCATGATAGAGATGCTAGCACCAAGATCGGCCAATCCTTTCTTACATGAAGAGTCGCCGATATGGCATGAAATCCCAAATGATCCTGGATCTTTCTGCTTCTTTGGCATCTTGCTGTGAATAATGTCAGAAGTGGTCGTTGCTAACTTGATTGTCTCATATTCTTCAGTTATATAATTCCTTGTTAGGAGAGACTTTAAGTACTTTGTCCATGCTGGTATTTCAGCCAGCGCAT
This sequence comes from Alisma plantago-aquatica, assembly GCA_963693085.1. Classification (NCBI taxonomy): domain Eukaryota; kingdom Viridiplantae; phylum Streptophyta; class Magnoliopsida; order Alismatales; family Alismataceae; genus Alisma; species Alisma plantago-aquatica. The sequence continues at coordinate 509,646,059 of OY856414.1, forward strand.
CAAGAAAGGGTATATCAACATGAAGCTTCTTCATAGCTTCTTTGAACTTGTTGAATCGAGTGTCGAGCTTTGTCTGTCTCAAACGAGTTGGGAAAGGTATATGAGGCTTGTACACTGGCACATCTGGCTTAGGTGTTTCTTCAATTTTTGTAATGGTAGGTTCTTCAGAACTTGCCTTGTCCGTTTTATCAACAGTTACTACCCTTTCTGGTTGAGACTCAGATGTTGTAGAGCCTTGGACAACCATAGAGTCACCTTCATCAGTAATAACCATAGGTGTCTCGATAGGAGGATCAGAATAATCTTTTCCGGACCTGGTGGTGACAGCCTTCAGTTGCTCTGGGTGCTTAGGGTTGTTCTCTGGTTGGCCAGCAAAGGCTCCAGCAGGTGGATTCATGCTAGCTGCAAGTTGAGCTAGTTGAGATTTAATAGCCTTTTGATGGGCTTGTTGGTTGGCTATCGTAGTCTGCTGTGATTGTAACATCTTCTCAATGGCTGACAGCTTGTCATCAGATGAGACGGGGCCGGCTTGTTTCCCTTGTTGTTGGTTCTGGTAAGGGACTAAGTTGGGATTTTGGAACTGAGAATTGTTGAAATTCCTGTTCTGAAAGTTACCCCTAAAGTTCCCTTTATTCCCAAAATTCTGTTGTTGGTTATACAAACCAAGTTGTTGTGAGTTTACCGCTCCTGAAGGATTTCCATATTAAAAATTGGGATGATTCCTATTCTGATTTGGATTGTAATAACCTTGACTAGGAAGAGTGTTGATAGCATTTAGACTTTCCATCTGGCCATTATTTCTTTGTCCATTGACTTTGCTTAGAACAACATCATAAAGAACATTGCAGGACAAAGTAGAGTGGTCATTGCCTTTACAGGATTCACAAAATAGAGAGGCAGACTTGACTTGCTCTCGTTGTTGAGGGAGTGAGTGTCTTCTTTCATAGGCGGCAAGAGACGATTCGTTATGGTCTTGCTTGGCAACTAAGAGTTTGAGGGTTTCAGTGATAGACTTGTACTCAGGAATGGCTTCAGCCATAGCTACTTTCAACACTCCTTTTCCTACAGATCTACCCCAATTAGCTTGATTTTCAGCTCCAAGGGTGACAACCTTCCATGCGTTGTCATAACTTTGGCGCATGAAGTTACCTACAGATGAGGAGTCTAAGAATCTCTTGATATTGTCATCCACACCTCTATAGAAGATCTCGATAAGTTGATTCTTAGGAATGTCATGGTGTGGACACTTACGCAGAAGCTCTTTGTATCTTTCTCATGCTTCAGTAAGGGATTCTCCAGGGACCTGAGTGAACATTGTTATTCGACCCCTAATTTCATAAGTGAGAGAAGGAGGGTAGAATTTTTACAGAAAAATATTTTGAAGTTGTTCCCAAGTGGTTATGGGTTCACATTGCAAGGAATTGTACCAACTTATAACTCTATCAGTAAGAGAATACTTGAAAAGACAGAGTCGGATGGCATCGTCTGAGACACCATTTTGCTTTGTCATAGCAAATAGATCAATAAACCTCAGAAGATGTTCCTGACTATCTTCTCCTTGCTTACCATAGAATGGGCTATTTTGGAGTAAGGTGATCCAATGTGCTCGGATCTCAAAATTTGTGGCATTGATGGGAGGGGGTTGCACTGGGTGATGAACATCAACAACTTTAGGGATTGAGAACTCCCTAAGGTCTTTTTGTAGTTCTGCTACTTGTGCTACTGCTTGAGCTACTCGGATCTCTGTTTCAACTACAGCCCTGGCTTCTTGCATAAGCCTATCTCTTTGTGCAGCAAGGGCTTAAGCAACCCTTTGGGCTATTTCCTCCTCTTGAGTCATCCTTGCTTGGTTCTCTCTGTTTTGTCGACAAAAAGTTCTATCTATCTTAGGATTAAAGCTAGCAGTGAGACCGGGATTGTTTGAGCGGTGCATGCACTAGTCTTTGTTGGTACCTGGGATGGAAAGATTTTTCAGAAGTAAGATTGACGGAGTAGAACCGAATTCAAGTGAATGATCAATTGTATCAAAAGAAAAAACAAAATCCTATATTAGCCTCAAAAGAACTAGATTTGACTAACTGATTTTGTTATCCCCGGCAACGATGTCAGAATTTGACGTGGTTTATTATTGCACTAACAAATTCACTCAGGGTTAAAATCACTGAGTGTTTACCAAAACCTCATGCAATAATACCACCCGCAAGCGGATGGGTCTTATCGCAGTATAGTTAAGGATCAAATCCCAAGGGACAATGTTTTTAAGAATCGTTGCTAGTCTAGTCCAGTTCAAGTAAGGCTAATATTTAGAACAAAGATTGAGTTGGGTTTAATTAAACTAAGAGCAGGAAAGTAAAGAGTAGAATTAAAGTTGATCTAGATTAATGATATGGAATCGCTGGGATGGTACCGGGTTTCGCCACCACTGCACATGCAAACCCATCCAATCTCAAAACATCCAGGAAAGATCTAACTATCCAAATAGAAATACTGCAAACCCTCCTTGAGGGATGTTTAGGTTCGTGTAAGCATAACCTTAGGCATCATATGTCTCGTTGCCATCCGGATCATGCACTTACGGTTCTGAAGATACAAATTTCCAACTGAAGCTATGGCCCTCCCTGAGGGATGTTTAGGCACACAAAAGCGTCACTGTAGGCTAGATGGTTTGTCCCCTCACAGATCATACACTTACGACCTCAAGGAATCCCTTTCTATTTCTAGTCAGGGAGTCAACCGTGCTAAATGACAAGCAAGCAGGTAATTAATCTACAAGCAAACATTGACGATTAACGATGACGATACAGATATCCAACTGAAGTTGTGGCCCTCCCTAAGGGATCTTTAGGCCACAGAAGCATCACCATAAGCTAGATGGCTCATCCCCTCACGGATCATACACTTACGACCTCAAGGAATCCCATTCTATTTCTAGTTTGGGAGTCAACCTCGTTAATTGACATTCTACCCTACATATAGAAATTCTCACAACATAGGGAAGAACAAGATAAAAGCAAGCAGGTAATCAATCCACAAACATAAGGATTAACAACGAAATGAAAAGTTATATTCATTGCCATGGAATGTTAAATAAGAGAACATGCTTGCATGTGCAGCGGGGCTAGTCCCCTCACCCCAGCAAAAAGGAACTACTCGCTCATGATACAAGAAATAAGAAGAACAAGAGAGAGGGAAGGTTCTGCCATGAGCATGATGCAGAAGGTAGTCGTAGATTAGTGAAGATGATGCGGTCTTCTATGTCGTATCAGAGCAAATCTGGACGAAGAGGAAGAACCACCAAGGCAGACCGGCAGATATTCTTCTCCACCTTCTTTCTCGTCTTGACCTCCTTGCTCGTAGTAGGAGCAGTAGGTGAAGTAGCAATGGTGTGGATGATCGGGATCGAACCTGTATTCAGGCAGCCTAACGACGTCCTCCGTCCCCCCACTTCAAATGAGGACCCTACTGGTCCTATTTATAGGCTTGGGTCGGGTCTTCACATTTTTTCTGTGAACTCTTTACACGGTTTTGAGTTTAAATGGTTTGGAGTTAAATGCCTCCAACCGATCTTGCTTTAACGGTTTGGGCATTCTCGTCCAAACGGTCTTGATTAGTATCCTCCAACTGGTCCTGGCTTCTCTTGCTCTAACGGTCTATGCCTACTGGTTTGGATCTCTATCCAAACGGTCTTGCAAGACCATTCTCTCTCTACTCTAGCGGTCCAAGGTTCAAACGGTCTTCGGCATTCGTTCACACGCTCTCGGTCTCGTGGATTGATGTGGCTCCAAACGGTCTTCGCTTTATCATCCAAACGGTCTGGGTATCCTAACGGTCTTGATCGCTGCATCGCATGGTCTTCACGATCTCTATTCCAACTGGTCTTGCGTTCATGCGGTCCTTGCGCACCAACTGGTCTTCACTGATCGATCTTGCCTCGTGGTCTCTCGCCAATCGGTCCTATTGTCCAACCGGTTCTGCTGTCCAACCGGTCCTGCGAATCGATGAGTTCCAATCGGTCTTGAGGACTGTTTGGGTAGATAGCAGGTGCAGGTGGTGCATCGACCATGGATGACGAGGAGGCACTGGGTGCAGGCAGGTAGGAGACGAGGGCGGTGGGCGCAGTGGAGGAAGGCAGCACAGAGGTGATCACTGCTGCAGTTGAGTGGGTAGTGGCGGCATGCTCACGATCTAGTGGAGTATGGAGGCATGGGAAGTAGATTGGATGGATGTTTAGGGTTTGCAGAGGTAGAGGAAGGAAGAAGAAGATGAAGGCAGAGGAAGCAGGGCTCCGGTGCGTTGGTGTCAATGGCAACCGGTCCTGGTTTGACAGTTTCCATACGGTCTTGAGAAAGGTCTGTTACACGGTCTTGAGACTGTGAGGCTTCACACGGTCTTGAGACCATGTGTCCTCACATGGTCTTGAGACCGTATGAAAGGGGAAAACCGTAAGGGCATAACGATAGGAGGGGGACCGAGTGGGGAGGTGAATGAGTGGCATTGATTCGGGATCGTGTGATGAGGGGAAAGTCCAAGATCAAATGTGGTGAAACCGAATGGATCAAGATCGATTTGCCAAGACCGTTTGGTCAGGACCGTTTGGTCAAGACCGTGGCTAAGAGGATCTTGAGTGAAGGTGAGTTCCACTTGATGGTTGAACCTCACCTTGACATGCATGATCTGCATGAAATTCATATAAAACTAGTTAATAACTTGATAATCTGATCAACCAGGCAAAATTGCACATTGTAAGATTTAACGAGATAAAATCAAATGTATTTAGTCGAATTGGGCCCAAAACGGCGACTGAAAATCGTGATGAATTTGGATTCATCAAATACTAGAAGTCAGAATGCAAAAAATAAAGAACAACAAGGAAATAGATTCATAACACTTGAAACAAATGATAGCTTGAATGCAACTGCATCGGAGGGAGGCAGGTCCTCTTCCTCCCAACCAAATGGTTGAATTACCTTCAATTCTTTCCTGGAATGTTCGTGGCTTGTCTCAGTTGGACAAGCTCAAACATGTTCGGGTGGAGATCAGAAGAGAAAAGGCTGATATTACTCTTCTGTCTGAAGTAAAGTTCAAAAATAAAAAGGCAAAAAGACTACTACCTAGAATCTGGCCACACTGTAAGTGGATAACAAATGCAGCGAATTGCAACAAGCTGAGACTACTGGTAGTATGGGAAAATCAAGATTTCACAATAAAAACTTTGTATCAGTCAAGACAATGTCTGCATTTTAGGCTATCCTTTGATGATAAGGAGTTAGAAATTACCTCGATCTATGCAAAAAATGAAGATAGTAAAAGACGGAATCTGTGGGAGGATCTTAGATTCATTAAATCCCTAGTCAACCCAAACTGGATTGTACTAGGTGATTTCAATGCAGTCAGGGCTACCATAGAGAGATTGGGAAGATCCACTCCATCAGCTAGATCAATGTTGGATTTCAACCAAGCGATAAGTGATGTAGATATCACTGAGATACCAGCTAAAGGACTATTCTACACTTGGAAAATCAACAACTGGGTAGAACCAACACAAGGAGCAAGATTGACAAGGCCTTCTGCATATTACAAATCCTATATGAGTTCACTCATTTATGGTTGGAAATTTTTCCTACCATATACAGTGAACACCACATGCTAGTTCTCCATTTGGGTGAAGAAAGGAAAACTCAGAAGTACCCTACAAGGTATTTTAATGCATGGGAAACCCTTCCAGGTTTCAAGGAGACAATCATTAAAGCATGGTTAATGAAGGTTAGTGGTAACCCAATGTTCAGACTCTGCCAAAAGATAAAAAATACAAAAAGAGCTTTGCAAATGTGGAACTGGGAGAGGCTAGGTGACTTATCTGACTCTGCCAATAACAAAGAGGATGCTATCAAAGCTAAAGAAGTGGAAGAATCTTTTCTATGCCAAAAGTCTAGGGTGAAGTGGTTAAAGCTGGGAGACTCGAATTCCAAATTTTTCTATGCATCCTTGAAGACTAGGAGATGTAGAAATCAAATCAAAGTAATTATGGAAGATGGTACAACTATTAAGGGTGATGATGCTATCAAAAAAAGTTTCCATAATCATTACAGAAACCTGTTCAAATATCCCTCAGGTGCCGACAACAAGTTTGATAGTTTAAAATTAACCAAAATTACTGAATCCCAGAGACTCAACATGAGTAGGCTGGTCACTGATGAAGAGATCTTTAACACCCTCAAGATTTTCAACGATGATAAATCTCCAGGGCCTGATGGAATGAACTCTCATTTCTTCAAAACCAACTGGGACATTGTAGGAGCTGAAGTTTGTTTGGTGGTTAAAGACTTTTTCATGAAAGGGAAGATGCACAAGGATATGAACAAAACTTATATCACTCTTATCCCTAAAGTCAAGTAGATGGAGAAAATCAATGAATGGAGACCTATTTCACTATGCAATTTCGTCTACAAGTTGATTGCAAAGATTCTTGCCAATAGACTCAGAGATATTCTACCAGATATTATCAGTCCAAATCAGTATGCTTTCATCAAAGGGAGGCACATCTCAGATGCTACTCTCTTAGCTAACGAACTTATTTCTGATTTTAACTCATGCAGGAACAAGAAGTTATGCCTGAAAGTCGATTTGAGTAAAGCATATGATACTATTAATAGAGATTATATCCTCAAGATTATGCGGGGGGTGGACTTTCCACCATGCTGGATTCACTGGGTAGGAGAGTGTATGTCAACTGCTTCCTTCCAAGTGCTGGTGAATGGTAGTCCCACATAGCTAATACAAGCAACTAGAGGCATAAGGCAAGGTGATCCTCTAGCCCCATACCTTTTTGTAATTGGTATGGAGGGTCTATCTTCTATTCTTACCAAGGCGGTAGAAGAAAAGAAGATCACACCCCTAAAAACTAAAGAAGTAGTTGTCTCCCACATTTTGTTTGCAGATGATCTGCTGGTGCTAACTCAAGCTACTAAAGAAGATCCAGAAGGGATAAAAGAGGCCCTACATCTATTCAGCAGTCTATCTGGACTCCAACTGAACCCTTCTAAAAGCCAGTTCTTCCTTTACAAGATGGCTTCTATAAGCATCAGTTCTCGATTACAGATGGAGAAAACTGAATTTCCAGTTCGATATTTGGGTTTAGCACTATTCTCTGGTAGACTAACCAAAATCATGTGTGCTCCTTTGGTTGATAAAATTAAAGCAAAGCTCAACTCATGGAAAACCAAACTCCTAACGATGGCTGGTAGACTAGAACTAATCATGTCTACACTATCAGCTTATCATTTATATTGAATTGGCACATTCCCCCTACCTAAAGGAACTATGGAATAAATTGATAGACTATGTAAAGCATTCCTATGGGATGATCACGAAGGACAAAGAAGATTCCACGCAGTTGCATGGGAAAAGATATGTAGGAAAAAAATAGAAGGCGGTCTTGGCATCAGAAGCGTTCAAGCCTGGAGTAAAGCTTGACTTATTAAACTACTTTGGGACATCGCCAATAGCAAAAACAATATGTAGGTTAGATGGATCCACTGCAGGTACCTTAATGAAGAATCTCTCTAGTCGTATACACCAAGATACAATGACTCTTGGATGTGGAAGGTAGTGCTTAAGCATAGAGAAAACTTAATCCACAAGGTTAGTTTCAATATAGGTGATGGATCCACCATCTACCTCTGGAAGGATATGTGGGTGCATGGATCATTTCTTGCTCCTCTAGTAGGCGATGGTCTAAAAATGAGAACTAGACTGGGCAGTAAGTGCAAACTGAACAACCTGATCAGAGATGGATAATGGCATCTACCGCCAGTCAAAGGTGTTGATGAGTTATATGCACTGTGTGACTCAGTCAAAATTAGTTTGAGAAACTAGTGTTTCATGATTGGGATGGAGACTTTCTCTTTAAGGGGAGCCTGGGACCTGACAAGAAACCATGCGACTGAACAGCCCTGCGCCAAATGGCTGTGGAAGACAAAGGTTCCAAATAGAGTCAAATTGTTTGGCTGGAAGCTACTACAAGACAAATGAGTCACAGAACAATTCCTTCAAAGTGAAGGTTTCTGTCTTGCCTCAAGGTGTCCCTTGTGCCAAGAAGCTGAAGATGAAAGCCAACACATCTTTTGGGAATGTCAGTACTCACAGGAGATATGGGGAAGACTTCATCAGCACATCACAGCCCCATCTGATAAAGATGGACTGCTTGCTCTAACACAACCCAAACTGAAACAACTGGCTCTTTTCACACTCTATCATGTGGGTATCATCCCATACCTAGTCTGGAAGAAATTCTTTCAGACTAGAGCCTTTTGTATAGCTATAGAGCAATGCATAGATAGGTCGTTTTATTTTACCTATTTACAACTTGTAAAGATGTTTGGTTTTTTGTAACGAATAGAAGGAGCACACTTAATGATTAAAAAAAACATTCCACAATAACATCTGACCAGGGACATAACAAGAATGTATATACTCTTGACATCTACATGATCTCGTTGTTCAGGTCCTCAATCTCAAGACATACGTTATTGAGTAATATTGTAACATCCCTGACTTGGGTTATGCTTTAACCCTAGGTGTTTTGCTTAATAAAGGTAATTATATGCTTGATATTATCTTTTGAAAAGTAATTAAGGCTCAAGAGGAACCTATATTTCAATTTTAGTCCATTTTGAATAATGTTGAAAGTAATGTTTTACTTGCTTTGGACTAAAGTGCAAATTACCCAAGTTGAGGGGTTAAATTGCAAATTGTGCATGATAATATGTTCCTCATGTGTTGAAGCATCATGGGAATGAATATGATGTAGAGGTATGGCTTGTGATATCCTGAGTACCAAGAAAGAGCTGATAAAGCAATGTTTGTGCATTAAAACCTAGTTTTGGTGTAATGTGCAATTTACCCAAAACCCAGGGTTCAATATGCAATTTACCATTTCAATAAGGTCCTTAATATTCATGGCATCTTGTAGAGGCAAGCAAATGAGAGGGGCATCTCATTTGAGCTACTTTGAAGGAGAGAGAATCTTGATATTAAAATAATCAAGATTTAAGCATAAATGGAACTTTACTTCAAATTAATGCAAAGATAAATAAAATAATGAAAGGACCTTCAACCTAAAACGAGATGGTTGTATTTGTTCAAGTGTGAACACCTTTGTGCCTTTTCTAGGACATGAAAATATCTAACTTGAGTGGAGAACCACTCACATTAAGTTAATGGAAAGTAATATCCACTAAAAATGGGATATTAATATAATATGATTAAGGTGCTTAATTTATTTTCCCTTAATTCATGTATAATGGAAGGGAATTTGGAGATAATGAATATATCTTTGCATGCACGGAATTGAGGAGGAAGAGGTGGCACAATTTTTGGAATTAAAGGATTTTTATAAGACATTTTCTCTCTCATTGATTTTCTTATAAAAGACCTTTTACCACTCAAACCAAGGACTTTTTCGGATCCACTTCTTTCCTTTGCTTGAAAAAATGATCAAGGGAGCTAGGGACAGTAGTAAGACAACCCTCAACCTGTTGGTAAGCTTCTTGACCATCATTCATCTTGATTTCATTGTGGAAATCATAAATCAATGCATGATTCCTTCATATCTCAATCCCATCTTCACTTCTAACCATCCCTTTTCACTCAAAAGCTTGAGGAACGATCCTTGTGGTGTGGAAAAGCTTCTTCCACCATTGTTTATGTGAAGCTCCAAGCTTTGAAGCTCAATTGAAGGTGGGTTATATAACTTGAACCTCTTTACATTGTTATTCAACTATCAATCTTGCAATTTCGTTAATTCCTTCATCTTTTTGATTAATTGTATGTGGTAATTGGTAATTCCATGAAATCAGAAGTACTAAGATCTTCAGGGATGAAGGTAGATGATGATGAAATCATCTTGGACATATTTCCCAAAGAAATTGTACTTCATTCGATTTCAAAAATTTGCTGATTCGGTTTCAACAAAACCGTTTGAAAGCAAACAGTTTCATCAAACCGTTTGAAGCTAAACGGTTTCAAACCGTTTGGGAGAGTTGACTAGGGTTGACCGTTTGGAGAAATTGATGCTAATATTGATGGTTGATGACCCATCAAATTTGATGGATTAATTCCAAAGGGTTCATCAGTTGAAGGTTAATCAATTAGCAAACCCTAATTGGATTAAGTGCTGAAATTCAATTTGGTTAATTTAGATTTTTTGGGTGATTGAGCCCAAACGGTCTCAAGACCATTTGGGAATCACCCAAACGGTCTAAAGACCGTTTGGGGGTCACCCAAGACCGTTTGGAGGTCTAGGGTTAAGTATGGATGAGTAACTGAAGGTCCAAAGATACCAAATTGAAATGCAATTAAGTGCTGATTTGGTGATCAATCTAATGATCTAAACCCTAATGGAATTTCACAAAATCCAAGGATAGGATGAGGAAAACGGTCTCAAGACCGTTTGGAGGTCATCCAAATGACCTCAAGACCGTTTGGGGTCTGCCCATATCAAAAATTTGATGATGATTCATTAGTTGCAAAGGAATCAATTCCATAATGTTGATCATTGATGGCTATTCGATTCAAAGCCCTAATTTAAGGTTCCTTGAGTTGAAATCCTAGATCAATTGGGTTCAAACCCCTAATTGATGGTCTAATTGAAGGTTGATTCAATAGTTCAAGTAATAAAGAAATCAAGGACTCAATTGATAATTGGTTCATCCATTGAAATCATGAATCATGTAGGTGTTGAAAGCACTTTTTGGTCCATGCGGTTCTGAGAGGGTTTGGACCAAACGGTCTCAAGACTGTTTGAGTCCAAACAGACTCAAGACCGTTTGGGGCCAAACGATCCCAAACCGTTTGGAGACTCAAGCTCATGCGGTTTCAACACTTTCTAGCTCATTCGGTTTCAAAGCAATGATTGCTTAAACGGTTTCAAGGGCAATGTGCCCAAACGGTTTCAAGGGAAATGTGCCCAAACGGTTTCAAACTGTTTGAACCTTGAGAACCCAAGACCGTTTGAGGTCTAAGTAGGTAAGACCGTTTGAGGTTTAAAAGAGTTAATCTAATTGGATATATATTTTAATTGAAGATTCAATTGGTCAATTCATTTGAATACTCATGTGATTGAAGGCTCAATGATCAAATCTCCTAGACATCCTAGAAGAGGATGAGAGAGAGATTTATACATGTAAGATAATCATGTAGCAATCAAGCCTAACACATTCAAAATAAAGGTGATATACAATTAGGGTATGATCCTTGGTAAAGAGATCATGAAACCCTAATTGAGTTGATTGATGAACTCAAACCCTAAATTAGGGCAATTCTGAGTGAAACCCTAATCTAGGAAGATAATGTGATATGAATCTAGGGTAATGACATGAGTAACCCTAATTCATGGTATTTGATGTAAAACCCTAATTTGGATGAGTAGTAACCCTAATTGTGGGTTATTGAATATAAACCCTAATCTAGGAAGATAATGTGATATGAATCTAGGGTAACGACATGAGTAACCCTAATTCATGGTATTTGATATAAAACCGTAATTTGGTTGAGTAGTAAGCCTAATTGTGGGTTAATGAATATAAACCCTAATCTGGGGAGATGTGATGTGAATAGTAAACCCTAATAGGATGAAGGTGTATGAAGCCCTAATCCTGGACAATGAAATGATGAATCATTGGTCCTGATTGAACAAAGGGGGAGTGCAACCCTGATTTCTATAAAATGGGAAACCCTAACCCTAGTATGGTAATAGTGATGTTAATCTGGAAAAGCATGGAACTAAAATATGATTGATATATCTGTTATCATCTATACTAACCATGCAGGTATTCTGAGATGATGAACATAGCTAGGTATGAGCTATGATGTTTTATTTGTTGAAATTAGTCATTGGGCCTTGTGTGCCATAATATGCCTTATTACTTAGTAAAATTTAACAAGAGAGTTAATGTGCCTCAAGTACCAGATAAGATGCTTGTGTAGCAAGTGTCATGTGTACCTTGGTCAGATGACCTGAAGGTGATGGTTACCTGAAAAGTGGTAACAGTACTCAGTGATGAGCTGAGGGTTTGAATACCCAAAACCATATATTTATGTGAGGGACTGAGATCCCAATGTCTTTTAGAGACTGAAAAGTAATTGATATAAACAATACATATTTCTTTATAGTGTTTGTCTTAATAAGTTATGTTTGTAAACTTGACTGATGCTAAAAGAATATGATAATGTACCTAATTAATCAAATGAAAGCTATTCATGTAGTGCTCTAACCATAGATCCATCATCGTCAGAAGCAGGTGATGGTGAAATAGGTTTTCTTACGATATCTCCTGGAGTTTGCATATTTTGAATATGTGGGGGTCGATGGGCGAAAATATCCTTACGTCCTTATGAGGTAATTGATGGAAGGTAAACATCAAACCTCTCAATCCTTCATGCTTCTGGGATGGATGTATCACTAATCTCTCGATGATGTTAATAACGGATCGATGGAGGTAAACATGAAATCTCTCGATTGCGAAGAGAGTACAGCCACCACTGTAACTCTATATCTAGATGCCACTATACCCTGGAAAGCTATGTAAGCAGAGACACAAGATGTCCTACATGTGATCTCGCACTAACCGAGATGTGGGAAGTCATGGAAGCCATCTCTTCCATTGACTTTGTATGGTACCGATTTTGACTTCGTAGTGGTCGGTTGGAGTATGAGTGGTATACCTCAGCTCCTTAGAGCTTAAGAATTTTTGTAAAATATAATCAGCCGTGTAGTGTATTTGCATAAGATTGAAATACGAGAATCACTGGTTGATGTTAACCTGCTTAGCATGTTCTTAATACATAAATGTTATTTATGTTCTTTAATTCTTTATCAAATAAGAGACATGCTTCCTTATCAAGTTATAACTGGAATACTTGAATAGGAATGTTGCTCTAACCTACATAGATAGTGATTATCTTCTATTGAATTATAATATCCCACTGCTCAGTTTATTTCTATTAAACTGCAATAATAATGTTTTCGGTGAAGAGTTATATCTCTCGCTGGGGCAATTGTATAATTGTTTCACCCCCGTGGGATTTAACATTTTTAGGTAGACGCAGACAAAGAGGAAGAACCTCTGTAGCAGAGGAAGAGCAGCAACAGCAACAGTAAGGACAACAGTAATATCCCAGGTGGGGATACTGGTTGTCAGGCTTTGTACATAAAGTCCTATGTGTCATCTCTGTACTCTCAGGTCCTAGGAGTCAGTAGATAGTGTTTTATAATCAACCTGAGGTTTTGGTTTGATGATACATGGAATGTCCAATGTGGACCAGTATGTAAATATACTACTATGGTTCGTGTTTAAAGAATCTTTGATAATGGATCTTTTTATAAAAAGGTTTTAATTTTTAGTGATTTTAAGTAACTCCACTGCCAACGAAATGCTTCCGCATTAGTTAATCTTGTTTTCTAAATCGTACGCCACAATTTAGTGGTATCTTCGCTGAGTCTACAGAGACATAGGATTAAGGTTGTTGAGTCTGTTCTAAGTGTCTTCCAGTTTATCTGATAGTGTCTTCTGCTCATATAGGAGAAGAAGAACTTGAAGATGTCTGGATCACATGACGAACATGCTGCTGAGAGCAGCGTTGCGGCACCAGGAGGAGGTGCAAGGGATCAAGCTAGGGAGGAACCCGTACCTGAGATTCCTCAACTTGATCAAGCTGCATTAGGGAACCCAACCTTCCAAGCCATGTTTGGGCAGTTTGTGGCGACGATGACTCACATGACTGATAGGATGCCACTACATGCACCAAGGGCACCAGCCCACAATGAAAGATAGGGAGCTGGCAAGACCTTTGAAAGGCTTCGAAGGGTAGGAGCCACAGAGTATGCTGGCACAGGTGACCCAGCAGATGCTGACTTATGGTTAACTGAGCTGGAGAAAGCCTTCAGAATCCTTATGATTCCTGAAGATGAGAAGGTGAGACATGTTGTCTACCTACTAAAGGGGAGTGTCAGTCATTGGTGGACTATCGAGGAAGGTAAGAGACCCGGAGTTGAAGTCGGATGGGACGAATTCCGACGGGAATTTGTTGCTAGATACTTTTACAAGACGTATCTAGATGAGAAAATCTCTCAATTTGAGAGTTTGAGGCAAGGAATGATGAACATTAGTGAATATGAAGCTAGGTTCATGGAGTTGTTGTGGTTTTGTCCGCACATGGCAGCTACTGATGAGGAGAGGATTCAGTGTTTTGAGAAGGGGTTGAATGCTAAATTGACCACTCCTATATCTGCTCTGGAGAACAGGGAGAGGTTTGCCACTTTTGTGGAGTCCGTGAGGAGGATTGAGAGTTCTGTGATTGAGAAGCAACATACCAGTAATAAGAAAATATATTCTCAGTTTCAAGGACCCTTGTTTGAGAGTTTTAAGAAGTCGAGGTTTTCTGCACCGCCACCACCACCAAAGTTTAATGCCTCGACGCAGTGGATGTTAGGTAGGGGTAGGGGTCGTAGTTTTAATCCAAGTAGATCCCCCAGTACAACATCAACATCAGTGACAGGGCCACCCAGGAAGAGTGTGGGAAATTACAAGTGCTACCAGTGTGGGAGGTCAGGACACTTGAAAAGAGATTGTCCTGAGAAAGTCAGAACTATGACTCAACCCCAGAGGAAGAGTCAACAGGGCTCACAGAGGCGACAGTTCAATAATAACGCTAGAGGATGTGGATAAGCGTCCCAAGCTGGATCGTCGACACCAAACAACCAAGCACAGGGTCTACAACAACCAGCGACTAGATTCTATGCTATGAATCATCCTGAAGCAGTAGACAACCCTCGTGTTGTGACAGGTTAGGTGGAACTATTTTATTCTGATATGCCTTCATCCTACTTTGTATCTGTGTTAATTGATCCGGGTGCTACACATTCTTTTATCACTCGAGAAGTGATTTATGACTGCAACATGACTGTCAGTCATAGAGCAGATAGTTTGATGCTAGAAACCCCTTTGCTAGGATCTGCAGTGTTGCGGGAGGTGTGTTCTCCCTGCAATCTTTCCTTTTCTGATCATCACATTCAAGTGGATCTTATATCACTTGAGATGCAGGGTTTTGATATAATCCTAGGAATGGACACCTTAGAGAAGTACAAGGTTGTCTTAGATTGCAGTTCCAAACAAGCTGTGTTCACAGGCAACGGTGACACATGGATCTTTCAGGGAGATAGAAAGATTCTTCCAACTTTCTTAGTGTCATCTATGGTAGCTGAGAAGTTGATGAGGCAGGGATGTTTTGCATTCTTGGCACATGTGGTAGATACCACAATGGAGAGCCCTCATCCTTCTGAAGTTCCAATTGTCAGGGAATTTGAAGATGTATTTCCTGAAGAACTTCCGGGTGTTCCTCCGCCCCGAGAGATTGATTTTGAAATTAATCTAATCTCGGGCACGCAACCCATAGCACAAACGCCGTATAGGATGGCACCTACTGAGATGGCAGAGCTCAAGAAACAACTACAGGAGTTTCTTGAGAAGGATTTTATTCGACCGAGTACTTCACCATGGGGTGCTCCGGTCCTCTTTGTTAAGAAGAAGGATGGATCGATGCAGTTATGCATTGATTACAGACAATTAAATAAAGTCACCATAAAGAATAAGTATCCTCTTCCAAGGATTGATGACTTGTTTGATCAATTGCGTGGTGCAACTATCTTTTCTATGATAGATCTGAGGTCGGGATACCATCAGTTGTGTATCAAGGAGAGTGACATATCTAAGTCTGCGTTTAGGACAAGATATGGTCACTATGAGTTCACAGTTATTTTGTTTGGACTAACTAATGCAACGGCTGCATTTATGGAACTCATGAATAGAATCTTTCAACCTTTTCTTGATCAGTGCGTAGTCGTCTTCATAGATGACATCTTGATATACAGTAGAGATGCTCAACAGCATGAGCAACACCTCCGTCAGGCTTTGACTTTGCTAAGAGAGCATAGGCTATATGTTAAGTTTAGAAAATGTGAGTTCTGGTTACCAGAAGTCTCTTTTCTAGGACACGTAATATCTGCTTCAGGTATTCATGTTGATCCTAAGAAGGTAGAATCTATCCTGCAATGGGAACAACCAAATACACCGACGGAGATTCGTAGTTTTCTTGGACTAGCAGGCTATTACAAGAGGTTCATCAAGAACTTCAGTTCTATAGCCTTACCCCTAACCAAGTTGACCAGGAAGGATATTCCTTTTGTCTGGAATGACAAGTGTCAACATTCTTTCCAGCTACTAAAAGAAAGGTTAACTAGTGCACCTGTGTTGGTGTTACCTGAGCAAGGAAAGGGGTACATAGTCTTCTGTGATGCATCCAAGAATGGCTTAGGATGTGTGTTGATGCAGGATAAACAAGTGATTTGTTTTGCTTCTCGAGAGCTTAAGAAACACGAGGAGAATTATCCGACACATGATCTAGAGCTAGCTGCTGTGGTACATGCCTTGAAGATCTGGAGACATTATCTCTATGGAGAGACATTCCAGATTTTCACAGACCATAAGAACCTAAAGTGTAACATCCCTGACCTGGGTTATGAGTTAACCCTAGGTGTTTTTCCTAAATATGTAATTAAATCCTTGTGATTAACTTTGGGCATGTAATTAAGTTTCTCAGAAACATATATTTCAGTTTTTACTCCTTTTTATATAAAGTTGTAGCATTGTTTTGTAATACAGGGACCTATGTGCAAATTACCCAGTTAGAAGGGTTAACTTGCAATTTGCACATGTTGAGATGTTTCTTTGATGTTGAGACATCATGAGAATGATGATGGTAAGGTTTGAGGGATTTCCCAAGCTTGGGCACCAAGGTGCAGCTGTGGAAGCAACCCCTGTGCTTGAAAACCCTAAATTGGAGTAAAGTGCAATTTACCCAATTTGAGGAGTGTAACTTGTAAAATACATCATCGAAAATATCCTTTAAGACTCTTGTCATCATTTAGGTAAGAAATGATGAAAGGTCACTTTAATTGAATAATCATATAATGAAAAACACCTTTGTGATTGAATAATCAAGGTGTATGTACAATAGCCTTTTATGCGTATGCTTACATTATAGGTTGATCTTCTTTGCCTTCATTTCTTGACCTTAAAAGAAGGTTGTCCTTAGAAATAAGAAGAGGGGACGAGCAAAGAAGGATGGAGGGACTAAGTTGAAAATATGGAGAACTTATGAGCTTATGTTGAAAATCTCACCCCAAGTATATATACTCTCCATCTCTCTAAGCAAGGGAACTTTCCCTTCGTTTCCTTCACTGTTATATTCACCCAAACTGACTAAAGCAAAGCTGTGGAGCTCAGGAGGACGACCAAGGAGTGCAAGGTAGGTTTGAATCCTCCCTTTTGCTTAAGTTCATGGTTAGAACTCGAATTCAAGGTCAAATTGATGGCTAGCTCACACAGCTTTACCTTTCTAGCCATCTCTTCTTGACTTTTCCTGGAGATTTCACCTTGGCCGACCTGTGGAAACTCAAGGAAGCCATTAAAAGCTTGGAGCTCGAAAGCTTGGAGCTCAAGGAGCAAGCTTTAGGCGGGTTTTATAACTCTAAACCTATGCTTTGTTATATACATCTCGTTTATGCTTTTAGATGATAGTTCTTCTTCTTCTCTACCTTCCTTTGCTACCTTGCAAGCAAATACGTGAGAAATCCTTGCTGTTCCTGAGCTAGGAGATGAGTACGTTATTTCCAAAGTTAATCCACTACTTTTCACTTTACCAAACGGTCTCCACCAAGTGCTCACACGGTTTGCAAAACCGTTTGGTGAGCAAATGGTCTCAAGACCGTGTACGCGCAAACGGTCTTCAAGACCATTTGGCCGCGTTGACCGATCATGGACCGTATAAGAAATCTGTTCATAATTATGTAGGCTAATCACCCACAAAATTTGAGGTGATAACTCCAAAGGAATCGTGAGATATGGCCTTTTTAATCAACAACTTTAATTGAATTTACTCCTGATTTCCAATCTGTTGAAATCGCCCTTTTTGGGAAAACGGTCTCAAGACCGTGTACGAACGTTGACCAAGCGTTGACCGTATGATATTACTGTTCAAAATAATGTTGATTAACAACTCAACAAGTTTGATGGACTAATTCCAAACGAGCTAAGAGTTGAAGGATGATTACTAGGGCAAACCCTAATTGAAATCAGTACTGAAATCTCAATGAATAACTTAGTGTTTTTGGGTTGATTGACCCAAACGGTCTCAAGACCATTTGGGGATCAACCAAACGGTCTCAAGACCGTGTGGGGAATCACCCAAGACCGTGTGGAGGTCTGGGGTCAAGTATAGTTGACCAATTGAAAGAACAAAGATACCAAATTACATTGCAATTTAGTATTGATATGATAATCAACTCAATAGATCCAACCTTGAAGAATTTTCACTAGAATACAAAAGTTGGATGGGAAAACGGTCTCAAGACCGTTTGGAACTCATCCAAACGGTCTCAAGACCGTGTGGTGACAACCCAAGACCGTTTGGAGGTCTAGGGTTAAGATAATTTGATCAATTGAGGGCCCAATTGCAATAGGATATTGAACTAATCAAAATTCTGATTTGAGGCTCAATCAAGGTTCAACTCCTATCAAATCCCATTAGATTTTGATGAAATCTTGGGCAAACGGTCTCACGACCATGTGGAGTTCATCCAAACGATCTCAAGACCGTTTGGGCCAAGTTTGGGCCCAATTGGAGCTCAATTGAAGGGTTCAACCTTGTGTTGATTCACATTGATGAGTGTTGATGGTTGAACGTTGATGGACCTTAATTGAACCAACTTCAACCCTAATTGGATAGTAATTGAGGTTCAATTGAGTGACCAATTGGTTAAGCATAACCTTAATTGACTCAATCTATAAGTGGTTACCATGGATTTGACCATTTGGAGGCTTCAACATTGATAATCATAAACGATTGAAATCATTGAACCATGTTGGAGGTCCAAACGGTTTGAGACCAAGTGGACCAAACGGTCTCAAGACCGTTTGAGGTCACACGGTCTCAAGACTATTTGAGACCTCACGATCTCAAGACCGTTTGAGGTCACATGGTCTCAAGACCGTGTGAGGCCTCACGGTCTCAAGACCGTTTGGGGCCAAACGGTCTCAAGACTGTTTGGACTCAAACGATCTCAAGATCGAGAGACACCAAACAGTCTCAAACCGTGTAAGCCCTCTCGGTCTTGAAGTCAAACTTGTTAAACGGTCTACACCCTCACACAGTTTGGGCAAACGATCTTGAAGGTCACACGGTCTTGGAGTCAACCCTAGCAAACGGTCAACTCATCCAAACGGTTTCAAACCGTTTGAAGGTTGAAGGTTGAAACCGTTTGAGGTTTTCAAAGGTTGATTTCACTTAATCACTTGAAGATGTAAATGGTTCAAAGATGCTCAGATATAAACCATAATGGTAACCTAGGACATTAGGGGATTAAGTGACTAATGAATTAACCCATGATGGTGATCAATGGGGTGAATTACCAAAATACCCTTGAGGGGTTCAATTGAGTAAAACCTTGTTCAAGTCAAACCCTAATCACATGATAGTGATGTTTTGGTTTATGTTAGCCATGAGGACTTAACCCAACCTGATCTAGAGTGGTGTTATCACCATCTACTAGTATGAGGAGAGAGAAAGTACCTTAAGAGAGAGAAAGTACCCTTTTAGGGTGGAAACTCAAGTAAAGAACCTTCAATACACATGAATGTGCATGATTAGGGTATGATCCACCTATGTGAGATCATGGAAACCCTAATTATGATATATGATGAATCTTAAGCTAATCTGAGAGCATCAATAATGACGTTCCTCATACATGATGATGTTATGAGTTCAATTCACTATGTGATGTGAATAGTAAACCCTAATTCAAGGGTAATGACATGTAATGTGAATAGTAAACCCTAATTCAAGGGTAATGACATGTAATGTGAATAGTAAACCCTAATTCAAGGGTAATGACATGTAATGTGAATAGTAAACCCTAATTCAAGGGTAATGACATGTAATGTGAATAGTAAACCCTAATTTAAAGGTGATGGCATGTTATATGAGTATTAAACTCTATTGATAAGAATCAAAGAAATTAGCTCTTATGACAAGAGTGGAAAGTATAATCATTGTTTTAAATTACCTTTATTAGTTGAATTAACCATGCAGGTTCTGATATGAAGGTGATCATATCCAGGTATGGATGATGATACTATATTCATTGAAAGCATGTTGTTAGCTTTATGAATAGTAAAATATCTTGATGTCTTGTCAGTGGCATCCTATGATTTAATGGGCTGTGAGAGCCATGAATACCATCAAGGTCATGCTTTAGAGATGACTTGTGATGAGTATACTAAGAAATGATGATTGATGTGAGTTAGGTTTGTTGCATTTAGTATTCTACTTTTATAGCTGTTATGCTACTGTTGTTGTTTGAAGAACAATGTATGATGTAAAAGAATACTGAATGTACCTAACTAATCAAGTGAAATGTAGAGCCCTGATCATAGATCCATCATTGTCAGAGATCAAATGATGGTGAAACAGGTTTTCCTACGGGAACTCCTGGATCACATACTGTTGAGTATGTGGGGTACATGGATGTGTAGAACCTTACATCCTAGTGTAGGGATTTGATGTAGATATGTAATCCGTCAATCCTTCACTACTGTTCCATACCGTATCAGTAGTAGGTAAACATGAAACCTCCTGATGACGAAGAAAACATAGACATCCGTATCAGTGGAGATAAACATGAAATCTCCTGATGACGAAGAGAGTACAGAACGCCACTTTAACTCTAAAATAGCGAAGGACCAGATTACCCTGGTGAGCTATAACAATAGAGACACAAGATGTCCTACAAGTGATCCTCTTACTGACTGAGGAAGGTGAAGGTGATGAGAATCCAGCTCTTTCGATGACCTAGTATGATACCGAGGCACTTAGCAGTGATTGGTTGGAGTATGAGTGGTAAACCTCATCTCCACAGGGCATAACAGTAATGTTTGAAAAACATACTCTACAGCGTAGTATACCTGTTAGAGATAACTACGAGATAGTTGATTGATGTTACACTGTATAGTGCATATGTTCTTCATGTTTGATAAATGTTGAACTCTTGTTTACAACTATATCTGCTATTGAATGCCTTGTAAGCTTTTACTGCTTAAGTTATTCTTTGATATTATAATAAAGCTTCTGGCGGAGAGTTATAACTCTCGCTGGGACAATTAGGTAAAATTGTCTCACCCCGTAGACTTCAACTTTTTAGGTGGACGTCGGAGATAGAGGAACCGGTCTACAGGTGACCAGTCCCAGCAGCAGCAGCACCAGGAGCAGCAGTAAATCTCAGGTGGAGATTTAGCCTGCCATGTGGTGTAGTTAGAGTCAGTCCTATGTGTCCTCTGTACTCTCAGGTCTTGGAAGTATTTTGGTTATGAGTTCTTGAGATTTTGTATCTTGTTGTATATAATTACTCAAGAAGTAATTATCATGAGATGTAAACAGTTTATCTCCTTTTATGAATGAAGCTTTATGGATTCAAGCTCTTGTCTCGAAAAGTTTTAATTTCCCATGATTTTTGTCTTCCGCTGTTAATCGATTCACTTCCGCTAAGTTTAAATCGTGTTTATATCGTGGTTTGGAGATCAGAGCCCACAATTAGTGGTATCAGAGCTCTAGGTCAGTTGAGTCTACAGAGGCATAGGACTTAGGATGTTGAGTCTATCTTTAGTACTCCTTCCTTATCTAATAGAATCTTCTGCTCCTCAGGAGAATAAGATACATAAGGATGGCTGAGCCTCATGATGAGTACGTGGCAGAGAGTAGTGCTAGTGCACCTCAAGGCGGTGCAAGGGTTCCAAGAATAGAACAGCCTGCACCAGAGTCACCAAGAGAGCCACCCCAATTTGACCCAGCCGACATGGGTAACCCAGCAGTCCAGACGATGTTTGGGCAGTTTATGACTGCCATGACACACATCACCGACAGGATGCCCATGCCTGCACCTAGGGCACCTGCCCAGCCCGAAGGACAAGGTATCGGTAAGACATTCGAGCGACTTCGTCGTGTCGGAGCTACCGAGTACTTTGGGACTGCTGACCCCGCATATGCTGATCTGTGGTTGACAGAGTTGGAGAAGGCTTTCAGGATTCTTATTATCCCGGAAGCTGAGAAGGTTAGACATGCTGTCTATCTTCTCAAAGGCAGTGCTGGTCACTGGTGGAACATGGAAGAGCAGAAGAGACCTGGAATAGAGTTCTCGTGGGAAGAGTTTCGTCGGGAATTTATCAGTAGATATTTTCCAAAGACCTTCCTAGATGATAAGATCTCTCAGTTTGAGAGATTGAGGCAGGGCATGATGAACATTAGCGAGTATGAAGCTAAGTTCATGGAATTGTTGCGGTTCTGTCTGCACATGGCTGCCACAGATGAGGAAAGAATCAGGAGATTCGAGAAGGGTTTGAATGTTGATATGTCAACCCCTGTGTCTGCCTTAGAAAACTGAGAGAGATTCTCTACCTTCGTTGAGTCAGTCCGAAGGATAGAGAGATCTGTGGTTGAGAAGAGGCAAACCCAGAAAAGATATCCACAGTTCCATGGTTCTTCATCTAGGGATTTTAAGAAACCTAGATTCTCTGCACCTAACCCTCCACCACCCAGATCAAGTTCTCAAACTCAATGGTCACCAAGCAGAGGCAGTGGACGGAGTCAACCGCTTCAAGGGACTCACAGTTCTGCATCGATGTCAGTTACTGGACCACCCCGACCACAACAACAGGAGAGGAGATGCTCAACTGTGGTAAGATGGGACACTTGATGAAGGATTGCCGTTCTAGGCCTATCAGTGTGACACAGCCTCCGAGACAAAATCAACAAGGGTCTCAGAGAATGCAATCTCAAGGAGCAGCTCGAGGACGTGGACAAGCGTCTCAAGCTGGATCATCAGCACCACCTCAACACCAGGCGACAACGAGGTTCTATGCTATGAACCCACCAGATGCAGTGGTCAATCCACGGGTAGTGGCAGGTCAGATGGAACTTTTATATCCTGATATGTCTACATCTTGTGTTGTATCTGTTCTGATTGACTCGGGTGCTACGCACTCTTTCATCACTCATAGAGTGATTCATAACTGCAATGTGACTGTTAGTCACAGGGTAGATAGTTTGTTGTTGGAGACTCCGTTGAGTGGGTCTGCCGTTTTGCAGGAGGTATGCTCTCCTTGCATCCTTTTCTTTTCCGACCATCGCATTCAAGTGGATCTTATACCACTTAATATGCAAGGATTTGATATAATCCTCGGGATGGATACCTTAGAGAGGTATAGAGTTGTCTTGGATTGTGAATCCAAGTTGGCTGTGTTTGTTGATGAAAGCAACACATGGATCTTTCAAGGAGAAAGAAAGATTCTGCCCACCTGTCTGGTGTCAGCTATGGTTGCTGATAAGTTGTTGAGGCAAGGATGTTATGCATTCTTAGCCCATGTGGTAGATGTTACCAAGGAAAGTTCCAATCCTGCTGAAGTTCTCATAGTTAGGGAATTCGAGGATGTGTTTCCTGAAGAACTTCCTGGTATACCACCACCTCGGGAGATTGATTTTGAAATCAATCTGATTCCAGATATGAAACCCATAGCCCAGACTCCGTATAGGATGGCGCCTGCCGAGATGGAAGAACTAAAGAAACAGCTTCAAGAGTTACTTGAGAAGGGTTTTATCCGACCGAGCACTTCACCTTGGGGTGCTCCGGTCTTGTTTGTTAAAAAGAAAGATGGGTCAATGCAGTTTTGCATCGACTACAGACAACTTAATAAAGTAACAATAAAGAATAAGTACTCTCTGCCGAGGATTGATGATCTCTTTGATCAGTTGCGTGGTGCAACCGTCTTTTCAAAGATAGACTTGAGGTCTGGATATCATCAACTCCGTATTAAGGATAGTGACATATCCAAGTCTGCCTTTAGGACAAGGTATGGTCACTATGAGATCACGGTTATGTCGTTTGGACTAACCAATGCACCAGCTGCATTTATGGAACTCATGAATAGAGTTTTTCGACCTTTCCTTGATCAGTGTGTTGTCGTCTTCATAGATGACATTCTGATCTATAGTAAGGATGCTCAGCAACATGAGCAGCATCTTCGCCCAACTTTGACCTTGCTAAGAGAACACAAGCTGTATGCTAAGTTTAGCAAGTGTGAGTTCTGGCTGCCGGAGGTATCTTTTCTTGGACATGTGATATCTGCCTCGGGAATTCGAGTTGACCCTACAGAGGTAGAATCTATTCTACAATGGGAACAACCGAAGACACCGACGGAGATTCGAAGTTTCTTGGGGTTAGCTGGCTATTATCGAAGATTCATTAAGAACTTTAGTTCTATAGCCTTACCTTTGACCAAGTTGACCCGGAAAGATGTTCCTTTTTCTTGGAGTAATAAGTGTCAACAATCTTTCCAGTTGTTGAAGGAGAGGTTGACAAGTGCACCTGTGCTTGTACTACCTGAACAAGGAAAAGGATATGTAGTTTTCTGTGATGCTTCCAAGAATGGACTTGGATGTGTGTTGATGCAGGATAAACAAGTGATTTCTTTTGCTTCTCGACAACTTAAGAAACACGAGGAGAATTATCCGACACACGATCTGGAGTTAGCTGCTGTGATTCATGCCTTGAAGATCTGGAGGCATTATCTCTACGGAGAGACATTCTAGATTTTCACAGACCACAAGAACCTTAAGTATATCTTCTCTCAGCATGAGCTTAACATGAGGCAACGTCGTTGGATGGAGTTAATCAAGGACTACGATTGTACAATTGATTACCATTCGGGCAAGGCCAATGTTGTTGCAGATGCCTTGAGTAGGAAATCAGCAACATCAACCATGAATAGAGCACAACTAAACTTTTTAGTATGCTCTAAGAGAGATATGCTTATCTCTTTAAGGCAAGACAATGTACAGTTGAAGGTGTCATTGTTAGCCGGGTTGTTAGCTGAGATGCATATTAAACCTACCCTAAGAGAGCAGATTAAGGAAGCACAACAAGATGATGCTGCAGTTCAGCAGATCAGATCAGAGTATGGAAATGAGAAGCAAGATAGTTTCCATGACTCGGATGATCATGTAGCTTATTATCATGAGAGGATGATAGTGCCAGATGTGGATAACCTAAGGAAGTTAGTCATGGAAGAAGCTCATTCTTCGATGTATGCTATGCATCCAGGGAGTACCAAGATGTATCGTAATTTAAAGGAACTGTATTGGTGGCCTGGAATGAAGAAGGATGTTGCAGAATTTGTTCTGAGGTGTCCTGTGTGTCAGCAAGTTAAAGCTGAACACCAGAAACCTGCAGGAACAATGCAACCTTTACCCATACCACAGTGGAAGTGGGATCATGTGACCATGGACTTTGTTGTAGGCCTACCCAGGACAAGCAAAGGACATGATTCCATTTGGGTAGTTGTTGATAGGTTGACTAAGACAGCGCATTTCTTACCTGTCAAAACAACCTATTCTGCTGAAAGGTTATCAGAGTTATATGTTCAAGAGATAGTGCGTTTGCACGAAGTTCCTGTCACAATAGTTTCTGACCGAGGTCCTCAGTTTACAAGTCGTTTTCGGGAACAGTTACACAGAGCCTTAGGCACCAAGCTAAGGTTTAGTACGGCCTTTCATCCACAGACTGATGGACAGTCAGAAAGGACCATACAGACCTTAGAAGACCTGTTGAGAGCATGTGCTCTCCAGTTTACCGGAAGTTGGGATCTACACCTAAGCTTGATAGAGTTTGCCTATAACAATAGCTATCAGCATAGCATCGATATGGAACCTTATGAAGCCTTGTATGGTAGACATTGTAGATCACCTTTGTGTTGGTTTGAGACTGGTGAGCGTCAGTTGTTAGGTCCTGATCTTGTGCAGCAGACCACGGAGAAGATTAAAGTAATACAACAAAAGATTAAAACTGCACAGGATAGGCAGAAATCTTATGCTGACAAACGTCGTAGACCCTTAGAGTTCCAGGTTGGAGATAGAGTGTATCTCAAAGTCTCGCCTTGGAAAGGAGTCCTTCGTTTTGGAAGGAAAGGGAAGTTAGCTCCTAGATTTATGGGGCCTTATCCAATCATTGAACGGATTGGAAAGGTAGCATATAGACTAGAGCTGCCACCAGAGTTACAGAGGTTACATCCTGTGTTCCACATTTCTATGCTGAAGAAATGTCACCCAGACACCGAGTTAGTTCTACAACCTATGGAAGTAGAATTGAATGATGATATATCTTATGAGGAAGGACCAGTGTCAATCCTTGATAACAGAATTAAAAAGTTAAAGAAGAAAGATATAAGTCTTGTGAAAGTCCTCTGGAATCACCGTGGTGTTGAAGAAGCCACTTGGGAACTAGAGGATGAGATGAGAAGGAAATATCCTGCCCTTTTCTCTTAGTATGTTTTATCGATTTCGGGGACGAAATCCTGGTAAGGGGTGGATAATTTGTAACATCCCTGACCTGGGTTATGAGTTAACCCTAGGTGTTTTGCCTAAATATGTAATTAAATCCTTGTGATTAACTTTGGGCATGTAATTAAGTTTCTCAGAAACATATATTTCAGTTTTTACTCCTTTTTATATAAAGTTGTAGCATTGTTTTGTAATACAGGGACCTATGTGCAAATTACCCAGTTAGAAGGGTTAACTTGCAATTTGCACATGTTGAGATGTTTCTCTGATGTTGAGACATCATGAGAATGATGATGGTAAGGTTTGAGGGATTTCCCAAGCTTGGGCACCAAGGTGCAGCTGTGGAAGCAACCCCTGTGCTTGAAAACCCTAAATTGGAGTAAAGTGCAATTTACCCAATTTGAGGAGTGTAACTTGTAAAATACATCATCTAAAATATCCTTTAAGACTGTTGTCATCATTTAGGGAAGAAATGATGAAAGGTCACTTTAATTGAATAATCATATAATGAAAAACACCTTTGTGATTGAATAATCAAGGTGTATGTACAATAGCCTTTTATGCGTATGCTTAAGTTATAGGTTGATCTTCTTTGCCTTCATTTCTTGACCTTAAAAGAAGTTTGTCCTTAGAAATAAGAAGAGGGGACGAGCAAAGAAGTATGGGGAGACTAAGTTGAAAATATGGAGAACTTATGAGCTTATGTTGAAAATCTCACCCCAAGTATATATACTCTCCACCTCTCTAAGCAAGGGAACTTTCCCTTCATTTCCTTCACTGTTCTATTCACCCAAACCGACTAAAGAAAAGTTGTGGAGCTCAGGAGGACGACCAAGGAGTGCAAGGTAGGTTTGAATCCTCCCTTTTGCTTAAGTTCATGGTTAGAACTCGAATTCAAGGTCAAATTGATGGCTAGCTCACATAGCTCTACCTTTCTAGCCATCTCTTCTCGACTTTTCCTGGAGATTTCACCTTGGCCGACCTGTGAAAACTCAAGGACGCCATTAAAAGCTTGGAGCTCAAGGAGCAAGCTTTAGGCGGGTTTTATATCTCTAAACCTATGCTTTGTTATATACATCTCGTTTATGCTTTTAGATGATAGTTCTTCTTCTTCTCTGCATTCCTTTGCTACCTTGCAAGCAAATCCGTGAGAAATCCTTGCTGTTCCTGAGCTAGGAGATGCGGACGTTATTTCCAAAGTTAATCCACTACTTTTCACTTTACCAAACGGTCTCCACCAAGTGCTCACACGGTTTGCAAAACCGTTTGGTGAGCAAACGGTCTCAAGACCGTGTAAGGGAAAACGGTCTTCAAGACCGTTTGGCCACGTTGGCCGAGCGTGGACCGTATAATAAATCTGTTCAAAATTATGTAGGCTAATCACCCACAAAATTTGAGGTGATAACTCCAAAGGAATCGTGAGATATGGCCTTTTTAATCAACAACTTTAATTGAATTTACTCCTGATTTCCAATCTGTTGAAATAGCCCTTTTTGGGCAAACGGTCTCAAGACCGTGTAAGAACGTTGACCAAGCGTTGAACATATGAGATTACTGTTCAAACTAATGTTGATTAACAACTCACCAAATTTGATGGACTAATTCCAAACGAGCTAAGAGTTGAAGGATGATTACTAGGGCAAACCCTAATTGAAATCAGTACTGAAATCTCAATGAATAACTTAGTGTTTTTGGGTTGATTGACCCAAACGGTCTCAAGACCATTTGGGGATCAACCAAACGGTCTCAAGACCGTGTGGGGAATCACCCAAGACCGTGTGGAGGTCTGGGGTCAAGTATAGTTGACCAATTGAAAGAACAAAGATACCAAATTACATTGCAATTTAGTATTGATATGATAATCAACTCAATCGATCCAACCTTGAAGAATTTTCACTAGAATACAAAAGTTGGATGGGAAAACGGTCTCAAGACCATTTTAAACTCATCCAAATGGTCTCAAGACCGTTTGTAGGTCTAGGGTTATGATAATTTGGTCAATTGAGGGCCCAATTGCAATAGGATATTGAACTAATCAAAATTCTGATTTGAGGCTCAATCAAGGTTCAACTCCTATCAAATCACATTAGATTTTGATGAAATATTGGGAAAACGGTCTCAATACCGTGTGGAGTTCATCCACACGATCTCAAGACCGTTTGGGCCAAGTTTGGGCCCAATTGGAGCTCAATTGAAGGGTTCAACCTTGTGTTGATTCACATTGATGAGTGTTGATGGTTGAACGTTGATGGACCTTAATTGAACCAACTTCAACCCTAATTGGATAGTAATTGAGGGTCAATTGAGTGACCAATTGGTTAAGCATAAACTTAATTGACTCAATCTATAAGTGGTTACCATGGCTTTGACCATTTGGAGGCTTCAACATTGATAATCATAAACGATTGAAATCATTGAACCATGTTGGAGGTCCAAACGGTTTGAGACCAAGTGGACCAAACGGTCTCAAGACCGTTTGAGGTCACACGGTCTTAAGACCATTTGAGACCTCACGGTCTCAAGACCGTTTGAGGTCACACGGTCTCAAGACCGTGTGAGGCCTCACGGTCTCAAGACCGTTTGGACTCAAACGATCTCAAGATCGAGAGACACCAAACGGTCTCAAACCGTGTAAGCCCTCTCGGTCTTGAAGTCAAACTTGTTAAACGGTCTACACCCTCAAACGGTTTGGGTAAACGATCTTGAAGGTCACACGGTCTTGGAGTCAACCCTAGCAAACGGTCAACTCATCCAAACGGTTTCAAACCGTTTGAAGGTTGAAGGTTGAAACCGTTTGAGGTTTTCAAAGGTTGATTTCACTTAATCACTTGAAGATGTAAATGGTTCAAAGATGCTCAGATCTAAACCCTAATGGTAACCTAGGACATTAGGGGATTAAGTGACTAATGAATTAACCCATGATGGTGATCAATGGGGTGAATTACCAAAATACCCTTGAGGGGTTCAATTGAGTAAAACCTTGTTCAAGTCAAACCCTAATCACATGATAGTGATGTTTTGGTTTATGTTAGCCATGAGGACTTAACCCAACCTGATCTAGAGTGGTGTTATCACCATCTACTAGTATGAGGAGAGAGAAAGTATCTTAAGAGAGAGAAATTACCCTTTTAGGGTGGAAACTCAAGTAAAGAACCTTCAATACACATGAATGTGCATGATTAGGGTATGATCCACCTATGTGAGATCATGGAAACCCTAATTATGATATATGATGAATCTTAAGCTAATCTGAGAGCATCAATAATGATGTTCCTCATACATGATGATGTTATGAGTTCAATTCACTATGTGATGTGAATAGTAAACCCTAATTCAAGGGTAATGACATGTAATGTGAATAGTAAACCCTAATTCAAGGGTAATGACATGTAATGTGAATAGTAAACCCTAATTCAAGGGTAATGACATGTAATGTGAATAGTAAACCCTAATTCAAGGGTAATGACATGTAATGTGAATAGTAAACCCTAATTTAAAGGTGATGACATGTTATATGAGTATTAAACTCTATTGATAAGAATCAAAGAAATTAGCTCTTATCACAAGAGTGGAAAGTATAATCATTGTTTTAAATTACCTTTATTAGTTGAATTAACCATGCAGGTTCTGATATGAAGGTGATCATATCCAGGTATGGATGATGATACTATATTCATTGAAAGCATGTTGTTAGATTTATGAATAGTAAAATATCTTGATGTCTTGTCAGTGGCATCCTATGATTTAATGGGCTGTGAGAGCCATGAATACCATCAAGGTCATGCTTTAGAGATGACTTGTGATGAGTATACTGAGAAATGATGATTGATGTGAGTTAGGTTTGTTGCATTTAGTATTCTACTTTTATAGCTGTTATGCTACTGTTGTTGTTTGAAGAACAATGTATGATGTAAAAGAATACTGAATGTACCTAACTAATCAAGTGAAATGTAGAGCCCTGATCATAGATCCATCATTGTCAGAGATCAAATGATGGTGAAACAGGTTTTCCTACGGGAACTCCTGGATCACATACTGTTGAGTATGTGGGGTACATGGATGTGTAGAACCTTACATCCTAGTGTAGGGATTTGACGTAGATATGTAATCCGTCAATCCTTCACTACTTTTCCATACCGTATCAGTAGTAGGTAAACATGAAACCTCCTGATGACGAAGAAAACATAGACATCCGTATCAGTGGAGATAAACATGAAATCTCCTGATGACGAAAAAAACATAGACATTCGTATCAGTGGAGATAAACATGAAATCTCCTGATGACGAAGAGAGTACAGAACGCCACTATAACTCTAAAATAGCGAAGGACCAGATTACCCTGGTGAGCTATAACAGTAGAGACACAAGATGTCCTACAAGTGATCCTCTTACTGACTGAGGAAGGTGAAGGTCATGAGAATCCGGCTCTTTCGATGACCTAGTATGATACCGAGGCACTTAGCAGTGATTGGTTGGAGTATGAGTGGTAAACCTCATCTCCACAGGGCATAAAAGTAATGTTTGAAAAACATACTCTACAGCGTAGTATACCTGTTAGAGATAACTACGAGTTAGTTGATTGATGTTACACTGTATAGTGCATATGTTCTTCATGTTTGATAAATGTTGAACTCTTGTTTACAACTGTATCTGCTATTGAATGCCTTGTAAGCTTTTACTGCTTAAGTTATTCTTTGATATTATAATAAAGCTTCTGGCAGAGAGTTATAACTCTCGCTGGGACAATTAGGTAAAATTGTCTCACCCCGTAGACTTCAACTTTTTAGGTGGACGTCGGAGACAGAGGAACCGGTCTACAGGTGACCAGTCCCAGCAGCAGCAGCACCAGGAGCAGCAGTAAATCTCGGGTGGAGATTTAGCCTGCCATGTGGTGTAGTTAGAGTCAGTCCTATGTGTCCTCTGTACTCTCAGGTCTTGGAAGTCTTTTAGTTATGAGTTCTTGAGATTTTGTATCTTGATGTATATAATTACTCAAGAAGTAATTATCATGAGATGTAAACAGTTTATCTCCTTTTATGAATGAAGCTTTATGGATTCAAGCTCTTGTCTCGAAAAGTTTTAATTTCCTGTGATTTTTGTCTTCCGTTGTTAATCGATTTGCTTCCGCTAAGTTTAAATCATGTTTATATCGTGGTTTGGAGATCAGAGCCCACATAAAGTATATCTTTTCTCAGCATGAGCTGAACATGAGACAACGCCGCTGGATGGAGTTAATCAAGGATTATGATTGTACAATTGATTACCATCCAGGGAAGGCTAATGTGGTTGCTGATGCACTAAGTAGGAAATCAGCAACACTAGCCTTAGATAAAGCACAGTTGAATTACTCAGTGTGCTCTAAGAGATTTATGTTTATCTCCTTGAGGCAAGACAACATATAGTTTAAAGTATCGTTGTTAGCCGGGCTTCTAGCTGAGATGCAAGTGAAACCTACTCTGAGGCAGCAGATTAAAGAAGCACAGTAAGCTGATACTATGATTCAGCAGATTAGGTCAGAGTATGGTAGTGAGAAACGAGATGGCTTCCATGATTCAGATGATCAGGTAGTCTGTTACCATGGTAGGGTGGTAGTACCTGATGTCGATGACTTAAGGAAGTTTGTTCTGGAAGAAGCTCATTCTTCGATGTATGCTATGCATCCAGGGAGCACCAAGATGTATCATGAATTGAAGGATATGTATTGGTGGCCTTGTTTAAAGAAAGATGTTGCTGAGTTTGTTATGCGGTGTCCGATGTGTCAGCAGGTTAAAGCTGAACATCAGAAGCCCGCAAGAACAATGCAACCCCTTCCTATACCGCAGTTGAAATGGGATCATGTAACCATGGACTTTGTGGTTGGTTTGCCAAGAACAGCCAAAAGTCATGATTCCATTTGGGTGATAGTTGATAGGTTGATTAAGACAACACATTTCTTACCTGTCAAAACAAGCTACATAGCTGAGAAGCTTGCACAGATATACATAGATGAGATAGTGCGTTTGCACGGAGTTCCAGCTACTATCGTTTCTGATAGAGGTCCCCAGTTCACGAGTCATTTTTGGGAGTGACTACATAAAGCTTTGGGCACACAGTTAAGGTTTAGTACATCCTTTCACCCTTAGACAGATGGACAGTCTGAGAGGACTATACAAACATTGGAGGACTTGCTTAGGGCATGTGTCCTTCAATTTGTAGGAAGTTGGGATCTACACCTGAGCTTGATAGAATTTGCATATAATAATAGCTATCAACACAGTATTGATATGGCACCATATGAGGCATTATATGGTAGACGTTGTAGATCTCCCTTATGTTGGTATGAAACTGGTGAATATCAACTTTTGGGTCCTGAGCTAGTTCAGCAAACAACTGAGAAGATTAAAGTAATACAACAGCAGTTGAAAGCTGCCCAGGATAGACAGAAATCTTATGCTGATAAGCGTCGTAGACCCTTAGAATTCCAAGTTGGAGACAGAGTATACCTCAAGGTTTCACCTTGGAAAGGTATCTTGATATTTGTAAAGAAAGGGAAGTTAGCTCCTAGATTTATGGGGCCTTATCCGATTATTGAAAGGATGGGAAAGGTAGCCTATAAGCTGGAGTTACCACCTGAGTTGCATATATTGCACCCAATATTCCACATATATATGCTAAGGAAGTGTCATCCTAACACTGAGTTAGTTTTGCAACCTGTGGAGGTAGAACTAAATGATGATATATCTTATGTTGAAGGACCTGTGTTGGTTCTTGATAGAAGAGTTAAAAAGCTGAAAAAGAAAGACATTAGTCTTGTAAAAGTTCTCTGGCATCACCGTGGCATTGAAGAAGCTACGTGGGAGCTAGAGGAAGAGATGAGGAGGAAATATCCTACTCTTTTCTCTTGATGTTTTGTTGATGATTTCGGGGACAAAATCCTTGTAAGGGGTGGATAATTTGTAACATCCCTGACCTGGGTTATGCTTTAACCCTAGGTGTTTTGCTTAAGAAAGGTAATTATATGCTTGATATTATCTTTTGAAAAGTAATTAAGGCTCAAGAGGAACCTATATTTCAATTTTAGTCCATTTTGAATAATGTTGAATGTAATGTTTTATTTGCTTTGGACTAAAGTGCAAATTACCCAAGTTGAGGGGTTAAATTGCAAATTGTGCATGATAATTTGTTCCTCATGTGTTGAAGCATCATGGGAATGAAGATGATGTAGAGGTATGGCTTGTGATAGCCTGAGTACCAAGAAAGAGCTGATAAAGCAATGTTTGTGCATTAAAACCTAATTTTGGTGTAATGTGCAATTTACCCAAAACCCAGGGTTCAATATGCAATTTACCATTTCAATAAGGTCCTTAGTATTCATGGCATCTTTTAGAGGAAATAAAATGAGAGGGGCATCTCATTTGAGCTACTTTGAAGGAGAGAGAATCTTGATATTAAAATAATCAAGATTTAAGCATAAATGGAACTTTACTTCAAATTAATGCAAAGATAAATAAAATAATTAAAGGAACTTCAACCAAAAACGAGATGGTTGGATTTTTTTCAAGTGTGAACACCTTTTTTCCTTTTCTAGGCCATGAAAAGATCTAAGTTGAGTGGAGAACCACTCACATTAAGTTAATGGAAAGTAATATCCACTAAAAATGGGATATTAATATAATATGATTAAGGTGCTTAATTTCTTTTCCCTTAATTCATGGATAATGGAAGGGAATTTGGAGATAATGAAGATAGCTTTGCATGCACATAATTGAGGAGGAAGAGGTGGCACAATTTTTGGAATTAAAGGATTTTTATAAGACATTTTCTCTCTCATTGATTTTCTTATAAAAGACCTTTTACCACTCAAACCAAGGACTTTTTCGGATCCACTTCTTTCCTTTTCTTGCAAAAACGATCAAGGGAGCTAGGGACAGCAGGAAGACGACCCTCAACCTGTTGGTAAGCTTCTTGACCTTCATTCATCTTGATTTCATGGTGGAAATCATAAATCAATGCATGATTCCTTCATATCTCAATCCCATCTTCACTTCTAACCATCCCTTTTCACTCAAAAGCTTGAGGAACGATCCTTGTGGTGTGGAAAAGATTCTTCCACCATTGTTGACGTGAAGCTCCAAGAGTTTAAGCTCAATTGAAGGCGGGTTATATAACTTGAACCCCTTTACATTGTTATTCAACTATCAAACTTGCAATTTTGTTAATTCCTTCATCTTTTTGATTAATTGTATGTGGTAATTGGTAATTCCATGAAATCAGAAGTACTAAGATCTTCAGGGACGAAGGTATATGATGATGACATCATATTGGACATATTTCCCAAAGAAATTGTACTTCATTCGGTTTCAACAAATTGCTGATTCGGTTTCAACAAAACCGTTTGAAAGCAAACAGTTTCATCAAACCGTTTGAAGCTAAACGGTTTCAAACCATGTGGGGGAGTTGACCAGGGTTGACCGTTTGGAGAAATTGATGCTAATATTGATGGTTTATGACCCATCAAATTTGATGGATTAATTCCAAAGGGTTCATCAGTTGAAGGTTAATCAATTAGCAAACCCTAATTGGATTAAGTGCTGAAATTCAATTTGGTTAATTTAGATTTTTTGGGTGATTGAGCCCAAACGGTCTCAAGACCGTTTGGGGGTCACCCAAGACCGTTTGGAGGTCTAGGGTTAAGTATGGATGATTAATTGAAGGTCCAAAGATACCAAATTGAAATGCAATTAAGTGTTGATTTGGTGATCAATCTAATGATCTAAACCCTAATAGAATTTCACAAAATCCATGGATAGGATGAGGCAAATGGTCTCAAGACCGTTTGGAGGTCATCCAAATGACCTCAAGACCATTTGGGGTCTTTCCATATCAAAAATTTGATGATGATTCATTAGTTGAAAAGGAATCAATTCCACAATGTTGATCATTGATGGCTATTCAATTCAAAGCCCTAATTGAAGGTTCCTTGAGTTGAAATCCTAGATCAATTGGGTTCAAAACCCTAATTTATGGTCTAATTGAAGGTTGATTCAATAGTTCAAGTAATAAAGAAATCAAGGACTCAATTGATAATTGGTTCATCCATTGAAATCGTGAATCGTGTAGGTGTTGAAAGGACTTTTTGGTCCATGTGGTTCTGAGAGGGTTTGGACCAAATGGTCTCAAGACCGTTTGAGTCCAAATGGTCTCAAGACCATTTGAGTCCAAATGGTCTCAAGACCGTTTGGGACCAAACGATCCCAAACTGTTTGGAGACTCAAGCTCATGCGGTTTCAACACTTTCTAGCTCATTCGGTTTCAAAGCAATGATTGCTTAAACGGTTTCAAGGGCAATCTGCCCAAACAGTTTCAAACTGTTTGAACCTTGAGAACCCAAGACCGTTTGAGGTCTAAGTAGGTAAGACCATTTGAGGTTCAAAAGGGTTAATCTAATTGGATATATATTTTAGTTGAAGATTCAATTGGTCAATTCATTTGAATACTCATGTGATTGAAGGCTCAATGATCAAATCTCCTAGACATCCTAGAAGAGGATGAGAGAGAGAGAGATTTATACATGTAAGATAATCATGTAGCAATCAAGCCTAACACATTCAAAATAAAGGTGATATAAAATTAGGGTATGATCCTTGGTAAAGAGATCATGAAACCCTAATTGAGTTGATTGATGAACTCAAACCCTAAATTAGAGCAATTCTGAGTGAAACCCTAATCTAGGAAGATAATGTGATATGAATCTAGGGTAATGACATGAGTAACCCAAATTCATGGTATTTGATGTAAAACCCTAATTTGGTTGAGTAGTAACCCTAATTGTGGGTTATTGAATATAAACCCTAATCTAGGAAGATAATGTGATATGAATCTAGGGTAATGACATGAGTAACCCTAATTCATGGTATTTGATGTAAAATTGTAATTTGGATGAGTAGTAACCCTAATTGTGGGTTAGTGAATATAAACCCTAATCTGGGGAGATGTGATGTGAATAGTAAACCCTAATAGGGTGAAGGTGGATGAAGCCCTAATCATGGACAATGAAATGATGAATCATTGGTCTTGATTGAACAAAGGGGGTGTGCAACCCTAATTTCTATAAAATAGGAAACCCTAACCCTGGTATGGGAATAGTGGTGTTAATCTGGAAAAGCATGGAACTAAAATATGATTGATATATCTTTTATCATCTACACTAACCATGCAGGTATTCTGAGATGATGAACATAGCCAGGTATGAGCTATGATGCTTTATTTGTTGAAATTAGTCATTGGGCCTTGTGTGCCATAATATGCCTTGTTACTTAGTAAAAGTTAACAAGAATGTTAATGGGCCTCAAGTTCCAGATAAGATGCTTGTGTAGCAAGTGTCATGTGTACCTTGATCAGATGACCTGAAGGTGATGGTTACCTGAAAAAGTGGTAACAGTGCTCAGTGATGAGCTGAGGGTTTGAATACTAAGAACCATATGTTATTGTGAGGGACTGCGATCCCAATGTCTTTTAGAGATTGAAAAGTAATTGATATAAACAGTACATGTTTCTTTATAGTGTTTGTCTTAATAAGTTATGTTTGTAAACTTGACTGATGCTAAAAGAATATGATAATGTACCTATTTAATCAAATGAAAGCTATTCATGTAGTGCTCTGACCATAGATCCATCATCGTCAGAAGCGGGTGATGTTGAAATAGGTTTTCTTACGAGATCTCCTGGAGTTCGCATATTTTTAATATGTGAGGGTCGATGGGTGAAAATATCCTTACGTCCTTATGAGGGAATTGATGGAAGGTAAACATCAAACCTCTCAATCCTTCATGCTTCTGGGATGGATGTATCACTAATCTCCCGATGATGTTAATGTCGGATCGACAGAGGTAAACATGAAATCTCTCAATTGTGAAGATAGTACAGCCGCCACTGTAACTCTATAGCTAGATGCCACTATACCCTGGCAAGCTATGTAAGAAGAGACACAAGATGTCTTGCATGTGATCTCGCACTGACCGAGATGTGGGAAGTCATGGAAGTCGGCTCTTCCATTGATTTTGTATGGTACAGATTTTGACTTCGCAGTGGTCGGTTGGAGTATGAGCGGTATACCTCATCTCCTCAGAGCTTAAGATTGTTTTTAAAATATAATCAACTGTGTAGCGTATTTGCATAAGATTGAAATATGAGAATCACTAGTTGATGTTAACCTGCTTAGCATGTTCTTAATACATAAATGTTATTTATGTTCTTTAATTCTTTATCAAATAAGAGACATGCTGCCTTGTCAAGTTATAACTGGAATACTTGAATAGGAATGTTGCTCTAACCTACATAGATAGTGATTATCTTCTATTGAATTATAATATCCCACTGCTCAGTTTATTTCTATTAAACTGCAATAATAATGTTTTCGGTGAAGTGTTATATCTCTCGCTGGGGCAATTGTATAATTGTGTCACCCCCATGGGATTTAACATTTTTAGGTAGACGTAGACAAAGAGGCAGAACCTCTGTAGCAGAGGAAGAGAAACAACAACAACAACAAGGACAACAGTATTATCCCAGGTGGGGATACTGGTTGTCAGGCTTTGTACATAAAGTCCTATGTGTCGTCTCTGTACTCTCAGGTCCCAAGAGTTAGTAGATAGTGTTTTATAATCAACCTGAGGTTTTGGTTTGATGATACATGGAATGTCCAATGTGGACCAGTATGTAAATATACTACTATGGTTCGTGTTTAAAGAATCTTTGGTAATGGATCTTTTTATAAAAAGGTTTTAATTTTTAGTGATTTTTAGTAACTCCACTGCGAATGATACACTTCTGCTTAGTTAATCTTATTTTTGTGAGTTGGATGCCAAAAATATAATTCTTTATACATTCATTATGTTTCATCATTATCTCATAATTGAATAAAACTGAACAAATTGGAAGATTGCCTTTATTATTAATCACATTGTTGACATGATATGCCATTACAATCATAATGTGATTGACTCTCTGGGCATGCATACGAACAGACTCCCAGTTTCACTTAGAGTCAATCATCCATGAATCTTATATTAAGTGATCTTAAACATATCCATCATGTTTTCTTTTCACGAGTGCTAATCCAGTGGGTTAGTAACATTTTCCTTCAGTCGGTGTATTGCATGTTTAACATCTCATCATTATACGACATCTCGTATGAGATTGAATTGTTGTAGTATGCTATCCAAGATTCCTTTTCCTAATCAGTAGCTCCATTGTTGTTATAGTATTTCTATCATGTCATCAATGGTTGGAACCTCCCATTAATTCATCTACATGAACTTCTTGATCCATGTAGTATCATCTGATGTGTTCATAACACTAGGATACTAGGTTTCTATTTGTACAATTAAATAACTATCTCTTGCTTAGAACTTTTCCAGCTTACACTTATTATTTTAAGGTCAAACGTAATATTTTATATTACGATCATCGATTTTCTTCGTCATTTTGGAAGCTTGCATCGGTGTAACCCTTTACACCCAACATATTTAAGAAACCGATCCTTAGTGCTTCTCAAGTACTTATGGACATGCTTTATACCATTCGAATATCTTCATTGGAGTCTAACTAGTGTCATCTCGTCATGTCAATGCATACAATATAATGGGATAAGTACATTATATTGCATAGATGATAGATCCTATTGTGTATGCATATGGCATCTTACTCATGTTTTTCCATTCTTCACAAGAATTGGAACACTGAGCTCTTGAGAGACTAATTTCATGGAACATGGACTAATTTTCTCTCATTTAGTCATGTACGTTGAACTCCTTTAGCATCTTGGTAATATATGTGCTCTTACATAGGTTAAGAACACTTTCCAGAACTATATTTATAGATCTCAATTCCTATCACATAGGATGCTTTGCCTAAACCCTTCAGAGAAAAGGTACTTTCCATGCCAAGTTTTAATACTTATAGTATTAGGATGTTGTTCCCCATCATTATGTAAAATATAATATGATTCCACTAAATCTTTTATAATCATAAATTTCATCTTTATTTTGACTAAAGTCAAACTATTTGACTATCTTGTCAAATCAAAGATTCGAGCTCTGAGATGCTAGCTTCAATCACGTTGATTGGCCTTTGTAGCTTATAGACTTTATTTGCATTAGTGGGGTTTTAAAAACTTTAGTATGTGTCACATACACATCCTCTTAATTATCCTTATTAATTTATATGCCAAATCTCATAGTCATAATAAGCTGCAACAACAAGCATGATCCTGATGGATGGCAACTGGTAAAAAAATTCATCATGTGCAATACCTTGAACTTTTTGAAACCCTTTACAACTAATTGGCACTAATATCCATGTCGATCCTTTCCTTGAAGACCCAGTTGCACCCTATCGATTTTACCCCTTCAGGTGGATCCACCAAGGTCATACCTTTTTGGTGTACATGGGATCCATCTTCGATCTCATGGATTCAAGCCATGTCTCAGACTTTGGTGCCTTAATAGCTTCTAGGTAGATTGTTGGCTCCTCATCTTATGACCAACTCATTGCCTTTCTTTATTATATGATATCATAATCTTTCAAGCTCAAGGTGTGCTCTACTAGAAATGTGAGGTTTTGTGTTACATAAGGAACTTGAGATTCCATAACAATTTGTGATTCTTGTTGTTCCTACTATACCCCTTTAGGTTCGATGTTTTCTTGTTGATCTCAAACTTTTTGCGTTCTATGATTCTCCAACTAATTCCTTTGGAATTAAATTCCTCTTGAGAAATTCAGCCATCCTGGTAACAAACACTTTTGTTGTTGGATTGGGATAAAAGTAGAATTCGAAAACTAACATTTATGTGATTTGTGGATAAAGCCTTGTAAGAAACTATTTTCTTACATAAGATTTTGATCCTAATATTTATAAAAGACATATCATGGAACTTCACATGCCATATCTCATATGGTGTCTTTTAAACCATTTTAAGACGGTACATTGTTTCATTGTAAACCATGTGCCCAAAAGGAAATTGGCAAATTATCTAGATTTATTGATAATCACACCATGACTTAATAGGGTGTGATTCTTTCTTCCTGATACATCATTATGTTTTAGGTGGAGTTCATTGTGATACACTATCACTATCTCTCCAAAAGGTCCTCAAGCTCTTGGTGTAAAATATTTCAACATCGATCAGATCAAAGTATCTTAATACTTTTACCAAGGTGGTCACGTACTTTATTCATGATCTTCTTGAACATTTGAAGAAATTTGTATTTTTATTTCACCAAATACTATATCTACTGATATCATCAGTAAATTTAATGAGGTACTATTAATTACCTTCAACATTTATTCTAAAATGTCAACATACATCAATATGTACAAGCCCTAATAGAATACTCGCCCTCCCACTACATCTAGTAAAAGATGCTTTTGTCATATTGCCCAATAGATAAGATTTACATGTCTTCATTGGTTTAATAACTAAAAGAGTCTAGAAAAACATCATTATGGATCCTAGAAATGCATTTCTTATTTATGTGCTCTTGATGAAAATTTAATAGGTGTTTTTTGAGTTATCAAGTTTTAATCTTTTGGTATTTACATTATAAAATTATCTCTTTTGATCCAGCAAACAAAGACCACAAAATATTTGGGTCACTTCCATAAAAGATATCATCTGTTTCCAGCCCCCAGGTCATGATCCTTTCTAGACGCCATTGTCTTGGATAATACCCCTGATAATTCCCTCAGGCTCTACAAAGTTTTTTTATTATTTACTAATTACTAAAGGTTAAATAGTAAACCTAGGCTCTGATACCAAATGTAACGACCCCATCCCCCTATTATCCCCAACTAAGGTGGATCGTGAGGGCAAGGGCCCTTATCCATATTTCTAGGATCTAGGTTTAGCAAATAAGTAATAATAATTAGAAATTTTACTGAATGCAAACAAGTTTGATAAAAATATGAAGATAAAGCTCCTCTAGGGTGTTACATGGAAAGGGAAAAACTAAAGTTTGCAATGTAAAAGAAATCTATCTAAAATCCTCTAGTAAACTTTAGTCATCTTTTCTTTTTGTGTCATTTGTTGTGGAAGTCCATTTCTTCAACTAATTGGTAGATTAACCTAAAACTTTGACAAATAAAATGCAGTCAATAGATCTCTATATTGGTATGTGGTGCAAGAAAAATATTTGTATGTAGGTGTAACAATGTAAAAAACCATATCAATCAGTTATTAATAAATAATTGAACATGCATTTTCTGTTATAACTTCTCGACCCATATTTTCTCACTCTATGTGGTATACCCTCTCTTTAGGGAATTCTTTGTGGGGTACCCTCTCTTTAGGGATTGGTCCCTATAGTAGACTCTCATAACCTTCCCTCACCCATGTTTGGTTTTATATTGGCCTTCCCTTCCTAACTTGGCATGTTAGTGACCTTCCTATTCCAACTTGATCACCAATCATCGCAATGACTTCTTCCTCCCACATGTTCATTCAACTCAACAGCGATACCAATTTAGGTTTGAGTAAGTTATGTTCATATAAGGTGATACACATAGGGCCTTATAAATTGCAGAAAATAAATAAACATCCAAGTCAGTTATTGGCAATACATGCAATAAACATTCAGAAAAACTTTAGAAGTTGTTAAAGGCGATTATCAATAATTAACCACATACCTATCTTCACGATGACTTAATTCCCAAGTAGATAAAAGTAAATTCAACCAACCAAGCAATCAACCTTTAATCAATGTTTACCACCCATTAATTGGTATCGTGTTCAAAAATATCACTTGACCGTCTTGAGCCCTAAGTTAGGGTTTTGGGGTCAAACTGAGGTTTCATTAGGGTTAGGCTTCCCAAACCCTAATTACACATATTAGACTTTTCCAACTTTAGAAAGTCTAATGTGGTGACACATGAATCCTTGATTCAAAATTAGATCCAATTGTATCATTTTTTCAAATTAGATCACACTTAATCATCAAAGTTAACCATCAAATTATGACCATCAATTTCATGAGATTAGGGTTTCTAGGCACTAAATGTCATCAAAGTATGTATCTTATGAACTTTTAGAATTTGGGGTTAAAACATGTAAAAAAACCTACTTTATTGGATTCTACACATTATTATGATGAAAATCATATATATATATTCAATATATTTGGACCTACCGATGATTTATTAGACTTTTTGCAAAATAAAACTATTTACACCAATCAAAGCCCGCCATGTCAATGGCTGACTGAATACATCAGGTGTTGCGGGGCTGGGGCTGAGCCAATCAGCTCACGCCGTAGTGGCTATCTGTGCCTGCATGGCAAGGGAACCAACCAGGGTTAAAAGATCAGGATAAACTTTACCATACAACTGCAGATGTGGGGTAGAGGAGTAATTCTCCTTAAGCTTATCTTATACCTTTGCTCTTTTCTGCTTGCAAATCAAGTCTCATGCGGGAGTCAACTCAACTATTGGCTCTGAGCTTCTAGCCTCATGAGTGGCATACAATGATGTTATCCTCTCCGCTACTCCTTTCTGAACTCAATTGCAGTCAACAATTGCTCGAAGGTGGTGAGGATAGGGAGAAAGAGAGCTCGACTCGATAGTAGTGCACCAGGAAAGAAAGAAGAGGGGAAGGCAGGGTGTATGATTGAATTTAGGGCATGACAAGTATCCTTGAGTCTCACAGGACCTCACAAAGGATGGTCTAGTCTCATGAGGGGATCTAATGCCTTATATAGATATGTCTTCACAAGACATGCCGCCCATGGGGTCTGACCTCCCAACAAAATTGGGAAAGTCTCAATTTCTCTCGAGACAGGGTCATGTACGGATGGTTGGGTTAGGAATTTCCTTCTGAATTCAATGGAAGAATTTTCATATGTCCACACTAATCAGAAAGAGAGAAGGAAGGATGGAGAGGAGGGGAGTTATTGTACCCGTGTTTCCTTATCTATTTCAAGGTAGTAGATGACGGGGAACTATTGGATCTCTAATCGATGAATATGAACTTGTACAATAGAAAAAAGGGACGTGCCCTAGATTCCTAGACACATTGAATGTGACAAATTATATAGATTTATCCATTAATTTTTCACTTTAGGGAATTTTATACTCTCTCCTCTCTTCTCCAATTGACTCCAAATTTCAAAGGAAACCTTCTAATAATTTATTCTCAGATTGGACAAGATTTGGTGACAAAACATGAAGTTAAATACCTTTTACTTGCCTCCCAAGCATTTGATTTGTTTGAGTTATGTAAGGCATATAATAATTATTTCCTTCCCAAACTTGGCAAGAAAATTTTATTTTTGATATACTCTTTCTTTGGGTGCAATTTAGGACCGAACTATTTTTACTAGTTTCCTTCAACTTGTTTTTCAATAAAACTAAGACATTTCCATATTTCAATTACCAATTATCCATTACTCTTGAGAATTCCCATATTATTGAGTTTTCCTCTATTTCTTTAACTAAGAAATAATAATGGGTTATTGAAAACAACAAAATACATGAAAACCTTTTCACATGGAGAAATTTCATTCACCATCCAAAATCATTAAATGAGACATAGAAAACTCAAGCTTTCTAATATGACCGAAATAGTCCATTATTTGCATTCAAATATATGTATAGATACATGAAAAATTCAGGCTATACCATATGTTTCCTAGTGCAAGTTCCTTATTATAGAATATTGACTCCCGTACGCCAGAAGGATACATCGATGATAAGAAGACAACATGTTCATATTTTTAAATTATTAATTATCTTTCTCGATCTCAACTCGTTTACAACTATTCTTCAAGTTGCTCATTTATAAAAATTTCTCCAACTACTTCTGTTAATGACAACTATTGTTCTTAATTGGATCAAATATTGTTTGCTAATCTAGTCATTATCCAATTCCAAACTGCTTAATTACATTTTTTATTATGTAGATACAATTGTCTATTATGCTCTTGTGCTTGATCATATTCACAAAAATACATCTCGATCTTATTGTATCTCTTTTCTACTATCATTCTCTTTATCTTACACATCATATCTCATTTTCCTAGGATGGATTTCCTCCATGGAAGATCATGAGACAATTGAGATTATATAATAAAGACTAGAATTTTAGGGATGATGAAGAAAAACCACACTCATTGAGTCCCAAAATAACTCTCACTCTTTAATAATGTTTTTTTATTTATTTTCTTTAAGCAACTCAAATGGAACATTTTTTACAAAGTTAAGATTTTGAATAGCAATGTCGATTTTTTGGGAAACATGTGAGTGTCTATAGGATTTTTAATTATGCTCTTTTGG
This sequence comes from Alisma plantago-aquatica, assembly GCA_963693085.1. Taxonomy (NCBI): domain Eukaryota; kingdom Viridiplantae; phylum Streptophyta; class Magnoliopsida; order Alismatales; family Alismataceae; genus Alisma; species Alisma plantago-aquatica. Next base: position 509,690,862 of record OY856414.1, read on the forward strand.
CCATGTTTTCCACATTTTATCTGCCCTTGAGTGGAGTCACATTTTCGACATTTTTGCACTTTTTTGGGTGAAGTGCCTAATACCTTTTGTGATCGTAATAAGATTCATGATCCTAATGTTTTGGCCATGAATTTCACACTTTATCCATCCTTGAGTGGAGTCACTTTTAAATTTTTGCCACTAATTTAAATGCCTATGCACAATTTTCCTTATTTGTCTCTTAAGATGAGGCAGTGACTGTGAATCCTTATCTTTTCATGAATTTTACAGGAGACGACCTAGATTAGCCAAAACAAAATTTCTCTAGTGGATCAACACAAGTAAACAAACATAAGTTAGTAAGCTTACATGCAGACAAGAGAAACAAACAAACTAGGACTGACAAACAGACCTCAACTCAAAAAGTGACATTTCGATATATCTGTAAGACATAACACCTTGCTAGGAATAGCAGGTATGTCATTTGCCTCCTTCATATGGTAAATAGATATTGCACATAGCTATTAACTCTTGCTTTGATATGGGTTCCTTTCTGTTTGGGATATAAACGTCCTTTTATGACCACCTTGTAGTATTTCAAGGCGGATAGGTCTATCATTCCAATCACTAACCCTTATCATTCCAATCACCTTTTGTTATGTACTACGTATTACCAGACTATAATTTTGGTAATGCATCGGGCCTAGAGTTCGAATTGAGTTACTCCAGTTGATGTAACTTGTGTAGTCAGGATTGAAAGAAAAACTATTTTGGCAACAAAGTTGTTTTCAATTAAGTTTTGTTGAGAATATATGTCACATCAATGTCAGAGTTAAGTACTCAATAGTGACTGAATTTTTTGATCCCAAAAAGATAATAATTGGAAATTTTGGGTTGAGTCCTAAACAAGAGAGTTAAATAGAAAAAACAAAACCTATAAGTCTAATATTGACCCATAGTTAGTCAAACACATATAGTAGTTATGTAGCAATAAAGGAATGAGGTATTATATTTTGATGTCATTTCGACAATATGGAAACTGAAATTTAATGATATTTTTTGATAGAAAATTTGATAAATGCAATTGTGTCCACTTGGACGCCAAAATGAACAAATCAAGCCATAAAATTTCACATGTGTCATCTTTACACCTAAATGCATCATTTTATGCAATAAAATTTGATATGAGAATAGGTGAGGGGTTCTTCATGTGGGAGGAAAGAAAACTTTCCGGTTCCCTAGGAAAATTTCAAATTTTGGGCAAAAACGTTCACTAATTTTGACATAGCAGTACATCGGCAAGGTTTCGTAGTAGATGGTGTCCTTTGACAAAATTTCATCAATTTTGATGAAACCTCATTCCATAGCCCTTCCTTATTACCTGACTGTTGGGATGCACTCCTTAGGCCTCGAAACCTTTCTGATCTCCCAGTTTGACCGCACTCATGATATTGAAGACTCTCTATTAGCTAAAGAAAGGCATTGGCCAATTAAACAACATTAGAGAAAAAGCGTAGGTGCATCATGTAGCTACTAGCAGTTATATAATTACACTTATTAACAAAAGAGAGACACAAATTCGGTTTCAATCTAAATTTAACACCATGCCAAAAGGTAGCTTAGTTGTTGTTGTAATGTATCCCTCATTTTTCTACCCAACGACCTTCAAATCTATGACTTATGATACAATCAACATCAGAATTTATTTTTCCAAAATCACAAGTCACGGACCTACAATACAAGTAGACAACCAATATCAAACACCTGACGGCTGTTAAGAGCACACAAGCGGCTTGTTTGTTGTCTTTAATTTGTAAACTAGTGAATGCACACGTGTACATGCACGTGACATACAAAATTTATTGGAATTGCAATAGAAAAATACTATAATGTTAATATTGTTAAATAAGAAAAAATGTATTTATAAATGTATGTTATCTGTAGACAATTTGTTTTGAAAATAATGAAAATATATTTTTATTTTGTAACTGAAATTTCACTATTTGACAATAATATGTAGGTGATGTGAGACTTTTGTTTTCCCATCCAGTATTGAAGTTTAATGAGCTCATCCTCAAATGATGTATCAAGGTGGGGTGGATACCTGATTGAAGAAGAAAATTTCAAATTAATAATTTACTAAAAATCATGAAATAAATAAATAACAAGTAAAATACAATGATATCTCACTTTTTATCAATCTACATGCTCACATTTTGGTGGTTTAATTGTAAATATTTTATAATTTTATTTCAAGCCTTTCACATATGAAAAAAAAATTAGTGCAAATATTCAAAAATTTTAATAATATAGTCTTAGTTGGAGTCAAATTACTTATGGTTCTAGTGACCATTTTGGAAAAATGTTGTGTTTCAATTGTAAGTATTGATAATTTTGTATTTGTTGCTACGTGAAGCTTTGGAATGACTTTTGTTGTAATATATAAAAATATCAATCATAAAAAGATGGTATCATAAAACACACCGATGAATATAATTATAAGGAAAACAAAAGTAGCAATTTAGAATCTAGGACAGATATTAAAAAACATCAAAAAGTAATTTTGTTGTCCATATCAAATTCAAGACTCATACATTCTTGCTTAATATCTAAAGGAACTACATCTAAGACTTTAGCCATTTGCTTCATTGTTGTTGGCGTCCCTTATGATTTAGGTTCTAATGGTTGGGCATCTTGTGCTTTGACATGAATAATCATTTGATTCCATTTCACCTTAGATAGTATGAGATGCACCATTTCTTCACCATTCTCCTATATTATTCGACAAATTTAATTTTATTTATTACAAATATAAAGACCATGAATTGTCTATATATTTGTAAAAACATTAAAGTACCTATGTGTATATATTGTTTAGATCTACAATAGTATAACCCAGGAGATGGTGTGCAGCTGTGTCAAATGATATTAATCGAATGGAATAAAAAATATCCATGACTTCAACTTTCATAATGTACCTATAATCAACAAAATGCAATATTAACTTACAAGCAAATTATAAAATATAGATGTATTAGATAATAAAATAAGGTAAAATTGCCTGAGAATACTATATTTTACTCTACATTTGGTGCAGACTTTGCCTTGACCATTTTCATCATATACTTTCTTGTTACACCTCACACAAACATTGTACCAAAGGGTTCGGGCATGATACATCCGTACAATTGTTACCTTAATTTCATAAACGTGGTCCTAAAAAATTTCAACATGTTGTGATGATAATATAAATTTAAGTATTTGTATAAGTTACAAACTACCATTACTTACTTTGTGTAGTATCCCACTCTATAAAGATTCATGTAAGATGGAAAGAGTGATCCTTATTGGCTCTATATTTTGTTTATGCATGGATGTAGGTGATGAAAAACTATCATCACTTCAGACAACCTATTAAAATTATAGATGTCAGTTTGGAAAAAAAGTATATATGAACTACTGTTTGAATGGATAATGTATGGAAATGACTACCTTATCTTCGTTTCCTTGGATTGTGGCAACGAGGGGTTAAAGAGAAGTCTTGTTGTGTAAGTGCTTGAAAGGTACAAACCTATAATTAAAATAATAAATAAATCTATCAAAAACAAAGATAAAATTATTAATAATGTCTTACCTTGGAAGCATCTAACTTGAAATCTGGTAATTACAACTATATTCCTCATTTCATAGTTTTCTTTTAAGTTGTCATATGACTTGATAGCTATTTCACCCCACAATATACACTTACCCATTGTATGCCTAAATACCAAGGATAGATATAAGTGTTAGAAAATAAATACTTTGTTTTAGTCATTGAGTAATTAAAATTATCTTTATTAATTACATTTCATTTTGCAACGTGATATCACACTTGGCAACTTTTTGACCTGATTTCTTTGTAATGATTTGAATCTCATCAACATTAGTAATCATTCCAATGATATCTGCAAGTAACATAGAAAATAATATGAATATTATAAAATGATAATATAAAATGAAAATAAAGTAGAATTACCTATAAGATATGTCTACTTATCTTGAAGACCCTGAAAGTCATCAAACTCAGTAAAGCGGAATGAGTACATAAGTATTTTTTCACAATCTTCAGATGTTTCAGCAACCTCACATTTTTTTGTTGATTACGCACTCTTCATTCCTCTTTGCATTTCTATAGTCATTGTAGAATTGTTTAACGACGACATTATCTAATATATAACACTTTCCTTCTTCAAAAGTATTACTGAATTGGTTTACTGCATCATCGACTAAACTGGCTTCCATCCTCTCTCCCTTAGAAGAAAAAATCAATGTTGAGGCATTACATAAACACACAAACACATGGACACTTTAATGTATTTTAAGTAAGAATAAATTGACAACTGTAATTTAATATACCTCTTCATCGATAAACAACAATTTCTGCTTCTTTCTTCCCCTTGATATTTCATATGCTTTCCATTTAAAGGCCAAGCAAACCTTAAGTTACCAGTTGTTTTGGAATCAATGTACATATCGAAAGGGGGGTTAATTATCTTTTGTCATCCTATTATCACACGTAAAAATGTTAGTTTAGCAAAGTAGTATTTACAAATAATCAACATGAGATACTAAAGATAGAAGGATACCATCAATAAAGCTTAATACTTCTTTTTATACAATATTTTTGGTAAATGTTCTACCATTGAACTTCTTCCTTCCAGTTTAACCAGGACCTTCGTTGTATTTGTGGATGTTCATCTTGATAGTGCTACATACAACTGTCAGTGAGAGAATACAGGATGGGGCAAATAAATTCTGACATTGGGAATAGTTTCACCTTGTAACTTTATTGTCATTGGAAAACTCAAATACACTGGAAATTGTTTCCTTTTAAAAGCAAACAGAAGACCACATTGTCAGGCGTGATAAGAGGTATTTTGGGTATGAAAACTCTTTTACCCCATACTTGACCAATTGTAACCTTTGTGTCAATTATATTTTTCTAAAACCCTTTACAAACCAATAGTGTACCATTGAAAAACCCATTTGCTGAATTGATATTTTGCAATAGTTTTTCTTTAGCCAGAATACAAGAGGGGGTAAACTATTTGGAACTAGTGAATTAAGGCATTCTTCAAGGTAGTTATGATTTTCATCATCAACAACACTATCAAAACTATAATAGGTGATATCCTCCCCGAGAAACTATTGTATGAGATCATTATTCATTTCATCAACATACTCATTCTTTGTGCATAATATTACACGACTCATCATGTAGTCAGTCGACGTTGCGTTATCACCAAGAGATGGGAAGACATGTTGTATGAGTCTTTTTCTTATAGGTTTGCTTCATCTATGAACTCAAGAACCATTTTGTGTGGGAGGCAAACGTAATCATCATATGTTGCTGGTTTTGTTCTATAACATACTAGATCTCAGACCCTACCCTGAAATTTGACATTTTGGACTTAGCCAAACAAGGTTGAAGGTTAGACCTAAATATATGTTTAGTATAACCCCAATGAGCTAATGCATGTATAATTATCATATCAAAAAGAGTCTGCAAATTCCTTTTTGAGCATTAAGTCTTAAGTGAAAATCAACTCCATACAGTTCCCAATTATATAATTTTTTTGTATTTATCCCATTCACAGAGAATGGATATCACCTTAATGTAATCTAATGTTCTAACATTAATCTTTCGTTTATAATGCATACATAAAATATGCCACATAACTCATTTTGGTGGTAATACGAAATAAGAAACTTAATTGGATGAATAATTTAGATAATGGGCCGTTAATGGGAAATATGACATATCTCATACAAAGAATTCTCAAAATTGGAAATATACTTCAAATTCAAAATCTACATATCAAAATTAGCCTACATGTCAAATTTCATCTATTTTGGACTACCTAAAAATATTAGGATAAGTTTAGGAGAGAGAAAATGAGAACATGGCATAAATAATTAATAATGTGATTATATAAATTAAAAATATGTAAATAATGGAAAATTCATATTCAACACATCAAATAAAACTTGTGGATGAAGTTTGGTCCAATTTGGATGTTGTTTGAGCAAGTTATGCAATTTTAGGTACATTCTAGACTTTTCTGCAATTTACTCAATTGGGAGGTTTGCTTTTTAAATTGTCACATGAATTATAATCCTTATATATTCCCTTACCATTCTCGAGTTTTTGAACCATAGGGCGCCTAGTTTCACCTTGGTTTGAAGGTGTTTCTTTCCAAGGGCATTTTAGGGATCACTCTCTTTATAAATGAGCTTATCTTTAGAAGTTATCAATCAATGGGGTTATTTCTTTGATTGGAGGTCGGTTGGGATGGCCTATAAGTGTCAATAAACTAACATTTGATATTCAAGAAGCCTCTATGATCTTTCCTCTTGCATGGACATGAAATCCCAAGGCTGACACATGGAAAGCTCCATGGACACCTCATGCTTGACTTCTTCCTTATCCATAAAGGTTTGCATGTCCATGGGAACCCTTACCATTGGACACATGGAAAGTAACTTGACACCTCATTATTGACTTCTACCTTATCCATAAAGGCTTTCATGTCCATGTACATCCTTAGACATGACACATGGAAAGTCTCATAGACACCTCATACTTGACCTCTTTCTTTATATAGCCATATCTACCCCTTCGCAACTCCCAATTTAAAACATCTTGCTCTCCTTTATTCCCTCTATCTTAGAGCATCATTACTACTCTATTTTGCCACGAAGGTGTTGTCCCAAGGTAAAAGGAGGTGCCTACCTTGGTGAAGAAGGCTCCTAGGGTTCCAAATTTCTCTGTTTAGGATTTCTTAAGCTCCTCCTTGGTGATTTTGATCAAAACTAGTAAGTATCCTCCTTTCCTTCCCTATTTTCATGTTGTTAGTCTTCCTTTAACCTTCCTATAGGTGGAACCATGGCCTTCCATGGTAAAACCCCACCTAGAACCCATAAACACCTCATCTCCATGTTCTTTTGTTAGAGTTTTCACCTCTAAAGTGCAGAAGGTGCTTCTTGCTCAAGATAGGAGCTTTGTTGGAGAAACTGACCTCTCTGAGCTTGGGAACCTTACTTATTGGACATGTCCATCTTCCCTAGAGGTTCTTTGGAGGCCTAGGCCTGACTTGGACTGTTTAGACTATGAAGTTGAGGTATTATGTATCCCCTATTCTTCTATGTTGAGCAATTCACCTATGCTTATTCATTCTCTTTGTCCTATGGACATTAGTCTATACACAATGTCTTTTCTTTTCAAAATCATGGTTCATGTGAACTACCTTATTTGATATTGATCATGTGATCATGGATATTCTTTTGAACTCTTATCTTATGCTTTGTTCATGATGGAACTCTAAAAGATGACATGTGATGTCTTTTGCCCACTTATGAGGTGGATGTATATGTTGGTCACTTATGTGGTGACTAGTTTATATATTCTGACTATACTTTCTACTTGCCTCTACATTCAACATGTTATGTGATTCAGTATCACTAGAGTAGTGTAATTGCTTTGGTTTTTATGGAAGATGTGTTATTTCCTGCCGAGCAGATGTAATATTTCATGCTCTTTTGTGATGGAAAGGAACCTCATACCTAGGGCAAGATGTGTAATTCTTGGCCCATGTTTTGTATATTTGGGAGATTGGCAGTATTCCTTTCTCTATCAGGTTTCAAGTTTATGAGACTTGGCCTCCTTTGTGTTTTTATTGTTCTAGGGCTATGTTTATCTCGCATGCATGCATGTTGATGATATGGGTTGTGTGCCCTAATTCTTTACACGTGTTGGTGTGGTACAATCTTTATATTTTATTAATGGCAAGTATTATTTTTTATCATATGATTTCAATTCCTTTTCTCGTGATACCCATTTGGGTGGTCCTTATCCTTTCTATGGGAAGCCTTTTATATTTGGTGTCCTTTATTCCATATATTGCTCAATTTCTTATTTAGTATGCACATACCAGCCTTTGTTGATGTCATCTATTTTCTCTCAGTGTTGGGGTATGCTATAAACCCTAGGTGATGGACTTGGATGATAAGGTGTGAAGTTTTGGACTAGCTTAAGGAGTTAAATCTTGTAGACAAAGTTGTTATGTTTTAGATTTCCCTCTACTTAGATCCTTATGTTGTATCATACATGTAAACCCTTATGGGATATTATGATGTACTTTTGTAATCTTTTGTGAAAATTGAGTATAGTCATTTTTTTCCGCTGCTATACTTTGGTTGTTTTGAATACCATTTATTGAAATTTGGAAATTTTACACCTATTCCAGCATACTGTTGAGTGTGTTTGGAATGGATGTTTTATTCTTCAAATTTTTTTAGTAAGGGAGTGATCCCGCCTCCTTACATCATGGTATCAGAGCTCATGGTAGTCAGAATCTAACTATTTCAATTTTGTCTCCCTAGTTAGAATACTTGCCTTACCTTTAAGTGACATGTTTTCCATAGAGTTGATCAATAGATGATGAAGGTTTGATTTAGGATCCTATAGTTTCAAATTAGAATAATGATGAATAGATCCCTAAAATACTTACAACTAAAAAAATGCATAAGTAACCATAGTAACTTGAGGTTGTTTAGCTTGGCCTTTAGGCAGCTACTAGGACATGAAGTTGAAAGTAAAGGTGTCTAGAAAGGATCTGGGTTCGGGGGTTGGCAAGATTTTCCTCCGCACCACTAGCTTGGTTTACGAGGACTCCCAAATCCATATGATATCGGCCTAGCCTGAGCTGATATGAATTGTCTGAAATAGCATGCTTTTAGGTAATAGTAGCCTTAGACATCTATATGATTTATCTTTAGGGACCCAATATGTTGAACTAGTCTCCCAGGTGTAAAGACTTGTTTGAGGATGGACAAGAGCAAGTTAACCCATAGTTCACAGTTAGTCTTTACAAGTTATGTTTTTTTGCATGATTCTTATGTAGTTGGATGTAAGGAAGTATAGTTGAACCTTTTATACCTAAAGAATAGTTTTGACTTAATAAGATGAATCCTTTAAGGGGTGGTGAATAAGTTGTTTTCTTATATATAAATGTTTTGATTTCGAGGATGAAATCCCTTTAAGGGGTGGGGTGTTGTAACATACTAGATCTTGAACCCTACCCTGGAAGTTAACATTTTGGACTTAGCCAAACAAGGTTGAAGGTTAGACCTAAACAGATGTTTAGTATAACCCCAATGAGCTATTGCATGTATAGATCACCTTAATGTAACATAATGTTCTAACATTAATCTTAGGTTTATAATGGATACATAAAATATGCCACATAACTCATTTTGGTGGTAATATGAAGATAAGAAACTTAATTGGATGAATAATTTAGATAATGGGTTGTTCATGGGCCATATGACATATCTCATACAAATAATTCTCAAAATTGGAAACAAACTTCAAATTCAAAATCTACATATCAAAATTAGCCTGCATGTCAAATTTCATCTATTTTGGACAACATAAAAATATTAGGATAAGTTTACGAGAGAGAAAATGAGTAAATGGCATAAGTAATGAATAATGTGATTATATAATTTCAAAATATTTAAATAATGGCAAATTCTTATTCGAAACATCAAATATAACTTGTGGATGAAGTTTGTTCCAATTTGGATGTTGTTTGAGCAAGTTATGCAATTTTAGGTACATTCTGGACTTTCCTGCAATTTACCCAATTGGGAGGTTTTCTTTGAAAATTGTCACATGCATTATAATCCTTATATATTCCCTTACCATTCTCGAGTTTTTTAACCATAGGGCGCCTAGTTGCACCTTGGTTTGAAGGTGCATGTTTCTTTCCAAGGGCATTTTAGGGATTACTCTCTTTATAAATGAGCTTATTTTTAGAAGCTATCAACCAATGGGGTTATTTCTTTGATTGGAGGTCGGTTGGGATGGCCTATAAGTGTCCAAAAACTGACATTTGATATTCTTGAAGCCTCTATGATCTGTCCTCTTGCATGGCCATTAAAACCCTAGGCTGACACGTGGAAAGCACCATGGACACCTCATGCTTGACTTCTTCCTTATCCATAAAGATTTGCATGTCCATGGGAACCCTTAGCATTGGACACATGGAAAGTAACTTGACACCTCATTCTTTACTTCTACCTTATGCATAAAGGCTTGCATGTCCATGTACACCCTTATACATGAAACATGGAAAGTCTCAGAGACACCTCATACTTGACCTCTTTCTTTATATAGCCATATCTACCCCTTCCCAACTCCCAATTAAAAAACTCTTGCTCTCCTTTATTCCCTCTAACTTATATCATCATTCCTACTCTATGTTTCCACAAAGGTGTTGTCCCAAGGTAAAAGGAGGTGCCTACCTTGGTGAAAAAGGCTCCTAGGGTTCCAAATTTCTCTATTTAGGATTTCTTAAGCTCCTCCTTGGTGATTTTGACCAAAACTAGTAAGTATCCTCCTTTCCTTCCCTATTTTCATGTTGTTAGTCTTCCTTTCACCTTCCTCCAGGTTGGAACCATGGCCTTCCATGGTGAAACCCCACCTAGAATCCATAAACACCTCATATCCATGTTCTTTTGTTAGGTTTTTTCACCTCTAAAGTGGAGAAGGTGCTTCTTGCTCGAGATAGGAGCTTTGTTGGAGAAATCGGATTCTCTAAGCATGTGAACCGTACTTATTGGACCTTTACACCTTTCCTAGAGGTTCTTTGGAGGCCTAGGCCTGACTTGGACTATTTAGACTCTGAAGTTGAGGTATTATATATCCCCTATTCTTCTATGTTGAGCAATTCACCTATGCTTATTCATTCTCTTTGTCCTATGTACATTAGCCTATACACAATATATTTTCTTTTGAAAATCATGGTTCATGTGAACTACCTTATTTGATATTGATCATGTAATCATGGATATTCTTTTGAACTCTTATCTTATGCTTTGTTCATGATGGAACTCTAAAAGATGACATGTGATGTCGTTTGCCCACTTATGAGGTGGATGTATATGTTGATCACTTATGTGGTGACTAGTTTATATATTCTAACTATACTTTCTACTTGCCTCTACATTGAACATGCTATGTAATTCAGTAGCACTAGAGTAGTGTAATTGCATTGGTTTTTATGGTAGATGTGTTCTTTCCTGCCGAGTAGATGTGATATTTCCTGCTCTTTTGGGATGGAAAGGAACCTCATACCAAGGGAAAGATGTGTGATTCTTGGCCCATGTTTTATATATTTGGGAGATTGGCAGTATTCCTTTATCTATCAAGTTTCTAGTTTATGAGACTTGGCCTCCTTTGTGTTTATATTGTTCTAGGGCTATGTTTATCTTACATGCATGCAGGTTGATGATATGGGGTGTGTGCCCTAATTCTTTACATGTGCTTGTGTGGTACAATCTTTATGTTTCATTAATGGCAAGTATTATTTTGTTATCATATGATTCCAATTCATTTTCTCTTGGTACCCATTTGGGTGGTCCTTATCCTTTCTATGGGAAGCCTTTTATATTTGATGTCCTTTATTGCAAATATTTCTCAATTTCCTATTTAGTATTCACATACCGTCCTTTGTTGATGTCATCTATTTTCTCTTCTTACTGGGGTATGCGTCCAACCCTAGGTGAAGGACTTGGATGATAAGGCATGAAGTTTTGGACTAGCTTAAGGAGTTAAAGTTTGGAGATGAAGTTGTTATGGTTTAGATTTCCCTCTACTTAGATCCTTATGTTGTATCATACATGTAAACCCTTATGGGATATTATGATGTACTTTTGTAATCTTTTGTGAAAATTGAATATAGTCATTATTTTTATTTTGATGCTATACTTTGGTTGTTTTGAATACCATTTATTGAAATTTGAAAATGTTACACCTATTCCAACATACCTTTGAGTGTGTTTGGAATGGATGTTTTATTCTTCAATTTTCTTTAGTAAGTGGGTGATCCCGCCTCCTTACATGTTCCTTGTCCTATACGTAGTAGAAAGTTTGAGAAGGATGAATCTGACAAAGCTCTCATATTTTTCTTTAGTTTCAATTTGTGCATTTTCTGCCAAAGAAATGACTTTATTAGACTTGAATCAATTGTCTCACCTCTAGTTGCACATCGAACAATAGGCAAAACTTTCTAAAATCACCATAAAAAACTACCACTCCCCCCTTCGAATGGTAGGCTTGATCCCTTGATATCTTGCAAAGTGCAATGTAAGGCTTTGAAGGCTTGTCTCCTTGTCATAGATGCCTCGTCCCATATAATTAATTTTGACGATCTAAGAAGTTTTGCTAAACTAATATGTTTGCTTACATTACAAGTTGAATTGTTTTCAAATTTAATAGGAATTTTGAATCTACTATGAGTAGTTCTCCCCCATGTAAGATTGATGATGCAACACTAGATGTCGTTGATGCAATTGCTATGAAACCCATTGACCTTACTTTTGCTAACAATGCCTTGTATATAAATGTCTTTCCAGTTCCACCAGGACCATCAACAAAGAATACGCCAAGCCGGTTCCCCATTATACAACTAAATATCTCACTGAATGCATATTGTTGGTCATTGTTTAGTGATGAAATAAACGATATATCCTCTTCACTTACCTGTATATTCATCTCTTCAGCAATTTCTCGTGACATGTTTTCTCCAGTATTTATTGAAAAGTATTCATCAATCATTGGCAAGTCATAATACTCTATATTCTTCCCCATGCTCTCAAGAACTAAGTTAATAATCTGTAGAGCACTCTGCTCCAACTAATGCTCATTGGTAGTTCTAGTGCTACATAAATCTTCTACCATATCATTGAGGTTTGCATTCCTCAAAGCTCTTAAATTTGTTGGTTCACAATACACTAATATTGTAGCAAAAAATATCCGTGACAAAATTGGGAATTTAAACTTTGTTGCTTCACTTGAACATTCAGAAATTGTATCATCACTTTCAATTAGACCTCAACGTTCAGCTGAAAGTTTGAATGTTTGTCGAATAACACCATTAACGGTCCTCAAACTCTCAAATGAAGTTGAACCCTTTACATGATTTAGTAATATCCTCAAATAATACCTCTCACCTTCAATAGGATTTTTGATAACCTTTCTTTGCTTTCTTTTCTTCTAAAATTTACCAGAGTTATTCCACACATAATGCTCAGGGAATCATTTGTATAGATATTGATGAGATTCTTCATCATTTGAGTTCGTAGCAAAATACTCAGTGAGCATTGTCCTGCAAACACCATCTTGTTCCATAACATTGTGCAAGTTATCATCTTCTAAGAATGTGATAATATGCATGTTAGGTAGATGTAGTTGTAAGGACACTACTAATGGTTGGATCTCACTAAGTCTGAACTCAAATATCCACCACATTGCCTCCGATGGAGATATCCACTGAGCATCTTGAAATTGATTCACCTCATTGACCAATTGGTCTACAGTATCTGGAGCTATGTTGACTGAAGCCTTATCATGTCCCTTATATATATACTTGAAGAGGTATTTCATTGCTTTGATGCTCGAACATACCTCTACATTGATATGACACCTATATCTCTATAACAAATACAGATTATATGGTGCCACCCACCTATTATCTAATGTGGCTCCTCTTACATCAAAAGTGACTCCATTGTCTCTTCACCTATAAATTGGATATGAATCTTTGCCTTGCATGGTATTGGAACAAAATTTCCTTGGATATTGGAAGCGACACACCTTGTTTACCATGCAAGAATTTTTAGGGTTTAGGACACCACACGGTCCATGCAACATGTGTTTGACAACTAATGTGTGTATATGGGGTATCATTCAAGATCTGGGATTTTGGCACAAACTATGTGATCATACTGATCTGGATTGACGATCTTATAGTCATGTTTCATAATGATAAGAATGTGTGCATGCGGAAATCCTTTTTCTGAAATTCAATAACATGAACATGTGCCACTATGATACCAAATACATTTTTGTTAAATAGTTGAACCTTTAGATCCTCCAATCTTGCTATGAAAACCCTAGCTGTTAAATTAGGTCTGTTTTGAGCAAGTTGTCTAGGGAATAACTCTGATTTTATCTCATCCCAATCTGGATTACATGTCATTGTTAAAAATATATCAAGTTTACCATATCTTTGTACCAATTCCATGTATCTACGATGCTTATCATGTGGTCCTATAATAAAGGATGAAGGTAACACAATTCTTTTACCTACCATGTTGCTATGGACTTCTCTTGACCTAATGCTATTAGTGATTCCTTGATACAAATCAGCACGTACTTGCTTTTGCTCCTTTGTTATGTAGTTTAAATGTGTTGGTTCTATCTTGATGTACACGTCGACAACATATTGTTGAAGGAGACGGCCTATTGAAATATGATTGATTTATCAGGCACACAAATTTCTAGATTATAAAAGTAGTATTCTCTCACAGATAACTTGTTTCTACTGCCACCATCTAAAAATCATAAGAAAATTGATCTTAAATACAATTTCTGTCATATTGGTACATAATTTATCAATTTCTGAATATATATATAAATACACACACACACACAAACACACACATATATATATATATATATATAATATATATATATATATATATATATATATATATATATATATATATATATATTCTACTAACCTTCTACGTTCAAACCCATCATATCTTCAACAGAATGTAATGAGTTATGTAGCATGGAATCCCATGGCACACCAAATTTGAGGAGGTGTAGATGTGTAACAACCCCACTCCCCAACAACCCTCAATTAAGAAAGGCCAGCTTCAGAGTCATTATCCCAAAAATAGGATCTATGATTTTGCACATAATAAAAAAAATTAATAAATTATACTAAACAATTTGATTTTGGTACAAGATAAAAATATTTACATCAATGTATACAAAAATATGGGTTCTAAGATTCCACCCAAGAAACAATCATCTACCTATATCCTTCATGGATTACTTCATTTGTTTGCTTTCAGTGTCTTCTTTTCTGGAATTTCTAATTTCCAGCAAGTAGTAGATTATCCTAAAAATGTCAATAATCAAAACATGCGGTCAGTATAAAAAGTTATATTGGTATGTGGGGGAAACAAAATATTCGATTTGTAACAACATAATCCATCCGCCTATCTAAGTCAACATGTTTCCTTCCCTTAAAGATCATTATTGAGGTGACAGACTTAACTGAACTATATATTATAGAGATAGTTCACTGCATGGTGTTCTGAGTTCAATTATTTATTATTGTGATCCTAAGTTCACATCAAAGATGTGGAAGAAAGTGCATGAATAACTCAGTACTAACACAGCCTATCACCGCCAGACCGATGGACAGATAGAAAGAACAATCTAGACTTTAGATGATCCGTAGAGAACATGTGTACTCGATTGGGGTGGATCATGGGAGAAGTACTTGCCTTTAGCTGAGTTTTCTTAAAATTATAGGTACCATGCTAGTATCGGGATGCCTCCATATGAAGATCTTTATGGGTGTTCGTGTCATTCACCACTTCACTGGGATGATGGTGGTGAAAGGACCTTGTTGAGGTCATAGAAACTTCAGGTATATGCTGACAAAGTCGCTTTGACCAAGAAAAGGCTAAAGAGAACCCGGGATCGATAGAAGTTGTATGTTGATGTAAAGTAGACTGACTTGCACTTCACTATGGGTGAACATGTGTTTCTAAAAATCTGACCCCTCCGAGCTATAGCTAAGAACAAAGGAAAGTTGAGTCCCCGATACGTGGGTCCGTTTGAAATTCTAGAACAGATTGGTGAAGCAGCCTATTGTGTAGCTCTGCCCCCATAGTATAGTATGATGCATGATGTGTTCCATGTGTCTAATCTGAAATGCTATGTGAAGGATCCTAGTCTTGTGTTGAGCATTGAACCCAATGATCTCCAAGGGAGCCTGACATACCTTGAGTCACCTGTGAGATTATTGAATACTAAGGTGAAAGAACTTAGAAACAAAAAGATAGAGATTGTAAAGGTACTTTGGAAGCACCATGGAGAGGATGAAGTCACATGGGAGTTGAAAACAAACATGGAAAAGTCTTACCATGATTTGTTTGAATGATTAGCTGAATTTTGAGCACAAAATTCTTATAAGTGGTGAAGGATGTTATAACCTCAATTTGATTGTAATGTTATGCAATTAATCTATGAAAAAGGGTTTGCCTGACAATTTGTGTGCATTGTTTTATAAATTGGGTTTCTTTAAAAATCTACCTTGAATAAAGGATTTCATGTTTTTGTGTCTTATTAAGCCAATAAAGGGTGAAGGACAAGAGAAAACCCCATAATAAGAAAAAAGGCAAAAAGAAAATGAATAATGTTTGCGTACATTTAAGAACAAAATGGAATTATGTAGAAAGTGGCATAGGTGGCCACAATAGGATGGTTTTTGGTTTCACATGCCTCCTAATAACAAGAGAAGTTGAAATAAAGAAAATAGAAAGGAAATAAAGAGAATATATATGTTTTAAATGCATTATACATGCCTTTTAAGTTTTGACCAAAAAAATACATGCCTTATTAGTGAATGACTTGCACTTGAAGAAAAGGAATTAATCCTTTCAAGTTTTAGTCTCAAATGTGTACACATGTAGATTAAGTCATATTCTCGTCAAAATTTGGGATTAAAAGGATTAATGGTTTAGGAGATATAGATTTCATAAAAATTCCATGAAGTGTGGATCATAGAATTGGGAAGTATTAAATGTCACGAATTATATTTCCAATTGAGTTAGTTATAAAAAGCCAATGAAGTGGCACCCTAGTGGTAAAAGTGATGATGTAAGACTGAGAGGTCATGAGTTCGAACCCAGGTGACGGGATGAATGAATCACCAATTTTTTAAAAAAAGTTAGTTATAGAAATAATGCACGCCTTCTGAGTCATGGATCCCATATTTGAGGGCTCACAAGTCACTGTCTAGCTCGTGCCCCTTTTTAGAAAGGAGAATAGGGAAACTTGAGTTTCTTATATGGGTTTTTGTGGTCATCAATGCACGAGAACAGATGGAAATACTTCCATTGATTCACTAAGATCAAGCTGACCACACCTACCCTAGATTTCACCTAGGTTTGTGTCTTCTAGGAGATTCTTCCAATCTCCATGGACCCTTCTGCCATAGCTAAGTATAAATAGGGGCATACAACCCCTCTACAAACCTACCAAGAAATCCTAGAGGTCGCCCACAACTTGTCGAGCTCTTCTCTACCACTAATTGCTTGAAACTGCTTAACCTTCACCTCTATATTTTCCATTGACTCACCAAAGATTCTCCTTCACCGTCCCAGTGTCCTAGACCATCTTCGGGGCAATTGAGAGGTTCTCTGAGTATATGGCACTCAGGCAAAGGTGCGCGTATCTTTGCTTGAGGAAGAGGAGGTGGGAATTCCAAAGTCAACTCTCAGGTTGACTCGCACGACTCTATTATTTGTAAACTGAAGGAGGAATACGATAGTTTGTTAAAAGACTATCTTACCCTCAACTCCCCTGTACAAAGGTTTGACCTTTTTGGTCTTTTTCCCCTCTTGACTCAGCTCTCTGGTCGTCTCCATGTGAGCGAGGAAGCCGCATCGGCTGGAGCCCATTGGCTCAGCCCAGCTGTGCTGGCAAGTCGGGCCTCGTTACCCTAAGCCTAGGTGGCGGCTCTAGATTGGCCAAAATTCAATTAATTTCTAAAAAAAATCATATAAATTAATAGTTTGATCCAATGAAGACATGTTATATATAAATTTTAATCAGAAAAATACAAGGATTTCAATAAAATATAATCTTGACCTATATATGCTTCCAATTCAAAAAGTGTTCAAAGTTTCTATCTTTAAAGTGATTAAATGTATACAAACCCTAATTTTTTAGTATTGATGAATCTAATGATCTTAGTTGGTGTTTTCAGTCAAAGATATATGTTGTGAATAAAATAACACATTGGACTCATATGAACAACATAATCCAAGATTTAAAGGGTTAGGGTTTCTTTGCCATTAAGTGTACCTTTAATGATGGAATTAGGGTTTGGAAACCCAAAGAACATAAAGCGTCAAAATACCTTTTTCTCTATCTCACTAGCCTTAATGAGATCTAAAAAGAATAAAAGTTGGGGTTTTTGCATGAAAAGACATCTTTTGAAACACAGTCATATATATGGCACCAAGACTAGGGTTTGTAGACCAAGAGAGTATAAAAGGTAATAAATGAATTTAAGGAGACTGGAATTTAATGAAACACAAAGAGGGGCTTAATAACCTAACTTGAAACTCAAATCAACCCAAAGGTAGATTTTGGAATCACATAGTGACACATGGGTGTTATGCCTTAAATTTTGGGTTGACTTGCTTGGTTTCTTGTGTGGTTATTCTTGATTATTCTTATTTGGACTTCAAGTGCTTCTGAGACAGGTATGTGGTTATGCCTATGAATAATCGTTGAAGTTTCACAAGGTTTGCAAATATATGCTTTCATGTTTATTTCATTCCTTGCAAACTATAAAGTGATTGTTGCTATATATATATATATATATATATATATATATATATATATATATATATATATATGGACATGACTAGCTTAGTTCATAAGCCTCCTCTAGAGCTTCATTTATATATGAGAGATTGATGATCCAGATCTTGGTCTACCATCTGGGTAGGATCAAAAGGATTGTCATGGGTCTAGATCTTGGTCTACCTTCTGTGTAAGATTAAACGACCATCAGAGGTCTAGATCTTGATCCACCTTATGGGTAGGATCAAAAGGACCACCGAGGGTCTATAACCTAAGTGAGATATGACCCACATCCACTGTAGGGACTGTTAGAGTTTGGATAGATTAGGATTGAGTAGTTATAGTCAAAGATTTTAAATTTGATTTGTTAAACAATAATTTGATAGATTATGTTGTTACAAATAATGTGCGAATATTTTGTTTCCCCCACATACCAATATAACTTGTTAGGATAATTTTCTACTTGTTAGAAATTGGACATTCAAGAAAAGAAGACATTGAAAGCAAATAAACGAAGTAAGGCCTAGAGGATATAGGTAGATGGTTATTTCTCAGGTGGAATCTTAGAACCCATATATTTGTAAGCATTGATGAAAATATTTTTATCGTGTACCAAACTTAGTTCAATTTAGAGAAATTTATTAATTTTTTCCGATTATGTTCTAAACTATAGATCCTATGTATTATGGTAATGGCTCTTTATTTCTGACCTTCCTTGATTGGGGCTTGCTAGAAAGTGGGGTCGTTATAGGATGCCAACTTAATTCACCATTAGGAAACAACAAGGGATATAATAGAGGGTCATAATATCCTATATATGACTTCACTATACGTGGTTCACCTAAATTGGAATAAACAACTATGCTTCATTTTTGTGCACCACTGACATCATTGCCCTCAATCCAGATACCCACAACTTGTGAAGTAGTTGGAGAATCATAAGTCCTTTGATCTAGACATGCATCTTTATTGATGGAAATACTGAAGTTATCTAACATTGGAAGATCCTTGAGGCTCTGAAAAAATTAAGCATATGGATTTACTGACAATACATGCATCAGTTTAGTAACTAATTCACTATTTAGTGAAGGGGTTGCCTTCATTTTGGTCTGTACCTCACACTCAGTGTCACAAAAATAGAGTTGTAGGTATTTGGGTTCATAAATCCTAGGTAGTAATCTATTTATGAAATGATACACTTGACCCTGCACTCAAAAAGTATATATGCCATTCCACATACTACGTAAATTTTCATCCAGATGGATACCATGTGGTGTGAATGCAAACTGAATATTCTAACTTCGAATGGACCTACTAAACTCAAAAGATTCTAGTGTTTGTGATGTGTACAAATCATATAGTCGTGTTGGAATATTATTGGTAACTAAATGTAACTTTCCCTTCATGCAGTAAAAAAGATGGTGGTTCAAATTGGAAGCTTCTGGCGCCACAATATTTTCACAAACTATGAGTGGATAACTTATGTGGTTCATTGAGAAGATTGACAAAAATAGGATTAGAGATGTCATCACTGGAAGGATCTACTACATTTTGATATGTTCTTGATGTATAGAAATCATCCATCTCTTCCACAATACCTGCATCCATTTTGTTATAACACAAGATGAGAAAAGAAAGTTAACTCGTACAATAATGCATGATATTTTGTAACCATTACCTTCACTACACGGGATTATCAAATCATCAACTTCATAAGGATTGTGGCACTCCTCAAAGCCACTATCATAAATTGTAGGGTTGGACCCAACATGCATATCAACATGATCTCCATTGTGAACAATGTTAGTTCGAGGAAGATAGGAAGTGCTCGGTTGTTCCAATGAATTTGTTGCAAGATTGTTCAACTGTGATGCACATCGTTTTAGGAATTGGATCAAGTATCTTTGTTGCCTTTCTTTCCTATGAATTTTGATGACAACATTATCTGCATGATGTTGGAAGTTGTCATTGTTCGAGATAATAGGCTGAAACAATGCTCTTTGACCAAGTGTTGAGTGCATGCCTTCATTGAGAACTTGAATAAGTTCATTGACCCCTTCAAAATATGGGTGCATATCAATCCTTATCTTCATATAGGGTGGCAAACTATTGTAAATTCTAGCATATCTTGCAATAAGTTCTCCACCACCTTCAGATATAGCACGCCTATGCATCTATCTACTTCTAATAACCATTCAACGATGGTATCTATGCATCCGTTGGGTTGACCTCAAATCATCATGGAAAGTACAACTTTGAATTTGTTGAGATCTATGTGACTCTATTTAAGTAAGATAGGATGCAAGTGTGTCGTGACTTTGAGATGTAGTGCTAGAAGATATGCATATTTCCTCCATAGTTTGCACGAATCCTTCAATTGATAATGAGTAAAGTCTAAAGAATGAGAGAGATTCTATATGCAGTGCTATGACTCCTATAATTTATATGAAAGACATTATTTTTAGTAGTTTCAAATCTCTTAGGACTGACCAAAATAGAAAGTTGAATGTGTTTGAGTCAGATAGTTTGAAAATTTTATCAAAGTTTTGTGACTTGAAATCCATATTAACTAAAATTTTGACAACTCTACTTAAAACTACCCCAAAATCATACATTTAAAATTATAATAAAATTATACATTATTTTCAGCCTAACTTTACTTGTTGCATAGTTTCTACACAAAATATCACAATTTGGAATCAATATATCAATATTTGTAGTCAAAATACCAATATTTATAATAAAAATGTATCAAAAATCAACCATCACTGGGTTGATAGATTTCTGACCGTGCAATTCATGCAAGGCCAGATATATAGCCTCTCCCACTAACATCCCATCCCCCATTCCTCACTCCCCGACCCCCATGCTACTTCATGGCCTAATTGTAGTAACAATGATTCCCACTCCTCATCCCCCAGTCTAGTCCTAATATTAGCCCCATTCCAATATACATGCATCTCTACTCCTCATTTTGGTTTGATTTCTATTTTTAAGAACTAATCCCAAGCTTTTAGCACTATCCATCTCCCACTGCGCTTCATTCCCTGATCGTATCCCAACTTCTTTGTGCCCTAATTGTAGATGTGTTGATTTCTAGTTCTAAGATCATATCTCGTCAAGTCTACTTCATGCATGACTTGTATCTCACTCCTCCTCATTCCATGACCCTAGCCCTAATTCTTTGATCTTCTGGTTGACTGATGCTAGAATCTCTGAAGCTCTGTCTGACTATCATGTGCATCACCTTCTGGTCCACTGAAGCTCGCGGGTCTGAAGATTTATTCGGCACTACTCTTGTTTTGGCTTAAATTTGAGCTATTTTTTGAGCCGATGTTTCCCCAAACCCAGCGCTACTCCCCGATCCCCATGCTACTTCGTACCCTAATCGTAGCAACAATGATTCCCACTCCTCATCCCTTGACTCTAGCCCTAATACCAGCCCCATCCCGACAAACTTGCATTAGTACTTGTTCTAATGCAGTTATTTCTATTTTCAAAAATCGATCCTGAGATTCATGCGCAGTCCATCTCACATTGCTTATCATTCCTTGATCGTAACCCAACTTCTCTATGCCCTAATTGTAGATGCGTGGATTTTTTGTTCCAAAAGAATATCTCGTTAGATTTGCTTCATGCACAACCCGTGTCTCACTCTTTCTCATTCCTCGACCCTAGCCCTAATTCTTTAGTCTTCTAGTTAGGTGATGCTCACATCTCTGAAGCTTTGTCTAGCTTTCTGGTCTACTGATGCTCACGGGTCTGAAGATATCTCTGATGTTTCTCCTACTTTGGCTTGAATTTGAGCTATTGCTTTAACTGGTACGTATGGAGAAACAGTGAGGTTGAACAATGACCTCAGGTTTATTGGATACATCCTCAGGATTTTACTAGAGATGAAATTTGATCACCAACCAGTAGTTGTGTGCCTAGATCTACCCCAGGTTTTATGTGTATGTTGGCTTTCTTGGTATGATTTCTATACATAGCCTCACATAAAACATTTGACTAGACTAGTACTCTCTGGCATCCTATTTTTTAATTTTTTGTTCGAAACCTCTGTTGAAATGGATGACACATTACACATAATTGACTATAATATTAGTATGCATCTGAAATCATTGTTTGGTTGAACTATTAACATGTTTTACTCGTTACATTTAAACCTCAACAGTTGCTATATTTTTGTCTCAATGGGGAATCCTATATTGACCTCGTATTGTTGTTGTCCAATTCTAAATCTAAACTGATAGGTCTACATTAGGTCCTAATAGGTGTGATGTAGATTAGGAATGATAAAAATAAAGATAAGTCATTTTATGGTTAGAAAATAAATCTGATTTAGGTCAATTCAGGTCTAATTTGGCTGAAACCAAGTCTGGTTTAGGAAAACATGTCTTATTTAGGCAAGGTGTAAGTACAGTTTAAACACAAAACCAAATTTTATGCATGTGATGTAAAAAAATTTATGTGAACGTGGCCATCATTTATGTCCTTAGATCTTATATATAATTAATTTAAACATGATCCAAAGTTTGTGCATGTCTTGTTGATTAACATGCTCATGTGCATGTTATACCTAGCCTATAATATGTAAGGTGATTAGAAATAATGTTAATAAGCATATGAAATTATTGCTTGCTTGAACTTGGCCAGGTATATTTTTGATTGAATGGGAAATCCTATGTTGACCTTATATTGTTCTATCTAGACCACCATGTGAACAGTGAAGCCGAGTGTCTTAATTTGGTATGAATCTGGTTGTGGGTGGTCAATGTCATAATGTTCAAGGGTTCATTTAAGTTTGCACTTAATCTGGTGTATGTCAGTATGTATTGCTATTCTTTTTTTTAATATCAACAGTACCCTTTGACGTCAAAGGATATTTAGAAATAAATAGACTTTTATTATAGGCTTTACTTTAGAAGTGTTTAACTTTCTTCTTGGGTGTTGAATACTTGTGATACTTATGGTTGCAATTTATACCACCTTCTCGAGGTAGAGAGGTAGGTATGGGTCGTAGTTTGTACCCATGCATCTAAGACATATCGTATACAGTTTATGGTGTAGTGACACTTCAATGGACAAAAACAAGTAAGTCTTTCTGCATATAAGATCCCTACCATGTGATCTACTTGGATATTATCTTTATTAATTAATGTGATCTGTGGCCATTCATATTCATTTTTTATGCTCGATCCTTGTGCTTAACATGTTTAAGTGTTAACACAATATTCAAGAATTGAAATGGTTGAACACAGACATCATTCATGTTCTTAGATCTTATCTAGAATCCACTTAAACATGATACCAGATTTTATGCATGTCTTGTTGACAAACACTCTCATGCTCATGTATACCTATCCTACAATATGCAAGGTTATTAGAAATACTCTTAGATTTTTTTAATAAGCATATAAAATTATTGTCTAGTTGAACTTGGCCAAGTATATTTTTGAGTCAATGATAAATACTATATTGACCTTACACTAGTTCTTAATTGAAGTTGGATTTCTTAATTCGGTATGGATAGCGCAGTCTGCTATCAATGCCATAATGTTCAAGGGTCCTTTGCAAATTTTAATCTGGTTTATGTCACTATGTCTTATAATGCTTTTGTTTAGATTTGTTTAGTGTAGCTTGTAGTGTATGCCTATCTTTTTACATTTCTATGCTCTTTCTCATATATATGACTTTCTTTTCATTTGGATATACATCATAATTAATTACAGAATTATCTTATAAAAAGAGATTATTCACTTCAAGGAAGAAATCAAAATTGATCATGGAAATCTATTTGGCGTTAGGGATCCCTAATGTTGTATCTAGTTTTAGAGTTTTAGAGTTACTAATTTTAATTGTTCTACTTGACCTATATCATGATGTGGGTATAGGTCCCTTGATGTATAACCACCCATTGTCCGCTGATTGTTTGTTGATTAGGCCAAATCGGGTTGGTTATTTGTTGAGAGATTACATGAGGTATGATTCAGCCTTAGGTGTCCTACTTATGGTGTATAATTTTCAAGGTTTTAATTTCTACTTGGTTACTGATTACATATGATAACAAATTGGTAATTGGCATGTCAATAAAGTTATGAACGTAACTATAAGACCCATGACCTATGTTTTGGATTAACCATATTTGTTTTGGCTTTATGTTCTACTCAGAACCTTTCTCTAGTCCTTTGAGATGATCTTAGAGCATGTGAAGGGCTTAGGTCTCCAGTTTGATCTTGTTTGGATGTTGTTTGTGCTTTTTGTGCTAGTTTTGGTGCAAATTGCAAATTACCCATTTGAAGGGATATTCTTGTAATTTATCACCTCTAGAGTGATCCTTCTCTCTCTTGTATTTATGAGGGAGTTTGTGGTTCTTTGGAGCACCTTGGTTGACCCTTAGTTGAGTGGTATCACCCTTAGTGGTGATTAGGGTTTTCTAGGGTTTGGTGTGCCTTGACCATGTGACCCTTATTGGTTTGTTTTGACCTAGGTTGTGACCTAGGTCCTGGTTGGAGGGTGTTGCATATGAGACACCTCCCCTAGGTATGGTTTTTGTAACCGAGATGGTCTTGGGTGTCTTGGGTCGAGATGGGTGCTCTTCTAGAGTGTCATGAACTAGGGTTTGTGGCGACCTTGTGTCGTGACCTAGTGGTCCTTGGTGGTGTGTCATGACCATGGGTGGTTCCCTTGGTGTGTTGCGGTCGTGACATGAGGGTTGGGTTGCGTTGGTGGTCGAGATCCAACCTAGAGTGTATCACCATCTCTTGCATGTAGACTTTATGTGGTTGCATATGTTAGTTTCTTGAGTTGACAAGTGTCCCTTTGAGGACTTCTTTCATTGATACCTCATCCCTTGCCCTACATTTTTCTTCCTTTCCTATATAAACCCTCTTCTCCCCATGAAAGTGATATTTTTCATCCATCCTATTTCTCCTTCCTTGCTTGGGTGATCTTGGAGCTTCTTGGAGCAAGAAGGATATGTTCTTGGTGCTTTGGAGGTGGTTCAACCCTTACATGTGGTGTTTGTGGTGGATCATTGGTCATCTACAACCTTGGTGAGTGTTTATCATCCTTGTTAATGTTTTCTTTGGATATTCTACCCTATCTTCCTCCTTTTTCTCACCCCTAGATCATGTTTTGACATGGTGGTCGTTCTTGAGAGTAAGCTCCTCATCACAAGGGTAATAGGCCATTATTTGACAAGGCAACACCCAAGTGAGAGGGAGTTTCTTCTCTCTTTCCCCCCTTCTTTCTTTTGGATCGACCTTAAACTTCTTGTCCTCTTTCTTGATCTATCCTTTGACCTTGTTGTTTCCTCATTCTTGAGGTGATCTTGTGGTCGAGATTTTGGTGGAGTTTGATCTCTGTAACACCCGGGCCCACTACCCAAGGCTCTAGTAGAGTTTCAGGAATGACGATTATCCCCACAGACCACCACTATCCTTAACTGCGTGCTTTTTCCTCACTCACGCGCATGCCAGGATCAACTTCGTGATAGGTCACCCATCCCAGTACTACTCCAAGCTGAGCACGCTTAACTATGGAGTTCTTTCGTGATGGGTTCCCGGAAAAGGAGGTGCACCTTGGTGATATGGGTAGTCCAATCATTCCTTTCAAGATCATGTTATCCAAGGCCTCCAATCCTAGGATGTTACAATCTCCCCCACTTAGGCTCTTGACGTCCTCGTCAAGGCTCAACTATAAGGCCTCATAATCTCTTCCCCATTTCAGTGCAGACCCACAATAGCCCATAGACACCCAGCTCCTGATCACGGAATACCAGTGCAAGGGTGGCTACGTCAACCTTGGACAACCCTTTCCTACATGCCTGGACTGCACAACTCAAGACGGGCATGCCATGTCCATGTGGGCCCCACCTGCTGGAGGGGTTATGGCTCTGATACCATTTGTAACACCCGGGCCCACTACCCAAGGCTCTAGTAGAGTTTCAGGAATGACAATTGTCCCCACAGACCACCACTAGCCTTAACTGCACGCTTTTTCCTCACTCACGCGCATGCCAGGATCAACTTCCCGATAGGTCACCCATCCCAGTACTACTCCAAGCTGAGCACGCTTAACTATGGAGTTCTTTAGTGATGGGTTCCCAGAAAAGGAGGTGCACCTTGGTGATATGGGTAGTCCAATCATTCCTTTCAAGATCATGTTATCCGAGGCCTCCAATCCTGGTATGTTACAATCTTTCTTGGTGATCGTGTGCTTGGAGCTTGCCTTCCTTGGAGTTGATCTTCTTTAAGGCGGGTTATATAACTCTTAATTTCCTCTATGATTGCACTCTTTATGCTTGCATGTTACTATTTTCTCTCTTTAAATGTTTCCTTAACATGCTAGTAGATAGTGATAGACCTTCGAGCTTGGATGATGTTGAGATCATCCTTTGTTTGGATGTAGTCTGAAACCCTAATTCCTTTGTACCTAATTTTTTTGGGTGTTTGTGATGCATGGTGGTTTTCCTTCCTTTCTTGACCTTGGTTGAGCTGCATGCATGATGGTCATGTGTTTTAGTGTTCAATGTAGTTTTGGGTTGGTTTTGATGGTGACGATCTTGGTTTCTATCCCTTGTTGAGGTTCCTTTTCATGGTGGTTTCATGAAGCTTGTCTTAGGGTTTGATGACAGTTTTGCA
The DNA here is from genome assembly GCA_963693085.1 of Alisma plantago-aquatica. NCBI lineage: Eukaryota > Viridiplantae > Streptophyta > Magnoliopsida > Alismatales > Alismataceae > Alisma > Alisma plantago-aquatica. The sequence goes on from OY856414.1 coordinate 509,717,991, forward strand.
TGAGGTTTTCCTCTATGGTGATGATGGGTTTCCCATGTTGTGTCAATTATTTTAGCCATGGGTTATCTTTGTTTTGACCTTGGTTTGATGTTGGTTCTTGGTCTTGGTGGTGGCTTGACCCTTGGTGGTCACCATGCCTTGTTTTCTCTTGGGTCGCAACATCTCTGTATCTTGAGGTTTTGGGTCGCGATGACTGACCTTGTGGAGGTCATGACATCCTTCTCCTTGATGGTCATGACACCTAATTCCTTGAGGGTCGAAACACACATTGGTTTGGTCAAGATGTTTCCCTTTTCCCTTGGTTGGTCACGACATGGCTTGGTCTTGAGTTCTGCCTTTCTCACGGGTTGAGATGATCCTTGTTCTTGGGTCACGACATGCTTCCTCGGGTGGGTGAAACCCTAACTCTACCTAGAAGTGACTAGGTTTCTTATGGGTCGATACATGGTAAACCCTTGATGTGTCATGATAGAGACATGGAATAGGTTGGCCACGGTCATAACACCATGGGTGATGGTGGTCGCGACATGTTCATGGTGGTGTCCGCGACCCATGCAAGGTGGTGGTTGTGACACGTGGTTGATGGTTGGTTGAGTCACATGTTTGAACCCTTAATCAATGCACTGGTATAAATAATGTTTGAGCCATGTGTATTACTATGTGGATAGTTTCTTGCTTAACCTTAATCGTGCTTCTTAACCCTAAGTATTCCAAGAATGTGGGAGATGCTATATCTAGGGTTTAGTACCTATATGTACCTACAAAACCCTAATTGACTAATGCTTGGAAACCTAACCCTAATGCTGATATATGTGTTTGCTTTCTCTCTCATGAGATGTTCATCATGTAGAATGTTTTCTCTCTCTTGTTTATATGCCCTAACCTTGCAGGTGATATGTATGCCACAACTTGTATACTCTATGGTGATGATTATGTGTTACCGGGGGGTGTGCTTATGCACACTAATGAGACAATAATGTGATGATGAACATGCATGGCTCAATTTGATAGGTCCTATGACCTAGTGATGGCTTCATGCCTATTGAAAGGTGATATCCTCAAGTGATGTGATTAAGTGATTGAGATCCCATGATGATATGTTATATTGATGATTGCCTTATGGCAAAGCTTGGAGTACTATGTGGTGGTTGTGTGACAAGTTCACACCCAGTACATTTTATATATTTTGAGGTTGTAACACACCCTTATTCATGTAGAGTTTGTTTTAGCTTTATTCATTGTAACTTGATTGATGCTAAAAGTCACCCAATTGGATAACTAATCAAGTGAGACCTAATCATGTAGTTTTCCATGTGCCATAGATCCAATTCTAGTGTTAGCTTTATTTGTGGGATTGGTGAAACGAGTTTAACTCGGAGCACATATTTTTTAATATGTGGGGGTGCAAGTTGAGTGTCTCCTTGCATCCACAATTCAAGTTGTGTGAAATGGCCATGTGTGAGCCGATCTCCTTGTGATATGGATGACTATGAGTGAGCCACTCTTTCTTTTAAGAGTGTCCATGTGTGAGCCTGTTCTTCTAGAATTGTTACTTATACTAAGGTGGGCTAGGTGTTTTATATGGATGGTCATGCATGAGCCGATACTTTTGTGACCACATGTCACTCTCTTACAGTTTACTGGCATGTCTCTGTGGTGTACTCTTGAGCTGACCAAGAGGTGTTGGACAGGTCATGGATTCTAGCTCTTTCATGGACCTTGTATGGCACCATCAGTTACCCTTCATAGGGGGAGTTGGATTTGGATGGTACGACTCAAATGGGGCATAATAAAATACATAAAATAATTGTGTATTATATGTGCTTAGGGTGACATAAATCTCACATAGGTTGAGCCTTTGCCTTACCTTTGTACTTAATTCTTGAATTATAATGCAGTAAGAGGAATCAACTTTTATACATGTTCTTCATATTCCTTTTTAGAATATAACTTGATCTACAATTTAATAGTAGTTGCCTAGTCTTGTTTAATCAACTTTATCTGTTGAATACATATCATTTAGATGAATATGCTCAACTTGCTAGCTTATGTTAATTATATGCTTAGTTTTACCAACTTAGCTTATTTGTGCATTAATTGCATTGGCAGAGAGTTATATCTCTCGTTGGGATGTTTGGTCTCACCCCGTGGGTTTCTACATCTTTTAGGTGACCTTGCACAAAGAGGTAGAGGTCGTGCAGTTGAGGAAGAGTAGTAGAAAGAATAGTAGCCAATAAGGTTGGATGTGTTGCTAGTATTTTGGTGTCAGAGTCCTAGAGTCTTCCATGTACACTCACGTCCTTAGGGTGTCTTTGAGGCGTTTTGTGGTTGTGTAATCGATATGAGGTTTTGGCCTATGTGCAATGGTTGTATGGTTATGACAGAGGTACATGTATATATATGTGGAACCAATATCTTATGTAACAGGTTGATGACAGGAACATTGGCCTACAGTGATGTAATCACCATGTGATATGCTATGTGATGAATGTAGCAGACTTTGTGGACTCTTATGCAATAATTTCTGGCTGATGGTGTTTTAATATAATCAGTTTTAATTACTTGTGTTTCATGGTAATCCACTTGCTTACTATTATTTCCATGTTTGGTTTTGAGTAATCTCACTTTGTGTGGCAATGGGTGTCACATCTTGGGTTGGTATCAGAACTTTAGGTTCGATGAGTCTACAGGGACCTAGGAGTAGTGTTTGTGTCTATTCTAGTATCGTCTAGCCTGTCTTATAGTGATTTCTACTTATGTAGAAGAAGAAGAAGAATAGTAGAAAAGATGGCTGAAGAACATGAAGAACACACTATAGAGAGAAGTGTTGTTGCACCCAGTGGTGGTGTGAGGGCTCAGGCAAGATACGATCGGGTTCCTGATGAGCCCCAGTTTAACCAAGCTACGATAGAGAACCTTGCCTTCTAGTCTCTATTTGGGCAGTTTATGGCAAAGATGATGCACACGGTGGATAGGAGCATGCCCCTCAGCCTAGGGCAATTGTCATGGTGCCGAATCTCTAGGAGTGGGAAGACCTTTGAGAGTATGAGACATGTTGGTGCTATGGAGTATGTCGGTATGGCTGATCTAGCAGATGTTGATCTTTGGCTGACGTTGTTGGAAAAGGCTTTCAAGATCCTTAATATCCTCGAGGCTGATAAGGTGAAGCACACAGTGTGACTCCTGAAGGGGAGTGTTGGCCATTGGTGGGCCATCGAAGAGGAGAAACAGCCAGGTGTTGATATCAGTTGGGGGGAGTTCAGGCAAGAGTTTGTTAGTAGGCACTTGCCATAAACCTATCTAGATGAGAAGATCATCTATTTTGAGTAAATCTGGTAGGGATCCATGTCGATCAATGAGTACGAAGCAAATTTTATGGAGTTATTGAGGTTTTGTCTTCACATGGCGTTCACATATGAGGAAAGGATCATACGTTTTGAGAAGGGTTTGAACACGCTTGAGAACCACGAGAAGTTTGCAATGTTTGTGGAGTCTTTCAGGAGGATTGAACTGTCTGTGGTTGAGAAGTAGGAGAGGAGTGTCAAGAAGAGGCTGGTGCAGTCTCAAGGGTAGTCATCGGGAGGTTTGAAGAAGCCTAGGTTTTCTACACTGCCAACACAGTAGAGGTCCAATGCATAGATGCAGTGGTCACCCAGTAAGTGCAGAGGATGCAGTCTTCCACTAGCAGAAGCTCAGAGTGTAGCATCAGCATCAGTGAAGGGGCTGTCTATGCCATGGTATGAGAGCAGGATGTGCTACAAGTGCATTTAGGTTGGGAATACAAAGTTGTTCTTCCCTATGAAGAATGAAGAAGTCACCCAGCAACCAAGGCAGAGCCAACAGGGCTCGTAGAGATAGCAGTTTAGTGGGAGTGGAAGGGGACATGGACAAGCATATCAAGTTGGTTCTTCAGGATAGGCCAGCAGAGGAAGAGGGTGGCAACATGCGACGACTGGATTGTACGCTATGAGTCAGCCTGAAGGAGTGGTCAACCTATGAGTAGTGACAGGTCAGATGGAGTTATTTCATTATGATTTGTCTTCTTCTTACTTTATATCTGTTTTGGTTGACTCGAGTGCAACACACTCTTTTGTCGCTCGAGAAGTGATAGATGCTTGTTCTTTGCCTTTTATCCATAGTCGGGATAGTCTTCATTTAGAAACCCTGTTAGTCGGTCCCGTAGAGTTGTAAGGGTGTGTCCTTCATGTATCCTTTCTTTCTCTAGACATAACATTCAAGTGGATCTCTTACCACTTGACATGCATGGATTCAATGTGATCCTTAGAATGGATACTTTGGAGAAGTATCATGTAGTCTTGAATTGTAGTTCCAAGGTGGTCGCCACATGTGCATGGTGGTGGTCACGACCCATGCAAGGTGGTGGTCATGACACATGGTTGATGGCCGGTTGAGTCACATGTTTGAACCCATAATCAATGCACTGGTATAAATAATGTTTGAGACATGTGTAGTGCTATGTGGATAGTTGCTTGCTTAACCTTAATCATGCTTCTTAACCTTAATCATGCTTCTTAACCCTAAGTATTCTAAGAATGTGGGAGATGCTATATCTAGGGTTTAGTACTCGTATGTACCTACAAAACCCTAATCGGCTAAAGCTTGGAAACCTAACCCTAATGCTAAATTATGTGTTTGCTTTCTCTCTCATGAGATGTTCATCATGTAGAATGTTTTCTCTCTCTTGTTTATAAGCCCTAACCTTGCAAGTGATATGTATGCCACAACTTGTGTACGCTATGGTGATGATTATGTGTTAGAGAGGGGTGCTTATGCACACTAATGAGAAAATAATGCGATGATGAACATGCAAGGCTAAATATGATAGGTCCTATGACCTGGTGATGGCTTCATGCCTATTGAAAGGTGATTTCCTCAAGTGATGTGATTAAGTGATTGAGATCCCATGATCATATGTGACATTGATGACTGCCTTATGGCAAAGCTTGGAGTACTATGTGGTGGTTGTGTGACAAGTTCACACCCTGTACATTTTATATCTTTTGAGGTTGCAACACACCCTTAATCATGTAGAGTTTGTTTTAGCTTTATTCATTGTAACTTGATTGATGCTAAAAGTCACCCAATTGGATAACTAATTGATAACATACAAATTTATGCGTTTATGCTAAGCATTTATCTACGGTTTTGTGTCACTATGGCCTTAATATGCCCAAATTAACCCATGTTTATTATCTTTTAGTAATTTATGTCTTTCCTTAGATAAATTATCTCACCTAGCCAATTTTGGGATTTGCAGGCACCAAACCCGAAAAGAGATCTATTCTTAATTGGATTCTACCTGACGTATGCGTTTTTCTAGCAGCCAAGCCTACACCACAACCGCGGCCAACAGAACACCTCAACCACGATCGCGATACCCGTGTTCACCTCAACCGCGATCGTGGTGTCCATCTCCACCGAGACTGCGGTCTAGGGAGAGACCACAATCGCGATCCAAGCCATTGCCGCAACTTCTGACTAACCACGACCGCGAGAGGAACCTCAACCACAGACCGCGACCTCGGTCCACACCGTGACCTATGGTTGGAGTCGCGATCCAGACTAGAACTGCGACAATTCTTCCTATAAATACCCACCCTTCGCCACCTGAAGGGGGTTCCGCATTTTGGGAGGTTCCAGTTGTTGGTTCTGACCCGGTGTGGTTCCCAGATCCCCGTAAGAGAGTCTGGAGGTCCGAGAAGGCCAAAGTTATTGTTCTACGCCACCCTCTTCAGTGTGTTTCCATCCTCCACCATCTCCCACCATTGTTCACTCACTAAGCTATTGTTTAGGGGCGGGGTCTAGAGAGAAAGGAGGTCGGGGAGTCCAGAAGATCAAGGAGGATGACCCAAGGATGGGATTGTTGGTATGTATGCCATGAGAGCCAATCATGTGATGATTGGTGGGATACAATAAGATTGATTTGATAAACATCAAAGGCAAGCTTCCAATTCTTTCTGGTTCAGTCATACGAGATAGTGATAGAACAGATTGAATGTCTAGAGAATGACAGTACTCAATGACGTATGCTTTCAGGTTGAGGACCTGAACGATGAGATCATACGGATGCTAAGAGTTTGTACATTCTTGTTATGTCCCTAGTCGGATGTCATTGTGGAAGGTAGATAGACAGCAATGACACACAAGACTAGATTGTGGTGTTGGTTGATGACAGAATCTCATTAGTCATGATATAGAGATATCAAACCAAACACATAGGTACTTGTTAGAGAACAAGGTACCGGACAGACCCACCATGAGTTTGACACATGGAACCATGAGATGGTAGTCACAGTCAGTACTCACAGTGATGGTGGTGAGTGTGATTCTTAGACCTGAAATCACTGCACTCAACACATGTCGTTGGGCACACTTTGACATCATCAAACGCAGTCCTGAAACATGGGTTGTTATAAAGGTGATGATTGGGTGGCTTTAACACATGGGGCTTTTGAGGGGTGAGTGATAGATATGGGATTTGTCCCTCCCGAGGGAGTTTGATATCCATGGCCACTTGATGAGTAGGATTGAGAAAGGCGTGCACGCATGTATGAATCAGTATATGATACTGATGTCATACATATCTCTTCCAGTCTACTCTGAGATCAAGAAAGTGAATGAACGTTGACAGGATGATTGCTCCATGCCTCGAGTTCATTCGGGATATCAGTGACAAAGGAATTATACATTCGCTGTAACACCATTCACAGATTGTAGGATGAAAGTTGTTCTCCAACTTTCTACTTTCACTTGGGTAGCACTGATGTGTGACTAGGCACCGCTCTTTTGCTTGTGAAGTCATAAGTGTTATGGACTTTCACTGCCAACGTGAAATGGACCTGCAGGGTCACACACATAGGATTTAACCTGGAAGAGGAGTTTTGTCCACTAAGCAATGTTTAGATTGATTACTAAAGGAGTTTAGTGTTCAATTAAACACTCAATCAGTCGATATCTCAATATCGTATGGTTCAAGGTGTTGGACGCATTGATTGGAGTATCGGATTGATTGAAATCGCAATTGACTGATTTTGCCCAACATGTGCTCCCAACCGATCGGTTCATGTGATGAACCGGTCGGCTGAGGTGCTGAACCGGTCGGCTGGAGTGTCCAGGCCGATCGGCTCATGCCCAGGTTGAAACGACCGGTTCAAGGGTTGAACCGATCAGCTCAACTGGTGCAACCGACCAGTTGGGAAAAGTCATGTCGGCAAGAATTTTCCTTTGGTTTCAAATTGCCCAATTCGATTGGGAATAATATTGGTATTCGATACCAATTGGGAAAGAAACAAGGAAAGTCTTTTTGAGCCGGATTAGGACCATGAACCGATCGGTTTAGGGCACCAACCGATCGGTTGGAGTGCCCCAAACGATCGGCTCAGGTCCAACCGATCGGCTCAATGGCCGAACCGATCAGTTCAGTTGTGAACCGATCATTTCAAGTTGCGAACCGGTTGCTTTTTGTGGAAAATTCTCGAACCCTTCTACTCCTGCTTTAGTCCCGCATTGCCCGGGATGGAGAACCCTGTCCCATGACTCTCCTATATATATAGGGGTATTGGGGGCTTCTCAAAGTACAACTCAGTGCAACCAGTTGCTCTGCAAGTTTTCGTTCTCTTTGGTTTTGGTAACCGTGAGGGAGCCCGAGCAAGTGCTTCCCGCAAAAGGGAGGTGCAGCAAGGGAAGGACAACTGCAGTTGCAACAGGAGGCAGGAGAGCGTGTTGGCGACTAGTACATCAATAGGAGGGTGCGACTCCTTCCACTTCCTTGTGGGACAAGGAGAGTGGAGTTCCAGGTGGTCCGTGTGGACTACTACAGAGGCGGGAGGACACTGCCGCTTTGGAGGACAACTGTCATCGGACAGTCCGGTTCGAGTAGGAGTTGTCAGTCCCAGTGCGACCAGGAGATGCACAGACACTGTCGAAGTCCAGAGTTGAAGACCGCGCATTGCGCGAGGTATTGTCGCCGAGCAAGCCTCGGGACAAGGTATGATTCCGCAAACCATCCTTTCCTATTATATAGACGTTGACGCGTTTCCTCGGTATGGGTTGGGGGAGAAATTTTTGTTTCCGCTGCCTTCTCTGTCTCCCCTGTAACCCAACAGTGGTATCAGAGCCACGTCAACTGCTCTATGTTTTAGGAATATCGATATGATCGATTTTGGTTTGTCGCCTTTATTTATTGCATGCGATGCGAATAATATCGGCTTTATGCATGTCCAATCCTAAATCCACAAATCCCTAATTACATATATGATATGTATTATTAATGCACTCGATACGCGTCGCCCTTAAACGAGTTTTGTGGTGGATGTGTGTAGCGTGATTATGGCCTATAAACCCCTATCTGTGTGTGGTTGTTTGTGGTTGCTTGCATCTCGGTCTGCGCACCGATCTTCCCTCTCTTATTCCTGATGTAACTCGAAATAATTTGAGATTCTTTCCTACCTTTGCTCCCCCCAAATGTAAATCGGGGTTTCCTTTTTAAAGCAATGTAATAAATAGAATAGGATTTTATTTCCTGTTATGTCAAAGACCGGAGGACATCAAGACGACTGCTCAGACGGTCGGTTCAAGGAGTGAACCGATCGGTTGACCTTCCAGACGGTCGGTTCAAGGAGTGAACCGATCGGTTGATGACCGGTTCGAGGAGCGAGACGAGCGGGTGGCGGACATGATGAGATGCACGACGACCAGGCGAACCGATTAGTTGGAGGAGCCAACTGATCGGCTGGTGGCACCCAGACGACCGGCTGGAGAGTACAGATCATTCATGTGATGAGTTGATCAACTCGGAAGGCAAGGCACAGAGTTCATCTTGTACAGGTTGCATGTGATGTTGACCTAGATGACCGTGATTCCTTTTGGCTCGAGGAATCACATTAGGATGGCCATAATCATCGCTTTTTATCGTTTGTTCATGTTTTCTGTGGGATATAGCATGTATATGATACATACTATGTATTGTGGTGATTGGATACGTATATGTATATAAAACCAAATCCCTCATTAAATATTAAGTTTTAGATGCCTTCCAAATGCGACACACGTGAAAAGCTTGATCGACCAAGTGTGGGCACGCCCAAGCGTGGTGCACCATCTATCTCGTGGAAGTGTGAAGGATGAATGTGTGGGTCTTCCCAAGCAGGGTGCATATTCATCGTGTTTGCTTTGGGTTGGACTTAACAAGGTGACCTAGATAGGATCTAGCACCTTGAGGCATGGAGATGATCATTGCAAGGAGTTGTAGATGACATCTTATCAAGAGTTGCATATGATGCAATTGGCAAAAGTTGCCGACCTGAGAGATCTATGTTGTGGGTGACAGCCCAAGCTGGTCCATGACTTAGAGGATTTCAGGATCTTACCCACTAGAAGGTTGTACGCTGCAATCTTCCGAATTGATGGTGAGGGCTATCAATTTGAAGTAAAATAGTGGGAGCGATAATTAATTAAAAGCCTAATTATATCGTCAAACTTTCAAATCAATCAAATAAGTCAAAAATGAGTTTTGGACTAAAATTGCATATTTTCCTTTTTGGAGTTCAAATGGCAACAAACAGCAACAACTTTTCTTTGCGATCGGTCCTTGACAAGGACAAGCTAAATGGGACAAACTTCCACGACTGGTATCGGACATTGAGAATTGTTCTCACTCAAGAGCGTAAGCTCTATGTCCTGGATACTCCCAATTCCAGAGGAACCCGCTCCTAATGCACCAAGGACAGAAAGGGATGCTTACAAGAAGCATTCTGATGATGCCATTGATGCAAAGTGCTTGATGCTATGTTCAATGAACCATGAGTTGCAGAGGCAACATGAGAACATGGGTGTCATAGAGATGATTCTGCATCTCAGGAACATGTATGAAGATCAGGCACGGCAAGAGAGGTACAATGTTTCTAGGGTGTTGTTCAAGTGTGTCATGACAGAAGGAGATCCAGTTGGTCCTCACACACTCAAGATGATTGGGTATGTGGAGAACCTACAGAGACTGGGATTTCCACTGAGCCAAGAGTTGGCTACTGACGTGATACTGCAATCGTTGCCAGAATCTTACAGTCAGTTTGTGATGAACTACAACATGAACAACTTTGATAGGCCACTGTCAGAGTTGTTGGGCATGTTGAGGACAGCCGAGTTACAGATGAAGAAGGACAAGCCTAAGTCCGTCATGGTGATCACGAGCAAGAAAGGCAAGTCCAAGTGCAAGGGCAAGGGCAAAGCTAAGAAAGGTTCTGAAGCTAGCCAGGAGTCCAAGCCATCTTCAGCTCTCAAGGCCAAAGGAGGCGTGACCAAGAAAGGAAATTACCACCATTGTCAAAAGCCAGGACATTGGAAAAGGAATTGTCCTCTCTATCTGGAAGAACAAAAGAAGAAGGAGGCGACTGAAACCTCTACTTAAAGGTGTCATGAAAGTAAACTTGTAACACTTTTGAGATATATGATATCAAGATGTAAAGTGTAAAGCATTCTTACTTGGGGCAAGTGTTGCCTTTATAGATAGGAATACTTTAGTTTATTTTCAGCAAATAAGGCATGTAATACAGTTATGAACTGCTATTTCATACTTGCCAATAGATAGAAACACTTTATTTTGCATATTGTATGACAATGATGGCAATTAATAAAGAGATGTTTCAATTTATAAATATGTGATCTTTGTGGCAATGCCTTATTTATCTTGTGATATTTGATATACATAAGATAAGACGATACCTAAAAGTTATAGATAACTCAAACAATTTAATTAGCATTAATCATGAGAAATTCATTTCTAGTTTCCATGTGATGGATAAATCTAGACTCTTTTGGTTATAGGACCAGTAAGAGACATGAATATCTTGGACATGATTAATCAATCTTCACTAATGTAGTGGGAGAGTGATTATCCTATTAGGTATAATACATGTGATGTATTTACATACCTATTGGAATAAATGCTAATACTTCAAATGGTGTTTAGAGAAATACCAATATGAATGTCTTGAAATGTTCAAGATTATCATAAATGAAGTACAATTTTGGTAAAGTATTAATTCTTGATGAGATCAATGAATGAAATACTTGGACCAAATGTTTGAGATCCTTATGAGTGATTATGATATTGTATCATAGTGAACTCATGATTAAGGCATGGTGATGTCTGAATCAAGAAGGAATCATACTCTAAGGAGTTAGATAATGATTATCAAATAACTAAATTCTTCTAAATAAAAGAATACCCCACACTAATAAAAGAAATTAAGAATCACAAGGGTTGTGAGTTCTTATATCTTTAACAGATACACCTCAATTATCTATGTGATGAGTTGTTCATGTGATGAGTCAACTATCAAGATGAATATGAGGAACTGAATCTTGAGTTATGGTTTAAAACCATTACATCCTAAATGACTTCCATGTGAACCATAAGGTATGACCTTGATGGTAGCACTCATTGGATCATATCCATAAGTGCAAATAAGTCTTAAGTGTTAAGACACATGGATAACATTTTGACAAGGATGATGCTTGTTGATTGCAACTTAATGACTAAGACATTTGGCATATGGATACTAAAACTGTATTCCTATGAGGAATAAAAACAGGATGTGTACGTGACACAGCCTATAAGGTTTATGAATCCACTAATGCAAATATAGTCTATAAGTTACAATGGACTAATCAATGTGATTGATTGAGTACAAGCAACTCAAAATTGGATCTTTACTTTGATGATATAGTCAAAGGGTTTGACTGATATGTCAAAGATAAAGAAGGGATCTGTGATTTAGTGGGAGCGTGTTCACATTCCACATATTGATGTGAAATAGGAATGTTCTAGATTGGAAATCCGAATGTGGAAATTATCTTTAAGGAAGATAGAGATGTTTACTATGTGATAGGAATAGAGATCTATAGAGATAGTTCTCGAAAATCTCTTGACCTGGAAAGAGAGAGCATACATTGGCAATCTGTACTGAAGTGTTCAGTATGCAGAGATTCAGTGGGAGAAAACTTGTCCATGTTACATGGAGTTAGTATCCCAAGGCCAAATGTCCAATTCTTATGAAGAATGGAACACTAAGAATAGATATGGATCTATCATGTATGTAATCATCCCATTATCTTGCATGTATGACATGGCAAGAATAAAATGCATTCATCATCTTGTATGTAGGACATGGCAATATGATGTGCTCATCCTGATAACTCATATGTGTGACATGACGAGTGGATGTCTATCTATTTCTAGTAAGAGTTACTGGAATACCATGAGAACTTGATAAGTGCTTGTGAAGTACTAGTTCTATGGAGATAAGGAAGAGTTCGATGTAAAGAGTTACATTGATGCGAAATTCCGAAATGACAGAAAATTAATCGCAAAATATACATAAGATGTATAACAAAGAATGTTTGTTGATAATTGTAAATGTTCCAATAAAGCCATTTAAAAAAGGAAATGTCGAGTATCTAGGTGTTAGTGAACAGCAGTGGATACTATATGGATCTGAAAGTTCATGAGATGAACTTATATTCCACTCATTGATGACAAGTCTGGAATCCTTGATCATGCAATGTGGCTAAAGGTTAGCAAAAGGAATACTAGATCGCATATTACGGCAACTCCATCTCATACGTGTGACGTACAGCGAAGAGATGTGAGACATGCAATTTGTACAGACTTTGGCAAGGTGTTGTCATTACTCACTATGTTGGCACTAGAGCACAGTAACATGTGAGGCATATCTGAAGATCACTATGAATATGATTCAAGGGTGATTGGCTCGCAGTGCAAGTGGGAGTCTGTTGGTATGTATGCCCTGAGAGCCAATCATGTGATGATTGGTGGGATACAATAAGATTGATTTGATAAACATCAAAGGCAAGCTTCCAATTCTTTCTGGTTCAGTCATACGAGATAGTGATAGAACAGATTGAATGTCTAGAGAATGACAGTACTCAATGACGTATGCTTTCAGGTTGAGGACCTGAACGATGAGATCATACAGATGCTAAGAGTTTGTACATTCTTGTTATGTCCCTAGTCGGATGTCATTATGGAAGGTAGATAGACAGCAATGACACACAAGACTAGATTGTGGTGTTGGTTGATGACAGAATCTCATTAGTCATGATATAGAGATATCAAACCAAACACATAGGTACTTGTTAGAGAACAAGGTACCGGACAGACCCACCGTGAGTTTGACACATGGAACCATGAGATGGTAGTCACAGTCAGTACTCACATTGATGGTGGTGAGTGTGATTCTTAGACCTGAAATCACTGCACTCAACACATGTCGTTGGGCACACTTTGACATCATCAAACGCAGTCCTGAAACATGGGTTGTTATAAAGGTGATGATTGGGTGGCTTTGACACATGGGGCTTTTGAGGGGTGAGTGATAGATATGGGATTTGTCCCTCCCGAGGGAGTTTGATATCCATGGCCACTTGATGAGTAGGATTGAGAAAGGCGTGCACGCATGTATGAATCAGTATATGATACTGATGTCATACATATCTATTCCAGTCTACTCTGAGATCAAGAAAGTGAATGAAGATTGACAGGATGATTGCTCCATGCCTCGAGTTCATTCGGGATATCAGTGACAAAGGAATTATATATTCGCTGTAACACCATTCACAGATTGTAGGATGAAAGTTTGTTCTCCAACTTTCTACTTTCACTTGGGTAGCACTGATGTGTGACTAGGCACCGCTCTTTTTCTTGTGAAGTCATAAGTGTTATGGACTTTCACTGCCAACGTGAAATGGACCTGCAGGGTCACACACATAGGATTTAACCTGGAAGAGGAGTTTTGTCCACTAAGCAATGTTTAGATTGATTACTAAAGGAGTTTAGTAGTTCAATTAAACACTCAATCAGTCGATAGCTCAATATCATATGGTTCAAGGTGTTGGACGCATTGATTGGAGTATCAGATTGATTGAAATCGCAATTGACTGATTTTGCCCAACCTGTGCTCCCAACCGATCAGTTCATCTGATGAACCGGTCGGCTGAGGTGCTGAACCGGTCGGCTGGAGTGTCCAGGCCGATCGGCTCATGCCTAGGTTGAAACGACCGGTTCAAGGGTTGAACCGATCGGCTCAACTGGTGCAACCGACCAGTTGGGAAAAGTCATGTCGGAAAGAATTTTCCTTTGGTTTCAAATTGCCCAATTCGATTGGGAATAATATTGGTATTCGATACCAATTGGGAAAGAAACAAGGAAAGTCTTTTTGAGCCGGATTAGGACCATGAACCGATCGGTTCAGGGCACCAACCGATCGGTTGGAGTGCCCCAAACGATCGGCTCAGGTCCAACCGATCGGCTCAATGGCTGAACCGATCAGTTCAGTTGTGAACCGATCATTTCAAGTTGCGAACCGATTGCTTTTTGTGGAAAATTCTCGAACCCTTCTACTCCTGCTTTAGTCCCGCATTGCCCGGGATGGAGAACCCTGTCCCATGACTCTCCTATATATATAGGGGTATTGGGGGCTTCTCAAAGTACAGTTCAGTGCAACCAGTTGCTCTGCAAGTTGTCGTTCTCTCTGGTTTTGGTAACCGTGAGGGAGCCCGAGCAAGTGCTTCCCGCAAAAGGGAGGTGCAGCAAGGGAAGGACAACTGCAGTTGCAACAGGAGGCAGGAGAGCGTGTTGGCGACTAGTACGTCAACAGGAGGGTGCGACTCCTTCCACTTCCTTGTGGGACAAGGAGAGTGGAGTTCCAGGTGGTCCGTGTGGACTACTACAGAGGCGGGAGGACACTGCCGCTTAGGAGGACAACTGTCATCCGACAGTCCGGTTCGAGTAGGAGTTGTCAGTCCCGGTGCGACCAGGAGCTGCACAGACACCGTTGAAGTCCGGAGTTGAAGACCGCGCATTGCACGAGGTATTGTCGTCGAGCAAGCCTCGGGACAAGTTATGATTCCGCAAACCATCCTTTCCTATTATATAGACGTTGACGCGTTTCCTCGGTATGGGTTGGGGGAGAAATTTTTGTTTCCGCTGCCTTCTCTGTCTCCCCTGTAACCCAACAGGGATTCGGCCTATACGGAGGCTAGGGAGCGAGAGCTACCTCTCCTCTACAGGTTAAATCTCTTCTTCTCCTTTCTTCTACTGTTCTCCTTTGTTTCTGTGCAACGATGTTCTTTCATCTTTGTTCGGTGCCAACTACGCTTGTCAATGGCTAGTTGAGCTCCTTCTTGGCTATGTAGCCCGTTTTGGGCATGTTTATGTACTTTTACCTTGAGTAAGTAGTTTTATTTCAGATCTAGCACGTTTTATGTTCTATCTCCTCTTTCTGATTATGATTGCTAGTTTGGTTGATCTCTTTCTTGCGTGAACTGCTATTTCTACCTATATCGAGAGTTTGTTGTAGAAATAGATAAGAGAAGATAGTTTGGATCAGAGTATGAAAGGAGGACGGTTCAAGGTTGTCTGTTCCTAACATCCCAGAATATTCTAGACCTATGAGGGTATCTAGAATATTCTAGGATGTTGGTTTGCCATCCTCGAGAGAGGTTTCATATCATTGATGGGTTTTAGTCACGCTATGCGAGAGCGAGTGGGATGACCCCACAAGAACAAATACTACAGTGCATACCAGGTTTGGATGTAGATTGTTTGCTGGGGTGTTTGAGGGTTGTCTATGCCCGAGAACAGGTGAATAGGTTGCCCAACTTGTGGTTACATAGCCGAGAACTCCTTCTCTCGGATTAGTAGAATCCTACCGACTCTATTTTTTTTCTTTTCTTTCCTTTGTTTTGTTTTAATTCGTGAAAACCCGCTAGACTAGTTCTAGCTCCTTACATTCCCGACTATCATCTTGGCTTATCTGACTCAAGAAAAAAATCTCAAGTGTCCAAAACGTCACCACATCCTTGTGTTCGACCCCGTATATCTACTTCGATCCCGAAATAAAAAGTTGTGGGGGTCCTTGAAGGTTTCGGGTTATAAATTTAAAGGTTCGATTCCTTCTAAATGTGCCTCCCTTACCAGACGTGCGATTCAGCCTGATCAACTTTTTGGCTCCATTGTCGAGGACGTGGTTTTCCATGTTTACATGCCTAAAAGATTTTGTTGTGTCACTTTTAAGCCTGTACATATATGAACAATTTTTCTTTTATTTTAAACATACTTATCCATATATACTGAATAACTTTCTTTTTTTCTTATACTTTTTCAGCCATGGATCTTGCTTCTGCAAGACAAGTCATCTTGTCCACCTATCCTCCTAAATTTTTCTGCAGTTCCGGCTGCTGGAAAATAATTGAAAGTTGTGCCATTCAACTCGTCGAGCTATATTCACCCCCACCGTCATCATATGTAGACACTCCAACAATGGAGACTTTCAGTCAGCCCTCAACTTCCGTGCTATCATGGGATCAAGAACTGATTAAGGTAGTGGAGTTAGCTGGAGAAAGTTTCAACGCACCCACCTCCTTAGCTCTTCATCTCCAAGAAGATGTTGATCCACTCCAACAGCTACTAGAAAGGCCAGACCATCAACTCCGAGCATCCATTGATATTGCAGACCGTAGTAGAAGTCTACTTCAAACTGCTGAGCAAGGATTCATCCAAGCACATCAATTTGATACAATGAGACTACAACAGGAGTGCAAGGCGGAATTGATGGGTCTCGGAAGCTTGGCTGCCCAAGTCCAACAACTTCATGATAAAGTTGTTGAACAGGGGAAGAAGCTTTAAGAGCTCATCAATTTGGTTATCACGCGGCTGCAAGCGCCACTGCCTCACCATTCGATTGGGTCTGAAGAGGAGTATGCCTCACCATTCGATTCAGACCATCAAGTGGATTCATCAGGATTTTTCTGTGAAGACCAACCCACCTGGGAAAGCCCTTCATTCTATCCAGATGACTCAGCTGATCAACCAATGGAAAATACAAGCCACGCGCATGACTAGTTTTATGATGACGATGATGAAGACTTTTGTCCTCACTATAATAGCCAAACAACCTCACAGCCAGAAGGTTGGTTTGAAGAATTTGAATCAGAAATTGATCCAAACCAAGGTGATGACTGTCACATTGAGACTTGTCACTTAGCCACCACCCACACACCTATTATGGTCTGGAATAGCTTGTTCGAGGAGGAGGAGGATGACAGCTGTTCGAATTGGATTAGTGAGTATACTGACAAAGATGAGTTGAAGCAACATGAGCCGTCATTCTCCACCATCCCTTTACAAGGCTTGGTGGACATCGAAGGAGCAGGATGGAAAATCCATCACAACATGGCTGTTGAGCATGAAGATACCCTATGCCCCATAGAAGGTGACAAGCTTAAGGTATAAGAATGACAAACAGGTTTCTATAGGGGAACCTCTTGTTCAGAAATGATTGGATGACTCAGACAATAAATAAAAACTTACATGAGCATCCAACCTCAAGTTTAGAGATGGGAGGAGAAAAGAAGAGCCCTCTAGAAGGCATTCAACCTCTCCCATGCGTCGACATCCTGGGGCCTTCCTGTTCAGATCCATATCTTGAAGGCTGCCTTAAAGACGAGCTGCCGAAGAATTCATCCCAGTGCAATTCAAGTGAATCTAGGCATAGGGATGATTTATCCGTATGGGAAGATTTTATCCCTCTCTTCCAGAGTCAGAGGGGGTCGTTTTTCCTCATGCCCTACCACAACACCATGGGAACAAGAGTCGAGATATAGGTAATCGGAATCCAAAAGCTAAGGATTTGGGATCCTAGTGTAGGAGTCATAGGGCAGCCACCTCCTATTTCCTACACAAATTTTCTTTAATCTCTACTTTACTTTTCACATACAAATAAAGCCAATTTAATTTTTATCTTTCCCCTAACTGCCAGAAATATAATTTATTTTGCATCACCTAGTTTTCTTCTAATTTTTCTTACACTCACATCTTCACACCCTAGTAGCTGCGTTTGGTACGTATCTTAATGATCTTTCCTTTAATTTCCCCTCCTTAGTGTTCGATCCAGTCCTCTATTGGCTCCACACCCTCATCTTCCCCATGTGGTATAGCTGGGACCGCAACTGCGGTCTGAAGACAAGGACCGCGACCGCGGCTTATTAGCAAGACCGTGACCACGACTTGTTAGTAAGACCACGAATGCGGTCTAAAAGCCAGGACCGCGACTGCAGTCATGTATAATTGAGACAGCAATCGCGGTTTCGCAAGACCTGGGAAAGCTTTTTCGGCCTGGACTGACCAACATGTCAGGTTTTCTCCGCATTTTTACTCTTTTTGACCGATTGTTGCTCTTTTGACCAAGCTTTTTTGCCCTTTTTGACCGAGTCTTCGACGCTTTTTCCGATTTTACCGGCGTTTTGTCCATGACCTCACGCATTTCACACGAGGGCTGGGCTATACACCCGGTCTATAAATACCCCTAGGTCGAAGTGTCACCTCCTTGCCTAACCACGAAGTTCCCTCCATCTTCATGCTACTCTCCGCCTATTTTCCCCTCTTCTCCTTGTCCCCGTTGTAGGATGACAGGAATGGAGCACGCGCATCGGCACCAGCAACTACAACCACAACTGGACCACGACGCGGGTCATTAAGCAGTGGCCCAGTAGCTCGCCAGCCACATGCCTCAGGAAGTGCCAAGTTCTGAGGTCCTGATCGTGGTCCCCTTCGTAACGAGAAGGTCGGTGATCTGAGCGCCTCGGCAAGAACGGTCGCGGTCTTTGCAGTTGTGATCATGAAGGTTGAAGTCAACTTGAACACCAGGTCGTAGTGTCCAACGCACGCGAGTCGGGAGTATCAAGTTTTGCTTCACAGTCGCAGTTCCTCAGACCGCGGTCACCTTCTTAATCGTAGTCGCGGTGATCAAGAAGTCAAGGTTGTGGTATCCCAGCTTACACCGAGGTTGCGGCCTCCTTGATTGCGGTCACATAGGTCACGGTACCGAGGTAACTCACAGAGGTCGCGGTCTTCGATACCGCGATCATGGTCTTCAACTTGGTTGTGGTTCAAACCGCCGACTGATTTGGTGCGTTCTTGAGCATCTACATTGACCTCTGCCATAGTAAAATCTACATCGAAAGAATCGAAACCATGGACGCCATGAAGAGTGGATTCAAAAAGCTCAAAAAGTCCCATGACCAGGAAGAAAGGGGAAGGGAGCTCCACATCACCATCGAATCATGGGAGCCCCTACCCACAACACGCCTCCTGAACTATGAACCCAATATATGAAGATGAAGTTATGCTCTATGCATCAGGGTTCAGGTCGCAAGAGTTTAGCTCTGGCTACCACAGCCTTGTTGGCACACCTATGGATACCGACAGTGGTCAGTCAGTGCAAGAAGCATCAAGAAAAAGGACGTGGACAGAACGGTATGACGTTGAACTACAGACTTCAACCTGGTATCAAGAAGGCCTGTCAGTTCTTCATAGAGCTTCATCCGCAGGAGACCAGCGTCGACGGTTGGAAGAACGTTCAACATACTTATGACGGTCAACTTCCTCACAGGATTCTTTCCAGGGGAACAGATGCCAAGCAGCTCATAGCGGTGTCAATCAAAGCTCACTCCCCTCTCCCTTATTTTAGAGCATAAAGCAAAAGCAAAATTTTGATGCTCTTATTAGAAACAAAAGCAGACTTGTGGGACCGAGGTACGCCGATCCAGGAACACTACTTAGACTCGGGATCCAAGAACAAGTCAACAAGTTTCTTTCAGCTGTTGTCCTTAATGTGCTCGTGTACGCACAGTGCAATGCTTACCATAGACTCACTTGTGAGTTTTATGCCACGCTAGAGACATGCAAGAACCACCAATACACGATGCTACGTTTTCATCTCCTTAAACAACCCCGTGAGGTTATATTGGAAAAACTTAATAGCTTGTTGTCAAGGTCTGCTGAAGACTATGCTGAGATGTCTAGGGGACAGCTGGAGATATGGGACCACGACTTTAATGTTGTCCAAGCATAGACGATGATTACGGGGGAAGACAAGTACGTCACAAAAAGCTCCAAAGCCTCACACATCCACAACCCATCAATTCGTTATCTACATCGAGTGATAGCAAACTGTGTCTTGGAAAAACAAGACAGTCAAGGAGCGCTCAGTGCAGCTGACCTCTACTTTTTGTGGTGTGCAGTGGTAGGAAAGAAAGTGAATGTGGGGAATTTCATAATTTGCGACATTCACAACTCTTTCAAGAAACATGTTCATTTCATGCCTATGGCGGGAGTTATAACTTTTATGGAACGTCGTTTGGGAAATGGGGATGAACAGTTAGCGCTCATGCAAGAAATTACCGAGTGGTCCAAGTTAGACTTAGACCACTTGATCCGGTCAGGAGTGATCAAACAATGCAGCACTGGCTATCTATACATCTTTGGTCACTACAAGCATAGAATTTTATTGCCAGCAAATGCAGATTTTGCATGTTGAACATCATACATGGACATCTCTCTCTTGGATGCCTAGGGTAACGTTCATCATACAGGAGGAGCTGCAGGAGCTTCTTCTTCTACACCACTAGTGCCTGAGGATCAAGAGGGAGGGTAGCAGATGGGGGTAACCTTCCACAACATACCTTATCAGGTAGGGCCCTACAACATACCTGAGGCTCAAGAGATGCTAACTGCATATTATTTACAACCCCCTCCACAACAGCCATACGAGCCGAATGATAATCAGGAAACCTTCTATGAATTCATGACAGGTTTCAGAGTTGACTCTGGAAGACAGTTCGACACTTTGGAGAAAGACGTACATTACCTCAGAGAGAGGTTTGACATGGTCTTTCCTCCAAAGACATTTCATCATCAACCGTTCCAGCAACCCCCCGAGCCCTTGTATCAGCCGACCCAAAGCTTCGACTAGGCAGTTCATTTTCAATAAGACTTTAACCAGAACTTTGATAATGCACCAAGCGGTCTAGAAAACCTAGACCAATATCTAAATAGCGACTACCAATAAGTAGTTTCTTTCATCTCCTTCTGAAGCCAGAAGAATTGCTGGAGGATGAGCAAAGATTTTTAAGCTTGGGGTGGTGGTCAGGGTGTATACCCCTTTATTTTTGCAATTTTTCACTTTTATTTCTTCCATAGCATGCATGCATTCCTCTTTTTCCTGGCATTTAGTGTAATTTTAGTGTAAGACTCTATTTCATAATTTGTAGCTCCGCAATTAAGGCTATGCAATACAATTCTTAGAACTAAATGCTTATCGTTATGCATGTATGCACCTTATTTTTCATCTTAAACTGCTTGATCTTTTGTTTGACTTGCTCATTGACTCTTTCCTTAAGTTTTGTAATGAATCTAAGGTTATGTGCCTTTTTCATAGCTTAAAACTATATTCCCTTGATCTATGTTGTGAATGGAAAATCCAAGGTATGGGACCGTTGGAAGAAGCTAAAGCATGATCAAAGACTCCTAGCTGTGGTTTCACAAGCTTGCCTCTACTCAAAGGATCCTTGAATCATAATTATTA
Source organism: Alisma plantago-aquatica (assembly GCA_963693085.1). NCBI lineage: Eukaryota > Viridiplantae > Streptophyta > Magnoliopsida > Alismatales > Alismataceae > Alisma > Alisma plantago-aquatica. The sequence goes on from OY856414.1 coordinate 509,739,455, forward strand.
CTTTCACTTAAGCATCAAGTGAATAATGATGAGCTTTGAGCTATAGTCAAGATGAAATGTTTTCCTTGATGGAATACGTGCCCTCCCACTTTAGATTGAGTCAAAAAGATGAAAAAAAATTTAAAATTTGCAAAAGAGTCTTGGCCACCCACAAATCCCCAAAAACATCAAAAGAGTTCTCACCCAGGCCTACAAAAATAGAATGCAGAGAATAAGAGCCTGAGTGCATATAAATGAGCGCTTGTTTTCTCTTTTAGGAGAGTTGAGGATGGTGCCCAGTCGGTGTATGACTGTGCTCATGAAACCGGATATGTCGTGCATGGTAGTGCCACCCTGAAATCTCAATAGAGAGTCACTGGGAACCCATAGGAGACCCATGAGATCATCCCAGTAGCAGGGTTGGTTCGAGCACTATACTAGGAGTTCGTCTCACTACTCTGGGCCAACTGGCTCAGACTACAGGGATTGTTGCTCATTACATGGACCAGCCTGACGCTGATCGGGATCCTCAGAAGTCATTAGAGTCTTTTCACTTTGCTTCTTAGGACATGAATAAGTGAGAGGCACATTGTCCTGGATTGGTCTACATGGATACATGGTGATTGCTCATTGCTCATCACCCGTGTGATCATCTATGTGACAATGCTTTTATGCTATATAATTATGATTCAAACCCTTAAGAGTATCGATAGGTTACAGTGGACTAGCTTAATCTTGCCTGGTTGCTCTTTGATCTTACTTTGGCAGGATTGTGCTCGATTGGTGGGGGTTTGTTCTGAAACAACATGGATTAAGAGAATTGATGTTTTAAACTATTTTTTTTCTTAGCCTTAGCATTCATCGCCAAGCTTAGTTTAGATGTTATCTTTTTGTTCTTTGAGCACAGTCTTGCTTTAGGGCAAGCAAGGGTTTAAGCTTGAGGTAGTTGATAACACCCAAATTTATGCGTTTATGCTAAGCATTTATCTATGGTTTTGTGTCACTATGGCCTTAATATGCCCAAATTAACACATGTTTATTATCATTTAGTAATTTATGTCTTTTCTTAGATAAAGTTGCTCAACTAGCCAAATTTGGGACTTGTAGGCACCGAACCCAAAAAGACATCTATTCTCAATTGGATTCTCCCTGACACATGTGTTTTTGCAATAGCTAAGCCTATACCACGATTGTGCCCAATAGGACACCTCTATCGCAATCGCGGTACCTGTGTTCACCTCAACCATGATCGCGGTGTCTATCTCTACGGAGACCACGATCTAGGGAGAGACTACGACCGCGATCCAAGCCATCACCGCAACTTCTGACTAACCGCGACCGCAGGAGGAACCTCGACCACATACCGTGACCAGGGGGACCGCGACCACGGTCCTCACCGTGACCTATGGCAATTGGAGCCACGATCTAGACTAGAACTGTGACGGCTCCACCTATAAATACCCGTCCTTCACCACATGAAGGGCAGTTTCACGTTTTGGGAGGTTCCAGTTGTTGGTTCCGACCCGGTGTGGTTCCCAGAGCCCCGTAGGAGAGTCTGGAGGTCCGAGAAAGCCGAAGTTCTTGTTCTACGCCATCCTCTTCAGCATATTTCCATCCTTCATGATCTCCCACCATCGTGCACTCACCAAGTTTCTATTTAGGGGTGGGGTCTAGAGAGAAAGGAGGTCGAGGAGTCCAAAAGATCAAGGAGGACGACCCAAGGACGAGATCCGACCTATACGGAGGCTAAGGAGCGAGAGCTACCTCTCCTCTATGGGATAAATCTCTTCTTCTTCTCCTTTCTTCTACTGTCCTCCTTTGTTTCTGTCCAACGATGTTCTTTCATCTTTGTTCAGTGCCAACTATGCTTTTCCATGGCTAGTTGAGCTCCTTCTTGGCTATGTAGCCCGTTTTGGGCATGTTTATGTACTTTTACCTTGAGCAAGTAGTTTTATTTCAGATCTAGCATGTTTTATGTTCTATCTTCTCTTTCTGGTTATGATTGATAGTTTGGTTGATCTCTTTCTTGCGTGAACTACTATTTCTACCTATATCAAGAGATTCATTGTAGAAATAGATAAGAGAAGATAGTTTGGATCGAATCCTGAAGGGAGGACAGTTTAAGGTTGTCTGTTCCTAACATCCTAGAATATTCTAGACCTGAGAGGGTATCTAGAATATTCTAGGCTGTTAGTTTGCCATCCCCAATAGAGGTTTCATATCATTGATGGGTTTTAGTCACGCTACGCGAGAGCGAGTGGGATGACCCCACAGGAACAGATACTACAGTGTGTACCAAGTTTGGATGTAGATTGCTTGATGGGGTGTTCGAGGGTTGTCTATGCCCGAGAATAGGTGCATAGGCTACCCAACTTGTGGTTACATAGTCGAGAACTCCTTCTCTCCGATTAGTAGAATCCTACAGACTCTGTTTTGTTTTCTTTCCTTTGTTTTGTTTTAATTTGTGACAACCCACTAGACTAGTTCTAGCTCCTTACTTTCCTGACTATCATCTTGGCTTATCTGACTCAGGAACAAAATCTCAAGCTACCTAAACGTCACCACGACCCTATGTTCGACCCCGTATATCTACTTCGACCCCCTAATAAAAAGTTGTGGGGTCCTTGAAGGTTTCAGGTTATAAATTTAAAGGTTTGATTCCTTCTGAATCCGCCTCCCTTACCGGATGCACGATTCGGGTTGATCACTAATCAAGTAAAACTTAATCATGTAGTTTTCAATGTGCCATAGATCCAATTCTAGTGTCAGTTTTATATGTTTGATTGGTGAAATGAGTTAAAGTCATAGTGCATATTTTGTAATATGTGGGGGTATAAGTCGAGTATCTCCTTGAGTCCACAATTACAGGTTGTGTGAAATGGTCATGCATGAGCTGATCTCCTTGTGATATGGATGACCATGAGTGAGCCACTCCTTTTAAGAATGGCCATGTGTGAGCCTATTCTTCTAGCATCGTTATTTGTACTAAGGTGGGCTAGGTGTTTTATATGGATGGCCATGCGTGAGTTGGTCCTTTTGTACCACATGTCAATCTCTTGCAGTTGACTGGTATTTCTCTGTGGTGTTCTCTTGTGTTGACCTAGAGGTGTTGGACAAGTCATGGATTCCAGCTCTTCCATGGACCTTGTATGGCACTGTCAGTTTCCCTTCATAGGGGGGGTTGGATTTGGATGGTACAACTCAAATCCTCGGGGCATAATAAAATACATAATACATTTGTGTAGTATACGTGCTTAGGGTGACATAAGTCTCACATTGGTTCCAACCTTTGCCTTACCTTTGTACTTAATTCTTGAATTATAATGTGGTAAGAGGAATCAACTATTATACATGTTCTTCATATTCCTTTTTGGAATATAACTTGATCTACTATTCAGTAGTAGTTACCTAGTCTTGTTTAATCTACTTTATCTATTGAATACATATCATTTAGCTGATTCTACTCAACTTGCTAGTTTATGTTAATTATATGCTTAGTTTTACCTTCTTAGATTATCTGTGCTTTAATTTCATTGGTGGAGAGTTATATCTCTCGTTGGGACGTTTGGTCTCACCCTGTGGGTTTCTACATATTTTAGGTGATGATGCACAAAGAGGTAGAGGTCGTGCAACTGAGGAAGAGTAGCAGCAAGAGAAGTAGTCAATAAGGTTGGTTGTGTTGCTAGTCTTTTGGTGTCAGAGTCCTAGAGTCATCCCTATGCACTCAGGTCCTTAGGGTGTCTTTGAGACATTTTGTGGTGATGTAACTGATACGAGGTTTTGGCTTGTGTGCCATGGTTGTATAGTTATGATAAAGGTACATGTATATATGTGTGGAACCAGTATCTTATGTAACAGGTTTATGATAGGAACACTGACCTACAGTGATGTAATCACCATGTGATATGTTATGTGATGCATGTAGCAGACTTTGTGGACTCTTATACAATAATTTCTGGCTGATGGTGTTTTAATATAATCGATTTTAATTTCCTGTGTTTCCTGTTATTCTACTTGCTTAGTGTTATTTCCGCATTTGGTTTTGAGTAATCCCACTTTGTGTGTCTACCGGTGTCACATCTTGGGTTGGTATCAGAGCTTTAGGTTTTTCGAGTCTACAGGGACCTAGGACTAGTATTTGTGTCTATTCTAGTGTCCTCTAATCTATCTTATGGTGACTTCTACTTATGTAGAAGAAGAAGAAGAGTAGAAAAAATGGCTGGAGAACACAAAGAACACACTGTAGAGAGAAGTGTTGTTGCACCCAGTGGTGGTGCGAGGGCTCAGGCAAGATAAGATTGGGTGCCTGATAAGCCCCAATTTAACTGGGTTGCATTACAGAACCCTTCCTTCCAGTCTCTATTTGGGCAGTTTATGGCGAAGATGACACACATGGCGGATAGGAGCATGACCCTCAGCCTAGGGAAGCTATCCCCGATGCTGAATCTCCAGAAGTGGGAAGACCTTTGACAGGCTGAGACATGTTGGTGCTATGGAGTATGCCGGTACGGATGATCTAGCAGATGCTGATATTTGGCTGACAGAGTTGGAAAAGGCTTTCAAGATCCTTAATATCCCCAAGGACGATAAGGTGAAGCACACAGTGTATCTCCTAAAGGGGAATGTTGGCCATTGGTGGGCCATCGAAGAGCAGAAATGGCCATGTGTTGATATCAGTTAGGGGGAGTTCAGGTGAGAGTTTGTTAGTAGGTACTTCCCATAAACCTATCTAGATGCAAAGATCAGCTAGTTTGAGCAGATCTGGAAGGGTGCCATATCAATCAACGAGTACAAAGCAAAGTTTATGGAGATGTTGAGGTTCTATCTTCACATGTAGTTCGCAGATGAGGGAAGGATCAGATGTTTTGAGAAGGGTTTGAATGGTGAGCTGACAACGATGGTGGAAATGCTTAAGAACCACAAGAAGTTTGCAATGTTTGTGGAGTCTATCAGAAGGATTGAATGATCTGTGGTTGAGAAGCGGGAAAGGAGTGTTAAGAAAAGGCTGGTGCAGTCTCAAGGAAAGTCATCAGGAGGCTTTAAGAAGCCTAGGTTTTCTACACTGACAACACAGTAGAGGTCCAGTGCATAGATGCAGTGGTCACCCAATAAGGGAAGATGATGCAGTCTTCCACCAGCAGGAGCTCAGAGTGTAGCATCAGCATCGGTGAAGGGGTCGTCTAGGCCATGGTATGAGAGCAGGATGTGCTACAAGTGCGGACAGGTTGGGAATACAAAGTTGTTCTACCCTATGAAGGATGAAGAAGCCACCCAACAACTGAGGCAGAGCCAACATGGATCGTAGAGACAGTAGTTCAGTGGTAGTGGAAGGGGACATGGACAAGCGTCTCAAGTTGGTTCTTCAGGATAGGCCAGTAGAGGAAGAGGGTGGCAACATGTGACATCTACATTGTATGTTATGAGTCATCCTGAAGGAGTGGTCAACCTACGAGTAGTGACAGGTAAGAGTTATTTCATTATGATTTATCTTCTTCTTTCTTTATATCTATTTTGGTTGAATTGAGTGTGACACACTCTTTTGTCACTCGAGAAGTGATTGATGCTTGTTCTTTGCCTTTTAGCCATAGTCGAGATAGTCTTCATTTAGAAACCTTGTTAGTTGATCCCACAGAGTTTTGGGAGGTGTTTCCTTCATGTGTCCTTTATTTCTCAAGACATAGCATTCAAGTGGATCTCTTACCACTTGACATGCATGGATTCAATGTGATCCTTAGAATGGATACTTTGGAGAAGTATCAGGTGGTCTTGGATTGTAGTTCCAAGGTGGTGACATTTATAGACGGTGGTGTGTCGTGGATCTTCCAAGGTGATAGGAAGATTCTCCCTACCTTTTTGGTGTCATCGATGGTGGTTGAGAAATTGATGAGATAGGGTTATGATGTGTTCTTAACGCATGTGGTGGATACCAAATCGAGGAGTCCAAGTATCTAGGAGGTGCCAATTTTTAACGAGTTTGAGGATGTGTTCCCAGACAAGTTCTCAGGTGTTCCCCCTATCAGGGAGATTAATTTTGATATCAATCTAGTCACGAGCATGCAATTGATGGTGTATACACCGTATAGGATGGCACCAACAGAGATGGCAGAGTTGAAGAAACAGTTGCAAGAGCTTCTTGAGAAGGGTTTTGGTGCGCCCCCGCCAATGGCGTTACACACCACTCAATTGAGATTTGAATGGATGCAACTCCGCAAACAGAGGCACACATGTGGATTCACTTTCAAAATTTATAATGACCTACACTTAAACACACCTACTTCTACCAAAACACTATCCCGTAAGTGCACGGGGTTGTGTCATAGTATAGGAGAGTGTCAAGTATAGGGTCGATCCACAGGGAGAAAAGGGGGCACTAGAGCTAGGTTAGTTTTGCTAGGTTCCTACTATAGAGACTAGGGTTAAGGGTTTAAAAGTTGTTTTAATTGTTAAAATATGATGAGTAAGAAAGAAATTAAAGACGAAGATGAAATCTAAGTTGACCCTAGACTAGATTAAGGCTAATTAAGTAAGAAAAGACTAAGCTAGGTATGAAAAGGCAATTTACACTAAGGCATGCAAGAAGAACAAGAGAGAAATTAAAGAGCTAAAATAGCAAGAACAAGGCAAAAACAAGGCAAGAAGATAACTAAGCAAGAAGAGAGCTAACTAAGGTAACACTAGCTAAGCAGGATGAAAACTAGGGGTTTAAAGCAATTTAAGGAAGGTATGGGCTGTTTAGGGGATGCACTTATCACTTAAATTGGGGGTTGACATATGAACATTATGATTCCATTTAGATTATCCAAACCAAACAAAAAGTTAGAGTCTAATGAATTGACCTATGCTACTAACTGGCCATGGATATGCTAGGTTGTGTATAGGGGAACTAGTCCCTAACACTCCCTACTACCCTTGCAAGGTTCAATTCGGTTAGGGATTAGGTTCAATCTAGTTAGAGTCTAATCAAGTCTAGGTTTCTAGATTAGACATTTCTAGGGAATTAGGGGCCGAGGGTAGTAATGGGGAGGTGAAATTAGGGTTTTGGACCCCAATTCCCCCACATTCTAGCCTTGAGAAGGCTCCATGCTAATTGCACTAGAGTCAGCTAATCTAGCTACTTAGATCTCTCACTTAGGCTTAGGGAGATTGATTAGGATGTATGAAGATGGGATGTAACCTAGGGATCTAAGAATTGGACCTAGGGACAAATCCCAAAATTCACACATATAAGCAATTTTCCTAAATTCCTAGGTGGTTTCACACACAAACCAACAAGAAATTCATGGAGAATGAGATAGAAATAGAACATAATCATTAGCAAATGGACTTACAAAGTTTACATATCATTTTTTCCCCAATATGGTATCAAAGTAACATTTTACACCTCAAACAGCCCACCCAAAGGGCCTACCTACTCATGACAATACAAAGTACAAAAAGAGAAGAGAAGGAGATAAAAGAAGCCACAGAGCTCGGTGTAGATGGAGCAATCCTCCTCTCCAGCTACTGCAAGATATCCTCTCTCCCCCAAGGTGCAAGGGTGTGGAATGAATGGTATTATGGGTAGAAACTAGGATAAACTAGTGTTTTGGTGGTGGAAATGGTGAAATGAAGTGGAATGGAGGTGGAATGGCTAAGGGGCAAAAATGGGGAGCTAGGAGGTGTATAAGGTAGATAACCTTGTGCTAGAGCCACCACCTAGGTATATATAGGTGTGAGGGAAGCACTAGGTCAAGTAGGGGTAGTATGGAAAAAATAGTGCAGAAGTAGCTAGGTTTTGTGAGTAGCACGGTCGTGTGAATTAAAATGTGAAAATCATAGGGAATAGGTCACTTTTGTACAGAAACTGGTACAGCTATGGTGGTCACATACCCGTGGTGGGGTAAGGGTAGCACGGCCGTGGTGGTCACCACAGGCGTGGTGGCTCAAAGTGCTTAGATCGTTCTATGCTCCACGGCCGTTCTGCCTCTACTGTAGCACTAGGTCAGTTCACCACAACCGCTTTGTGTGGCATGGACGTGGTGATTCTAGCTTCAATTGAGGATGACTCTATTGATTTGCAAGTTACCTAAGACGGTAGTTGTATGGTACCACGACCGTGCTGGGTTCTGGATAAGCACTTTGACTTGATTCTTTGAATTTTTGTGGACATCTTTGCTTCAATGGATCTTTGGCCACTAGGGGTAGGTTGAGGGAGTATCAGGCTTCACTTTGGGTCTATCCAAGGGTAGAGAAACCCCAAGATCACTCCTTCTCTCTCTCTTCTATCAAGCGTGGTCAAAATACTTGAAAAACATGCAAATAATGTCCATAAGTGCATTTTACACAAATATGCATTTTGAGGGAAATAACATGTAATCTAACAGGTATAGATGTGATAGAAATGCAAAATGACACAAGATGAAGCCCTAAAATAGGGATGAATTAGGTTTCACCAGACCAAGTGTGTCACTGTGGGGTGCTCCCTTGTTGTTTGTGAAGAAGAAAGACAGATCCATGAGGCTATGTATAGACTACATACAGTTGAACAAGGTGATGATAAAGAACAAGTATCCCTTGCCATAGATAGATGATTTGTTTGATCAGTTACAAGGTGTTGCAGTCTTCTCCAAGATAAACCTAAGGTTGGGGTATCACCAGTTGCGGATCAAGGTGGATGACATACCTAAGTAGGATTTTAGAACTAGGTATGGTCATTACGAGTTCGTGGTTATGCCGTTTGGGCTAACCAATTCACTGACAACATTAATGGACTTGATGACCATAGTGTTTTGCCTATTTCTCGATTATTTTGTGGTTGTCTTGATAGATGACATCTTGATATACAGGCATGATATCAAACAACATGAACAACATCTCTGTCAGACGTTGACAGTGTTGAGGCAACATCAGTTATACGCTAAGTTCAACAAGTGTGAGTTTTGGCTAAAGGAGGTAGCTTTTCTGGGACACATTATCTCTACTGAGGGTGTTCATGTAGATCCCAAGAAGGTTGAGTCCATGACAGAATGGGAACAACCAAAGACGCCAACATAAGTGCGTAGCTTTTTGGGGTTGGCAGGCTACTACAGAAGGCGATTAAGAACCTCACTTCTATGGCATTTCCCCTTACCAAGATGACGAGGAAGGATGTACCTTTTGTCTGGGATGACAAATGTCAACGTGCCTTTTAGTTGTTGAAGGAGATGTTGATGAGTGCACCAGTGCTAGTGCTGCCTGAGCAGGGGAAAGGTTACATAGCTTTTTGTGATGCATCACAGAATGGTTTGGGGTGTGTGATGATGTAGGACAAGAATGTGATATCTTTTGTGTCATGAAGGTTGAAGAAGCACAAGGAGAACTATCCTACCCATGATCTGGATTTGGCCATAGTGGTTCATGCATTGAAAACCTGGAGACACTACCTATATGGTGAGAAGTGCCACATCTTCACATATCACAAGAACTTGAAGTATATCTTTTCACAGCAAGAGTTAAACATGCAGTAGATGCACTGTATGGAGTTAATCAAGGACTATGATTTCACGATTGATTACCATCCAAGAAAGGTGAATGGAATGATAGATGTAATAACAAGAAATACTTCTTAAACATCATCAGTGGACAGTGCACAGTTGAACTCCTTGGTGTGTCACAAGAGACACATTTTGGTCTCCTTGCATCAGATGAACGTGAAGCTAGAGGTGTCCATGCTAGCAGTGCTATTGGCATAGTTGAAGGTGAAGCCCACGTTGAGACAACAGATCAAAGGGGCACAACATGCTGATATCGTGATACAGAAGATAAGATCAAAGTTTAATAATGAGAAGCGTGATGGCTTCCACGAGGCAGATGACAAGATAGTTTATTACCACAACAAAGTTGTGGTTCATGATATTGACAATTTGAGAAAGATGGTTCAGCAAAGTTGTGGTTCATGATATTGACAATTTGAGAAAGATGGTTCAGCAAAATTGTGGTTCATGATATTGACAATTTGAGAAAGATGGTTCTGGAAGAGGCTTACTCTTTGATTTATTCTATGCACCCAGCTAGCGCCAAGATGTACTATAATATTAAAGATCTGTATTGGTGGGCTGGCTTGAAGCGGGATGTAGCTGAGTTCATGGCCAAGTGTGTAGTGTGACAACAAGTCAAGGCAGAGCATCAGAAGCCTGAAGGGACATTGCATCCATTACCCATACCGCAGTGGAAGTGGGATCATGTCACAATGGACTTTATGGTTGGTCTGCCTAGGACAGCCAAAGGACATGATTCCATTTGGGTGATAGTTGACCGGTTCACAAAGTCGGCACACTTCTTTCCTATAAAGATGACGTTTTCAATAGAGAAGCTTGCCTAGATCTACGTGGATGAGATAGTGTGTTTTCACGATGTCCCAACTACCATCGTGTCAGATAGAGGTCATTAGTTTACAAGTGTCTTTTAGGAGTGCTTGCACATAGTCTTATGAACGTAGTTGAGATTCAGCACTGCTTTCCACCCATAGACGGATGGTCACTCGGAGAGGACCATGCAGATCTTGGGGGCTTGTGTCTTGCAGTTTTTAGGAAGTTGGGACATCCACCTCAGTCTGATAGATTTTGCCTATAATAACAGTTACTAGAGGAGCATCGACATGGCACCGTACCAAGAGTTGTATGGAAGACGATGCAAGTCTTCATTGTATTGGTATGAGATAGGTGAATATTAGCTTCTTGGTCCTGAGCTGGTGCAGTAGACAATAGAGAAGATCAAAGTGATTCAATAACAGTTAAAAGCAGCCCAGGATAGAAAAAAGTCATATGTTGATAACCGTCAGAGACCCTTGTAGTTTCAAGTGGGGGACATGGTGTATCTCAAAGTCTCTCCTTGAAAGGGTGTTTTCAGGTTTGGGAAGAAGGGTAAGCTGGCTCCCCGGTAGATGGGACCTTATCCTGTGGTGGCACGTGTTGGGTTGGTGGCCTACAGGTTGGACTTGCCACCTGAGTATCACAGGTTGCATCCAGTGTTCCATGTGTCCATGTTGAGGAAGTGCCAGCCTGATATCGAGTTGGTTTTGTAGCCAGTGGAGGTTGAGCTTGATGAGGACATGTCCTATGTTGAAGGGGCCATGTTGATCCTTGATAGGAGGGTGAAGAAGTTGAAGAAGAAATATATATTGCCACATGGGAACTTGAGGAAGAGATGCAGAAGAAGTACCCGTCTCTTTTTTATTAGGATTTCGGAGGCAAAATCCTTGTTAGGGGTTTATGGCTTGTTGACCCTGACCTATGTTTTGGATTAACCCTATTTGTTTTGTCTTTATGTTGTGCTTAGAACCTTGCTCCAATCCTTTGATATAATCTTAGAGCATGTGGAGAGCTTAAGTCTCCAGTTTGAGCTTGTTTAGATGTTGTTTGTGCTTTCTGTGCTAGTTTTGGTGCAAATTGCAAATTACCCATATGAAGGGGTATTCTTGTAATTTTCCACCTATAGAGTGTTCCTTGAGGGAGGTTGTGGTGCTTTTATCCTCTTTGGTTGACCCTTAGTTGAGTGGTATCACCGTTAGTGGTGATTAGGGTTTTATGGGGTTTGGTGTGCCTTGACCATATGACCCTTATTGGTTTATTTTGACCTAGGTTGGGACCTAGGGCTTGGTTGGAGGGTGTCACACTCAAGACACCTCCCCTTGGTATGGTTGTTGTGACTGATATGGTCTTCAGTTGAGATGGGTGCTCTTGTGTAGAGTGTCACGAACTAGGGTTTGTGGTGACCTTGTGTTGCGACCTAGTGGTCCTTGGTGGTGTGTCATGACCATGGGTGGTTCCCTTGGTGTGTTGCAGTCACGACATGAGGGTTTGGTTGCGTAGGTGGTCAAGATCCAACCTAGAGTGTATCACCATCTCTTGCATGTGGACTTTATGTGGTTTCATATTTTAGTTTATTGAGTTGACAAGTGTCCCTTTGGGGATTTCTTTCGTTGATACCTCATCCCTTGCCCTACCTCTCTCTTACTTTCCTATATAAACCCTCTTCTCTCCATGAAAGTGATCTTTTTCAGCCATCCTCTTTCTCCTCCCTTGCTTGGGCGATATTGGAGCTTCGTGGAGCAAGAAGGATCTATTCTTAGTGCTTTGGAGGTGGTTCAACCCTTGCATGTGGTGTTTGTGGTGATCATTGGTCATCTACAACCTTGGTGAGTGTTTATCTTCCTTGTTAATGTTTTCTTTGGATCTTCTACCCTATCTTCTTCCTTTTTCTCAGCCCTAGACCATGTTTTGACATGGTGGTTGTTCTTGAGAGTAAGCACCTCATCACAAGGGTAATAGGCCATGTTTTGACAAGGCGACACCCAAGTGAGAGGGAGTTTCTTCTCTCTTTTTCCCCTTCTTTCTTTTAGTTCATCCTTAAACTTCTTGTGAGAACCTGTTACACTAAACTAGATTACTCAAAACATAAAACACAATCAATCACCAATTAACCACATACCCAAAAATATGGGTAAATTAAAACTGATTTCAACATCAACACCCGCTCAAAAACATTTGCATAAGAGCCCACCATCTTTCTTGTATCCATACTATGCCAAGAATTTGATACAAATTGGTCTATCTCCTTAGCCACAACATATTTACACAGGAGAACAATATTCATATATGCCACAAAAACAAGCATTAACATGCTAACAAAAGTTCTATTTGTTTGAAACACCATATACAAACTTTTCCTTCCCAGACCTGAGAGTACAGGGACGACTCTAGGACACCCGAGACATCTAATAAACTTTCTCAAAGATTCATTACTATAGCTCCTCTTTGCTTCCACATGTTTGTTTTCGTCACTTCTGATTACCTAAAAAAATGTGGTGAGCCACAAAGGTGAGACCCATGCCCCAACAAGAGATATAACCTCCAACAACGTTTATTGATTACAACATTTTTAAGTAATTAAATAGTTAAGCAATTTAATCAGTTATAACAAATAAGCTCAATAGCACTGATGATTAACAAAATACATAAAGGAGCAAATAATAACTATCATCATTATTCAGACTATCATCCTTTACCTTGTTGACAATATAAGAAATTTAGTAGCATATGCATATCTAGCATCATGAGAAATTCTAGTAACATAGAATCTCTATCATTATGAATAAGTATAGCCACATAAGCATATATAACAACATTAGAATGTCTCATAGGTTGAACATATCAACATCATAAAAAGAACTAACAACATAAGCACAACTATCGGGATAATCATGATCAGTAGTATATGCATCTCTAGTTACAAAGGCATGGTTAGCATGCTAAACATAACAAACAACATGAGATAGCTAGCATCGTGATTATAATCAGTAGTAGCAATATAGTTATCAACATAATCATGGCTACTGTATGTACGCATCTACAATCTTAATCATATATACAACATAAGTATATCTACTATCTCTTAATTGCACTAAGCATCATCTTTATGTAAAGAGAACAAACAAGGGTTATCATCCAATGTGAAGCATCGTGTATAACCCTAAACATATATGGTATACGACTATATTACATCTTTTATTATGCCCTGAGGAAATTGAGGATACCACTCAAAATCCAACTGACTACTGCTAAGTCGAAATCATTGACATAGAAGATCTAGGAACAGCCGAACTCCTAAGATCTTCTCCGCCCTCGGTCAGTACGGGTCCCCACAACGACACATAAGGTCAAGATGCTAATAGCTTAGTCCGTCCTTGGTACAGGTCACAACACTAGTGAAAGGAGGTGGGTACGCATACCCTACCATCTGAGGTACAATAGTAGTTGTCCTCCAATCTTGTCACATATATAATCACCGAGACACGACCATAGTCGTTCTCAATCACATCAGATGTATGAGGCATGACCATAGCCAACCTCCACAATCTGCATTGTGGATGACAAGGATATATCCTCAATTTTCCACCCCCACATACTCAACAGTATATACTCTGAGTTTCCCTTAGGAATACTCGTTTCATCATCTGGCAAATTCTGACACTCATATGGATCTATGGAACAGGGCGCTATATGATTAGAGTTCCACTTGATTAGTTATTCCAATTGGGTGAATTAAGGCTGTATCAAACAAGTGGACATACAAACCTAATTCACTTCTAGCAAGCATATAAATATCACAACTTTGAAAAGATATAAAACGTGTGAAACATAATTTCTCATCTCATCATCACATGGTACTATTCACTTTCCATTCATGAGACCACACTAGTCATCATATTATCTCAAGATAATAATCTTTTTCACAATATCACAGGGTATCAACCCTTATCAACATAAGAGGATTACACCTCATTCAGGACTCAACCATGCCCAAAGGTCATTAAGACCATCATACTATCACATGATATAAATCCTTTTCAAAATATCACAGGGCATTAACCCTTATCAACAAGAGGATTACACCTCGTTCAGGGCTCAACCATGTCCAAAGGTCATTAAGACCATCATATTATTCCCTACAAGATCATCATTATCTTTGCATGCCTTATAACAAGGCTTAACAACATCACTTATATATAATACACCAGATCAGCACAATATTGCATTAATGAACTAGGTTATATTCATAAACAATCATAGCAGGGTTATATTAACATTAAGAACATTCCTTTATTATATCAACATGTAATGAATCTAGATAGGATTAACTCTCATCATATTCTTAATGCACATGTTTAGCATAATAAAGTATCAACCATGTGGCTATGATAACCACCAATTAACATACTAAGGTTATGATAATGTTAAGGAGGTTATTCCATCATCATTCCATCATATAAGAATGTTAAACATGAATACTCATCTTTATCTATTTGCATTAGAGTTAGGTTCAACATGATAAATTATATCAATGTTACTAAATATCACTCATACCCAAACCCTAACTCACAACATCCCCATTGGATCATGGATGCATAAGGTGAAGCATCACCATCACATTCCATACCATTCTCAAGTATGAACCCACACATAAATCAAGGTATAACAATTGGGTTATAGCATACTAGGATTTCAACAATAGTAACAGAGTACTTCATGATTGCATTAGTCATTTAAGGACTATTCATACCCAATCACCATCATTTAGTTATATTAAAACTAGGTATAACAAGCTATACCTCATTAGGGTTACATATAAACACAATATGGTTATCATCCCTTCTATTCATATGAGTAAATAGGTAAGAATACCTTATTAAGGGTAACCTTCCATTTGTTCCATCATCATTCAACCTGTATCACCATACCACAATGTCATCCAGAACCATTGGATGTTTAAAAGGTAAGACCTTTGGTTATTTACATAAGTAAACACCTTAGATAAACCACCTATGAAGTCCTTGATTTTTTCTCTAGAAAAAGTCACCATCTAACCCTAGACATCCCTTGATTAACAACATAAAAAGTTCCATTGAGAGTAGGGTAAAACCCACAATCGACTGTTCAGTTAAAACAAGCCATCCATTGTCAACAAGTAAGCTCCTTAAGTTGATCATATAAAGGAAAACATATAAATCCCATTATTAGGACCAACATATTACATTATCCATAATTCCACTTTATTGGAGGAATAAACATTAGATCTTGACCACTGGGTCAAGTTCATATATTAAAACCATCAATTACAGTATAGGTTCGACCATTGCATCAAGTGACCCAAGAAACCATTGGTCTAAGGCTTAATTGATGCTAAAACTATATGACTAACTCAACATAGATTGTAGAGACATTATATGCCATCATTAGTGATCATTAAATCACTATAGGTTGTTAGATCAACACTATATTCATTAACCAGCATCAAATATTAAGCTGATGTCATCATTGATTGATAACATCAGTAGGGTACTTAATGGTTGATCATTATACTTCTAATTGATCCAAAACCTGACCTAAGGGGGTGACCATAGGTTGTCACCATAATTTTACACCCTTTATCACGACCATGAGTTTTTATGAAGACAACACCATAGCGTTGTTGCAATGGTACCATCATCGGGTCATGGTTTATAGAAGAAATCAGCTTTAAACCCTAAAATTGACCATTGTTTGATAGGTGCTTAGCACCATAGGTTGTCAAAACAACATGATACAAGTCATATGATGCCTTAAGAATAATGTAAACATGATCATAGGATCATATATAACTGAATTCATAATAGGAAACATTATAAAATCGAAATCCTAGTCAAGCATAGCTTTTTAGTGCATGGATCATCACTTTCAAGCAAGAACATGATCTAGAAAGCTTATGGTAAGCAATAAACGTGGAGAAAGTTATAAAACTTGCCTCTAATGAGAAGATAAAACCCCAAATAAAAGAAATCTTGAGCAGGTAGGGTAGTAAACCAAAGAGTAAGCCATGAATTCATCCATCTAGCACCTTTCTTTGTCAAATGAGCAAACCCTAAACATAAAGAGCAAGAAAGGTAGGGTTTTAGAGATTTAGAGAAAATTATACCATGGAAAAGCAAGGTTAAGACCTGGAGGAAGGTATAAGGAAGTACAAGAGAAAGAAAAACGAAGAAGGAAGTAAGAAAACAACTTGCCTTGGTCGAATTCCCTAGAAGATGACCTTGGAAACCCTAGGTAGGGCTAGATGGAGCCCTAAGAGACCTTCTTCTCCAAAAAGGGGTTGTCTTCAACCTTAGAGCAGTTGATTCTGCAGAAAAACAGAGTGTATTCGTTGCTCCAGGTTAGAGGAAAGAGAAAGAAAGCATAGTTTCATATTTGGGCAAGGAAGAGGCAAATATAGCACATGGATAAGGATAGAAGCAAGCATGAGGTGTAAAAGTAGCTTCCCCATGTGTTTATGGCCTTAAACTATTGAGAATATACAAGCACACACACAAGAAGCTCCCCCACCGTCCCTATTAACCTGGTTAGATTTCCTTTATCGAAATTCCCAGCCAATCACATAATTCATTAGTTGATAGCTACTAAAAGTAGCTCATCCGTGAAGGGGTAAACCCTAAAATACCCTTGATGCAAACACCTTCAAACCATGGCTCAACTAGGAGCCCCATGGCTCAAAAATATCAAGAATGATAATATAACATATAAGGAACATAATGTATGTGATAAATTGCAAAGAAAATCCCTCAATTGGGTAAATTGCAAAAAATTCCAAAATATACAGAAAATTGCATAACTTGCTCAAACAGTGTCCAAATTGGACCAAATTTGAAACTTAAGCTTGTATTATTATTTAAAAACATATAAAAAGGTTATATTAGGTTTATAAGCATTCAATTATGATAATTAAGCTCATTCAACGCATTAAGCAAGTTTAGGGGCCTTACAACTATAAACCCCTAACAGGGATTTCGCCCCCGAAATCCAAGGTAAACAAACATGGGTACTTCCTTTGCACCTCATCCTATTACCTTCACATGGTTACTTGCATATCATGGTGATGTCATATCATTCATACATATATCCTCTTGGGTCAGCACAAAAATCCCCACCTGAGAAGACATTCTCAATATGAAATGTAGAAACTTATTGTGTCATCTATACAACTCTAGTAGTAATGTTCAACTTTAAATTCTAGCTATCATCCTAAAATTATATCTATTGTATCAAAACATTACTCAAAATTCATACTTGCTAGACTTTTACCAATCATGGCATGTGTCCCATACCATTCCTTGAAGCATAAAAAAAGCAATGTATCCATCCTTTTTTTTAATACACTAACACTAGAACTCTTGTTAGTTCTTTTTCAACATCAAAAGAAATGCTGACATTGGCACCTGTCATTCCATACAAGGAAACATCATTCCTAGTCAACCTTATTAGGGATGAAACAACAACACTATCTTCACCTTACTAGGATTTACACAACCTACTTAGAAGACATATCATGATCCCATAAAGAAATTTAATCAACTCCATCTCACTTTTGTTCAACTTGTCTCATAGCTATTGCTGCTTCGGCAACCCTAAGGTTTTTGAATAAATATTGATCATATTTTTTACCATATTTGAAATACTTTGACATGTCATCATTTAAAGCTTGATATAACTTGTATGACATGACTGGAACACTATGTTCCTCATATTCATAAATTCTATTTGTACATTGGTTAGTCTATAGGAAATAACTATAAACTCATCATGGTCATGTGAATTATGTCATCCAATCTAAATCTTATGCAGTGATATTTGATCATAGGTTTATCTTAAAGGAACATGTTATCGCATATCTATTGACCAATAAACCTTCTATCCTTGATAGTGGTCTTGTCCAACTATCACTAAACCATACATAACATTATAGAATCACTTTTGTTTTTCCTTCCTAACAACATTTAAAGGGTCATCATCAACTCTCTCTCTCTCTATCTAAGGGAGAGGAATACTTGTAATGTTCATTTAATAAACATCTCCAACCTTCATATACTTCCAATACTATTGACACATCTTGGATACTAGGATTCATTACCTTGGTATCCACCTCATGTGATATAAGGAACTCACATCCTTATGTCATCTACTTTTACCAACATAATAAATTTCAAAACATATAAGAGGAGTCTCCCAATTTATTGGAAGGCTCAAAAACAAACTCATCACAAACTTTACAATCTTGGAACCATAGTCCAAGCAACCTTAGGCTATAATAAGCTATTCACCCTCATGTTACAACGAATCCATACATACCAAGTGGCAATGATCCACTTAAAAGTTGTTCCCTAGAAAGGAAAGACACAAAGGGAAACATACTTCCAACATCATAGCAGCATTGTTCAGGGGTTACTAGCAAAAAGGTAACCAATTCTATTTTCATTATGCATATTACAACTTCTTATGTATCATTTTACCTTTTTCATTTTTTGGTTCCTTGCCATTAGCATAGGAATCATCATGATTAACATATCTCATAAATTCTTCCTTGATGACTATTTCTCACACTTGGGTATGTTCTCTTATTTTATAATATTTTTCAACCACTTACCAACAGGTAAATACTCATATTACACATTTGCTTCATTAAATCGAGATCATCTCCCTTAATTTCTTTCACATGCCATGCTGTTTTTTCATTAACACTTTCTTACACACATAGGTTGGTCTGAGATTAACTCAGGTTCCACCTTATTTCTTTGCCATTGTTCCCATTCATCTTCTCATTTTGTACTTGTTATAGGAGTTCTATCTATCTTATGCGGATTTCATACCTTGATTCACTTTATAAGCATAGACTTATTTGTCTTTTACTTTATTATCTTCTTGAATCACATCTTCAAGAACTCCTCTTTTCCTTATTTGTATTCAGATTTATATTTAATGGTGTTGTATCTCTCTCTTATGTTTACTTAACATTCAAGTTTTGATAGATAATGATGCAATTCTCATCTTCTTTAAGGTAGGACTGAGATATTCACACCATGATTTCTTATTCGTTATGCTCTTTAGATTGTCTCGAAATGAATACATGATCAGAGTAATAATAAAGATAACAATCTAAGAGTTCCATACTTACCTATCTTCCATAATTGAATATCTGGCCAGGGCACACAAATACTGAGATTAGGAAATATGCACCATATTTTTGTGTCACGTTCCTAACTTAGACATCACCCTAGTCTTAAGTCCTAGTGTCCTTGTAGACTCAGCTAACCTAAAGCTCTGATACCAACCTGTGAGAAACTATTACACTAAATGATATTACTCAAAACATAAAACACAATCAATCACCAATTAACCACATACCCAAAAATATGGGTAAATTAAAACCGATTTCAACATCAACACCCGCTCAAAAACATTTACATAAGAGCCCAATATTTTTTCTTGTATCCGTAATATGCCAAGAATTTGATACAAATTGGTCTATCTCCTTATCCACAACATATATACATAGGAGAACAATATTCATATATGCCACACAAACAAGCATTAAAATGCTAACAAAAGTTATATTTGTTTGAAACACCATATACAAACTTTTCCTGCCCTGACCTAAGAGTACAAGGACGACTCTAGGACACACTAGACATCCAATCAACTTTCTCAAAGATTTATTACTATATCTCCTCTTTGCTTCAACATGTTTGTTTTCGTCACTTTCGATTACCTAAAAAAAGGTGGCGAACCACAAGGGTGAGACCCATGTCCCAACAAGAGATATAATCTCCAACAATGTTTATTGATTACAACATTTTAAGTAATTAAATAGTTAAGCAGTTTAATCAGATATAACAAATAATCTCAATAGCACTGATGATTAACAAAATACATAAAGGAGCAGATAATAACTATCATCATTAGTCAGACTATCATCCTTTATCTTATTGACAATATAATCAATTCAGTAGCATACTCATATCTAGCATCATGAGCAATTCTAGTAACATAGAATCTCTATCATTATGAATAACTCTATCCACATAAGCATAGATAAAAACATTAACATGTCTAATAGGTTGAACATATCAACATCATAAAAAGAGCTAACAACATAAGCACAACTATCTGGATAAGCATGATCAACAGTATATGCATCTCTAATTACAAAGGCATGGCTAGCATGCTAAACATAACTAACAACATGAGATAGCTAGCATCATGATTATAATTAGTAGTAGTAGTATAGTTATCAACATAATCATGGCTACTGTATGTACGCATCTACAATCTTAAGTATATCCACAACATAAGTATATCTGCTATCACTTAATTGCAAAGCATCATCTTTATGTAAAGAGAACAAACAAGGGTTATCATCCAATGTGAAGTGTCATGTATAACCCTAAACAGATATGCTATAAGGCTATATTACATCTTTTATTATGCCCTGAGGAAATCGAGGATACCACTCAAAATCCAACTGACCACTGCTAAGTCAAAATCAGTGCCATACAAGATCTAGGAAGAGCCGGACTCCTAAGATCTTCTCCACCCCCGGTCAGTACGGGTCCGCCATAGCGACACATAAGGTCAAGCTGCTAACAACCTAGTCCGTCCTTGGTACAGGTCACGGCACTAGTGAAAGGAGGTGGGTACGCAAACCCTACCATCTGAGGTACAACTGTAGTTGTCCTCCAATCTTGTCACATATATAATCACCGAGACACGACCACAGTCGTTCTCAATCACATCAGATGTATGAGGCATGACCATAGCCAACCTCCACAATCTGCATTGTGGATGACAATGATATATCCTCAACTTGCCACCCCTACATACTCAACAGTATGCGCTCTGAGTTTCCCTTAGGAATACTCGTTTCACCATTTGGAAATTTCTGACACTCAGATGGATCTATGGCATAGGGCGCGCTACATGATTAGAGTTTCACTTGATTAGTTATGCCAATTGGTTTAATTAAGGCTGCATCAAACAAGTGGACATACAAACCCTAATTCACTTCTAGCAAGCATATAAATATCACAACTTTGAAAAGATATAAAATGTGTGACACATAATTTCGCATCTCATCATCACATGGCACTATTCACTATCCATTCATGAGACCACACTAGTCATCATACTATCACAAGATAATAATCTTTTTCACAATATCACAGGGTATCAACCCTTATCAACATAAGAGGATTACACCTTATTCAGGGCTCAACCATGCCCAAAGGTCATTAAGACCATCATACTATCACAGGATATAAATCATTTTCACAATATCACAGGGTATTAACCCTTATCAACAAGAGGATTACACCTCATTCAGGACTCAACCATGCCCAAAGGTCATTAAGACCATCATATTATTCCCTATAAGATCATCATTATCTTTTCATGCCTTATAACACGGTTCAACAACATCACTTATATATAATACACCAGATCAGCACAATATTGTATTAATGAACTAGGTTATATTCATAAACAATCATAGAAGGGTTATATTAACATTAATAACATTCCTTTATTACATCAACATGCAATGAATCTAGATATGATTAACTCTCATCATATTCATAATGCACATGTTTAGCATAAGAAAGTATCAACCATGTGGCTATGATAACCACCAATTAACATACCAAGGTTATGATCATGTTAAGGAGGTTAGTCCACCATCATTCCATCATATAAGAATGTTAAACATGAATACTCATCTTTCTCTATTTGCATTAGAGTTAGGTTCAACATGAGAAATTATATCAATGTTACTAAATAGCACTCATACCCAAACCCTAACTCACAGAATCCCCATTGGATCATGGATGCATAAGGTGAAGCATCACCATCACATTCCATACCATTCTCAAGTATGAACCCACACATAAATCAAGGTATAACGATTGGTTTATAGCATACTAGGGTTTCAACAACAGTAACAGAGTGCTTCATGATTGCATTAGTCATTCAAGGACTACTCATACCCAATTACCATCATTTAGTTATATTAACGCTAGGTATGAAAAGCTATACCTCATTAGGGTTACATATCAACACAATATGGTTATCATTCCTTCTATTCATATGAGTAAATAGTTAAGAATACCTTATTAAAGGTAACCCTCCATTTGTTCCATCATCATTCAACATGTATCACCATACCACAATGTCACCCAGAATCATTGGATGTTTAAAAGGTAAGACCTTTGGTTATTTACATAAGTAAACACCTTAGATAAACCACCTATGAAGTCCTTGATTTGTTCTCTATAAAGAGTCACCATATAACCCTAGACATCCCTTGATTAACAACATAAAAAGTTCCATTGAGAGTAGGGTAAAACCCACAATCATCTGTTGAGTTAAAACAAGCCATCCATTGTCAACAAGTAAGCTCCTTAAGTTGATCATATAAAGGAAACCATATAAATCCCATTATTAGGAACAACATATTACATTATCCATAATTCCTCTATATTGGAGGAATAATTATTAGATCTTGACCATTGGGTCAAGTTCATATATTAAAACCATCAATTACAGTATAGGTTCGACCATTGCATCAAGTGACCCAAGAAACCATTGGTCTAAGGCTTAATTGATGCTAAAACTACATGATTAACTCACCATAGATTGTAGAGACCTGATCCACCATCATTAGTGATCATTAAATCACTATAGGTTGCTAGATCAACACTATATTCTTTAATCAACATCAAATATTAAGCTGATGTCATCATTGATTGATAACATCAGTAGGGTACTTAATGGTTGCTCATTATACTTCTAATTGATCCAAAACCTGACCTAAGGGGGTGACCATAGGTTGTCACCATCATTTGGCACCCTTGATCACGACCATGAGTTGTTATGAAGACAACACCATAGGGTTGTTGCAATGGTACCATCATCGGGTCATGATTTATAGAAGAAATCAGCTTTAAACCCTAAAAAATGACCATTGTTTGATAGGTGCTTAGCACCATAGGTTGTCAAAACTACCTGATACAAGTCATATGATACCTTATTAATAATGTACACATGATCACAGGTTCGTATATAACTGAAATCAGAACAGGAAACATTATAAAAATCGAAATCCTAGTCAAGCATAGCTTTTTAGTGCATGGATCATCATTTTCAAGCAAGAACATGATCTAGAAAGCTTATGGTAAGCAATAAACGTAGAGAAAGTTATAAAACTTGCCTCTAATGATAAGATAAAACCCCAAACAGAAGCAAACTCGATCAGGTAGGGTATAAAATCCAAGAGTAAGCTATGAATTCGTCCATCTAGCACCTTTCTTCGTCAAATGAGCAAACCCTAAACATAAGGAGCAAGAAAGGTAGTGTTTTAGAGCTTTAGAGAAAATTATACCATGGAACAACAAGGTTCTGACCTGGAGTAAGGTCTAAGGAAGGAGAAGAGCAATAAAAACTAAGAAGGAAGGAAGAAAACAACTTCCCTTGGTCGAATTCCCTAGAAGATGACCTTGGAAATCCTAGGTAGGGCTAGATGGAGCCCTAGGAGACCTTCTTCTCCAAAAAGGGGTTGTCTTATACCTTAGAGCAGTTGGTTCTGCAGAAAAATAGAGTGGATTATTTTCTCCTGGTTAATGGAAAGAGAAAGCAAGTATAGTTTTGTATTTGGGCAAGGAAGAGGCAAATATAGCCCATGGATAAGGATAGAAGCAAGCATGAGGTGTAAAAGTAGCTTCCCCATGTGTTTATGGCTTTAAACTATTGAGAATATACAAAAACATACACAAGAAGCTCCCCCACCATAAATATTAACCTTTTTAGATTTTCTTTGTCGAAATTCCTAGCCAATCACATAATTCATTAGTTGATAGCTACTAAAAGTAGCTCATCCGTGAAGGGGTAAACCCTAAAATACCCTTAATGAAAACACCTTCAAAACATGGCTCAACTAGGAGCCCCATGGCTCAAAAATCTCAAGAATGATAATATAACATCTAAGAACAATAATGTATGTGATAAATTGCAAATAAAACCCCTCAATTGGGTAAATTGCAGTGAAGTCCAAAATGTATAGAAAATTGCATAACTTGCTCAAACAGTGTCCAAATTGGGCCAATTTGAAACGTAAGCTTGTCTTATGATTTCAATACATATCAAAAGGTTATATTAGGGTTATAAGCATTCAAGTATAGTAATTAAGCTCATTCAACTCATTAAGCAAGTTTAGGGGCCTTACACTTCTTGCCCTCTTTATTGATCTATACTTTGACCTTGGTGTTTCCTCTTTCTTGAGGTGATCTTATGGACTAAAGTGGATCTTTTGGTGGATCTTGATCTTTCTTGGTGATTGTGTGCTTTGATCTTGCCTTCTTTGGAGTTGATCTTCTTTAAGGCTGGTTATATAACTCTTAACCACCTCTATTATTGCACTCTTTATGCTTGCATGTTATTGTTTTCTCTCTCCAAATGTTTCCTTAACATGCTAGTAGATAGTGATATACCTTAGAGCTTGGATGATGTTGAGATCATACTTTGTTTGGATGTAATTGAAACCTTAATTCCTTTGTACCCAATTTTTTTGGTGTTTGTGATGCATGGTGGTTGTCCTTCCTTTCTTGACATCGGCTGATTTGCATGCATGATGATCTAGTGTTTTAGTATTCTATGTAGTTTTGGGTTGTTTATTATGGTGACAATCTTGGTTTCTCTCCCTTGTTGAGGTTTCTTTTCATGGTGGTTTCATGAAGCTTGTCTTAGGGTTTGATGACTATTT
The DNA here is from genome assembly GCA_963693085.1 of Alisma plantago-aquatica. Classification (NCBI taxonomy): domain Eukaryota; kingdom Viridiplantae; phylum Streptophyta; class Magnoliopsida; order Alismatales; family Alismataceae; genus Alisma; species Alisma plantago-aquatica. The sequence continues at coordinate 509,764,565 of OY856414.1, forward strand.
TGCATAAGGTTTTCCTCTATGGCGATGACTGGTTTACCTTGTTGTGTCACCTATTTTATCCCATGGGTTATATTTGTTTTGACCTTGGCTCTTGGTCTTGGTGGTGGCTTGACCCTAGGTGGTCACCATGTCATGTTTTGTTTTGGGTCACGACATTTCTATGGCTTGAGGTTTTGGGTCACGATGACTGGCCTTATGGAGGCCGTGACATCCTTCTCCTTGATGGTCACGACACCTACTTCCTTGAGGGTCAAAACACACCTTTGTTTGGTCGAGATATTCCGTTTTCCCTTGGTTGGTGGCGAAATGGATGGGTCTTGAGTTATGCCTTTGTTGCGGGTCGAGATGATCCTTGTTCGGTTGCGACATGCTTCCTCAGGTGGGTGAAACCCTAACTCTAGATAGGTGTGACTTGGTTGCTTATGGGTAGAGACATGGTACACCCTTGGTGTTTCATGGTTGTAACATGGAATAGGTTGGCCGCAGTCATAACACCATGGGTGATGGTGGTCGCGAAATGTGGACGATGGTGGTTGCGACCCATGCAAGGTGGTGGTCGCGACACATGGTTGATGGTTGGTTGAGTCACATGTTTGAACCCTCAATCAATGCACTGGTATTAATAATTTTTTAGCCATGTGTAGTGCTATGTGGATAGCTACTTGCTTAACCTTAATCATGCTTCTTAACCCTAAGTATTCCAATAATGTGGGACATGTTATATCTAATGTTTAGTACTTGTATGTACCTACAAAACCCTAATCGGCTAAAGCTTGGAACCCTAACCCTAATGCTGAATTATGTGTTTTCTTTCTATCTCATTATTGTTCATCATGTAGAATGTTTTCTCTCTCTTATTTATAAGTCCTAACCTTGCAGGTGATATGTATGCCACGGCTTGTGTACGTTATGGTGATGATTATGTGATACAAGGGGTGCTTATGCATACTAACGAGACAATAATGTGATGATGAACATTCAGGGCTCAATATGATATGTCCTATGACATGCTGATGGCTTCATTCCTATTGGAAGGTGATATCCTCAAGTGATATGATTATAGGATTGAGATCACATGATGATATGTGACATTGATGATTGCCTTATGTCAAAGCTTGGAGTACTATGTGGTGGTTGTGTGACAAGTTCACACCATGTACATTTTATATCTTATGAGCTTGCAACACACCCTTAATCATGTAGAGATTGTTTTAGATTTATATGGTGTAACTTTATTGATGCTAAAAGTCACCCAATTGGCTAATAAATCAAGTAAAACCTAATCATGTAGTTTGCCCTGTGCCATAGATCTGATTCTAGTGTCAACTTTTTTTGTTGGATTAGTGAAACGAGTTTAACTCAGAGCACATTTTTTTTAATATGTGGGCGTGAAAGTCAAGTATCTCCTTGCATCCACAATTACAGGTTGTGTGAAATGGCCATGCGTGAGCAGATCTCCTTGTGATATGGATTCCCATAAGTGAGCCACTCTTTCTTTGAAAAACGACCATGCGTGAGCCTATTCTTCTAGCGCCGTCCTATACCAAGGTGGGCTAGGTGTTTTATATGGACGACCATGCATGAGTCGATCCTTTTGTGACCATATGTCACTCTCTTACAGTTGACTGGTATGTCTCTATGGTGTTCACTTGTGTTGACCAAGAGGTGTTGGAGAGGTCTTGAATTTTGGCTCTTCCATGGACCTTGTATGGCACCGTCAGTTGCCCTTCACAGGGGGTGGTTGGATTTGGATGGTATGACTCAAATCCTCAGGGCATAATAAAATATGTAATGCAACTGTGTAGTATATGTTCTTAGCGTGACATACGTCTCACATTGGTTGAGCCTTTACCTTACCTTTGTACTAAATTCTTGAATTATAATGCGGTAAGAGGAATCAACTGTTATACATGTTCTTCATATTCCTTTTTAGAATATAAATTGATCTACTATTTAGTATTACTTGCCTAGTTTTATTTAATCTGCTTTATCTCTTGAATATATATCATTTAGCTGAATCTACTCAACTTCCTAGCTTATGTTAATTATCTGCTTAGTTTTACCTTCTTAGCTCATTTGTTATTTAATAGCATTAGCAGATAGTTATATCTCTCACTGGGACATTTGGTCTCACCCCATGGGTTTCCACATCTTTTAGGTGACTGTGCACATAGAGGTAGAGGTCATGCAGCTGTGGAAGATTAGCAACAAGAGCAGTAGTCGATAAGGTTGGATGTGCTTCTTGTCTTTTGGTGTTAGAGTCCTACAGTCGTCCATGTATACTCAGGTCCTTAGGGTGTCTTTGAGACATTTTTTGGTTATGTGACCGATATGAGGTTTTGGCCTATGTTCCATGGTTGTATAGTTATGACAGAGGTACATGTATATATATGTGGAACCAATATCTTATGTAATAGGTTGATGACAGGAATGCTGACATACAGTGATGTAAGCAACATGTGATATGTTATGTGATGCATGTGGCCGACTTTGTGGACTCTTATGTAATAATTTCTGGGTAATGGTGTTTTAATATAATCAGTTTTAAATACCTGTGTTTCATGGTAATCCACTTGCTTAGTGTTATTTACGCGTTTGGTTTTGAGTAATGTCGCTTTGTGTGGGAAACGGGTGTCACAGTAACAACGATGATTTTAAGGCATTAATAAGAATTTCTATAGAGGTATCCATTGATGGATTCCATGAGTATGATTCAGTCTTAAGGGTCCTTTGTATGGTGTGTTTACTTTTCAAGCTTTTAATTTCTACTTGGTTGTTGAATACATTTGGTAATTGTGGCCTCTGTCTTGTTGAATACACATGTATGCAATATGAGGTCTGGATTCAATGAATTGATATGGGCTTATCAATTGTTTTCCTGATTGGCATATCTACACATTGATGAAGGTAACAACTTGGTAATTTGAAGGCATTAATAAGAATTTCGATGACCACTTTGTAAGATACATAAGTAGTGTATACATCTGATTAGTTTGGACTCCCTATTGATGCATGTATGGGTTCCTTCATATATATAACCACAAGGTAGCCTTTGGGTCTATATTGATAGATTATGTGAGGTATGATTCGGTGTTAAGGGTCCTTTATGCAGTGCGTGTACTTTTTAAGGTTTAATTTATACTTGGTTACTAATTACATTTGATAAATGTGGACTCCATCTTGTTGCATGTACAAGTCACTTCATGTAGGGTAGCACATTGATGCTATGTGAGGTCTAGCTTTAATAGATTGATTTGGGCTTTTCAACTGTGTTCTTGATTGGCATATTAACACATTTATGAAGGTACCAACTTGGTGATTTTAAGGCATTGCTAACAATTTCGATGAACATTTTATAAGATACATAAGAGTGTATATACATTTGATTACTGTGGTCTCCCTATTGATGTAGGCAATGAGTCCCTTCATATATATAACCACAAGGTGGCCTTTAGCTCTCTATTGATAGATTCCATGAGGTATCATTCGGACTTAGGGGTCATGTATATGGTGTGTTTACTTTTTAAGGTTTAGTTTCTACTTGGTTGCTGATTGCATTTGATAATCGTGGCGTCTATCTTGTTGCAGGTACATGTCCCTTCATATAGGGAAACACATATATGCTATGTGAGATCTGGCTTCAATGACTTGATTTGGGATTATCAATTGTGTTCCTGATTGGCATATCAACACATTTATGAAGGTAAATACTTGGTGATTTAAAGGCATTAATAAGAATTTCGATGACCACTTTCTAAGATGCATAAGTAGTGTATACATCTAATTAGTGTGGACTCCTTATTGATGAAGGTATGCGCACCTTCATATATATAACCACAAGGTGGCCTTCAGGTCTATATTGATAGATTACAAGAGGTATGATTCGGCCTTAAGGGTCCTTTATGTGGTGTGTGTACTTTTCAAGGTTTAGTTTCTATGTGGTTACTAATTACATTTGATAATTGTTGCATCTATCTTGTTGCATGTACATGTCCCTTCAAGTAGGGCAACACATGTAAGCTACTTGAGGTCTGGCTTCAATGACTTGATCTAGGCTTATCAACAGTGTTCCTGATTGGCATATCAACACATTTATGAAGGTAACAACTTGGTGAATTTAAGACATTAATAAGAATTTAGATGGCCACTTTCTAAGATACAGAAGTAGTGTATACATCTGATTAGTGTGGACTCCCTATTGATATAGGTAATATGTCCCTTCATATATATAATCTTAGGGCGGTCTTTGGGTCTCTATTGATAGATGTTATGAGGTATGATTTGCCTTAGGGGTCCTTTATATGGTGTGTTTACTTTTCAAGGTTTAGTTTCTACTTGGTTACTAATTACATTTGATAAGTTGGCCTCTAACATTTTGCAGGTATAACTCCCTTCATGTAGGGAAGCACATGTATGTTACGTGAGGTCTAGCTTCAATGACTTGATCTGGGCTTATCAACTGTGTTCCTGATTGGCATATCAACACATTTATGAAGGTAACAACTTGGTGATTTTAAGGCATTAATAAGAATTTCGATTACCACTTTCTAAGATACATAAGTAGTGTATACATATGATTAGTATGGACTCCCTATTAATGTAGGTAATGGTTCCCTTCATATAACCACAGGGCGGCCTTTGGGTCTCTATTGATAGATTCCATGAGGTATGATTCGGCCTTAGGGGTCCTTTATATGGTGTGTTTACTTTTCAATGTTTCGTTTCTACATGGTTGCTGATTACATTTGATAACTTGTCTGCTATCTTGTTGCATGTACATGTCCCTTCATGTAGGGTAGCACATGTATGCTATGTGAGGTTTGACCTCAATGAATTGATCTGGTCTTATCAACTGTGTTCCTGATTGGCATATCAACACATTTATGAAGGTAACAACTTGGTGATTTTAAGGCATTAATAAGAATTTCAATGACCACTTTCTAAGATACATAAGTAGTGTATACATCTGATTAGTGTGGACTCCCTATTGATGCAAGTATGGGTGCCTTCATATATAACCACGAGGCGGCCTTTGGGTCTATATTGATATATTACATGAGGTATGATTCGGTCTTTAGGGTCATTTATGTGTTGTGTGTACTTTTTAAGGTTTAGTTTCTATGTGGTTACTAATTACATTTGATAATCGTGGCATCTATCTTGTTGCAGGTACATGTCCCTTCATGTAGGGCAGCACATTTAAGAAGTTGAGGTATGGCTTCAATGACTTGATCTAGGCTTATCAATTGTGTTCCTGATTGGCATATCAACACATTTTTGAAGGTAACAACTTGGTGAATTTAAGGCATTAATAAGAATTTCAATGACCACTTTTGAAGATACATAAGCAGTGTATAAATGTGATTAGTGTGGACTCACTGTTAATGTAGGTAATGGGTCCCTTCATATATATAACCATAGGAAGGCCTTTAAGTCTCTATTGATAGATCCTTTGAGGTATGATTCGTCCTTAGGGGTCCTTTATATGGTGTGTTTACTTTTCAAAGTTTAGATTCTACTTGGTTGTTAATTACATGTGATAAGTTGGCCTCTATCTTGTTGTAGGTACAACTCCCTTTATGTAGGGCGACACATGTATGTTGTATGAGGTCTAGCTTCAATGACTTGATCTGGGCTTATCAACTGTGTTCCTAATTGTTATATCAACACATTTACGAAGGTAACAACTTAGCAATTTTAAAGCATTAATAAGAATTTTGATTACCACTTTCTAAGATACATAAGTAGTATGTGCATATGATTACTGTGGACTCCCTATTGATCTAGGCAATGGGTCCCTTCATATATATATCAACAGGGCGGCCTTTGGTTCTCTACTGATAGATTTCATGAGGTATCATTCGGCCTTAGGGGTCATTTATATGGTGTGTTTACTTTTCAAGGTTTAGTTTCTACTCGGTTGTTGATTGCATTTGATAACTTGGCCTCTATCGTGTTTCAGATACCAGGTCCCTTCATGTAGGGTAGCACACATATGCTATGTGAGGTTTGGCTTCAATTAATTGATCTGGGATTATCCACTGTGTTCCTGATTGGCATATCAACACATTTATGAAGGTAACAACTTGATGATTTTAAGGCCTTAATAAGAATTTCGATGACCACTTTCTAAGATACATAAGTAGTGTATACATCTGATTAGTGTGGACTCCTTATTGATGCAAGTATGGGTGCCTTCATATTCATATGTATAACCAAAAGGCAACCTTTGGGTCTATATTGATAGATTATATGAGGTATGATTCGGCCTTAAGTGTCCTTTATGTGGTGTGTGTACTTTTCAAGGTTCAATTTATACTTAGTTACTAATTACATTTGATAATTGTGGCCTCTATCTTATTGCGGGTAAAAGTCCCTTCATGTAGGGAAACACATGTATGCTATGTGAGGTCTAGCTTCAATTACTTGATCTGGGCTTATCAACTGTGTTCTAGATTGGCATATCAACACATTTACAAAGGTAACAACTTAGTGATTTTAAGGCATTAATAAGAATTTTGATGACCACTTTCTAAGATACATAAGCAGTGTATACATGTGATTAGTGTGAACTCCCTATTGATGTAGGTAATCGGTCACTTCATATATATATATATATATATATATATATATATATATATATATATATATATATATATATATATATATATATATATATAACCACAGGGCATCCTTTAGGTCTCTATTGATAGATTCTATGAGGTATGATTTGGCCTTAGGGGTCCTTTATATGGTGTGTTTACTTTTCACGGTTTAGTTTCTACTTGGTTGCTGATTACATTTGTAATTGTGGCCTCTATCTTTTTGCATATACAGGTCCCTTCATGTAGGGCAACACATGTATGCTATGTGAGGTCTGGCTTCAATGACTTGATCTGGGCTTATCAATTGTGTTCTTGATTGACATATCAACAAATTTATGAAGGTAACAACTTGGTGATTTCAAGGCATTAATAAGAATTTAGATGGCCACTTTCTAAGATACATAAGTAGTGTATACATCCGATTAGTGTGGACTCCCTATTGATGCAGGCATGGGTCCCTTCATATATATAACCACAAGCGGCCTTTGCGTCTCTATTGGTAGATTACATGAGGTATGATTTAGCCTTAAGGGTCCTTTATATGGTGTGTTTAATTAAGGTTTTAATTTTTACTTGGTTACTGATTACATTTGTTAACAATGGCCTATATGTTGTTGTAGGTAGAGGTCCCTTCATGCAAGGCAACTAGTTCTTTCTTGATAGGTCCAACCTACTAAATGCAAGAATGCATGTGAGATCTGGCTTTGATGACTTGATCTGGGCTTGTCAACTGTGTTCCTGATTGGCATACCAACACATTTATGTAGGTAACAACTTGGTGATTTTAAGGCATTAATAAGTGTTTTGATGACCACTTTCTAAGATACATAAGTAGTGTATACATCTAATTAGTGTGGACTCCCTATTGATGTAGGTAATGGGTCCCTTCATATATATGACCACAAGGCGGCCTTTAGGTCTCTGTTGATAGATTCCATGAGGTATGATTTGGCCTTAGGGATCTGTTATATGGTGTGTTTACTTTTCAAGCTTAGTTTCAACCATTGTTGCTGATTACATTTGATAACTTGGCCTCTATATTGTTGCAGGTACATGTCCCTTAATGTTGGGCATCACATGTATGCTATGTGAGGTATGGCTTCAATGACTTCATATGGGCTTATCAACTGTGTTCCTGATTGGCATATCAACACATTTATGAAGGTAAAAACTTGGTGATTCTAATGTATTAATAAGAATTTTGATGGCCACTTTCTAAGATACATATGTAGTGTATACATATGATTAGTGTGGACTCCCTATTGATATAGGTAATGAGTCCCTTCATATATATAACCACAGGGTGGCCTTTGGGTCTCTATTGATAGATTCCATGAGGTATGATTCGGCCTTGGGAGTCCTTTATATGGTGTGTTTACTTTTCAAGGTTTAGTTTCTACTTGGTTGCTGATTACATTTGGTAACGGTGGCCTCTATCTTGTTGCATATACATGTCCCTTCATGTAGAGCAGCACATGTACGCTATGTGAGTTCTGGCTTCGATGACTTGATATGGGCTTATCAACTATGTTCCTAATTGGCATATCGACAAATTTATGAAGGTAACTACTTGGTGATTTCAAGTCATTGATAAGAATTAAGATGACCACTTTCTAAGATACATAAGTAGTGATACATCTGATTAGTGTGTACAACCTGTTGATGCAGGTATGGGTCCCTTCATATATATAACCACAGGGCGGCCTTTGTGTCTCTATTGGTAGATTACATGAGGTATGATTCAGCCTTAAGGGTCCTTTATATGGTGTATTTACTTTTTAAGGTTTTAATTTTTACTTGGTTACTGATTACATTTGTTAAATGTGTCCTATATGTTGTTGCAGGTGGAGGTCCCTTCATGCAAGGCAACTAGTTATTTCTTGATAGGTCCAAACTACTAAATGCAAGAATGGTGAATTCTCCAATTCACAAAGAATGATAAGTCCTATTTCAACTAATGCATCTGGCTAATCTGGTTGATTGGTATTTTGAGTTTGCTATATAATCAACTACTTATTTGATCTGCTCGTTACTGTTGTATATTAATTTCTTTCTGGAACGAATATTACATGCCTTTCTATTTTTATAGGATGTTAGTGGAATATGAAATGCAAGCCTCGTAGACTCTGTATTAGATCTACATGCATATATTAGATAATACCAGATGCTTGAATGAATAATGGTGTGATATTTTTTGCTTATTTGCCTATAGATTATTAGATCTAAATGTCTTGTTCTAATACTAGTTGCTTGACTGAGTTCCAGTCTACGTCTGTTTTCTCTAAATATCAATTCCTTGAATACGTGGCTATTGTGTTCTATTTCAGGAATGACTATTACGGGCCTTTCTGTTTGTATAGGATGTTAGTGGAATATTAAATGCAAGCCTCATAGACTCTGTATTAGATCTACATGCATATATTAGATACTACCAGATGCTTAAATGAATAATAGGGTGTCTTTTTTACCTATTTTCCTCTAAACTATTAGATATAAATGGGTTGTTGTAATACCAGTTGCTTGACTGAGGTCCAATCCGTGTTTATTTGCTCTAAATATCACTAATACGTGCTATGCTACTGATTTCATTTAAGTAGGTATTAATTTCTAAGATGCATACATAGTGTCCATTGATGCAAATACTAAAATTAAAAATACTAAATATATATATTAGTATTGGTTTATAAATTATTTACTTGGAGAAGTACTGGGGTGGGGACAGTGAGGCAAAAACCTCTTCAATTAATGAATCAACAACTTATTATATCTGCACATTTATTTCTATGATCAGTTGCTTTTTTTTACTTATACAAACGATGATAGAATAAAAGTAAATACATGTTATAAATTGTTTACATGGAAAAGTATTAGGGGTTGAAGATAGTGAAGCAATAACCTCCTCAACTTATGAATCAATAGACTATGTTTGCACGTTTATTTCTATGATTAGTTGCTTTTTTTTACCTGTATGAAGAATGATAGAAAAAAAATAGAAATACTAAATACATGTTATAAATTGTTTACTGAAGAAGTATTAGGAGTTGGGGACAATGAATCAATAACCTCCTCAGTGTACGAATGAATAGACTATGACTGCATGTTTATTTCTATGATCAGTTGCTTTTTAAACTTGTACGAAGAATGATAGGGAAAAAATATATATACGAATTTGTTTACATGGAGAAGTATTGGGGGCCTAGGACAGTGAAACAATAACCTCCTCAACTTACAAATCTGCACGTTAGTTTCTGTGATCGGTTGTTCTTTGAATAAATTTTTTACACTATATGTAGTACGGACATAGTGATAGAAAAACTGAATTACACTACTAACTAAGAAAATCTTTCATTACTTCATTGTTTACCTCGAGATGTTTTCGGGGACAATGAAGTAAATGCCACAGGAACCTTGCGGGCGGTTCGTCAGGAATATCAACAGCAATGCGGGCGTTAGTTGATAGCCCTATCGAAAAGGTTAATGTATGAACACATGCTAAGGTAATTATTTATGATTGTAAATACCTTCTCACCTATTGTAGTTTTTCTTTAGGAGGAGGCTTCCGAAAAGCACCAACAGCTGAGAGTTCTAGAGTGCAACAGTCGATGAGTTCCGAAGTAAAGAATAACGAAGAATGAATAGAAGTATGCGGAAATATCAAAGAGAGAATAGAAGTATGTAGAGGCGAGAAGACCGCAAGGGACTGGAGGAGGCGAGAAGACCGCACACGTCTTAGAGATGTGGTCGAATGTGCCTTTTGAATATGGTTTTATGTAACTAAATTAGATACATGTGTAATAAATAAATGCTATCTATTTTGGATTTATTATTGTAGATGATTATAGGCGATTATTGTAGATAATTATCCTACCAATAATGTAGGACTTGTAGAGGAAAGTGGACTTGTGGTTGCCCAAGTTAGAATCTTAGACATGCTTTGTGTAACTGAGTAGAAAATAATAATAACCAAATATTATTATTAGCAATACATTGGGAATGTAATCTGGCAGGTGGTGGGATCGTTGAAAAATATTTTACATTTCAAATGGAATTGTTGGATGACTGAAAAAGGGAAATCAAATTCAAAAAGTATCGTACCAAATTAAAAAATGGTTGTCCATTTCAAATGTGAGAGCGAGGAGGGGTGGGGGTCGACCGTTGCGCTTCAAACAACTATTTTTAAAGTAAAAAAAATTCAGGCAAAAGGTGAGAACAGATTGAATGAAGAAGAACACAACATTTTAAATTGGAAAATTTTTTGCCACAACCGGCGCCCTACCCGGACATCGGGAATTGCTGAGATTCTGCGCCCCACCATGTTCTCCATTTAAAGCCATATCCTGGCCGAGATTCTGCATGTCACAACATGCAAAACCATGCAATCAATGACAACTCCCAACAAAGTACAAATCCATTTTAGTTTTCCCTCTAATGATTCCTTCCCTTTTTTTTCGAATCTCGTATATAGCTGCAACTCCCCTAAGTTATTCCCGACCGTCTCTATTTTTCTCTTCAGCAACTGAGTAAGTATTGTACGCACCATATCTATAGTTGAACCATTCTTAATGATATATGGTTGTTTTTACAGATGAGTCAATCTCAATCACAAAATCATCAAATCAGGTGTGTCATTTCTTCCAACAAAATACAAATCCATTATCGTTTTCCCTCTAATGATTCCCTCCCTTTTTTTTTTCAAATCTCGTATATAGCTGCAACTCCCCTCAGTTATTCCCGATCGTCTCCATTTTTCTCACAACAGCTGAGTAAGTACTGTACGTACCATATCTGCAGTTGAACCATTCTTAATGATATATGGTTGTTTTTGCAGATGAGTCAATCTCAATCACAAAATCATCAAATCACGTGTGTCATTTCTTCCACGAGTTTATGTAATGATAGTAATTCCAGAACTCATAGCTACTGCCATATAATGTTAGTCAAAATTAAGCATACGTACAATACACACTTATAACATTCATAAAAAATACTCTTCATTTCCAACTTTATTTTTTCAGATAGCTCTTCTCGTAGGCCGAATAAAATTGTCACCCCATTGCAAGTGGTAGTTTCTGATGCCTTTGAGGTTGTAATAAATATCACTGCATACAATACTTCTAAACATAACAGAATTTTATTCTTTTAATGTCATATTTTTACAAAATTTTACAGATCGATTAAAGCCCATATGAAGATGATTCTATTTTTGTAGCCCATGACGTAGAGGCTATGTTCAAGCTAGAAATTGGTCTATCATTTGACTCTATAATTGAATCTAGAGATTTTTACACTAATTATGCCGAAAAATGTGGCTTTGGCGTTATTACAACGCACTCTGCTAAAGAACTGGGTGGCAATTTTGTTAAACGAGTGGCATTTGCTTGTGCCAAGTCAGGTCCACCCCCAAAAGATCAAAAAGACTCTTTGTATAGATACAAGCCCACTGCGAAGACAAACTGTCCAGTTTGTATTAGACTTCGTCGTAATTATCTTGGCAAGTATTATATTTGCAACTTTATAGAAAATTATAACTATGAACTTCTAGAGCCTCACTTGGTAAGACTTTTACCATCAAAAGGAAGACCCATCAAGATATCCAAAGACGCATAGAACTAAACGACAGTGCTGGTAAATCAAATTATTACTTGTAACTTCACGTACCGCACTTCCCATTAATACTCTATAATTACTTCACAGACAATACGTATAGGAATTACATTACATAACTGACGCACACTGTACTACTTAATAAATAATCCATGTAATGTACGTTGTGCATATTAATAACTCTTCAAATTTTACCGGTATCCTCCCTACCAAATCTATGTCTAGTTTTATTGTTGAAGTTGGCTCTTTTGACAATCTTCCACTTACGCAAAAGGATTTGATGAACTATGCTACAACGTATAGAAATCTCCGCCTTGGCGAAGGCGATGCTCAAGCAATTCAGAAATATTTCATTACAATGCAAAAACAAAATAGTGATTTCTTTTATGTACTTGACATAGATGACCTTGGCATTCTACAAAATGTGTTTTGGGCGGACTCAAGATCAAGACATGCATAGACATACTTTAATGATGTTATCACATTCGACACAACTTACTTAACCAATAGATACGAAATGCCATTTTCCCCATTTGTTGGCATTAATCATCACGGTCATTCTATTTTACTGGGATGTGCATTGTTATATGAGGAGACCACAAATAATTATGTATGGTTATTCAAAACATTGCTGGAATGTATGGGTAAGTCAACATATATAATATCTCATGTACAGTACTTTACAAAATCATCATGAATTATAATATGATTATTCAAGTACCACGACGAGATAATTTACTTTTGTTTTGTAATTTTAGGTGATTTGGAACCGAAGGAAATTGTCACTGATCAGGCCCAACATATTATGAATGTTGTTAAAATTGTGTTCCCTAATACTCATCACCGCCTTTGTATGTGGGATGTTATGAAAAAACTTCCTGACAAATTGGGAAAGAACTCATCCGTATCCAAACTAGTTAAGGAGGCCGTTTATAAGAGTACTTCTGTTATTAAATTTGAGAATACCTGGCAGAGAGCTATTCAACTCGCTAGTAAGAAAGAAGAGACTTGGCTTTCTAGTCTTCACGAGCTAAAACAACTTTGGGTGTTTGTCTATGTTGATAGTTGTTTCTGGGCCGATATGTCCACAACACAAAGAAGTGAATCTATGAATGCCTTTTCTGAGGGATACGTCAATTCATGTACATCACTAAAACAATTTGTTTCCCAATACTATTCTACACTTAAATCAAAATATGAAAAAGAGAAGCTAACAGACTTTGAATCCTTCCACTAAAAACCCCACCTGAAAACAACTTCCAAGATTGAGGCACAGTATGCTGAAACATATACTATTAATATTTTTAGAAAATTCCAAAATGAACTTGAAGGAATGATGTTTTGTGAGTCCAAACTCATTTCTGGGGATTCTTTGCCGTCATCATTTGTTGTTACCGAGTACAAATATGTGATGATAAATTCAGAGGAAACCAAATCATTTACAAAAGAATTACATGTACAATACTTCATTCATGATGAAGAGATCAAATGTTCATGTTTATGTTTTGAGTCAAAGGGCATTTTATGCAGTCATATATTATTTGCCATTAGCAGACATCTAAAACTTGATAAGATCCCATAAGAATATATATCGGAGAGAAGGCGGAAAGACATACATCGTGAGTACAACAACCCTCACATCCTTATTGCCAGTATGGGTGATGAGCCTGAGCAACGTGCAGAACATATTTTCAGTGTAAGTGGTGGGTTTGCAAACTTAGCAAGATCTTCAGTCAAAAATTATGAACACGTCAAACGAGAGCTAGCAGATGCATACCAAAGGATTAATAGTATTTTGAAAGAGAAAGGTCAAGTCACAATGGTAATTCTTTTATTGACGTCCTGTACATACATTTCACAAAAATAATGACGTACAATACGTCTGCATATAACTTTTCTATGTATATGTTTTTATAATAGGAAAACACACCAGCTATACAAGACCCTACTATAGCTATTCGTGTTGGAAGACCTTCAACTTTGAGGAAGAAATCAAAGAGAGAGCTATCAGCACCAAAGAAAAAAAGGACACTTAAAAAAAGGCAGCAAAAGACATCAGTACAAATGTCCATATAGTACTTCCAAACAACACCATATCACATTTTGATCCAGGTCAAACTAATGCCGAAGATGCAGTCCCCCAACAGTCTGCAACAAATAATAACAATATAGTATGACAAGACCATAGCTCAATGGTTGCAGCTGAACTTGATTCACAACCAATACTTCATGAAACGTTTTTTTAACAGACTTGTTCAAGATCTCAATGAATCTCCTTACATTTCACTGGCTATGGAAGAAGTTCACTCCCCTAATATGGAATTGCCTCTTAATCTATCAAATCCTACCATGATCCCAACTAATTTCCGTTCAAATTTTCCTAAAATGAATAGATATTTGTATAGGTGGTTTAATAATTGTCCACCCCATTTCTGAAAGAAATGTAATTAGGATTTGTATTCACATTACTTCATCTATGTTTGACTTTATGAGTATGTCTTGATTTTCCATCGATACTACAAATCCTTTTACTTATATTGTTTAACGTCATTCACATAGATTACTTATACATGACTACCAAGTATAGTACTTGAGCACACACTCAAGTATGGTACATGTAGAAGAATTATATTACATCTTTGTGTACACACACCAAGATTCCAGAAGTAATGATGTTTACTATAGCGGTCATACACATCAAAATATGGAATCACATAGCAACATTGTTTAACTAAAAGAATTACAAAACGCAAGCATAAGTACAATACATAGCTAATTACAAAATCAAGCATATTTGTACCAACTTTTTAATTTCAACCCACTTGTTAATTTCAACCAATTTGCTCAATCATAAATACGATACCTACCAAATTACAAAATCAAGCATTATGTTTTACAACACAACACATACACAATCTGATAAGTACAGTGCACATCAGATCAAGAATTTGCTACAAAACGTGACCATAAGTACTATACCCACATGTCAATATCAAATCAGATACAGAAGACCTTCAACTTTGAGGAAGAAATCAAAGAGAGAGCTATCGGCACCAAAGAAAAAAAGACCCTTAAAAAAGGCAGCAAAAGACATCAGTACAAATGCCTGTACAGTACTTCTAGATAACGTCATATCACATTTAGATCTAGGTCAAACAAATGTCGAAGATGCAGTCCCCCCAATAGTCGGTAACAAATGATAACAGTATAGTACACCAAGACCATAGCTCAATGGTTGCAGTTGAACTTGATTCACAACCAATACTTCATGAAATGTTTTTTAACAGACTTGTTCAAGATCTCAATGAATCTCCTTACATTTCACAGGATACGGAAGAAGTTTGCTCCCCTAATATGGAATTGCCTCTTAATCTATCAAATCCTGTCGTGATCCCAACTAATTTCCGTCCAAATTTTCCTGAAACAAATAGATATTTGTATGGGTGGTTTAATAATTTTCCACCCCATTTCTGAAAGAAATGTAATCAGGATTTGTATTCACATTACTTCAGCTATGTTTGAGTTTATGAGTATTTTTGATTTTCCATCGATAATACAAATCCTTTTACTTATACAGTTTAACGTCATTCACATAGATTACTTATAAACAACTACCAAGTACAGTACTTGAGCACACACTCAAGTACGGTACCTGTAGAAGAATGATATTACATCTTCGTGTACACACACCAAGATTCCAGAAGTAATGATGTTTACTATAGCGGTCATATGCATCAAAATATGGAATCACATAGCAACATTGTTTAACTAAAAGAAAAAAAAATTACAAAACACAAGAATAAGTACAGTACATAGCCAATTACAAAATTAAGCATATTTGTACCAACTTTTTAATTTCAACCCACTTGTTAATTTCAACCAATTTACTCAATCATAAATACAGTACCTACCAAATTACAAAATCAAGCATTATGTTATACAACACAACACATACACAATCTGATAAGTACAGTGCACATCAGATCAAGAATCCGCTATAAAATGTGACCATAAGTATTGTTGACCATAAGTATTGTACCCACATGTCAATATCAAATCAAATACTAAAGCACAAGACGGTACTTAGTAACGCATGATGATTTTTAATTTTCTATCTCATACAGTAACTACATATGCTAGATCTTATCTCACACAAATCACATATATATAGCAAAAAAATATTGTGCTTTCAGTAAAACAGGCATTATAACAATATTTGAACACAACACCAGTTCAATTGCTAGGCATCATAGAACATACAATTCATTCTACATTGTTCAGCATTAAGTAGTTATACATTGTTCATCAATGCACTTTTCAAAATATATTGTTCACTGATCATTATATTCTACAACAGTGCGAACTCTAAGTTCATCAATGCCGAAGCATAAAATCCTCACAGTGGATGGACATCATCATTATGGGTGTCGTGAACTTTGTCATTTTCTAGCAGTTCTTCAATCCACCTAATAACATATAACACATAATCATTGGAATATGGGTGCTGCTGCGGTGCATACCTATCAAAGATCATAGGCCAATCTCCAGCAATCCCACCATGTTTAATCATAGCATACTTGATCGCATTTTCCTGTTATAAGTCACAAAGTAGAATTGAAAATATGAACTTATAGTTATCATCACATAAAGAAGTACTATACTTACCACATGCTTCACATCTTCATCGACTTCACTATATTCTTGTTTTGTTTCCAAACTATTATAGTGCATGAAAACTTTTTGATTAGAAGAGCCGGTAATAAGATGCCAGTGATCTCCGGTCAGTATAGGTAACAACAAGACCTTTGCCCTTTTGATCTTCTCAATTTTAGATATTAAGAGTGTAACCATTCCTCCATGGTTTTGATCTCTTATCGCCTGTGGCAGTCAAGTATTAAAAATGAAATAGTCTTCACATTTCATCTTCTCATATAACCATCTTTTTAAGTCCATCACAGCTTCCATGATAAAAAACAATATGTTATATTCATTAATTAACATTTAAAAGACATTATTGATCACAGTAACGCATTGTATGTCCAATGCGACGAACAATACATACATAGATGTATGCTCTACACAAGTACTTCCATCATGTAAATATACCTAATTTGTCACCATCCCTCCTACTTTCAACATCTATTTGACATCCTTCCGCATAATCATTACTGTTGGAGATCTAAATATAACAGAATCCTTCACGCTTCCTTGACAAGTTAGTTGCATACATATTTTAAAATTATTAACGCCTCCTATTCATTAAGTATTGTACATAACTTCTTAACAAACAACTAAAATATCAGACGATAAAGTACTATACATACCTTTATCAATTTTTCTCTTTCTACTTCAGGAAGACTATCAACAACTTTGTTATCAAAATCCCGCATTTTCTTAACCGGATCCTGTGATGCTTCCATTAACATTTTAGCCATCCTTGTCCATGGTTTATTCTTAATGTTTTTCACAAGTGAACTTGG
The DNA here is from genome assembly GCA_963693085.1 of Alisma plantago-aquatica. Lineage (NCBI taxonomy): Eukaryota > Viridiplantae > Streptophyta > Magnoliopsida > Alismatales > Alismataceae > Alisma > Alisma plantago-aquatica. Next base: position 509,782,254 of record OY856414.1, read on the forward strand.
GCTCATTTTCTTCTCAATCTTTTCGACTTCATCAATCAAAGCATCAATCCATTGCTATTTATCGATTCAATAATAACAAAAATTATTTCTATTTTCAAACATATTCATTAACTAACTTAATTGAGTTCAGATCCAAATACATGATCTTGTTTTGACATTAGATCAACAAATTCGTATTGGATTTTTGTTTTAGAAGAATCTCCAACATCTGTCGATCCTTCTATCATCTTTTGTGAAGCATATATAGTTACAATCTACTTGTCAAGCGTAAACTCAAATTCCTCCTCATTGATTTTCTATTTTATAGAAATCACATAGTAGTGACAAATAGTTAGATAGATAATTATTGAAGTATTGTATATGAACTTTTATTGTACATCAACTTACTTCCTGTTGTTCACTAGCAGTGTCAACAACTTCAACATTCACTGTTGCATCTGCAACATCTATTTTGGCAATGTTTGCCTAACATTACATCAAGAACATCACATTGAGGTACAAACAACACTGAGCACAACAAATTCCAAAGTACTGTACTTCAATTACCTCATCGACAATAATATGTTCATCACCTCCATGTACATTCTCACCTTCTTGTGCATCACCATCAGTCTGCACGTCAACTCCCTTATCATTCACAGTCTCAGCCTAACAATTTACAAAACTTAAAACATTAAGCACCATTGTAATTTTTTACACAACTAACAAAAAAAATGCTAACTATAACACTAAAAACATTAAGCACATCAAAAGGGAAATGATATCCATTTCACCAACATTGTGCATTTCAAATCCACTATCATTCACTAATTCAGCCTAACATTTAACAAAAAAAGAAAATTCAACTACAATAAATCAAGAACACCACATTGAGGTATTGTACTTCAATTACCTCATTGGCAACAATCTGTTCATCACCTCCATATACATTCCCACCTTCACTCCGCACGTCAACTCCCTTATCACCATCATTCTCAGCCTAACAATTTACAAAACTTGAAACATTAAGCACCACTGTAATTTTTTACACATCACACAAAAAAATATCAACTACGATACTAAAAACATTAAGCACATCAAAAAGGTAAATGATATCCATTTCAATAAAATAGTTTTGTATTGTACTTTAACAAACTTCAAAGTATTGTACTTCAATTACCTCATTTGTAACAAACTATTCATCAACAACAGTTTGAACAACATCACCTTCATTTACACTTCCTCCTTAAGTATGAATGTCAAATCAAACATCACTGACAATCTCAGCCTATTAATTGATACAAAAATTAATAATAAGTACAATACATACATAAAGTAACACATACAGACACAACAGACAGTAATACATACAGTAATACATACAGTAGCACATACAGACACTACAAACATCCAATACAGTAATAGCTTGTCATGAACAACCATTTATGCATTGGCATCAGCATTCCGCTGTTCAGCACCCATTCCTTCTCCAATCGTCTCTGCAACACATCAACATGCTCTTTTACGGCATGTGAACAATTGACACTATTTTCAACTACTTCGGTGTCAGCATCATCCTTATTTTCCAAAACAAAACATGATAGATCAACAACAAAATCAATAACTCCATCTTTAAGTACTATACTACGTGGTACAATACCCATTTATATACAGATTAATCAAAGTTTTTAATGTTATTCACTTACAATGCCCTTATTAATTTTTCCACTACCACCACTCAGTGTTACCTTGTGGTGCGTCCGGCTAGAGTTGTACACACTAGCCAACTAAGGGTGGCTAGATGCACTCCACGAGACTCGAATACATGGAAGGGGACTTTCGAAATTTGTATTGGCCCTAACCAAGTCGATCACAAAACCAAACAGGTCACCCGCAAGCGCACAGAGTACTGTTGTAGTATAGGTGATTGGCAAGTGTAGGGGTCGGTCCTCAGGGATAGAGGGGGCACTAGAGCTGGGCCAGTGTTTTCTATGTTTCTAATGCAGAGTCTAGGGTTGAAGGGTTTTAAAGAGGGTTTGTTTTGTGATTTACCTAAGTGAACAGGCAAGAAAGGTAGAATTAAACCTAAGCTATCTTAAGAAAGCAAGTTTAGCAATCTAGGTTAACCAACTAACTAAGCAAGAGAAAGGGTAAGTTACACTACACTAGAAGAGCAAGAAGTAATTAAGAACTAAATTAACCACTAGAGAGAGAAAGAACCTAGTGTTAACACTAAGGATCAAGAATAGGCAATTAACTAGATTAAGCAAAAGAAACTAAACTAGACTAGCATGAACAAGCAAGCAGAGCAAGTTGAGTTTTAAGCAAGATGATTAAGGTAGGTGGGCCGTTTAGGGATGTAACTTTGATATTAGTTGGGGGAGGTTATTGGACAAGCATGGTTCTCATTTTACATCTAGATTACCAAACCAAACAATAAGACTAATGCTATTAGAATATACCCTATACTACTAGTAGAAGACTAGGGATAGATGTAATTCTAATAGGATTAGCCAAATCTAGGTTTCTAGGATAAGTGGTATTGAGCAATTGAGGGTTGAGGGTAGAGATGGGAGTAGAGATGAGGATATATGACCTCATCCCACTAGCCATTCTAGCCTTTAGAAAACCCTAGGCAATCACATCAATCCCACTTATACTAGTAACTTAGGTCTCATACCAAGTAGTAGGGGGGTAGGCACGTAGGAACAAAGGGGACTAGCTAGGGATCCCCTATTGGGACCTAGGAGTCATACCTAAGATTGCCACATGCATCCTAATTCTCTTAGAAACATGGTATCATCAAGCACTATCAAACAATCAATTCATAGCAAAAAGCATAAATCACAAGCATGGCAATGGGATAAGACAGAAAAGCATGGAACAATCATCATAGATAAAAATGAGTTCATTACAAGCCAAAATTCCCCCAACATGGTATCAAAGTCACATTTTATCCCCAAACAGCCCACCACTAGGGGCTTAGCTACACATAGTCAAAGAAATAGCAAAAGAAAGGGGAAGAAGGGGAAGAAACTCCATGGAGCTTGGGGAAGTAGCCTTCTTCTTCACCTCCTTGCTGCTGGGGATGTCCTCTCTCCTCCAAGGGTGCAGGTGAGCATGAAGATATGGGGGATTATGGATGAAAACCTAGAAAACTAGGTTTACAAGGTGAAATGGAGATGGAAATGGTGGGTGGAGAGCATAAATGCAAGGGAAATGCACTAAATGATCAAGGAGGAGTGATGGAGGCTAGGAGCAGCTGTAGGGTGGCTAACCTTCATGCCCCAATGACCACCTATGCATATATAGGTGGTGGGGAAGCACTAGGGTAACTAGGGGTAAGATAGGAAATCAGTGCAGAAAAGTGGTAGGGTTGGTTGATCACCACGACCGTGTTGATTGACCACAGCCGTGGTGGGGGTAGTATGGGACGGTCATGGAGAGAGGACATGGGCATGTTTTGGAAAGGGTGGTGGAAATGAAAGTAAGGAGGTGGCCACGGCCGTGGTGGAGTGCCACAGTCGTGTTCGGTGAGTAGCACCACGATCATGTTGATTAACACGACCATTTTGGAGGAGGAGGACTTGGTCGTGGAGCAGCAGTACGGGCGAGTTGATCTTCAGAGACCACGGTCGTGGCAAATTGGGTGCAACTCCCTGTTGATTCTGGGGTTCTTGCGCTAAATTCCCACGACCGTTGTGGAGGTCCCACGACCATCTTCTCCTGTGCTGGCCACGACCATGTTGGTGGCCACGACCATGGTATCTTCAATGGGCCACAGCCGTACTGATGGGACACAGCCGTGGTAAGTTGGGGTAGATCCCTGTTGAATGTGGCAACTCTTCACCATAAAAGACACGACTGTGGGGGTATGCCCACGGCCGTTTTGGGTTCTGTAGTAGGAAATTGAACTTCAAACTTCATCATTCCTGGATTTCTTTGCTTGATGTCGATCCTTATCCATTGAAGGTAGTTGGAGGAACCCTAGGAATCCTTCCTTCTCTCTCATTCATCCTAAGCATGGTCCAAGTACCTGAAAATGATGCAAAGAACATCTATAAGCGCATTTGGCATAATAAGCATATTAGGGGCAGTAGCTTGTAATCGAACATGTCTAGATGTGATTTAAGTACAAAATGGCACAAGATAGAGCCCTCAAATAGGGCTACATCACCTTGCTTGCATCAACTTGCTGAATTTCAACCTCCATGCTCAGTTTAGCATGTGTTTGTCATTGTTCATCAGTATCATCCGTTGTGGCAATATTTTCATTCTCCACTTTCTTCACTGCTTTACCCTTTGATTTGTCTTTAATAACCATTTTTAGTTTCTTCCTTTTTTTTTGGTGCCAAACCTTTATCTATTTTCTGTTCAACAAAAAAGAATATATTAGACATGTAAAACACACATAACTCCATCAGAATATTAGACATGCCATTCTCACCCCTACTTCTTTCAGATTAGTATCGTCTGTCATTTTCTCTCTCAGTTGTAAAAATACAAAAATTACATTAGTACTGTATTAATGATATACTAAAGTACTTTACTTGAATAGTTTATCATGTTGTGTTTCACTGCAAAATGATCTTACGCTTGATATGACATCTCGAACTGTATCAACAACATAATCCGATGAAACTTCATTCACATTAGCCTCAACTATCTTCAACCGAGGATCTACTACAAAATCATCAAAAGACGATTTACTAGCTTGCACCGCTGGTTGCATACCACAAACTACATTGGATGCATCTGCAACATCCTGTAATGAGTAACAATTTGTAACTTATAAATGTGTTTGAGAAATAGAATATGAAGACTGACTTTAACAACTTGATCACCTTTGTGCAATCATTGTCATCGTTTACCCCCTTTCTATCACCATCCAACGGAAGAGTTGGATCAGGAATCCCATTCACCCGTAGTTCTTCACGTAGAAAATTTACTACGTTCTTTGACCTCTCGTAATCCACCTTCACATCACTCAATTGTTTCTTTAGCTCGTCTATCTCCATAACCAACATTGCAACCTCTTTCTTTTATTTTTTATTGCATCTCTTAATATCCTTCTTCAACCTTTTCTTCTCAGCTTTTAATGATTCCAGCTCTGATTGCATATCTCCCACCCCACTCCCGCTGCATTCTTCATTAGCCTTACTCTTACCGTTACATTTTTTCTTCTTCTCTATCCAATCACTTCTTATGTATTCCAAGATGAAATTCCGCACACTAATTTCCTTTTAATGCAAAAACACACTCATTTTGCTATCATAGCTCCATTTATTAATAAACGGAAACACATCATTGTCTTCAGCAGGGAGTAGAGTCTGGCACTCCCAGAACCAGGCATGAAACGTAATTACAATTACCATTAACCAAAAAATTCAAAGAGATTAAGTACCAATAATACAATCACCAAATATTGTAGTTATTTCAAATGCATAAAGTACAATACTAACAATATTACCATTAACACTGCACTGCAGCCTTTTAAATACCCTTTCTTGTTAGCAATAACATCAACAAGACCATTTTGCAGGTATTGTGTGATATCTTCTGGCCAGTTATAATTATCAAGGGACTGCAAATCTTCTACAATGTCAAAGAAAACCCTGCAGATAGTGAAACTCCCGTAAGAGAATAAAAAATCGGACAGTAGAACTAAAATTCATATCTTGACAAAATATGTGACGCTTTTGTCATCCTTTTTCTTTCTTAACATTTACAATGTCTCCATTGCATCTTTCACTTTGGGATCTGACCCAAAGTATTCCCCCCCTGACAACTGAGTTCTTGCCCGCAACCTTATCTGTTGAGCCCAAAATTATTTCTTCATCTGCACAGTAAAGAATGCAAACATTTTAAAATTATACTCACACACAATCATTTGTCCAACTCAGTACTTATTCACACATTACTTATTTATCTAATACAGTACTCACCCTCAGAAACCAAACCAAAAAGATCTGATACATGTTCTGTCTTCAACTTCACCACCACATTTCCAAAAAGAAATCCCTTTTGTAGCACATCATAAAAGCAGACAAGATCTTCTATTAATGTAAGATCCAATATAGCAGGACACTTCATGTCCAAAAATCCACCAAAAACTGTTTTCTTGAATTTCATTTTATGGTCCATCCCAACCAATTCGCACACCTTTTTAAATTTCCTAAAACTACACCTGGTTTGAATTCCACGTTCATTATCCATCCTACAAAGACAAATATATATATATATATATATATACATACTTTAAAGTTGAGTCAAGTACAAATACAAAATATAGATAAGCACAGTACCTAACAAAATACAAAATCAATCACATTTTTTTTGGAGAAAGGGCGCCTGCCATTTTATTCAGTAATCAAATCGTTTGCAGCAAGTACAAGGATCTGATCCTCAAAATCCTCACCAACAATGTGAGAATTAACAAAATGACAGGCAGCGACAGCCAAGGCATGAGCTACTCTATTTCCTTGCCATTTAGTAAAACACAAATTAAAAGACAGGAACCTACAAGAGAGATCAACAATATCTTGAGAAATATAGTCTTCATAACTGCGTCCGTCGTAGCCCTTCTTGACAACCTCCACCAGCAACAAACAGTCCGTCTCCACCATAATATATGTATAACCTTCCCTAAGAGCCAGTCGCATACCGTGTAGGACAGCCATACCCTCCGCACTAAGCACCGAGTACGGCTGTTCTAACCGGCATTGGAAGGTCCACAACAGCTGACCGCTGTCATCCCAAATGACTGCCGCACATCCGTTCTCTTCCGCTGTGATGACCGATGCATCTGTATTGATCTTAACGCTGCCATACGGTGGGAAGCGCCATGATACCTGGCGTGGAGGTATGGAAGAAAGAGCAGCACTGCCCACAGCCCCGTGATAGCGTGCATGGTCAGCAACCAGGCTGATGTAAGAAGCCACAAGACCCGGAATATAGGGGGGATGATCATCAAAAAGAATTTTATTCCTCGCTGTCCATGAGACCCACATAAGAATAGCACCTTCATCTTTTTGCCTGCTGTCCTCATCCTCTAGAAGACCCCTAAAAAAGGTCACCACGTCGTGATTACCCAGCCATCCGCCCCAATCAAACACACCCGACGCCCATACCTGTCTGGCTACATCACAGTGCAGCAGTGCATGAGAAGAATCCTCCCGCTGTCCGCGGCGATGGCAGCTGTCATCCGGTGTCACATGCTTCCTTTGCAGTTCTGACTTGGTGGGAAGTATATTCCTGAGAGCTCTCCATATAAAGTGTTTCAGTTTCGGTGGCCATCCTTGCTTCCAAACCCTCTTCCACAACTCTATATCCATACCATCAACTAAATCCTCTCCTGTCCGAATAAAGAAATAAGCACTCCTGACTGTAAACCTCCCATTGCTTTCCTTATCCCAATATAAAGTGTCCTCGTCATGCCGCTGTGATAGTGGAATGTTAAGAACTCTCCTAGCTATATGTGTAGGGAATCAAGTCTCCACCGCCTCTCTATTCCACCTCTTTGGTCCCTCATACATCAAGTCACTCACCTATTTGTATTCCACTAGACCGTGAATCAAATATCTGTTTGATGTGCCCCCCAAGTGTGGTATCCATCTCTCCTTGTAGATATGAATATTTTGTCCATCCCCCACCCTCCACCTGAAGCCACTCATCACTACTTGCAACGCCCCCCAAATACCCCTCCATGTATAACTGGGATTCCCCCCTAACTCCACATGTAGAATAGAAGATGTATTGTAATATTTCGCCTTGAGTACCCGAGCAGCAAGAGACTCTCCATAGACTACCAACCTCCATCCTTGTTTAGCGAGGAGTGCTTAGTTGAAAGCTTTCAGGTCCCTAAACCCCATGCCCCCACTCTCCTTGGGTTTGCACAATCTAACCCAACTCATCCAATGGATTTTCCTCTCCCCCTCCTTTGAGCCCCACCAGAACCGTGCCATCATGGAATGTATATCATCAATAATTCCCTCAGGAAGTTTGAAGATGCTCATGAGATATGTGGGAATTGCTTGGATAACTGCCTTAATCAACACCTCCTTCTCTGGTCTGGATAAAAGTTGCTCCTTCCACCCCTGTAATGTTTTCCACACTCTGTCCTTTATAGCCACAAACACCTACTTTTTGGACCTACCTACCACCGTGGGAAGGCCCAGATACTTCTCATGCCTGTCCACCTCCCTCACCTGCAGCAGATTCTTAATCAACTCCCTTCTTTCACTTGTCACGTTTTCACTAAAGGAAACCTCCGTCTTCTCATAATTGATTTTCTGCCCGGATGCCCTCTCGTATTGGCTGAAAAGTTTAGCTAAAGCGGAGCATTCTTCTGAGGTAGCCCTTGTAAAAACAATGCTATCATCTGCGAAAAGAAGGTGAGTGACCCATGGGGCTCTTCTGCATATTCTTGTCCCATGTATTTTATTGACCTGTGCAGCTTTGGACAGAGAAAAAGAAAGTGCTTCAGCACAAAAAAGAAAAAGATAAGGTGATATAGGATCACCTTGGCGAAGTCCTCTGGATGGTTTTGCAGACCCTCTCCTATTGCCATTGACGATGAACTTATGGGATTCGCTTGTAACAAACTCCATAACCTTCCTTCTCCAAATAGTCGGCAGCCCCATTCTCCCCATAACCCCCTCCAGAAAAGCCCACTCAACTCTATCATATGCCTTGTTCATGTCCAGCTTAAGCGCCATAAGCCCCTCTCTTCCTTGCTTTCGGTGTTTCATGGTGTTAAACAACTCATATTCCACCAAAGCGTTGTCATTGATCATCCTCCCTTCTATGAAAGCACTTTGATTCTCCAAGATAATCCCATTCATCAGTGGTTTGATTCTATTGGCCAAGACCTTCGTAATAATCTTATATGAGACGTTACACAAGCTGATAGGTCTATATTCAGACATGCGGACATGATTGTTTGTCTTTGGGATGAGAACTATATCAGTGTCATTAATGTCAGCGAGGCCAATCTCCCCTCTCCACCATTTAGAAATAAAATCCATCAAACTACTTTTAATAACCTCCCATAATTTTTGGTAGAAAATTGCCTTCATCCCATCCGGGCCGGGAGCTTTATTTGGGTGCATTTGTTGGAGTTCTTTCCAAACTTCTTTCTCCGTGGGAACGTTCCCCAGATTTGAAATAGAATATTCATCAATCACCCTAGGCATGCCTTCAAGGAATTCCTCCATCCCATAAGGGTTTGAGCTGGAAAAGAGAGAATTAAAATAAGAAAAGATAATTTCAGCAATGGAATCCGCCTCCGTATGCCAACTCCCATCCTCCTTAAAGAGACCTTCTATGGTATTACGTCTCTTTCTTTGGTTTGCTTTATGATGAAAGTACTTTGTGTTCCTGTCTCCGTCTCTCATCTCATTGGTCCTAGCTCTAGCCAACCAATAGCTCTCTTCCAACACCGCCTCCTTAGAGAGTCAACCGTCCTAGGGCTGCCCAGACCCTGGACGTTCCAACGTAGGATTTTCATGGCTCTTCACGGGCCTAGACTTCGCCAGCACCCGCTACTGTTGTGTGATTTGGTTCACACTGCACCACCACTCGCAATCATTTTCCCGCCAAACCCATCTCCCCTTCGTTAACCCCCACCATGTCCTACTCACCCCCTCTCCTCCTCTTTCCCCCTTCAAGTACTCTCTGTGACGCCCTATCCCCCCCCCCCACACCCACCTGCCGCGACCCAAGCCTTGTAAACCTTCGACTTCTTCCACCCTTGTTCCTTCCCTCACCACCCTTCCTACTATGGTGCATCGTCCTCATAACAAGCAGCCCCACCCCATTGTCCCCCGCCCCTCCTTCCCCCACGCACCCTGCAACGTCATTAGCCTCCTTGTTAACCTGGAACAGCTGTGGCACACTTGCGTCGACGTCCCCTGTGGATGCATGAGCGTTGTTGTCCCCTAACATATGGGCCGCCACGTTGGAAGACACCCCTAACATATGACCTGCAACGTTGGATGACACCGCCGAAGCTTGCACATGGATGTCGATGCCCCCACTGGAAGGTTGAACGTTGGTGTTTGCCATCAGTCCCGTAACGTCGTGTGTAATCACCCTGGGTTGGCTCGTTGCTTGGCTCCCACCCACACGTTGCCTCTCTGTTGGTGGCGTTAACGCCTCACCCAAAGGTGCCCCCGCCCCCACCTCGGCTTGGCGCCCAAGACCCTGAACGACAACCGTCGTCGCCATTGCAGCGCCCCCTGTTTGCCGCTCAAGATCAATAGTCGGGGCGTCCACCCGTTGGACAAAAACGTCATTTAGATCAACCATCTCCACCGACTCATCCGTCACCTCCTCCCCCCGCGGACGCCCGTTGGCGTCTGGCCGGCGTTGACCTACGTCTGCATGCCGTTGCTGCTCACCCGACGTGGTGCGTGTAGCGTTAGGTTTAGATATAAACCTCAATTCCTTAGATGCGCCCTCTCTTCCCAGGAGCTCCTCCCTAATCGGAATGATCCAACGCTTCGTCGGCGAGGCTTTTATCCAAGGACCCCAGCGCCTAGGCATCGCTCCGTCCTCCGCCCCCTCCTCCTCCTCTCTGCAATCCTTCTCAAGATGGCCCATGACGCCACAAAGATAGCAAAATGCTAGCAGCCGTTCATATCTAATCTCAACTGAAACAACTTTGCCGCTCTTGTCCCTTATTTTCTGCAACTGACGGATGGGCTTCGTGATATCAATCTCGACACGCGCCCTACACGACGCCCCCATCCGAGGTCACGCCTATCAACGGTGACGACCCTGCCGATCTTGCTAGAAACCGCCCTAATTGATTCCTCCGATCTGTAGCCTAAAGGCATGTTGTACAACCGGATCCAAAATAGGTAGAGGTTGAGAACCATCTCCGACGGTGTATCCTCTGGATTGATGTCCCTGACGACGAGAAGGTGATTGTCGAAGTTCCACGGACCATCCGCAATGACCTTCTCCTTGTCCTTCCAATGGAGAAACTGGATCACAAAGAGATTGTTGGATATCTGCCTAAAGCTAACATCCTTCCTCAGCGCCCAGGCGTTGGTCATCGTTCTTTTGAAAGCAGGGAAGTTATATGGCTTGTTCGTCATCAGCCGCCCGACCAGCGCCAGGGCTATGTGCTCGCTCCCCTCCCCCTCCGCCGCCCCTTGAAGATCAAGGACGTCATTCTCCTCCTCCTCCTGTACCCTAAGTGCCGCGTATCTATCCACGAGTTCATCCACCATGGCGCGGAGAAGACCTGCAAAACGCAAGAGTGACGACGCCGCGGTGGCGAGGATTCCTGGATGCGCCGTCGCCTAGAGAATCCCTAGGGAACGAGCGACCAGGAGAGTAAAAAAAAATCAATCACATAAGAACAATATCTAGAAAAATACAAAATCAATCATAGTGGTACAACTGCCGTAGAGGCACAAACACAGTATGTAGCCCATGACAAAATGGGTCATCTTGATAATTTAGAAAATCAATTATAAAAATCATATGTAAGTATGGTACCCATTTGTTAATTTAATTATCAGTTTCTGACGCATAAGTACAATGCTTAGTAAAATACAAAATCAACCATAGTTGTACAACTGGCCTAAAAGCCCAAGCACAGTACCTATAGAATTCCATAACAACATTGGTCATCTGGTCAAAATTATTTAGTTTTATTTTGTTAATGATGCTAAAAGTACAATACCCACTCATTAATTTTTTTTACACATTTCATTAATAACATGAGTAAGAAATTGATAACGATATCAAAAGTGCAATGCACATCAGAGCAAAAATTAACAATAAAATACATCCATAAGTGTAGTACTCACTTATTAATTTCAACAAATTACTGACTTATAAGTACAGTACTTACAGAATCCCATAACAATTTGGATCATCTGTAGTAATTAGAAAATCAACTATACATTACATCCAAAATTACGGTACACATAAGCACAATACCTAGCAAAATACAAAATCATTCACATAAACATAATATCTAGCAAAATACAAAATATAAACTATAACTCGTCTACAAGCATAAATGCAGTACCTACTGAATCATACAACATCATGAGTCATCTGGATAAATTTTTTTACACATTTCAGTAATAAGATGAGTAAGCAAGTGATAACGATCTCAAAAGTACAGTGCACATCATATCAAAAATTAACTATAATATACATTAATAAGTACAATACTCACTTATTAATTTCAACAACTTACTGACTCATAAGTATAGTACTTACAAAATCCCATAACAACTTGGATCATCTGTAGTAATTAGAAAATCAACTATACATTACATCCACAATTACGTTACAGATAAGCACGATACCTAGCAAAATACAAAATCAATCACATAAGCAAAGTACCTAGCAAAATTCAAAAATCAATCATAGTGGTAAATACGTAGCCCATGACAAAATGGATCATCTTCACAATTTATAAAATCAACTATACAAATCATATGTAAGTATGATACCCACTTGTTAATTTAATTATCAATTACTGATGCATAGGTACAGTGTTTAGTAAAATACAAAATCAACCATGGTTGTATAACTGGTCTAGAAGCCCAAACACAGTACCTATAGAATTCAATATCAACATTGGTCATATGGTCAAAATTATTTAGTTTCATTTTGTCAATGATGCTAAAAGTACAGTATCCAGTTCTTAAAAGTACAGTACCCATTTCAAATATAAAATACATGCCACACATTACGCTATCCACTTGTTCAGTTCAACTAAGTTACAAAATCATAAGTACAACACCTTTAAAATCAAGCACAACTGTATAAGTGGTCTACACATTTCAGCACAGTACCTACCGAATATCATAAGAAGATGGGTCACTGGACAGTTTTTTTTTTCAAATTGCAGAATAAGTACAGTAATTAGATGATACAGAGGTACGACACCCAATTATTTAATACAACTCATTCACTTAAAGCAGTTAATACACCAAAAAAATACAGTGTATATCAGAACAAAAATCACTTATATACCGCATTCATAAGTACAATACTCAACTCATTTTTCTGATATTATTTTTTTGAAAGCTAAATACAATACTCAACAAAATACAAATCCAACTATAATTCAAAACTTATATAGGAGAATAAGTACAATACTTAGAGGATGCATACGTGCGGTAACCAATACTTATCAAAAATAAAAAATAATATTACATGCAAAACTTCTCCAACACTATAAGTACCGTACTTAAGAGTCCCTGAAGCAAGATTTTTCATACGGTCAAAAGTGGGCAACAACTACAGTATCAATGCGGTGGGACAATAAGTACAGTTCCTACAAGATCATATAACGACATTTATCAGAGGAACAAGTGAGTATTGTACCTGCATGAAATGCTCTATGCTAGTTGAAATGGAGTACCGCGGCAGAGGGCTGGAGTACTGTACCTGATGAAATGCTATGTGCTAGTTGAAATGCGTGGCCAATGCTCCTACCTTCCTCTCTCTCAACTGTTCATGGCGAAGGGCTAAGGTAGCGTCGCTGCAGCGGTAGGGGAAGAAGAGGGAAAGGAGATTGCGGCGGAATGCAACAGGGAGAAACGAGAAGTGGTAAACGACAGCACGCAGGGGAAAGGAGAGCGCAACCGGCGGAAGCGCGGCGGGAGAAGAACAACCCTGGAGAACAACTGCGCCCGGAGGCTGCGCGAGAGCTACGGGAGAGGAGGTGCGGGAGCTAGGGATTCGTTGGGGAGAGAACGAAAGGGCAGAGCGACATAGTAGATTTCGAGATGAGAGGGGGAAGTGAGAAATTTTTTTGGGAGTTGTGGCAACTGGGATACGGAACCGGCGGGAAGCGGATGAGGGTTATTTTTGGGGTTTAGCGAGAAACCGGGTGGGTCAGCGGGTCTTAACTTGACTACCAGGGTTATTTTTGGGGTTTAGCGAGAAACCGGGTGGGTCAGCGGGTCTTAACTTGACTACCACGGATTACCGGAGAACTTGGCTCTTTTTATAGTAGAATTTATTAACATGTTTCAAATAAAACAATATAAAATGTTCTTTGTCCGCAGAAAAAGAAATCGCTGCTGTTCAGTCAGAGATACTTCGGTAGAGTTATACTTTCTCTTCGTCTTAGTTCTACGCCTCTTCTTCTTGGGTAAAGGACGAACCACTAGCTTGGAAGTAAGTAAGCAGAAAGAGGATCGAGGATGTTTGCAATCCCGGCGACAGAAGTCCACCATCTCTACGTGTGGTTCTTTGCGGGTTTTCGAATAGTACTCCCACTTGTCTTTTTATTTTGTGTGCCAAGACTCTCACTTGTCTTAATATACCTTCTTGGAATATTTATAGCTTTAATCGCAGACTGCCGTTTTCCTAGATCCCATTTCTCTTTTTATAAATAAACATTGCTTTCTTGCTAACGGTTGCCTTTCCGGAAAGGATAGCATCATCTATCTTCGCTAGTGACGGAACCAGAAAATTATACCAAGGGGGGCTAAAATCATATATGTGTACATTTTAACACATAGGGGAGGCGGAGATAAAAATAGACTAACATTGAGAATGGAACCCACACTACTTGTTCTAAGAAACTAGCTATCTACCACTCCAACTAGTACTTTCTTTGTATATTGTTACACCATTAATGTATTTATCTATACGTTGATCTATATCTAATACTAAAAAGACAACTACTTGTATCAAATTTTTTTTTTTCGGGGGGGGGGGGGGGAGCTAAAGCCCCAGGAGCCTCCCCTCGCTACGCCCCTAGCCCCCCTCCTCCCAAAAATTTTTCCAAGATTATATTTAGCAAATGAAAAATGAAAATGTACATATAAATATGTACAAAGTTTCATAGAGCAGAATAATCAAAATTGATAGTAGGATTGATATGTTGTGCTCTCCTTGTACCAATGGTCACGGGTTTGAATCCCCACTATGATCATTTTTTTAGATTTTGTGCTTAATAGCATTAAATATTATAAAATCGTGTACATATAATCTGATTTCAAAGATTAAATGTTAAGAATAGTAGCACTTATGGCACTACTTCTTCCAATTGTCCATGGTTCTAGCCTTCATTTTGACAAATTGTTTTTTTTATCTCAGCCCCATGCATTAGATTTCTAATTCCTCCAATGCTTTTGGATCTAGTATTCTCTTTTCATCAATCTTTTAATAACACCGGCAAATGCAGACGTACAAATGCTCTTGTCACATGATTCTTATCTAGTTACTATTAGATAATTTGGGAAAAATAGAAAACACGATAATCATTGTCAAACAATATTGGAGTACGATTAAAATAAAACAAGTAATATACTTTGAATGCTATTTTTTAAATAAGCACCTCATTTGAAGGTAAAAACTTCTAGATGGTACTGTCATTATAATCTAATTTTTTGAACTAAAATTTCATTACGTCTTGAATGATAATTTATTTTGATGTTAAATTAAATGAATGCAAATATAGTTTTTTTATATGCATATAATGCGAAGGAAGTTACCATTTATAGTTAAATTTTGTGCATGCATGTATTTAGTCTTTTAGGCTAAACCATGAGAAAGAATTTGTACCTATTAGCTTTTACACTGAAGCAAGTGAAAACATTACTCTAGGTAGTTTCCACCTTGATAAACGGTAAAAATGCAACTCAAAGAATTGAAAATTGAAAATTATGTCCTTACACAAATGGGACAAATGCTAGAGATAGTGAATGATTACATCTACAAACAATAGCTGTACGTGACAAACTAAATTTGTTCCTACACCCACATAAGGAACCTAAGGTAATGGATATGTTGTCATTTTTCTTTCATTCTTGTTATTCTTTACCTCTTTAGTTATACATAGAGTCATATGATTGGTGTATATCCAAAATATGAATATATGATTGTTTGGTTTGGTCCACTTAAATAAGTGTTGGAGAAGTCATAAATCTTAAAATGCAAATAGTTTCCTCATTTCCGTGGCACCAAATTATCATTAAACACTAGAGAAAATCAATACAAAACGTGAAATAACTTAAAAAATTAAGTAAAAATCAACATAATGTATATATAAGCCTTTTCAATTCGAACTCATTCATGATTATATAACTAATAATATAAACATTTGCCAAATAAACATATACAATATCATATATCTTGGAAACCATGAGCGATTTGACAATATCAATAAACACTCACCTAATTGTGGTGTTGTTGAAAATCAAAACACAAAATTTGTATTTATTTTTTATTAACAATGTTGAACCATTATATATAAGAGACATTTAAAATGCCAAATGCCCACCATATGAATTTCAGTCTTAAGATCCATTCACAAAGCATCATCCTACATGTACAAACTGTATGTCTTCCTATCAGTTTGATAGATATATTTATTTTGTAAGAATCTACCCCTTCATCCATGTTGCCTACTTGCACCAAGCATATAGCATTGTTGAAGTTGCTCATGAAATAGTCGATGAAGTTGCTCTTTTATGGAAAATGGCCACCTTTCAAAGTCAATACCCTCTCGATTTAGATCATGGATTCCTACAAGAAATTATTGCTGGTACATGAGCATCACTCTAGACAAAAGACTTCCTACTCAGCCACTATCCACTACATTTCTATCATTGTA
Organism: Alisma plantago-aquatica; assembly: GCA_963693085.1. Classification (NCBI taxonomy): domain Eukaryota; kingdom Viridiplantae; phylum Streptophyta; class Magnoliopsida; order Alismatales; family Alismataceae; genus Alisma; species Alisma plantago-aquatica. The sequence continues at coordinate 509,798,836 of OY856414.1, forward strand.
TTATGTACGGTTACACACCCTCCATATCAGTCTATAAACATAACTAAGAAAAATAGAAACAAATCAACTTCTCTGAGTAAGAGAGCTCTTAAAAATCCTAGAAACAAGGTAAAGATTTCTCATCCTTTTCACTTTTGAAAAGTTTAACACTTTAATTATACTTAGAAATATAAAGTTGAATGTGCCTGCATGAGTAATAGGTCATTTTAGAGTTCAAAATCTTGCTTCCCACATTTGTAGATAAAAAACCCCATCTCGTTTTAGTTTCAAAATAGAGAAAAAAAACAGGAGAGCAAGTGTTTGGATGCCCATACACAAAGAGCCACGATCTGCTAAGAGTAGACATCTTTTGTGGTTTAATGACAATCAACGAAGAGTCTAATTGTTCCTTCATACCATAGAAAGTGTGAATCATCACTACCTTGTCATCATTTCTTTGACTCAGGACCCTCATATGCAGTTGCTCCCTCGTAATTGATACTAAATTGGGCCTATATGTGGGCATTTATGCTAGATCTTTTACTTCAGTGTTGGTTGTTAAGTTAATAATATGAATGTGTTTTAATTCTTTTCTACCAAATTAGTTGTAGAAGAAAGATATATGGATCAGTACGTGTGCTAGATAAATGGAAGAACCAACGACTGGAATACCTTCCCCATGCTGGAAGCTGGCAAACCCCATTGTTGTAGTTACTTTCTATGTTGTTGTTATGTGTACTGGTAATGCAGCCAGTGGGGGGCTTATGCATTCGACGAATCACACTTCTCAAGTGAGCTCCTAATTCTTGAGGCAACTTAATTTGTGAAATTGTAGAGATGGTGAGGAGTGTACTTGAAGCTAAGGAAAAAGAAGATGAACTAAGACAGAAAACACAATCTTTGCTGATAGATTCGAAAGGCTACAACCCTAAAGTGGTGTTAATGGGAGAGAAAGATCGTGGGGGAGGGATGAGGACGTCAGGGGTAAGAGTTCCTTTTGTCATAGCAGTACAAGTTTGGGATTTTAGTGTTACGTGGCACATATCTAAGGAGGGTTGTTAGGTTATCCTGCATCCTCGGGACATTTAGGAATGATGACGACAATGTTGGGGGTGGTCACTACAAGATTAGCAACAATGGGGCAATGGACAGGACAGGGGGAAACAAGTGGTGACACTTTGATAGGTCTTTGTGTGTTATCTGGTTCAACTTCGTTGTCACCATCATACTCATATATGTGTTCATGCTCATTGCCATCTTCAAGGGGATCATCTCCATGACGGTGGATGTTTCCCAGTAAAATTGAGGAGCAGATGAGGGGGTGAGGATGGTAGGCTTCGTGACAACGTTTGATCTCGAAGAGGTTGAAGCATTCGGCATGGGTACCAAAATGCCTTTTGGAATGTATTATTCCTCATTGCAACTGGAGTCAGGCTTTATTATTTTTTTAGTGTGGTGGGTATTCATACATCTTGGAGTGTGATAATTATTGCCTAACAGTACCCATGTCGATTCCCCCAATCCTAGTATTCGCTGGATGTGAGGAAGAGAGTGGAAGAACTGCTTCCAATAAAATCATTGTGATACCTAATTTGGTGATTAAAATTTTTGAAACTATTAAAAGAAATAGTTTTCATATAATCGTGCAATGATGGGTGGTGTCGTTCACCAAGAATTGGTCATAGAGGATGAGTGAGTGTTGTGAACATAGAGAGATTTGAGAGAAAGAGACAACAAAAATATAAAAAATGAGAAAAAATGTGAGACCAGTGTGAGTTAAGGAGAGAAGGACAATTCAAAATACTGTGTTTTGATTGGTTATGGAGGTAAAATGGCATGTGTGTGTAATTAATAGGAAACACTCACTCTTTTTATAGTAGTATTGAACATATATCAACTCCTTTAAGAACTACTGAAGCGCATATCTGGAATCATGTAAAAGGAGATCCACTACTTATTCATGATCCTTGAGGACATGAATCTTAAGTGGTATGAAAGGAATGTATACACGTTCAAACCCTAAAGTAAGATGGTTAGGAAATGTATTGGAGATTCTGAAAAAGAAAAAGAAATCCAAGTGAGGCGACAATCCTACTTCAAATCATTTGCGATTCTTCCCCTCTCCCATATAATGGAAAAAGTACCATAGGGGAGACCAGACGATAGAAGAGCCAGGCCATGATTTGAAATCATTTTGCATTTTGGTTTTGAAAACCACTCATCCCTTGGAAACATGCTCATTGTTGTAAATTGAGGTCTATTAATAGCTATCTATCTTGCAACCGGTGCACATAATGCCTAAATAAAAGATTTCTTGATACCTAAATAAAAGATTTCTTAATACATTGCACATAATGCCTAAATTTATCATTTCTTAATCTACTTTGACTATCTTGTGAATCAGGGTCCAGACCTTTCAAATTCATGCATGCTAGAAAGTAACTCAAAGTAGACAAGGAACAATCTTCTTAATTTGAAGGTCAATACTCTATTGGATATCAAGATAAAGGAGTTTTGACTTTAGTTGTGGCGAACTATCATTCATCAACTTCATGCCGGTACAGTAGTAAGTAAATGGGCAAGGGGAACGTGACATGATTTTGGGTTTTCTTTCTAGATTAGTATTACATGATTCCACTATTGAAACACAGTCGCACTATCTTTCCCACTCAGAATTGGGGGAAAGAAGATCAATACAACATATTTTCATAAAAATATTTACTAACGTATCAAATTTTGCAAAACATTTTCCAAAATAGCATGCTTTTGTGGAACCCGCCACTCAAAATGACATTTTTGTATCCAAGATGGAAAAGTGACATAAATATTGGCATGTTTATATTTAAGTAAAAAAATTGAAAAAGGTCAAAAGTGCCACATTGTTGGTGCTTTTGACTTTTTCTTATTTTTTAAGAAAAAAATTGCCAATATTTGTGGCACTTTCTGTCTTGAATACAAAAAGCTTCACAGAGAGTGGTAGTTTTAGACAAAAGTGTGTAATTTTGAAAAATATTTTACAAAGTAGGCTAAAGTGTACTAAAATGGATTTTTTTCCTTGAGATCCTTTGACTCTTGACTTCTTCTTATTTGACTTCTAATGCCTCTCTAGATTCTTTAGTTGTAGAATCAATAGAAACTTATATTTTTTTATTTCAAAAAATATCCCTTTGTTTGACTTACATGAAGTGTAGATGCATATTTTGGCCACATGAGGCCAAAACCTCACCTGGACGTGTCTGTGTAATTGGAAGGTCAAACATCTATTGGACTCGCCCGCTTTTCTTGTTTAACGAGAGTAATTTATTTAGTCTTCCTATATTTATTCTATTTGTAAGTTACAATTAATAAATTGGTGCATGATGTTTGTGTCATGGAGCAAATAAAAAAAGGTAAGGAGGGAAGCAGGAGATGGAGAATGCGAGGATAAAATCAATGACACGGTTAAACCAATAGCAACAAAAACTAAATAATAGAAACTAGGAAGGTGGGGTGAAGAGAGACAAAGAGAGTGGGGAAAGAGAGGCAAATAGAAAATGGTAGAAACGTGTGAGAGATTAGGAAGATGGATTGGAAAGAAAGAGAAACTGAGAGTGAGAGAGGGCTTGAAAAGTACTTTTATTTAGATTTGACGAACGCGTTTGATTGGGAAAGAGGAAGAAACAAATTGAGTAAGGATCATGTCAGGAAACGAGAGAGCCTTCAAGAAAAAACATACTAAGAATAAACAATTCCATGAGCAAACACCAAACCTTGGATCTTCCTTGTTTGATCATTTTAATAGTCACATTTGTCATCCATGTATGTTGTGTGTTTTATATTGGAGTTGCTTCAATAATGGGATGATCAATTACAACCTAAATTTTCAATCTATTGTATAAGAATGATCTTATGAAAAAATATGAACACTTTCAAGTTGGAATTAATTTTTCCAACATTATTCTTTTTTAATAATAGGACAAATTTATATAACTAAATCTTTTGGAAAAAATAGCCATTTGAAAAAATTCACAATAGATTTTGCATAAATAATTGAATTTCAACATAATATATATTTAAAGTTTACAATTGTTTAGTCATTTTCATATTCTCAGTAGAATGACTACATGTCAAAATAACCTTATAATATTTATAAAAACATTATAATTACATAACCATTTTTTCTTCAAATGAATTTTAATTTATTATTTGATTTTTAAAATAAAAATGATCATGTTTTAAATGAATATTATGTATTCACATTTAATATTAATTATTTGTAGTTGTATAATTATATACTAGAAATATATCATCTATAATATGTCACGTGCATGTGCACGTGTGTGTTTACTAGATGAATAAAATACTGATAAATATGAATTAAATATTGATTAATATGATGACTTTGATTAGGAAAAGGAAAAATTTGTTACTGGAAGGGGCAGAGCCAGAAGTTTATTCTTGGGGGGGGGCAAAAAATGTTTGTTGAACCCAAGATTTGAACCCAGAAGTAGAAGACGAGTAATGGACAAACGACCAACTTTACATTTTTTATTAGTAGCACCATACACCGTATATATTCTAACAAAATTTGTAGACAAATTTATAAAAATTTAAATTGCACTCGTGGAGATTGGAACTCACGACCTCCAGTCAAAGTCACAAAGTGCAAACTACTAGACCAAAAGCAAATCACTATCAATAGCTGATTGTATATACTATTTATTATACAACTTATGTGTAAAAATGTATGCATATGAGTACTTATATTACTTTTTTTAATTTTTCTGACGGGGCCATGTCCTCTTCTTGCCCCCTCGTGGCTCCGCCCTTGGTTACAAGGACTTCATGGTAGTCGATACATTATATGTTAACTAAACATTTATACAAATCATTATATAGTCTTGGTTATATACTTTTTTTATCCATTTACAAGTGTGCTTGTGTGTATCTCTTTCTCTATCTTATATATATTGTATTATATATAATGTATATAATATGTATATATATTTATATATAATATTTATATATATGTAAATGTATGTGAATATATATATATATATAAAGTAAATACATGCTACATGTAAAATTTGAGCTCATTTGGATTCTTCAAAGTCACTCTTCTATGACCAACAATATCGATGCACAAAACTAATTTGAATTTCTTCATTTTTCCCCCATTAGATGCATGGCCTAAAAGTGTCCAAATGACCTCAAATTTTATATATAGTTTGTTTATAATATATCTAAGAAGATAAATGGTTTAGACTTTAAAAATAAATATTGCACATTGAAAATCGACTTGACTCTATTCAATTTTCTCTACACTCGAGTGTATCCTAGATTGACTCTATCTCTCTCTCCATATATATATGTGTATGGGATTAAGAGAGAAAGATTTCTCCCCCCTCTCCCATAACCCGTGGTGGAGGCCGGACGCCCGAGAGGGTGGTAAATCAAGAGATGCTTCTCCGTGTGGTTCATATATATCGGAATCAGGTAAATATATTCTGACTTCCTCCTAAAAATATAGGAGGTCCAAAATTACATATAGCCTACAACTACATGACAAAAATGTGGAAAACTCACACATCTAGCTAATACATAACTTACGTTTCACCTCTTTATAAATTTTTACAGCAATGCAGCTCTTACTCTTAGCTATACCTCCATGTTTGTGGTTGTTCCTTTCGCTCTAGATATGGAAACATGTAGCAGCGTACATCATCTTCTTCTTCACATCCTTCCCGTGGCGTTGGAGCATCTTCCTAACATCACCAGCCAGTTCCACGAGCAACTTAAACTCCTTGCTCACCAAGTTCCACACGCTCCTAGTGAACTCGTAGCTCCCAAAAAGATGGTCATGATCCTCATCTTTTTTGTTACAAAGCAAACAAACGGCAGATGAGTCATTATTCCAACTATGTATCTTAACCAGTGTTGTCAGCGCACCATGTAAAATTTTATAATCACACATAGACCATTTTGGAACATGATAGCCACTCCAGATATGTCCCATTAGCTTGTTTCTTTCAGCTCTTGTTCGTGTGACCTCCCACATATCCAGCTTTTAATTGATCAATCTCCAATCACATGCAGTGCTTGGAATAAAAAATTGCTTTACCTTCGGCCATAAATCTCTCATCATGTGAATAGAATGTGTGTATCCCTCTCGAGTTCTTGGCTAAAAATCCACTCCTTGTGGGTATCTTTTCCTCATTCAATGGCTCCACACAGTGCTTCTGCCCTGGTAAGCAATAATCCTTTTTAGTATCCCCCATCTTGCAATGTCTCTAGGAGTTTTTAGCTGTAGACCACCTTCTTCTTTAGGCAACGCCAACCTAGCATATCTCATCAGATGATATTTGCTAGCCCAAACAAAATTAGAAATCATCATCTCCATCCTATCCAAAATAGCATGTGGGATCTCAACTTGTTGTACCCAAAAGATGAGGAGTCCTTCGATGGCTGACTTTGTAAGCACTACTCGTCCTGCCATAGAAGTCAATTGGGAAGGCCATCTTGCAATCATTTCGTCAAGCCTATCAATGCATTCAGCAAAGTCTTTGACCTGCAGATTCCCACCGGCAGGGGGAAAGCCCAAGTGTTTAGTAGAGAATTCACCCAGTTCTACCCCCATAGATTCCTGCAATCTCACTTCATTTTGGCTGCAATTTTTGGACAAGTAAAGGTGGGTCTTATTCGCATTGGTATGTAGTCCAGTTTGCTCCCCAAAAGTTTTCAGAAGAATATTCAGCTCCACCATCATATTCACCTTGGCTTCAATGAACACAAGTACATCATCAACAAATATTAAGTGGCTCATTACCTTCATGCCATCGATAGTATAGGCTCAGATCAACTTCTTCTCTTCAGCTTGTTTCATATTCTGTGTGAAATATTCCATAACTATAGTAAAGAGGAGTGGTGATAGGGGGTCCCCTTACCACAGTCCATTACTTCCTTTGAACATTCCTGCAGAAATGCCATTCATAAGGACTGAAAAGCTCGTAGTGCCAACACATTGTTTCATCCATCCTATCCATTGTTCATAGAATCCCATCTCCTTCATTATCCACCATAGTTTCTCCCATCTAACACTATCATACGCCTTGGATACATATAGCTTCAAACATGCTTTTCTATTTCCTCTCATCACATTATAATATGCCAAGAACTCATCAGTAAGAAGAGCACAATCACTAATACTCCTTCCTGCAATAAATGACCCTTGGTTTTTAGAAATAAGAAAGGGGAGGACGAGCTTTAACCTTGCTGCCAAGATCTTAGCAATTATTTTATACTAGACTGAGCAACATGCAATAGGCCTAAAATCAGCAAGAGACGTCGTTACCTTCTTTTTAGGGATAAGCACCAGAAAACCATGATTGACCTGTCTCACCATATTCCCCCTTTCAAGAACCACTGTACATAATTCACCAGATCATCTTTTATAGTGTCCCATGCAGCCCTATAGAAGAATGCATTAAAGCTATCTGATCCATGTGATTTATTATAGCCAATACTCCATAGAGCTTCCTTAACCTCCTGTTCATTCATTTCTCTAGTGAGAATGTTATTGTATTTACTAGAGAGTTTGGATCTCCAGTCAACTTTTCCTCCTCAATTCTTTCCTCAAAGTGTTTGTTATACAAGGCACTGTAGAATTGCACTGCTTCCTACTCCAAGTCCTCCTTCTTGTTGACTACTTTTCCTTCTACATCAATCAATTCAGAAATAATATTACTAGCCTCCCTTCTTTTCACTATCAGGTGGTAGAGCTTTGTATTTCTGTCACCATCTTCCATCCACTTTTCTCTAATTCTCTGCCAGTAGAACTTTTCCTCTACTTTTTTAAGATCTCCAAGTATCAATTTCAGTTCTTGGTCCTTTCTAATCAGATCTTCATCAAGTGGGTGAACAAGTAGAAGCATCCTCACTTCTTTGCAATCTCTCTTTACCTCTGCAATCAAGATTGGGATGTTGACTTCTTCCTTGGCCCGTTTCTTTAATGCTGCCTTAGTATTTGCTAGTTTCTTTGCAAATACATACATGATATTCCCATGCACCTGTAAGTTCTAGCTTTCCCTAACAATCTTGCCAAATCCCTTCCATTCAGCCCAATAATTAAGGAACCTGAAGGGTCTCCTCTTCTGCTTCTTCTCTGTGATTCGCACTGTAAGTGGAGCATGGTCGCTTAGCTCTGACCCTCCTGCCTTCACCTGCACACTAGGGAACATCTTTAGACATTCCTCATTCACTAGATCCCTGTCAAGCTTGCTTGTAATTCTATCCTTTGGACCCTGTTAATTATTCTAAGTGAATAAGTCCCCACCTATCATCAGTAGCTCAGTCAGTCCAGCCTTATTAATAGCCATGTTGAATGCATCAATTATTGATCACAGAGCCAGTCTTCCTCCTGTCTTTTCTCCTTGTAGTCTAACATTATTAAAATCACCTATCACCATCCAGGGAACCTCCACCTGCCTCGAGATTAGTGCTAAGTCCTGCCATAGTTCTTGTCTACATTTGGCATCATTATGAGCATATACTGCTGTTAGACACATGTGTAGACCCATTGCATTCACACAGTCCACTGTAATATATTGGTCCGACATCTTTAACACTATCATCCTCCATGCATTGTGCTTCCATGCCAGACACACTCTCGCCAGATCCAAATATTCAAGATTGGACACATGTTCTCATCCTTGTGGAAACAAGTACCTGATGCTTTTCTTGTTGTTCTCTCTAATTTTTGTTTCAACTAGTGACGAACCATTAGTAGCAACCCAGTCGCGAATCTCCTTCTTCTTGTAACTGTCACACCCACCCATAATATTCCACATTAATATGGACATAATTAAAGGTTTCAGTTTTCTCGGGTACGCCTGGCAGGCTCCTTCTTCTTGATGTTTCTCCTTAACTCTTCTCTTCTTCTTTGTGCAATTGATTCGACACCCTCCTCTTCCGAATCATTTAGTGTATCAAAGCTGTTGTTAGATTCCAATATGGAGCCAACACCCTGTGATGTGGGGATACCAGTTCTAGTCGTTAACTTCCTCCGTGAAGGTGGAATGAACTCTTCCTCCTCCTATTAGACTTGGGAGTTCGTAGTGCTAGCATCCTGGTTGCTATGGTTCTCCTCCAAGGCCCTGTCCTTCTCTCCAGCACCATTAGCAGACGAGCTGTTTCCAGCCGATTCCCTAGCATTAGGTTCCCTGTCTCCGGAACTAGTTCCCTCAACTGGATTCTTCAGTGTCTCCTCCGAGGTCCCAGCCGCCTGCACGCTAGGATTCTCCCTCCAAATCTACTTCTCCTTCCCTTGTTCTCATTTCTTCTCCTCACAATTGGTCTCTATATGTCCAAATGCAACACAGTGGTTACACTTGGGAGCGGTGTATTCCAGTTCAATCTTCACTGGAATATCCTTTTGCTCATGCACCTTCAACCACACTGTGTCTGATGTTTCTACATCCGCGTTGATCTCCACCAGTACCCTTTTCGTGTCTTCCTCTAGTGATCTCTCATCAATGAACAACACCTCGCCGACCCCAGCAGCAATGGTACCTACGGCCTTGCGAGTCCACGATCTTCCGATTGACTTCAAGGAGATCCACACCGGTATGGAGGCTAAAGCATCACGTTTCAATTCGTCTCCATATCGGTAATCTTTGGCAATAACCAACTGTCCGTCGAACCATCTCGGTCCCAGATCCAACATCGTCTTCTTATCAAGCGCATTGGTGAACCTGACCAAGAAGAAGCCTTTTCCCCTTGAAAGGAGTTTGAAAGCCCCCTTTGGGGCCCAAACACGTCAGATCCAGGCATGCAGATGCTGGTAATAGGGTCGTTTACCGATCACATAGACAAAGATCGAGTACTCCCAAATGTTCTTCATTTAGATGAACTCCACTTCATCAAGTTCCACGAGCACTTGACCTTCCTCTCTCTTCGGCGGTGGGAATCACTCCTCCTTCTCTCCCCGTGGAGGTGGCCTCTGAAGTACCTGAGTCCATGCGTGTCTAGATCCCGTCTGTGTCTGACCAGTCTTCTCCTCTCCTGACGGTGTGCCTTCATCATCTCCACCCGTAACCACTTGGTTAGGGTTAGGGATAAGCCTATCAACGTCGCTATTCCTCTCCGATCCTGTAGGTGGTAGATTGGAAGTGGAATTAGATGATGTGACATGTGCGGTATGGGGGTGGACACCGCCGGTCGGAACAGCCGTCGGCGTCGGCGCCATGCCCTGGCTGTGATCGCCTCACGATCACCGGAGACTAGGGAGGATGGGTTCGGGATAGTATTGTGGTTCATATATATGTGTATGTATCTATGTATCTATGTATGTACACACACACACACACACACACACACACATATATATATATATATATATATATATATATATATATATATATATATATATATATATATATATATATATATATATATATATATATCTGAGAGTGGTCAACTATGGCCTGCAACTCGTGCGGACGCACGATAAACATCCTCTCGTCCTTTTCTCGATTTTTTTGTTTTCAACTTCTTTGTTTTTTTAATTTTAGTTTATAGTAATAATCATTCCTATATACTTCAACCTTCCTTGTCTTACTCCTTCATAAGTACGATGAAACTTTCTCTCCTTCCTTTTAGATATACTAATAGGTAAAATGTGCTAGGGCTATCAATGGGTAAGGGTAAACTCGTTTACCCTTTATCAATACCCTGTAGGGGAGGGATAAGGGTAAAGTATTTTCTTACCCTTTACCCGCTTACCCACTACCCTCTAACCCACTATCTTAGTGGGTAAGGGTAAGGGTAAGACATTACCCATATCCTCTAACCCGCTACCCGCCGATATATATGTATAATATATTAAATGTATGGTCATTGTCTTGTTTGAGTCTATGAAATATTTATATTGTGTGGTCATCATTTTATACAGTACATGATATTCGTATCTACTTCTTATATAGTTAACTTGGTTGTGTATGCAACACCATTTTAGAGGTGCAAGACGTGTATAAAGTAAATCTATACTCCATTAAATACTTGTGTGGTGTAAGAAAAATAAGTATATAATAACAAGATTTAATATTTAACTTTACCATTTTATACATATGTGAGGTGGTGTTATCTACTTTATTTGTTCTTTATTTTTTTGGATGCAAAAATATTTTAGAGAGTATAAGATGTGTATGTTCCCAAAAATAACTCTTTATGACATATTGTCATTTAATATCATTTTAATGTAGTAATATTTGTCTTTTGGGAACAATTTATTTGTTCACACACTAATGATAGGGTACTACAATTTGTATACGCATTCAATACAACACAAACCATTTATATAATGTTGTAGAAGATTACTTAGAATCATTTTGGATATCTCAAATTCATTCTAGAGCATCTTGATATTTCACTTATATATATGTATGTATGTATGTATGTATGTGTGTATATATATATATATATATATATATATATATATATATATATATATATATATATATATATAGGCTAGAATACACGAGTGTACAGATCACACGAATACACTCAAGTCTGTTTTCATATCAAGATTTTTTGTAAAATGTAAACCATTGATCTTCACTGTCATACTATAACTAGGCTACATACAAATTTTGAGCCCGTTTGGATGAGTGTAAGTCACTCATCCGAGGACAACAAAATCAAAGTACGAAATTAATTTGAAATGCATAATTTTTGCGGTCTTTATAACATGACCTACAAATGTCCAAATGTGCTCAAATTTTTTATATGAGTTATTCACAAGATGATTAAGTAGATCAAAAGACTAGATTTTTTTTAAAAATATTGCATCATAAAAAACTACTTGAGTGTATTCTTCTCCGAATACTCTCGAGTGTATTCTAGCCTGACTATATATATATATATATATATATATATATATATATATATATATATATATATATATATATATATATATATATATATATATTAGCTAAGACACTACTATTAATATTAGCACAAATTTGAAGAAGACATATGAATTTCCCACTTTACCCTTACCTTCCCTGTTTACCCTATGGGTAAGAGGGTAAGGGTAAGGGGACGGTAAGGATATTGGTGGAGTGGGGAATTACCCATACCCTTACCTGCCACACTTGATGGGTAGGGATAAGGGTACGAACTTACCCTCCCCATACCCTCCCCATTGACAACCCTAGTCACGTGCTAAGCATGTGAATTTTTGTTAAAAAAGATCACCATCTAAAATGTCAAAATAATTATATATATTTACGAATTTACACCCTAATTGATATTTTAATGGACATAAGTTTGTGTTAGATATAAATTAATCTAATAAATGATTACAAAATATATTCATGTGATACAATCTACTAAAGGTTTTTCATATAGGAAAATTTGGTTCAAAACATGAACTATACTAACATAAAAATTAATTATACACTTAACTTCATTGGCACAAAAAACATACCAACACACCATATAGGAAATTGATTGTTAGGGAACTAATGATAATTATTATTTTATCAAATTACAAACACATAAAGATTCTAAGAAAAATTATGTGTGTGTCATTATCAAAATTATTTGTGATCATCTTATTGTGCATGTATTTATTGATGACTAATATTTAATTTGTAATTGCCACAATTTACATACAACACAATAAAAGAACACATGTATTAAATGTTTGTTGACTCCCTTCACCTTATGCAAGTGATTATTAAAATCACTCCTATTGTATAAATTATATAATCATACTCATAGATATCGCTAAAAGAGAAAAAAAATTGATTAATTACCAACTAATTCCCTCCAACCTTAAGCATGGGATTATCAATAGTATTCACATGAATCCGGCTACTTGAATGGTTGATATATCATATTTACTGTTAAAATAAAAATCAAACTGCTTGAATAATAACTGTACACTTCGAGATATTGCTATTTATCGCCTCATGTCCGATCCCATAAATTATCTAATAAAAAATCCAAAAATTGACACACATGTTAATTATGTAATGCTCTACCTCATAAATATGTGAATTTTACAACAAATAAGTCCATCGGCTAAGAATATGATGAATCAAAAGCTAACAAATCAACAGGACATGCAGATAAAAATGTGCACTATCCAAATCGACGACACAATTCGAAATAGCTATGACGTGACATTTTTTTGAATGTGTTGGAAACGCAATAACTGTACCAAAATGATAACTTTAGTATATGTGTCTTGCCTTGTGTTCATTGGACGTAGAAAAGGGAAGAAGAGAGTGAATAAGCAAGTAAGCCAACAGCTAGACCGATAAATTGTTGACTTCCTCTTATTATAGGAAAGATAGACGAGCAATGTGCACGTGCTAAGCACATGCATCGGCTAGTGATGGTTCACATATACATATTAGTATAAAGAAGTTTGTAATAATAAAAGGGACATATGAATTGGAATTGAGGATCTCGATACCATAGATTAAAAACAAAGTTATGTATATTTAATCACATAGCTACCAAATAACTACCAAACCTAAGATCCAAATCACACTATCCTTGAACGAACTTACAAGTATAACTAATGTCTCGAATTGTGGTTTTAATTTGTCTATTAAAAAATTCTAAACTTGGGATAATAAATTAGGATAACTAATTTTTAACCTCATTCATGCTCCATAAAAAATAATAATAAAGCGTGTGTACAAAATCAGTTAAAAGGAACATGCCTGTGAACAACTCAAAAGGGTGAATTTATCCCCATTCAGATAAAGATTCATAAATATTTATACCAAATCAATGCATAACCCGGCCATGGATCAATACTTCTAGAATGTCAAGCGCACACCTTTGTCTCTAATGTATCATAGATCATACGTTTACATATTTGCACATTGTTCAAAAAGGAACCCATCTAATCTAATAGATATACAATGATTTTTCAAAAAATGAAAATGATCCGATCACACACGAAAGACTGGAACGCGCATCTCACGCGTAGAGGAATTATTGTTTCATGGGAGAATGGTGGTTTTGAGAGAGTGATGTGGCATGACATTTTTTGGGTGAGAGAGAAACTTATTTTGTATAGAACTTTTAATCCTGATGATTTTTTTGACAAAATATAAACTGTTGGAATCTCTACAAAAATACTTTTTAATAAGACCAATGTCGATATACTTTTGAGAAAAAATAATACAAAATATAGGAATGAGTATTGTTGGGTGATAGTTGGAGGTGATGTGATGAGAGAGGTTTGTTTTACTTATAAGTTTTATACGTGTTGAATTTTTTGACAAAATAAAAACCATTAGATTATTTGCAAAAAATACATTTCAACAAGACTAATATTGGTATATTTTGCTAAAAAATATGTGAAATATAAAATGAGTATTGTATATTGGTGATAAT